>OY728142.1:435937938-437187938 GCA_963277665.1 Viscum album | reverse complement strand
CTCAATAGCATGATCACACACAGTATTTAACTAATTTAGTTGTAATATATTAACTATTAATATTTATATATTTTTTACAAAATTGGTTGAAATTTTCCATTAAATTGAGTTCTTAAATTTGGAATTCTACTTGGATTACATCTATGTGTGTGTTAAGTGGGGACCATATCATGTTTCCCATGGTTTCAACACTATTCTGTCATTGAGTGAGTTTTAGGAAACTGTGAATATTAAAATTAGATTTTAAAATTAATTTTATTTTATTATAATTATTTTTTTGGGTGTTAAGGAATGATATTGGTTCTTGGGAGGTGATATGAGGCTTATATGAGTTTGGGAAAGAGTTGATGGGATTTGTTAAAAGTAATATGGATTTGGTTGGGGTAGGTAGTCTTTAAACATATCTCTTTGGTTTATAAATTATTTTTATATGCATGTGTTTTATGGTCACAACATCAAGAGAAATAAATCTTTTATTAAAAAACTCTATAAAATAAAATTCCTTTTTATGGACAAGGTTCCAAGCAATATGATTTTCCTTTGTGCACTCGATTGGTACCGCAGACTCCAATAGTCGAGGTGTTGATTATAAAATATGATCCTTAAGATACTCAAACCATTGAGGGGTGAAATTAAATAATTAAGTGAATGTAGTTGATTTTGTGATAGATTACTTAGACACTTTGACTAGGGATTTGTTATAGACAAAGAACAATAGTACCTTGTAGGCCATGATGGAACTATGGGGTTCCTTAGATATATTATCATATCTTGTTAGAGAGTGGGGAAAGTATTTCTTCCCCCACTAGTATGTGAGTACCCAGGTGGGCAGAACCTGGGTAGGTTGATAATAGGCTGGTTTAGTGGACCAACCATGGACGAATTGGGATTAGATATGGTTGTTATGCCATCTCTTAATAGTAATGATAATGGGTATTATCTTATGAGGGCAGTGTGGATGTGGTTTGATCATGATGTTTTTGAGAGATGTTATGAACTCTGAGTATAGAGTGGGTCATAGGAGTTGGGATTCAATTAGTGGATCCCATGTTGGGTTTCCAAATCGTGGTGTGACCTAGGTAACCATAGAAGGTGCCCCAGTTTTATGTTTACACTTGAGAGGGTTAGTTTTGAAATGGGTATCTATGATTTCATGTGTCACTTTGGATCCTGAATCGATAGTATGATCTAGGTATGATAGTAGTGACATGAATAATTCATGAACTTGATAGGATGGCCTTGGTTAGATATGATTTTTAGGTAGGTGGCCAACCCAAGTGATTATTATAAAAGATATTATGGGATGGACACAGTTCCCTTGAGTTTATATGAATGAGATACCTATGATACATCCTAGGTTTTGGAATTTACACCAGATACTATATGGAATATATGGGTTTTATCCTAGGATTGTTCTATTATGCCAATATTAAATTCCTTTTTCATGTAACCAAGAATTCATATTTGATTCCTATCTAGAATTCATAGGTTATTACCTATAATTTGGCCTTAGTGCCAATATGGATTATCAAGGATCTCTCTTGGGATTTAGTTGTTAGGACCATATGGAATTTCATGTTTATTACATGGGATATGGAATTTATGCCTGACACTATTTGGTATGATTATAACATGAGCTCATAGACAATCTCTCACAATATAAGGTAGATATAGTCTATCCCATGTTTTATGGTAGAACCCAAGGATTAAAATGGCTATTTTATCACACTTCCTCATTTTCTTATTTATTTAGGGTATAATACATATGCATACACTATATTTACTAATTATGTTTGTGAACCTGATGGTTTTTTTCCTACTAGGTTTTACTCACACCCATCTCATGAGGCCAAGGAACATAGGTATGTTATAAGATCTCATTGTTCACAGCTTCAGGTATAGTAGAGGCCCGGTGTTTCAGGATCAGGAAGAGTATATCAATGAGTATTGGAGATTGTGGTTAGGTTATGACCAAGGATGGTAGAGAATACTTTTTTATTTTATTTCTATTATTTCATTTTTATTATTTAGTTTTCACTAATATCAACCCAATGGTCAACTAGTTGATGTGTGCTTATATGAACATGTGATTATGTGATTCTTCATTTCAATAATTATAACATTTTATTTATTTATTTATTATACATTTATAATGATTATTTATAATGGATAATGTTTCATTATTTCTTATTCTGTTTAATGTAATGACCTCGACCCTAGTAGCTCAAATCTGGGGTATAAAATATTATATCAGTTCGAGATACAAGTGAATACATCCCAAGGGATCAAATAGTTTAATAGTCTTGGTAAACTTGAAAAAAATGTTAATATCACATTACATTTGAAAACATGAAATAAAATATTGTAAAAGTGAAAATTTGACATCCTTGAACTCATTCAAAGATTGATTCTTCATATATTGGGGGAAGGAAACAAAATAAGGGGATCCCAAATGATCAGGAAGAGTTAAAGAAATATAAATCTATCATGAATAAATAAAACATAATCAATAAGTATAATCAATATGTAGAGTTAAATATCTAAACACACATTTAATTTAATCAATAACTTTACTATCATGATTAGATAAGGAATAATTAATTTAGAAAGGTAAATAATTTTACATGTGTGAAATTTAGTCAACAAAATTAGTAAAAATGTATAAATGGATAATATCAACAGAAGAATATCATTGTTAATATTAATTCAATCCTTAATAAAGTAAATGGTTAATATTAGACATCATGATCTTCGGCATCATGATACTTTTACCATCAAGACCTTCTTCCGTGATATTTTAACTGATGGGTAGGTATATAATAAAAACCCATTTAAATAAGGCTTTACAAACGATGTGCCTCATGAGACTATTGAAGTATCAAGTGGATATCTGTAACTGGTCCCCACCTATAACTCCATTTCCAATGAATTCCTCTTATACCAAATGATCAATTTAATTCATGAATAATACTTCTTATCAACAAATTTTTGTATCAATCAAGGAATACATATTAAAAAGAATTTCCCCAGTCAATCATACAACTTTCAAATTAAATATCCATATATAGAAATTATATAAAATTTAAGTAAAAATCATTTACATGATTAATAATATGGATATTTAGGGTAAATTTAATGTCTAATGATCATGTGAAAGTGAATATTTCAATTTAAATTTAATGATTATAAAAATTAATCCAGAAAGAGAATTTGAAAAATTTTCTCTGGTCAAATTGATCTAAAACCATTCAAATAATAATAAATTATGGTATCTGTATCATATATCTCTAGTGTAGTATATCTAAAGTAAAGGGTTATTGTCTTTGATGAATATAAATACCATAAAAATATCTTTAGAAACATTCTTGGGTAAAATAACCTTCTCAGTTTAAAAATAACTTTTAAAAACCAAAAAATTATGGAATATTTGGGAAAAAATATTTAAAAATAACTATTTTAAATTTTAATTTAAGCTTTAAATAAATGATTGGTAATGATGGTGTAAGGTTCTGTTCATGCTGAGTATGATAAAAAGAAATATTCATTTTAAATTTCTTTAAAACTAGTCAAAATGTTCCTTATTCAAATAATTATAGGAAGATTCATTTTAAAACATTATTAAAATCCTATTATGGGAAATAAAGACATTAAAAAATCATAGTTAAACAATTTTGAATTTTATTTAGAAAACATGGATTTGGAAGAAAATATATTTTTGACTAAAGATATAAATGAATTTTATTTTATTAAAAACATTTTCTTAGTCATTTTAATTACCAAAGAGAGGAAAATTATACTATTACTTAAAACTTCATGAATAACTAGAGGAGAATAAATTTAATGGGATTATTATACAATGATCAAAAAAATCCTATAATAAAAATTCATCAATAAACAATCCATGATAAAATGATACTAAAGCATAAATCTCTTACCACTTTGGTAACTTTCAAATTGTAAACATTGGGAAATAAATAGCATCAAATAAAACATTAAGAATGATGAATATAAATTGATTCATGATATAACATAACAAAGTGGCATCATATAAACCACATAAAATATGACAGGGGTATGACATGACATATGTCACAAAGAAGACAATTTGAGATGGGCAATAATTACAACGGTCATAACATTTAAGTCAAAATTAATCAATGAATCGCTTATGTGTATAAAATAAAAATACACGTATAAAAATTGAAAATTCAATATAAAATAATCCAAATTCAATAAACATATAATCAAAGAATATAAAAAACAATGAATAATCAATATAACCCAATGAAAATAAATTGAGTTATGAAATTATTTATACCTTGGTTATTTTAAATTCAAATTACCTTAAATGAATTAATTAAAATTGAAACTTAAAATTAAATTAATTCTAAATTATTCATGATATTATACATAAAAGTGTTATTACATACACTATATAAAGGAAATTAGGTGCATAATATTACAATATGCCTTAATGAAAGGAAATTGAGCGCTTGTTTTTGGTTGAACATGATATAACCTTTTATATAATACTTTTAAACATGTTATTAACTTATAAATGAACCATATTAATATTTATAATATCATATATTATCCTTTAATAACATATTATCACCTGTTTGTTAATAATATTTCATTATTACTATTGTTTTGAGTGTAATTGCCTTCTTTTTCCATGCATTTTTTAATATGAAAGTTCTAGTTATATAGAATATTATATAGTTACAAAATATCAATACTTGTATTAAATTTTTAAATATATATTTTTAATTATATATATTTTTATAATCATTATTGAAATTTGAAAATGGATAATGTATCACATCATTTCATGGAGACGGTAGACCATGCATACACAAGAGCGATGTTATCATTTCCTTAATTAATGAAAGGGTAAGAAAGTGGGTGACATATTAATTTTAAAAAATAAATATAATGTGATATATATCACATATATTCATTAAATTTATCTTTATTACCATCCATATAATGAGTAAGTGAAAAACGAATCACATCGCATTGTGAGGCGGTAGTCCGCCGTATAAACGACCAACACTATCATATTTTAAAATGAATGGAAAGTAAGAAGGTATATTTAATATTAAAATTAAAAAATTATAATTATATAATAAATATTATATATATATATTAAATCAATAATTATATCAAACTGTTAGAGGGGTTTATGGAAAATGAGTCACATCAATTTGCGAGGTTGAAGTTCATGGCACACTTGATCGATAATTTCATTTCTCATCTGATGTAAATGGAGATTAATATAGGTTACTAAAATAATTTAATATCATATAATTATATGTTATATACTTTTGTTATTATATCAGAATTTTAAAGAAATAATTTAAGTTTGTAAAAGAAGAAAGAAAAGAAAGAGCTTCATTAAGACGATTACCTTCTCTTAGAGAAACCTCCATTAGATATACACTTGAGAATACTAGGGTTAGAATTTTTTGAATACTAGTATCTCTATAATGTCGATAAGCATGTTAGAGAGAGATTTATTTAGGATTTTTTCAATCCAAATTTCTTGAGATGTGTGAAGAATTGAGGGCATGGAGTGCCCTTTTATAATTAAGAAGGTGTGAAATTTTGGTAAATACCAAAAACTATTCAGTAATAATGAGTCACTCTCATAAAAAGTGCCTAAAAATAGATAAATAATGGATTGGATAAAATATATTATCGATCCACACCTCTAATACAAAAAAATTGTGTTTTTAAAATTTTATTCCTTATCCAATTTTAAGCACTTTTCAATTTTAGTTTTCCCTACAATAATTATTTTCTTTATCACTAAAATTAATCATTTAATACTAAAAATAAAATCAGACTTATTAGATAATTTGGAAACACTTGTTCTAAATATTAATTAAAATTTATCAAATAAAAATCTAATGTGTTTTTAAAATTAAATTTTAATACAAGTACACATAATGTGGAAAACCCTCATTTTAACCTTAGCCATAGTGACTATGTTTTTAATCTTTAGGGATCAATATAGCCACTATAAAAGATAGATCGGTACATTAATATCCATAGTTGATATTTTGAAACAATTAAATATCATTTGGTATAATATTTGATTTTTAGGAATTTAATTCATTATATAAAATATTTACTATTATAAAATCACGGTAATATCATTTTTTACAAAATTCATTTAATTTGACATTGAAAATATAAAGAAAATGATGGAATTAAAATATATTATTTTCATACCTTTATAAAATTATATATTTATCTAAAAAATTCTTGTAACATAATAATTCATGAAAATTATATTAATTATATTATTTTTAATACCATTTATTTTATTTTTCTATTAACTAAATAATAATTATGTCGGTGTTACATAAGAATTCAAGATAATTATATAATTATTAAAAATTAATCAAAAAATTAATCTAATGAAAATTATTTCATTAATATCGAAATTACGATCAATATTCATTAATAACATGCTTTTTTCCAATGTGAACACGTGATTGAAATTTAAAATAAAGAGTGTAAAATATTAACTTTTTCTTTACTTAAATTATAATATATGTCAATTTCATGGATAAATGTCCCAAAAACACATAAAAATATATATTAAGGTGATAATGGTCAAAATATGGCCATAAAATAGTAATTATATAAGTTTTGGGTCATTTTTTATCATTATATTATTAGTTTAACCACCAAGGTAAAATTTCTTTAACCATAACCGTGGTAATTATGTTTTTCTATTTTTATTATTCATTAAGAAAAAAATTTAATTTGAAATTATTATTTAATAATAATTATTTTTATTACAAAAAAAACTAATCCATTTTATTAAATTCAATTAATAGAAGTTGCAAAATTTAATTTAAAATTAAACTCGCAAACACGATGAAAAAAATATTTTCCAAAGGAAAAGTTTTCATATGTATAAAAAGTTTTAATATAAAAATTTGATATTATATAGGTTAAAATGAACTAGATTTTAGTTATTATAGTATAATTAACCTAATCTTACTTTTAATACAATTAAAAAAATGTAAATTTTTAAATTTTATAAAAGAAAAGGCATATTCCAATAAAAATCAATATTTTTGACTATTCATCAAAAAATTAATAATTTCATAAAATTACCACAAAAAAAACTCTAAGATATTTTTTAGCTGATGATTTCAAAAATTAAGTTATTTTTGTAGAATATATTTTTTAATTG
This sequence comes from Viscum album, assembly GCA_963277665.1. Classification (NCBI taxonomy): domain Eukaryota; kingdom Viridiplantae; phylum Streptophyta; class Magnoliopsida; order Santalales; family Viscaceae; genus Viscum; species Viscum album. The sequence continues at coordinate 437,180,725 of OY728142.1, read as the reverse complement.
TGTTAAAAATTAATTTTAAATTATGTGTGCAAAGCATGATGAAACCTCATTTAAGAAAAATACTCTTTTTCAGAAAAAATTTCCTTTTTTCAAAATGATTATTATTTTATTTCTAGTAAATATATAACAATTGAATTTATTCTATACGTATGTAAACCATAGAATTTTAAAAATTATCAAATTATATTCATACCCTCAAATTTAACAGATATGTTAGGACGGTATAATATATTATGGTTCATTTAGAATCAAGGTTGTGTGTATCGCAAGCTATCAAAGAGAATAAAGTTAAAGAAAAATATTTCATGAGAAATTTTATATCAATGTTTCATTGTATATATTCTATCAAATAAAATTACATTTTTTTAAATCTCAGGGTGTTACATTCTCCCCACCTTTATTAAATTGGATCCTCATAGTTTAAACATTCGGTCATAAATCTACGGTTTGATATTTAAAAATCTATTTGTTGAAAACCCACACCATAAAAAGGGTATGTAAAATATAATCTTAAAAGATCTAAAGGTTATTATTAAAGTCAACTATAATAACACATAACTAGGTTTCCATATAAAAGAACATTTTTGGGAAGTGAAAATATAGATTTGGAAAGAAGGTTCATTTATGAGATGATGTTATACCGTTTTCTGTGATAGAAGAGACCATAGATTTTTCAAAAAATAATTAAATTTTTATTTCAATATCCTTTTAATAAAGTTGAGGGTTTAATGTACCATCTAGAATATGGAAAAAATTAAATATACTAAATTTATAATTATAATTTCATCATTTAAATAATATCCACCACAATATCATCTTTTACTCTAAATATTGAGTATTCAAGATGATTTTTTATGCCAAAAGCATTAAAATAAAATTATAACAGGTCACAGGATTCCAAAAAATTAGATAATATTAATTCAATTAACATCAATGATCATATTAACCCTAATTGTGTTCAATAAATTTAAACTTATGTATATAAAATGTATAGGCATTATTCCTCCAATAATATTTTACTAAAACCCATACTATTCTCAACGATTGTTTTATCATAAATGTCTCACAAAATAATCTTAATCATATTTGAATTCTATAATTTAAACTCTAAAAAGGATAATCTTTGATTTTAAACATATGATAAAATTAATTCATGTAACATCCTGTACCTCCTCATTGGCTTGAGTTGAGACAGAATTACAACTTATCCTTAAGTGACATCCTCAAGACGCCAATGAATGGAAATAAATTCTAAGGGATTCATTAATATTTGGGGGATGATTTTACCTTTTTAAAATAAATCAAAAAACCAATGTAAACAGAAAAAAACAAATACTACATGATTCATAAACACAACTTAATACAAATCAATGTAATACCAAACTGACTGTAACCAAACTACAACCATATATCATATCAGAGTACATAGCAGAAGATAGAGTCAAAAAAAGTCAAAGACACAATAGAAACCTACTCCACAACTCCAAAAATTCTCCAAGATCTAACTCTATGATATACCCCAAACTATCATGATGCGTCACTAAAGAGATTATATACTTTTCCTTTACTTGTTCCTCAATAAAAAATATTCCCAAATTCTCAAAAATTCCGAAGCAGGGGTGAGTAAAGAAACTCTGTAGGTCTTCCCCAAATGAAATCCCAACTCATGCCACTAGGATAGAACATCTTAGAACATTTATATAAAGAAATTATATAAAACAATTTAAAATATTTTACATCATAATATAAAACAATTTCCATACCCAAATAGTTTTTCTAAATTAGTTCCATTTCCAAGGAACGAAACAAAAATAAAATTAAAACTGTTTCGAAAAATCCATTTTGGAATACCCAATTCCAATCCACATATCCACACATTCATTCCCATGTGACCTTTATTGTTCTCTCATTGATATACCAAGTCTTCACAAGGTAACCACATTCCAATTCCCCAATGGCACACACCCCTTTCATAGGGTCACGCCAATGAAAATGAACACCTGCCAACCAATCATACCAAAACCATGCCAACCCAATTATTCCAAACCCTTTCAATATAATAAAAATTTAATCAAAAGCCTTTCCAAAAATCATTTCTTCCTGAATCAAACGAAATAACCATTTTTAAAATCATTCAACAGAGATCTTTGCACACAAATTCCACAATTCCACAACCCATAACTAAAGAATATTTCTACCAATATATTCATAAAAATTTCATAATAAATTCTAGGAAATTTATAAAAAATTGAAACCAATCCTTTATGTTATAATAATATTAGTCGATAGTGGAGCCACTCTCCTCAGAAACTATTGCAAAAATGAATAACGACATGAATTATTAAATAAAACCAAGTTAAAACTCAAAAAACCTTCCTTATATCTCATTCCTTAACATAAATATAGTCAAATATCAACATTATTGGAATCAACCATCATATATCTATCCAAAATGGATTATATATATGAATCTAAGAGAGGGAAGAAGTGAAGATCTTAGAAAAACCACCAAAAATGAAAACTTACCAAGGAATGCGGGCTTCAATACGCCATGATTTTCCAAAGGATCACTCCTGGATTAGAGGGAAGGGTCTCCATAGCCTTTAAGAAGAGAGTGAAATGTGATAGGGTCAACTTAAGGGGAAAATTATAGGTTTATAGGAAAATATTAATGAGATCCACAATTTTTAAATCTAATTATTTTTTCATGCATGGTTAGGGCATACTGTTAGGAAAATCGTGTGCCATCCATACATATACATATAACCCCAAAACCACAGTTACTATTATTTGGTCATAAGATTTGGGAAAACTGTATGCCGAACTGTGTGCCTACCCAAATTCCCCTACGTTACTTTTCATTATTTTTTGTAAGAATTTCAATGTTTCTACTTACTATTATCACCTACAAAAAAGCCCCCAAAACATCCCAAAAGTCCTCCAAACTCTCAAAAACTTCAACCAAACACATTAAATACGTAATAAAAATAAATATAGGGGTACTTAATTAAAACATTGGGTTCTAAATTCTCCCCGCCATTGGCCTTTCCATCCCCAAAAAGTAGAAAACCAGCAATGTCTCGAAAGAGTTCAAGCTATTGCTTGACCATTTCAATTTCCCATTCCCAATATTCTTCCTTAATCTGACAATGTTTCCAAAAAACCCTCAATAAACTGATGATTTTCCTATTCAATACTTTCTCTTTCTTATCCATAATCTTCAGTAGCACATGAACCAATGAATCATATGTCTCTAGGTCAGCATCATCCCATCGAATCACATGGTCAAGATCAAGATGATACTCTTTCAACTAAGATACATGAAACACATTATTCACTGAGCTGAACCATGATAGAAAAGACAACAAATATGCCACCTCACCAAGTAGTTCCATTATCTAAAAAGGGCCTATTTATTGAAGATATAACATTCCCTTCTTCCCAAAATGATGATAGCCAAGCCTTGGGGGGATTCTCAAGAACACATGATCACTCAACTTCAATGAAAATGTTCATCAAATGTGCTCTACATATGGTTTTTTACAACTCTAAGATGTATTTATTATATTTCTTGATATATGAATCTTTTTTGTTTTCTCTTGGACAAGGCGCGGTCCAACAAGTGAAATAACACTTATTTCCACCCTAACAAGTCTAGAACAATAAGGATTTCTATAAAAATAATCAAATGGGGGCATGTGTATCGAGGTGAGATAACTTTTGTTATATGAGAACTCTACATAATGTATGTTAGCCTCCCTTGAACTACTAAAATCCAGTACAAATTCCCTAATCATGGCTTCCAGCATTTTTATCATCCTTTCGGATTTTCCCTCTATCTAGGGATGATACACTGTACTCGTAGTGAACTCTGTCCCAAGGTATTATTTTAAGGATATCAAAAAATGAGATGTAAACCTCATACCTATGTTCAATACTATCAACATTGGTATTCCATTTCAATTTTATAGTTCTTGGATCTAGATTTTAGACAAGTCCTTTACCATATGAGATTAAAAAATATGGATGAAATGGAATAAATTTGTGAGATGGTCCAATATCAACCATATGTAATCGTGTTTCTAAATATTTCTTTAGAGACATTTCATAAGATAAAGGGTTATCTGCTCCCATTTCCAAATTGGAATGGGTTTATACTGCAATGTACCTACTGGTTTTTGATGCTATGCCTTAATCTACTGATAGGCGAGGAATCTCAAAAAAAACTCATGCAACATCCCTTTCACGAAAACCTACCAAAATTGTGCTTTAAACACCATATACTCCTTCTATATTCCAATATTAACATACCGTCTCTAATTTTGGTAATTATGAATAAGTTATTCCTAAAAACACAAAGGTACAACCATCCGATCTCTGAACCACAATACTGAACTCATGTCCCTCTTCCATCCTTCAATGGTATCCCCAAAATTGAGTTTTTACCTCATAGAAACACATTATGAATCGAATGTCTATGCCTCTTTAACCATCTCCACCAAATCAAAAACCAAGAAAAATGGGAAGAAAACGAAAACCCTACCTTGGTCCTTACAATCCAAGTGCATGTCGGCTATTTTTTACATCAATTTCCACTAATCTAAAGCTTCTTTTTCTAACTGAGCATATGAATTTCAGCTTAATTAATATGCCTTCAAATCTCCTTTACTTAGTGTATACATCAAGTCAAATTCGAACATTTGGAGATAATTCATCCATATTCATTGTCTCATGTTTGAATCTATCTTGGAGAAAATGTGTTTCAAGATCTCATGATCTGTAAACACTATAAATTTCCCACCAAAGAGGTAATGACGTCAAGTAATCAAAGCATGGACTACAACAGATAAATCTAAATCATGAGTTGGGTAGTTCTTCTCATGAAACTGTAATTTTCATGATTCATAAGCAACAACATGATCTCTATGTATTAAAACACAACCAAACCATGATCTTGAAGCATCAAAATACACCACGTACCTTGGACCTAATTTCGAAAATATCAAGATTTTTGTTTATGTAAGGAGAAAATTATGCTCTAGAAAATACTTTTTACATTATTCATTCCATTGAAATGGAAAATTTTGCCTTTTCAAAGGTATCATTAGGAAATCTATTAATGAGAAATCCTAAACAAAGCATCATTAACAACTATCCAAACCAAGGATACTATATATATCAAAGAAATTCCTTAGTTATTTCCAAGAGTTAATAGCCCTTTTCTTTTATGGATCCATAGAAACAAATTTTTCAAATATTACATGGCCAAGGAAATGCACCACTTGTATCCAAGAATCACTCTTTGATTATTTTCAATATAGATGATGATCCAATAAAATTCCCTATATTATCACCAAGTATTACTTATGCTCAACTCATGTCCTTTAATACACCAATATTTCATCCACAAACACCACCAAAAAAGAATCCAAATACCTTTGAAATATATAATCCATCAATTCCACAAATATGGATAGTGAATTATTATGACAAAAAGGAATAACCACATATAATTAATGTCTATATCTACTTTTGAAAGCTATTTTTAGAATATCCTCCATTCAAACCTACAATTGGTGATATCGTGATCAATATTGAATCTTAGAGAACCACTGAGTTCCCATAAATTGATTGAATAGATCATAAATTCATGGAAGTGGATGCCAATTATTTATCGTAACTTGGTTAATATTACGATAATCAATGTATAAACAAAGAGTTTCATCCACATTTTTAACAAAGAAGTCATGTTCGGCCCATGGAGATGTGTTATGCTGAATGAACCCTTTACTTTCCAACTCATCCAACTAGAATTTCAATTACCTTAATTATATTTTTACCATCTGATAAGATGGAGGGTAAATAAGAACAGTTCCTAGTAAGATATCAATCAAAAATACACTTCTCTTGTGGGTGAAACCCCTAAGGAATTTTTGGGAAAAACCTTTTGAAATCGATCAATATCAAATAGAAAATCACTATTCTTGACCTCATTCATAAATACCATAGTCAAAGTTTACAACTAGTATGAGATAGTTCCAACCACTAGTATCAAAAATCATGTTTCACCTTCCTTTACATTCATTTCTCCTCCAAAGATATTTTCAGTTCCATCGTGAGTCGTAAAACTAACCATTCCGGTATAAAAATAAATGTGATATTTGAACATTTTCAATAAATCTATACCTAGGATTATATCATAGATATCTTTCTCATGTATTGATACATTCCAACTTAATTTTGATCCATCAATATTTATACAATGTGATTTTTAAATAAAGGCTTGAAATTCTCTTTGACCAAGAAGAATTTGAAGTTACAAAATTAAAGGCATCATCTCAACATTTAAATATAGAAGATTATTGAAGAGAAGCAATAAATTCATAGAACACACCCACATCAAAAAAAATCTTTCATAATGGAATAATTCAAAAGAATCATAACTCTCACCATTAATGGTCTTGATTTTTCAACCACAATAACGTGTCCAGCTCCAAATAACTACTTACTCGATGGGCTTTGTTCATTATTTATATTTTGAGATTTCCCATGCTGAGGATTCGTGGTATTTCAAGAATCACTATAGATATATTGGTTCTACTAATGGGAGGTACACTTCATCCCTTGTCTTTTCGAAGCATATGATGTTTTCGAAACCTGATATGTCTCCCAAGTAGCTTACCGTTGAGCACTATGAAAATATCACTAGAGATGGACTATCTAGTTAAAATTGTGGCATGATCAATGTGGTACTATAAAATATTGCTTCATGTGATAAAAATATCAGCATTGGAAATATATATATTTACTCTGGGGTTTTGGAGGAAGATTCACTAATACAGCTGTTTATTTTTGAGTTATCCCACTACCTTATAAATAGGTGGCACACTTCTTCTTATTCATATAATTAGAGTAACAACTATTTATCATAGGTATCAACATGATTCCTCTAGTATTACTTCATGATATATCCCTTTCTTCCACCATTTCTCTATTGACCATCTCCATATAATACAATATATAGAGGATATAAAAATTTGAGTTAATTTCTTGCATAATCCCAAAATAAGAAATGTGTTCCATCAAAGATGAACTTGAAGAAATGTCAAGCTAGAGATGTACTAAATTGATAAATTTACCTGCATACTCTTTCACTGAGAGATTCTCCTGCTTCAAGCTAAAAAGTTTTATCATTTTATAAATCCTACATGTGTGATGATATAATTTTTTATTGAATAATTTTTTAAAAAAACTCCCATGTAAGGCCTTGGTCTAATTTATCATAAAATACTAAATTTCACCATTTTAATGCAATATCTTCTATCATATGCATCACCAACATTACATTCATCTCTTCTTGTGTTCCTGAAAATTTGAATATTTTATTCATCCTATTCAGCCACAACTCTACCGTATTTGGTTCTGAATCACCCTAAAATATGGTTGGACTCTTCTTCTAGAACTGAATGGAATGATCCACTTGCCTTTTTTCTTCTCTTTAGTTCCCTATATCTACGACATGAAAATCCTAGATAATACTTTGAACGAGCTGTTGGTTCACATATGGATCTGGTTCAAAAACATTCTCAACAGTTTCTTCAAGTTGGTTTCTACAACACCTATCAGGTGCCATTTTCTATAAAAAAAACAAAACCCCATAGGTATCACTCTATTGAAATTTAAGGCATAGAAATTTTAAATTATCCCACCATATATATCACATCAAGTCTTTAAAAATTAAAAATTTAAACATTTTAAAATCATTTTTAAAAATTCGAAAATTCTTTTGAAAATCAACACCTTTTCAAATATACAACTATAATTCCTTTTCAAAATATCACATTTGAAAATAATTTCAACATTTTTCAAATTTCACCACGTTTAAACCACATCATAAATCATTACTAAAATGTAAATGTGCACTCTTAGTGGTAAGTCATTCCTACAATTCATGTAATTATTTTTTTCATTGGATAAACCCATAAAAATAATGTTACAACTCTTATAAGTGTCTCAAAACACGTATGTACTCTAATACCTGGTAACATGAGGTTCAACATAAATTGGTAAGATATGCCTCTTTATTATATATATTCCAAGTTTAGAAAATCTTACCCCTTTCTACCAGCCCAACTCAATGACTAATAAAAGATAGTTTTAAAATCCAATTCTGACACAACTGATACCCAAGGATCAAACAAACCGATACCACTTGTAAAATCACAACCCTTATCATTGGTTTGAGTCGAGGTAGAATTTTTGTATGGCCTTAAGTGACATCCCCAAGACCCCAAAGGCTGGAAATAAATTCTAAGGGGTTCATTAATAGTTGGGGGATGATTTTTTATTTTTAAAATAAAACAATCGACCAAGGTAAATGAAACCAAAAAACTACTATATGATGCATGAACACAAATTAATACAACTCAATGTAATACAAAACAAATAGTAACCAAACTACAGGCATATACCCAATATAATTATAAAGAGGAAGAAAAAAACCAACAAAACTCAATGGCTCTAAAGACACCAACTCAACACCTCACAAAAATGACCAAAGCTCCAACTCCACGATATAGCACAAACTATGAAAATGCCTCACTAAACAAATGAGATACTTTTTATTTACCTATGTATCAATAAAAAATATTTTCAAATGCACCAAATTACCCAATAAGGGGGTGAGTAATGAAACTCAGTAGGTTTTCCCCAAATTACTTCCCTACTCACACCAATAGGATGGAACATGTTAGCACATTCATATAAAATAATTTATATTCAATCCACATATCCAAACATGCATGCCTAGGTGATAGTTCCATACTCATGAGTCTTCTCTCTTCAACCTACCAAGTCACCCCAAGGAAACCATATACTAGTGCCCCAATGGCACATTCCCCTTCCACCAAGTCACATAAATGAAAATGAACGCACACCAACCAATCATCAAAAACCAATTATTCCAAACTATTTCAATAAAACAATAATTTTATTTAAAACATTCCTCAAAACCTTTTTCCATGAAACAAACCAAAAAATCATTTTTAAAATATTCATTTAAAAATCATCCAATAAAGCACTTTGCATGAAAATTCCAAAATTTCACCAACCATCACTAAAGAAGGTTTGTACCAATATTTTCACAAAAAAACACAATAAATTCAAATAAATGAAAACAATTTGAAACCAATCCATAATGTTCTAACAATAGGAGTCAAAATTGAAGCCATCTACCTTAGAAACTATGGAGAAAATGATGAACCACACAAATTATTCAACTAAACCATGTTGAAAAATACAAAAACCTACCTTAGATCTCATTCCCTAATATCGATGCATCCAAATATAATAATTATTGGAATAAAACATCATATATCTATCACCAAAATATTAGATCTATGAATACAAGAAGGACAAGAATGAGATATCTAATAAAAACCACCAAGAATGTGGACTAACCAAGGAAATTAGGGATTTAAAAAACCAATATTTTCTAACAGATTACTCCCATATCACAGGGAAGGGTCTCCAGAGCCATTAGGATGAGATTAAATTTTTTTAGGGTTGACATAGGGGGTAAAGATTAGTTTACATTTAAATTTGAATTAGATCCACAATTTTTTATCTAATTTTTTATCGTGTGTGGTTAGGGTGCACAATTGGGAAAACTCTATAATCAATGTTCTTATGAATCTATCCACAAAATCATTTTTTATCTTTATTGGATGCATAGTTTTTAAAAATAGTGCACCAAAATTGATCCCACTAAATCGCTTTTCATGGTTTTTTGTAGGAGTTTCTCAGTTTCTACTAACTGTGTACCTCCAAAACCCCTCAAAGCATCCCAAAAGTCCCCTAAACTCTCCTAAACTTCACCAAAAAACATACATACTTAAGAAAAAATATAAGGGTGATTAAATGAAATAAGGGGTGATACAATTCATATAATTTCAAGAAATTTTTGTTTTATCCCATATCACTATGGCATATCATAGGTTTATAAAGGTTCTACTCTTTAAGTTTTCATAATGGTTTATAGAGAAAATGTAAATTAAAAAAATTATATCCTAAATTAGATTCAAACTATTTGTTCAGTAAGGTCACACTAACCATGAACCATAATGAAGTCTGAGATATACTCAACCCACCCTTTTTAGGGTAATTACCTATAGATGAATATGTGTTAAAACTACATCCACTAATAAAATCCAAAAAGGGATGTATTGCTAACAAAACCATGTAATCTATACCTTACTAAGATTTTAAGATATTATAATATAATTATACATTTATTAAAAGTAATTCATAGGTTTATTTTTTTTAATTTATTTTTCTTAAATCCAGTTCCCAATGTTTCTACTAAACTTTCTCTGATACCAACTATAATATCACTGATTCCAGTAGCTCCGAGTTAGTGTCTAATTTATTAAATTAGTTCTAGATACAAGAGATCTCATCCCAAAGGACCAAATATTTTATTAGTTTTGGTAAAATAGATACATACTTCAATATCAAATTACATTTAAAAATTGTAAATAGCACATAGTGAATGAAAAATATCATACACTCAAACCCATTCAAAGATTCATTCTTCATATCTTAGGGAAAAGGGAACAAAATAATGGTGACATAAACTACTTAGTAAAAGTTACGAAAAGAAGAAGCTATCATAACTAAATATATCATAATCAATAAGGATTGATAAATATTGAAAGTTAAATATATGAATACACATTATATTTAATAAATAACTTGACTTTCATTATTATATAAGGCATAATCAATAAAAAAGGAAAATAAATGAACACCCATTCCATTTAATCAATAACATTAGCACAAAATACATCCATGGATAATATTAATGAAATAATATCATGGATAATATGAAATGAATTATTAATGATGGAAATTATTGATACTTGAAATCATGATCATATTCATCATAATAACTTTATTGATAATACCATGTTCTAAGACATTTTAACTGATGGGTTTGTAGACACTAGAAACACATTTAAATAAGGCTAGCTAACTGATTTGTCTCATGATACTAATGATTAATTTATGATATATCTATAATTAGGACCCACCCATAACTTCATTCCTAATGAATTCATTGTATATTTAGTGATAAATTTAATTTATGAACAATATGACTTATCAACATATTTCTATATCAAGTAAAGAATACGAATTAACAATAATTTCCCCTATCAATCATATAATTTAAATATAAAATATTACATGTAGAAATTACATTATATTAAAACAATAATCATATCCATGATAAAAAAATATTAATATTTAGGGGGAATGAAATGTCCAATGGTCAAAAGAAAGTGAATATTTCAATAGAAAGTTAATGATGGCAAAAATTAATCAAGAAATATAATTTAAATATTTTCCCTAGTCAAAATAATTGTAAACCATCAAAATAAAGAAAAATATGCTATCACTACAACATATCTCCAGTGGAGTATATGTAAAATGAAGGATTTTTGTCATTGATTAATAGTAATACTATAAAAATATATTTAAAAACATTTAGGATTAAAATAACCTTTTCACTTTGAAAATCACATTTAAAAACTAAAAATTTAAAGAATATTTGGATGAATATTTTATTTAAAAATAAACTTTTAAACTTGTAACATAATATTTAATGAAATTATTCTTAATGATTAAGGAAGGTTATATTCATGCTGAGTATGTTAAAAACATATATTCCTTTCACATTTTTGTAAGAGAAGTCAAAAAATTCATTATTAGAAAAATGATAAGAATATTCATTTTAAAAAATATTTTAAAAAGAAAATTATGGTTAAAAATTACATTAATAAATCATAGTAAAACATTGTTGAAAACATTGAAACATAGATTTAGAAGAAAAAAGATTTTCTATTGAAGAGAGAAATGAAGACCTATTTTATTAAAAACATTTTCTAAATCATTTCATGTATCAAAGAAAACAAAATGGTACTATTACTATAGAACATAACGAATAACCAGATGATAATAAAATGAAAAGGTTTTATTATAAAATGATCAAATAATTTCTATCAATGGAAATTCTACTATTAATAATCCCAATTTAAGTGATATTTAAACATAAATCTCTTACCACTTTGGTGACTTTTGAATCATAAACCCCGTGAAATGAATAAGAACAAATTAAAAATTAAAAAAAAATTAATATAAATGGATTCATTATATAACATATCAAAGTTATAGTAGATACACATCATAAAAGAAGATAGGTTTAAAACATGACTTATATCCAAAATATGACAATTTGAGATGAGTAACGCTTACAATGATCCAAAAATTGATGTGAGAATTAATCAATGAATTGTTTATCAGTATCAAATGTAAATACACATATAAAAATTGAAAATACAATATAATATAATCAAAATTTATTACCCATGTAATATAATAATATCAAAAACAATGAATAAGTAATATAACCCAATGAAAATAAATTGAGTTATAAAATTTTTTACCACTTGGAAAATTTTAATTCATATACCCTTATATGAAATAATTCAAATTGAAACTTAAAATAACATAAATTGTGATGGATTCATGATATTATATGTAAAAGGGTCATTATATACTCCATATAAATGAAATTATGTGTATAAAATTACAATATGCCTCAATGAAAGGAAATTGAGGAAAATTTTTTACCTCACACTTTATTTTGGTTTAACATTCTTTAACCACATGTATAGTGGTTTGAAATGTGTTAATAATTTTTAAAAGAATTGAATTAATATTTATAACATCATATATGATCCTTTTAAAACATCATATCACTTATTCATTAATAATCTTTCATTATTATTATTGTTTCGCGTGTTAAATTCCTTGTTTTCTCATACATGTTTTAATGTGAATGTTCTAGTTCTTGATTAATTTTATAGTTCCATCATCTTCATAGTTATATTAATGTTATAAATATCATTTTTTTCATTAGATAAATGTTTATAATAATTATTAAAATTTGTATAAGGGGAAAGGATCTCATCGCTCTATTGAGACGGTAGGTTGTAAGTACGCACGAACGACATTATCATTTCCTTAAAAGATTAAAGGGGAAAGAGTTTGGTGATATATTAATTTTCTAGAATCAATATCATGTCATATATATAACATATATTCATTAAATTTATCCTTATTACCTTCCATGTAAATCATAAGTGAGAAATGAATCACATCACTTTGTGTGGTGGCAATCCACCATACACATTAGCGACATTATAGTATTTTAAATAGAATTGAAAGTAAGATGGTGTATGTGATATTAAAATTAAATAAGTATAATTTTTTCATAAATATTATATATATGTTAGATACATAATTATATCCAACCATGATATTTTGTGATGGAAAATGAGTCACATCGGCTCATGAGGCGGCAGTCCTCCATACACACAATCGATGATTTTATTCCCCATTTGATGGAAGAGGGAATGAAGATAGGTTATTACATTAACATAATAGAATATTAGTATATCGAAGATACTAGTGTTTTTATATTGTAATTCCTAAGAAATAATTGAAGGTTTTAAAAGAAGAATGAAAAACAAAGAGCTTCTTTAAGATGATTACCTTCTATTAGAAAAAGAAAAAGAATCCTTAGACACCTTGAGTACTGATATGTTATATATTGGGAAAAATTATCCTGGGTAGGTTATGATGAAATTATGAGATTCATTATATGGATAGATGATTAGAGATTGGGGTAAGTACATCCTCCACCCACTAGAATTTTAGCACATGTGTTGGTAGAATCTATGTAGGTTTATGATAGGTTGGGTTAGTGGACCAACCTAGAATGACTTGGGATATGAGATTGGAATTTTTCTCTCTATTAAGAGTAATGTTAGTGGGTCATATATTTTGTGTCTATTGGGTTAGATATATGATCATGATGACATTGAGGGATGGTATTACCTCTAACTGGAGGGTTGGGCCTAAGTGTTGGGATTAAGTTAGTGGATCCCATTTTAAGAGTCAAAATTTTGATAAGACTTGGGGTCTTTGGAGGACACCCTAGTGTTATATTAACCCCTAAGAGGGTTAGTGTAATAATGGGTATAGATGATTTAGGGTTTCACGTTATTACCTGAATTTATGATTTGATCTTATTATAGTTTCAAGGAAATGGTTAGGTCATGCACTTGAAAGGATGACCATGTTTATATGAGATGGGTTGAGAAGGGTCCAACCCATGTGATTATTATATGAGATATTACCATAGGGATGCACTAACCATGAGTTTCTATGAATGGGATTCCTAGGATACATCATAGGATCTAGTTTTTACACCTAATGCTATGAAATTACTGGGTTTTCACCCAATAATTGGTTGCTATGCCTAAATGGAATTCCTATGAATTTTTTCTTAATATTCATATTCTATTCCTGTCTAGAATTCCTAGGAAATTAATTAAGATTCAACCTTGGATCTTATATGTATTGCTTAGGGTATCTCCTAGGATTTGGTTGTTATATCTATATGGAATTCCTAGGTTATTACCTGGGAATCTATGTTAACACTTTATTCAATTTGGAATTATTATAACATGTTCTCTGAGATACTCCAACACTGTATGAAGTAGGTATAGTTCATCTTTGTGTCATGTTATAACTAGAGGATTGACAGTGGTTATTTTAGTAAACTTATTTATTTTTTTATTTATTCTAAGTATATCACGTGTGCATACACTATATTTATTAGTTATCTTTAGGACACCATTGGTGGTTCCCTACTGAGTTGTAGTCACACTCTATTTAGGAATCCATGGTACTTGGGTACCTGAGTAGATATCCCTATTAATGGTTTCAAGAAGAGAAGAGGCCTAGTGTTTCATAACCAAGCTTGACCAGCTAGATGGGGATTGTATATTTGGATGATTTGAGGATCTATCATGCTAGTTGATCTTTTTTTTATTTCATTATTTTATTTATTTTTGATTGATATCATTCAAATGGTTGATTAGTTGATGTGTTCTTGTGTGACTATATGTTTTTATTCTTATTCATTGAATTTATTAAATCATTTTTTATATTTAGTTAGTATACTTTGATTATTGTTTTTTGTAATGTATGAGGTTTGGTTATTTTTACTATATTTCACTATTATATGAAGGTATATTCTCCCCATGATAACACCTTAGACCCCCACAGCTAGATGGAAGACTCTAGCTTATGGAGAGTTGTGCAAGAGGTCAAGTACTGACCCACCGGTCAATACAACAATTAGTGGTCTCTTTCTAAGGGAGTGTTACAATATCCCATTATTAGACTAATGGATAGTCTTGGATTATGATTTTAATTTTAGAGGACATATTATATGCATGTTTCCTAGTTTTCAACAATTCCTGAGAGATTAATCTCTTCTTAGTAAGGTTCATATATAATAATAGTTATTTGGAATCTATTTAGATAAAATATTTTATATACTTATATGAAAGTTCATGTTTATAATCTTGGTGATTGTTAAATGAAATTTAGTCTTATATTGTCCTAATGAGTATCATTTAGGATATGTTAGAGTATATTAGATTGACCAGGAAGTGTTTAGTGACTACCCAAAGTTAGCAGTGATCGTATGTAGACCAGTGACACTATCCTCTGAATTTATAATATGGAGATTGGGTTTTTGTTAATTTTTCTCTAAAAATAGGATACCATGGTGTTTAGAGGCTAGTGAAGTTAGTGTCTGGTATATGTGTACATTTGATGTTATAAATATAATTGGTATTTTGGAATACTAGTTAGCACTTCCTCATAGTTTTTTATGTACGGTGTATTCCACATATCATAACTCAAAATATACTATGTCAAACCATATCATGTGATCATCATCGATTATGTGGAGCTGGAGGCTAACACACCATTAAAAAATAACCAGTTTATAAAATTTATTGATATGAAAAGAAACTACATGAGAAGAAAGTACCTTTGGTATGTGTATAGTGCCAGCACAAGCATGTCCAAGAGAAAACTTGGGTGTATCATACTGATATGAAAATCCATCATCTAGAGTTATTGGGTGATGATTCTTAGTGATTCATCGTGTGGATATGTCTCTATATGGTGGGTAATTTGTAATCCCCCTCAAATTATGAGGTATGAATTTGTTTAACTCTTCACCAAATCATGTTTATTTCAATGGTTTTTATTCATTCAAGGAGATGTAAGATGTTGGGGGTTGGTATTTGTGAATGTAAAACTTAAGTGGGTGATTTCGTTTTTTCAAATAGCACTGAGTACATGGTGTCCTATATAGAGTACTTGATGTACTTGGCTGAATGGAGGTAGCCCCTAGGGGTCCATCAAGTGGCCAATGACCCCAAGGTAGGTATCCGGTAGGGAATTGAGTTCCTAATGACATGATACCAGGAACTTGATGGGTACTTCGTAATTATTTTTAATTTTAATTTAATCTAATTGATTAAATTATTCTTAAATTGAAACCCCCTCCCATTTTTTATTCTCATTTGCATCATGTAGGGTCTTCCCTACTCCATTTGTTCTCCTATCAGGTGTGGACATCCTCCATCATTGTTCAAATTCAATATTTTTCGGTCTTTGAGGATCACATAAGGTAAGAAAATAACTCCCCTCTTATATATTCTAATTTTCTATCACTATTTTATAATTATTCATTGGTTATGAACATAATTTGTTATTTTTCTATATTTTAGAAAATACTATTATTGAAGTCATTTCGTTTGATGATCTTCAATGATAGGTATTATGGTATATCAAGGCCGGTGGTTTATAAACTTTTTAATTTGTTCATATATGTTTTCTTTCAATGTGTGATATGTGGTTCTACAAACTATGTGTGTATTGGAAAAAAACATATTTGATTGGTTTCCTTATCCCCATTAAGAGTAAGATAAGGATGTTTTTTTCATGATGGACCCTCCATGTGTTGTCATCAATTCCATGGTAATCAATGTCTTTGGGATTAAGATGTAGTGTATTGAACCATATACTCAAAAAACGTGTTATTTAAGTCATGTTATCACATAATCTATAGTATTAGGTTTCTGTTAGCCTCCTTTAACATATGAGATATGTCTTTACCCAAGAGGTTGGTTAGGTTTTTCCTCATTGTGAGAATATGGGTTGTCATTTGGACTCTTTGGATTTTTTGGATCATATGGGGATTCCTCCTTTATATTAAGTGGTTTTTAAGGTATTAAAAATAAGTTTGACTTATAAAAAAATGTTTTTGTATGATAGAACCAACCTAATATATATTAGGGAGTATTGAATGTTATTCCCATCCTTATATAGATTTCAAAATATTCTTGGTGTAAACCTTGAGGGGTTAACTTGAGGGGTTGAGATACCTATAGGTTGAGACTGATATATGGATGGGGCCTCACATCCCATTTTATTTATATTAATCTATGTTGGGATCAATATAGATTTGGTTTTATATCACTAGATACATAAGGCAAAATTTCTTATGGCCTTTTTAACTTTACAAGAAAGATTGAAATGCTATTAAGATGAGATCATTATTTGTGTGGGGTCCCTTTTATAATGTTCTCAGTTGATTTTACCTCTTCTAGGGTACCTCAATCATTCCTCCTAATACTTTATAGGTTTCCAACCAGCTATGAGTGTCTATCTACGATGTGGGGAGACTATTCACTCTTTAGTAGAGAAAACCATAAATCATATCTGAAACTATAATAATAAAATTCAATCATAATAAAAAATATATAATATGGTTATTATAGCTATAATCCAACCAAAATATGTTAATATATTTCATACTATAAGAAAATCAACTTTTGTAATTCCACATGATGTATATATAATAATATGGATTGCCTATGTACCAATTATATAAAACATGGTCCCAAAAACAAATAGGGGAAGAAATCCTAAAAACTAATGTGGAGTCCAAGCCTGGTCCCATCAGACAACTCTAACTAAGAATCCCCATCACTACCATCCACTACAGGTCCTTTTCCTTTATTTGAGTCTTAAATCATAAAATATATACATTCATCAGGATTCCCATGCAAGGTGTGAGTATAACTCGTTAGACCACTACTAATGTTGTCCCAAAAAACAAAATGTATAGGGTGTGAGTAAAACTCAATCCTATGGTATCGGGATCCCATCACACAATTGTATTAGACCAATGGGAATGTGTGACATGGTTATAATGATTCCATCCAATAGGTATCTCAATCACATTATATCAATATAAATACAAAGTGGAAATTAGTCCCAATATATAATAGTAACACCTCGTGGGTATTTCAACCTCTAATCAAGATAATAGGAAAACTAATAGAAAAGGTAGTCCAGCTATATAATGATCTTATCCCTTATTAATCTATATCCCAACTCATATCAATGTAAAGGAAATGGGGAAAGGAGGCCCTATGCTAATAATGGTCTCAATTTTATAGTATCTTGGTATTTAATATAAAGATATAAAGACCATCAAAAAGGAAACCCCATGTCCATACTAATCTCATCATAAATTTATCTTCATAACAACTCATAATAATACAAATATAATTGTAATGTTATCCCCAGGTATGTATCAGTCTCAACATAAAAAAATATTGACACCTTATACTGACCCATCAAAGATTATAACATAAAAAATATTCAAATATAAATATTAGTTATGGAATAATATCCAACACCTATATAAATCAAACAAGGATAGTCTACACATACCAAACCTTTTTTAATAAGTAAACTCGAAGGTTGAATACCTTTGGAATCACCCAATGTAATGGATGAAACATCCCCCCATATGACCCAAATCAGCCAAAATAGACATACAACATCTCATAAGGATAATAAGTGGTGAACCTTGGCTATCCACTAGGATATTAACACATCCCCTATGTCAGAGGAGGATCAAAAGCACATAAAAAGACCATTATTCTATAAAATTACTCAAAGGTACCCCCATAGTTTTGAGTATGTGGTTCAACACACATTAAATTTATCCCATGTACATCAATGGACATAGAATTAACCATAACACATAGAGGATACATTTTGGACTTATATATCCTTAATATACTCATACACAACTAGGGGACACTATTAAAATAATTTTTAGTACACACACATATGTTTTCAGTGAAGCCAAATATCATTCGACACCATAAAATATATAAAAACTCTCAAGAAAGTATATGAATTACATACCTTGATATACTAAAATCCTGATCATGGAAAATAATAAGATGAAACTATATTAATTTTATTATTTATTAAAATCTAAAATAATACCTAAATTAGTTCACAATAAGTGAAGAACATTTAAATATTTATAAATACCAAAAATAGGTGAGATAAAATTGTTATCCATACCTCAAGTTATCTACCAAGATAGAAGGACTTTGAATCATAGCACCGACAGAGGAGTTACACACTTATGAGTATAATAAATTCATAAGAGAAGGCCTTAGGTTATATGGATAAAAATATACAAATTAAAGGGGTTTCATTTTAAGAAAATTTTAATTACTTAAAATAATATAATTAAAATTTTAAAAAACAACATAGATACCCACCGGCCACCTGTTCACCTGTCACGTAGAACTTAAAACCCTACATATTACCCTAAATTTGGAAACTGGACACATTGTGTGTAATAACCTGATATTTAATAACATATTTCTCTTTAAATAAAATTCATTTATTTGATAGCCTGTGTTACATGCAACACTGACTTTAAACGAACTATGATATGCTATTAAAATATTATCATTTAAATGTGATCAATATAGCTAATCCATTAAGATTTGATATATGAATATGAATAACCACTTTTAAAAAAAATTGTAAATATTATATATAAATCAATTTTTTTTTATTAAATTCGTTATATACTTTAAAAATATATTTTTCCTCAAAAATGGTTTTTATTACTTTTGTGGATAAATAATATAATTAATTTATTAACTTTTTATAAATTTTATTATATAAAATTGAAGTCATTTTTGAAATAATCATATAAAATTAGTATTGGTTGAAATTTTTGGATTTTTCATAAAATATCAATTTTTCAATGAGTACTGAAAATTATCAATTTTTTCAGATACTGTCATTTATTTTCATTAAATTAGGTAATTTAAAAGTACCATTATGTTTTTTATTTCGTCTTAATGTTAAATATGAAAACCTTTCTTATAAAAATGTGATTAATTTAATTTTAATTAGTAATTTGTATGATTTTGGTATAAGTTTATTTTAATGCTTAAAACGCATTTTTCAAACAATAGGTTTTATGTGTATAATGTTTATCCATTTTATTTAATTAAAATTAACCCTAATAAAGAAATATTGAAATTAAATATATATATTAAATAACAAAATTTATGTATTTAAATTCATATAATTATGATTTGTAGTTATTGAGTTAATATAAGATCATTTATTACTTGAAAAATGCATTTTCCAGAAAAACCACTTTTCATCGCGTTTTGTGTGTATAATTTTAAATTAAATTCTAAAACTTGTATAAACTAAATTTTAAAAAATTGATTTGATATTAATAATAATTATTTCCAAATTTGGTAAATATACCCCTTTCATTTTTAGTCATTATGTATTGTTATTTTTGTAAAATATTATCACCAGAGTAGGGGTATATTGGTTAATTAAGGTTAAAAATAATATGAAAATGACTAAAAATTGAATCAAAAAATATAATTTATCCCATTTTATTATTTTATATAATCAATTTTCATCTAATTATTTAATATTTAGTCACTTGGGTGCATGCTTCTTTGATTTTTACCTTTATAATATTTAAGTAAAAGATAAAGATGAAAATATCACTTTCTTGTTTTAATAAATATAATATTTTATGATTGGTATAGAAATGTACTGTTTATTTATAAATATTAATTTAAAACATAAATTATTTTTTTATAATGGAAATTTGTTCCTAAGTTTTAGTAATGGAACAATTACCATAAATACTTATGAAACACTCACATAGTATTTATTCAATTAGTAGAAAAATGAAATAAATGATATTAAAAAATTAAAAGTAATATAATTTGATGGAAATATTATGTTTTATTAATTGTTTAGATTATTATAGCATTTAATATAGGTTTTGATGGAATATTTTTAAATTCCTATGGTTTCATTTTGTTTTCTAAGTCAAATTAAATGAATAATTCCAAAAATGACATTAATGTTGTTTTATAATAATTATATTTTATTAAATTATTTAAAATTCTAAAAAATCATATATTCATATACTTTATTTCAATATGTTTAAAAATATCATCTATGGTCCATTAATAGACCCATTTTCCTTTTATAATAACTATATTAACCCTTAAAAAGTATAAAACCTTGTTATCATTGTAATTGTCAAAAAGGGTTAACACATGTTATAACCAAAATATAAAGGTAAAAACATCACCCAAACACGTAAAAAAATTATTTGATGAAATAATTTTGAACCATACTCACCTTAAATCTAATTATATAAATTTATATCTATTTTTATAAGAAAATTAATTTATATTAATTTAATTCTTTAAGAAGTCCCAAGAGTGTCTCTCCTGTCACTTATAAAAGGGGACTCTCTATCCTATATTATTCACACTTAAAAAACCTTTTTGTTCATAAAATACCTACCCAACACCCTTCACTACTTCCCTTACCAGGTTCTAGATGTATATTTTAATTAAAACCCCACATAGGAAGGCTTCTAGTGCAAACCTAAAGAGGCAATCTGAAGAAGAGGTATCGTTATTAACTGAGCATTTTTGTTTTATATATTATTCAACCTTATTAAAATATTATTAAAAAATAATTATATATTAAAATAACTATCTAAAATAAATTTATATGTTATTATTTTAATTTAATAACCAATATCCATATCTACTTCCATCAAATTGGAAACGGAAACATAGTTAGTGTGTATGGAGGACTACCGCCTCGCAAACCAATGTAATTTGTTCTCCATCATCACCTTTCATGGTATTTTATGATGATGGATTTAATATAATTATATATATATATATTCATTTAATATTTATCATTATGTAAAAGTAATACATCATATATTTTCTTACATTTCCATTCATTAAAATATGATAATGTCGTTCGCGTGCACGTGTGAATTACCACCTCCATGAAGTGATGCGATTCATTTTTCATTACTGTATCACATAAATGTTTTATATATGTGTATTTAAAGAAATTATTTGATAATTATTATATAATTATAATTCTTTCAAGATAAAATAATACTTTCCTTCATGATCATTGAAAAATGGAAACGTTGCTCATGTGTGTGTACGACCTACCATCTCCATGATTGTAACACAATTCAGCTTTCATAACAATATTTCAGGATTGGTTTTAGAAAGTATAATTGAAATATACATATGATAATTATTTATTTATTATTATTCTGTATATGTGAAATAATGACCTCTTTTACCATATCCAACCTTTCGAAGTCAATTTTAACTTATGAGCTGACTATCATCAAAACATCTAACGTGTACTTAATTGATAATGTAAATGAATATAAAATGGTATTAAATAAAATATATAGAATTTCAATGTTGAAAAATTCTATTAAGAAATTATGTAATTATTAACAAAAATTTATTATTCAGGAAGATAAATAACATATGTGGTGACTCAGACTCAATATAAGGGATATTCTTTTAAAAAACATTATTTTATAGTTTCCCTTCAAAATATTTTTACTTCACATCCATGTTATAATAAATGTTTCAAGAAAATTTTAATTTATGAAACCATGACTATTAATGGTAATTTTTTACCATGTTTTAATATTTTCACAATTTTCTTTAAAAAATAATATTTCATGCTTTTATGTTAGGGGAACTTTACTTTAAAACCCTCATTTTAAAATGATTTAAATATTTATTTTTCTAATCATTCTCTTATGTATCCAAATTCATAAAGTTATTTTATTAATTTATTTATATGGATATAAATTAATTATAGAGGCCATTTTATGTCTCTTTTTTACTTTCTTTTAATACAAATTGAAGGAATTGTTTTCATATTTTATACAGAGACTTTTGATTTTCTTTATAAAAAACTAGAAAGTTTTATTTTAACATACAAATAATCAGTTTATTATCCTCCCACAATAACCATTATTTGATATTTTGATTTATTTATAAACATAATTTTTTTATTTAAATAAACCTATTTAACATTCCTATAAGAATTTTCAAAAAAGGACATTAAATGGGATAAATATTTGGATATCTAGAAATAATATTCTTATGGGTGTAAGGGATTTCTCTAAACCACCCTTTTCTTTGGGTTATGACTATTCTTTCATTTCTAAAATTTCTTCTTTAGTAAATATACTTTTAATATGATGTGAGGTAAGCTTATGCAACCCATTTTATTTTCAAGATTAATTTTTAGGTTTATGAATTGTGATTTATTTTATTTTTTTCACAAATAATCATGAACATGTTATGATGGGTTCTCCCAAATAGTTCTCTAATTCATTGGGTAAAGCTTTTGTCTCATGATATGTTATGTATATGTTATGGAGTAAACCAAATCCACTATGGGTCTTTTTCCACCATATATTGTTTTCATGGAATTTATAATTGACTTATGCTTATTTCATGTTTTTTTATTTCTAGCACATTTCCTATGTGATTACTCATGAGCCTTGTCTATTATAATATGATGTTATACCTTTGACTCAAATGTTAGGTTTTATTATCATTTTTATTCACTTACTGTTATTTTTAGATTACCCTTTTTGTATATTTTTTCCATAGGTTATCCCATTTTGTTTTAGGATCTCAATAGTATTTAATAGCTAATTATGGGGAATAAAATAAAGACTCTTTTTGACATGTTTGTTTTACATACCTTATCTTCCAAAGTCACTAGGTCATTTTTATCCTTATTTTTTATTAATAGATATTTATTTTAAAATTCATGCAATAATATGTGAAAAAATTATTGGTTCCCTATTGTTGGCATCAGAGCAAGTTTTAGTAATTTTGTAGATTAATATTATATAACATTAGTAAATACCCAAGGGATAAGTCTATGTATAGGTTAACATCCTAATGTTTTGGTAAGGAAG
The DNA here is from genome assembly GCA_963277665.1 of Viscum album. Classification (NCBI taxonomy): domain Eukaryota; kingdom Viridiplantae; phylum Streptophyta; class Magnoliopsida; order Santalales; family Viscaceae; genus Viscum; species Viscum album. Next base: position 437,156,586 of record OY728142.1, on the reverse strand, counting down.
ATATTATGTGGTTTAAATATAATTAAATCCCTCTATTGATACTATAAGGCCCCAGACTTAAACCTTACTTAATCTTGAGTTATTACAAGATTACACATTGAGGATCTTTTCGGGTTTAGAGTTTTAGAGAATTATATCATAAAACTTTCATTACATTCCACATATAAACAAAGTGGTTACATAAAGATAGTATTCTTCATTCCCATCAATGGAAACATATTTAAAATAAAACAAGGATTCTTTCTTTACACATCCTTGACACTATCATCACATCATGTACCTTTCCCTTGACCTGTGAAAAACATTTCAAAAACATGGGATGAGCATAAAAAGCTCAGTAAGGGATATAAAAATATGGAAAGGAATCATGAGTACATGTATACATAAGAATGAAATCATACTTTACCCATAAAACATAAACACCTTAATATACCTCATAAAATCATAGAAATCATATGACATAAAGGTAACTTGAGGCATTCATAACATTCTTACGTAGGGAGTAACCCTCTTGGTTACGTTTGGAATACCCATCACAGTATATTCCCTAAATCTCTTCGGAGAAACCTTAACGTTTCACTCCTTCGCGTTACCCAATGCATTGGAGAGCTATATCGGGCTCACCTGCCCTTAGTTTATCACGGAACCATCCGTTTTCATAACAATGCCCAAGAACCATAACATAAATGTATCACATAAAACATGCATAAATTAAACATAACATTTCCACATTTCAATCACAAAATAACATTTTAGTATATTGAAATAATGAATCCATTCAAAAAGAAACCATTTCCAAAACCATTTAAAACATTTGATAAAGAGATTTTTGAATCAAAGTGTCTCATACCACCTTGAAGCTTAAAATTATAAACCATTAATATCCATATAAATAAATCCTTAAAACTATTTTGAAAACATGGATATTAATAAGAACAAATAATTAAAACATTTAAAACGATATTTTGGTTAAAGGGTTTTTACCAAAATTAGAGACACTTGAATACAATAATTGAGGAATAACATTTAATCAGAACATTAAAATATCATGAGAATAAATGGATTCATGATATAATATTCCAAAGGACAGTATATACACCATATAAGAGTGAATTGGTTCATAACCACAATGAAGTCTCAATAGGGATGTAAAATGTGATGAAATCCCTTATAAAGAAGGTATCCTTAAATTAAGGACAAATCAATTTCAAAATTATGTGTGAAAAACATAAATACACCCAATATAATTGGATATTAAGTGTGAAACAATAAAAGTTCATTCACACATATTCAAAGGATGACATATTCAAAAACTACATGTTGAACCCAAAGAAATCGAAATTGGGTTAATAAGTTCCCTTGACAGCCTAACGGCGTCACATCAAAATGAGTTGATGAGAGATAAAAAGTGTATCTCATCACTTGGACATAAAATTTACATCAATAAGGATATATGAGAACATATCCCAACATAACAATATGCAAATTAAAAGACCCAACAAAAGAAGTCTTTTAAAAAAGAGGAGGGTGAATGGTTCCCTTACCGACTTGGGTATCTTTTAAAACATACACCCCATGAAAGAAGGACAATATATCATTGATGTAAATAATCATAAACGAAAGTATATTACACAAAGAGTAGAATAATGGGCAGTACATACACCACTCAATGGAATCTGTGGCAAATGTAGCATAAATCTCACGGGAATAAAAGTGAGATGAAAAATCCCTTACGAAAAATCGGCAGCCTAACGGCGCCACATAAAACTTCCGAATATGGATTGATGAGATCAAATAGGGTATCTCATCACATTACAATAAAATATACATCAATAGGAATATAAAAGCACATCCCCCAACATTACAAAGAGGAGCTTAAAAGAAGTGACATAAAGGAGAGTACTTAAAAAGAAAGAGAGAGGTTATATCTCTTACGAATGTTCGGCAGCCTAACAGCGCCACTCAAAACTTCCAAAATGGATTGATGAGAGAGAATAGGGTCTCTCATCACATGAACATAAAAATTACAGTAAGTTTAATATAAATGATCATCCTAATAACAAGAAATATGAGCTTTAAAAGGAATGACATAAAAATGTGTACCTAAAAAGAATGAGAGGAGTAGGATCCCTTACCTTGGGCCCGACTTGACTCGATCATTCTTTAACGTCCTGAATAATAAACTTGAGTTAATCTCTACTTGCTTAATAACCTTTTTAAAGTTCATTATTCCTTTTATACCATGTTATGAACATCATGTAATCATTTAAGTTAATAATGTTCATTTTGTCGGTATTTGGTTCTTAAGTCAAAAATAGACTTCTTACACTTACATGTTGTTAATTTGGTCAAAGGTTCATTATATCCAGAATGATATTAATGATTTAGATAACATATATATCATATATATTCATCATATACATGTATTTATAATATTACATCACATTTAGAGGTATGAAATGAAATGCACCGTTCATGGAGACGGTAAGCCGTACGTACGCATGAATGCTACTTCCATTTCTATTTCGTATTTTCTGGAATGGATTCATAATTATATAAGAGTATATTATAATTCCAGTATAATAACATATATAACATCATTAACTTTATTCTTTACACATCCCACATATGGTATTAACGAATCAAATCACTTTCAGGGGGCGGTAGTCCGCACTTCCTAAAATGAAGATATCGTGTTTACCCATAATGGAATCAATAATGGTATGCCATAAATGAAAAAAAACAGAAGCTTAAGGAAAACAAAAACATATTATATATCATATATAAAAATAGTGACATCATAATGGCCACCTTTGAAGGTGTTAAATGAGTATTGAACAATCATCGTTTCGGGAGGCAGAATTTCGCCATCCACGAAAACCGTATGTTCTTTAACCATTTGATGTAGTTGTGTGAGAGTGTAGCTCAAATAAATCTTATAACAAAATCCTAGTATATTAAAGATATTGGTGTTGTTACAAAAGAAATAAATAAAAAGAGTTTAGGGGGTTGGAGAAGCAAAATAAAACAAATGAACATGAGAGAATGAATTACCTTTAAAAGTGTAACTCCTTTTGATTTGAGCCAAAAGGCTTCCTTTGAAAGGATTCTGCCCAAAGGGAACCCTCTAGGATGAGGAGAGGGATTTGGAGAGAGTAAATGGGCAGGGGTTGGCCGAGCCAAAGGCTTGAGTAGTGTGGGAAAAGAGGTAGAGGTGGGGGCCTTTTATAAGAGGAGAGGAGGAGCACTTTTGGAAAGTAAGAAATATTACTTTATTTGAAAATGTGTTTCGGTTTCAAAAGGTCTCACGTTGATATAATTTGTGGATAAGGTGATAAGGGTTCGAAATCCACCCATACAATAAGTTTTTTACATGTGTAGTTCATAGATTTTACATTATCTTTCCATTTTATTTAAATCGTTAAATAATGAGGTCATCGCTGCATCATCATGATGTCATAAATAATATAATTTATTTAGTGTCTAAAAATTATAAAAAAAAACTATGATGTAGGAAATCTTTTTTATCTTTCCAATGACTATTTATAATAAAAAATATGACTTGTATAACCCCACTTAAAAATTGTTTTAGTAAAACATATCATGTTTGTGTCATTTTTACTTTTACATTAAATAAAAAGTTATTTATGTCATTTCCCAACCAAAGTGGCTCAATGGGGTCCCCAAGTTGACCCATGGCTTTTCTTGGTCGGCCATTACACATCCAATGAGGTTAAGACATGTTTCATGTTCATTTCATATTATTAATACATTATTTTTACCTTAAACTACACTAATTACCTCTAATCGCGATTAAAAACTTAATAAGTTACTATTCACGAAAAAATTATTTTTATCCCATTGAACCACATTTTACTTCTTAATGACAACCATGTATGTCGGATTTTTTAAATTCAAAACACAAAGATGACAAAATTTCATTTAAACGGAAAAATCAGTTTTTATAAGTACCACTTAGTGGTTTCACTATTCATCAAAAATTGAAGTTTTTCAGAAAATTACCAAAAATTCACCCTAAGCTATATTTGATATTCCGAATTCAAAAATGAAGTCTATTTTACAAAATTCAAAACATATAAGTCACATTAATTAATTTAATAATTAATTCCCGCTGTCAGAGCAAATAGCGTGTTTTTGTGAAACAATAAGTATCAAAAGATTGACACTGGTTTAAGTCTGATTTCAAAGTGAAATTAATTCCAACGACCACTATTGGATTTAATGGTAAAAATATTTTCTAATTTCACTTTAAAAACAATTCAAAAGATAATCTAATCATATAAATAAATTAGATTAAAAAGAGTTTTTGAATTAAAATACAACATTTTACACTATTCATTAAAAAATGAACTTTATCGGAAAGATACCAAAAATTTACACAAAGTAAATTTTGATGTCCCGATTCTTAAGAAGAGTTTTATTTGGTCTAATAGAATGTATAAGAGTGAAAAAAACTATATTTAATTACGGTTCGCCATCAAAAGGCGATAAGTGAACCTTTAGTGAAAACTAGTGCATATACGCCTAAAATTGAGTTCTTTCCGTATTTTAAGCCTCTATCCTTTATTGGATAAATGTAAAAACATTTAAAAACATATATAATCATATTTTAGTTATTTATATCCATTCCCTCCATTACAACAGTTACATGTTAACTACCATTTAAAATAATATTATTTTATTATTAGAGTGCAACGTAAGATTCCAAAGAAACTCATTGTTGCGTGTTGGGTACACCATCAAGAATAGCATCCCCTTTAAAGTCATATTAATATTTTATCCACAAATATGGATAAATATGAAAAAGTCATTTCTTTATTTACCTGTGGTGTTACATACTTCCCCCCTTTTGGGAATTGCATCCTCGCAATTTTTAAAATTGAGCTTGGAAACATCCTTGAAAGTCCCACATCGGAACAAGAGTCGGTAAAACAATCACTTTAAAATAATGAAAGATAAGTACAAAGGTCACCCGAGTTAACCATACTAGGATTCCAAGTATGAAAATATGGACATGGAGGAAAAAACAAAGGGTCATGTTCTGATGGAGAGTGATAGAAAACATGTTTAGGAGAAAGTTAACCACGAGAAAATCACAAACTTATGATGGGTTAAACGGTATTCGATTCCCCAGTAGGAAAAGTTAATAGACAACATTTTTGTTTTAAGATACTTTTTATTGAGGAATTTATTCATAAGGAAACATAATCATTTATCATGTTGACTTTCAACTTTTACTAGATTCCTTAGTTAAACTCATATTTTCTCCAAAAGGCGAGTATTTAGGAAGACTTGTTCACATTAAGAGTACTATAATCAACTTCTAGAGAATCACCTAATCCACAAAAGATAACTATATACTTCCAATGCCTTTAGACTTTAACCAAAACCAAAACCAAAAAGGCTATTACAAGATCAGATAATCCAGAAAAGGATAACCCTTTATAAAAAGAAAATCTATTCTTAATCTCCAAAATTTGTCCAACAAAACCCAAAGTTCAATGAGGAACATTTGTCCATAAAATTCTTCAAAGTAAACCAAACTAAGATTGAAACCCAAATATTTGAAGGATTTAGTCACATGGTCTTCCAAGTTAAATCATAACATTTATCCCCAAACAACATCAGTTGCTCCTAAAGTCTCGTATTGAAAAGTAATTAACCTAATCACATATCCTCCATGATAGGTTAATCATTTTAATAAATAAACCAAAATCAACTTACTCTTAATTGATAAAATCATATAACTAGAAAGAATCAGTCAAACTAACCAGGGACTTCACGTAGTCCAGTGGTAGGCGATAAATACCAGTCGCACTTTGGTTGTGGGTTCGATTCCCGCAGCTTTGTCTGACGTGACGGGTTGTCACACGGTCTGCGTGTTGTCCTTTTTCCAAAACTATATAATTCTTAAATCATTCCCCAAAAAGAGATAAAATCATCAAAAATGATCATAACATATTTTAACCTCATGTTTATCTCATGCCTTTCATTTTCCATCATAACATATAATAACCCATAATTACCTCAAAAGAAAGGATCATATAAACTCTAATGGTTACCTTTATAATTATTACCTGAACTTTTACATCGATTGGCCATCTCGTACATGATTCATTAAAGATCATACCAAGGTTCAAGTGGTTGATCATGACTCCTTGATAGTTGGTTTAGAACAACCATGAGTTTCCTCATTGAATCCCCCATTTTATCTAGTATCTTAATCATAGAACCACCACAGTTTCCTTCAAACCTGTTGTCTCTTTGGTGCCTTCTAGATCCATCCATTCACTAAAAACAGAAATGTCAGTGTGAGTATATCAACAAAACCATCATGTACTAATGAGGAAGGTAAACACTAAGATATACTTACTCATTCACTTTATCTAAAACTAGGACTCTTTCTGAAATCCTAACCATTATGGTAATGTCACTTATACTTAGAGAATACCCTAACCTCTAAAGATATCTAAACCGACCTCTGATACCAACTATAAGGCCGCAGCCTTAAACCATACTTAATCTTGATTTATTACAAGATTACACATTGAGGATCTTTTCGGGTTTAGAGTTTTAGAGAATTAGATCATAAAACTTGCATTACATTCCACATATAAACAAAGTGGTTACATAAAGATAGTATTCTTCATTCCCATCAACGGAAACATATTTAAAATAAAACAAGGATTCTTTCTTTACACATCCTTGACACTATCATCACATCATGTACCTTTCCCTTGACCTTTGAAAAACATTTCAAAAACTTGGTATGAGCATAAAAATCTCAGTAAGGGATATAAAAATATAGAAAGGAATCATGAGTACATGTATACATAAGAATGAAATCATACTTTACCCATAAAACATAAGCACCTCAACATACCTCATAAAATCATAGAAATAATATGACATAAAGGTAACTTGAGGCATTCATAACATTCTTACGTAGGGAGTAACCCTCTTGGTTATGTTTGGAATACCCATCACAGTATATTCCCTAAATCTCTTCGGAGAAACCTTAACGTTTCACTCCTTCGCGTTACCCAATGCATTGGAGAGCTATATCGGGCTCACCCGCCCTTAGTTTATCACGGAACCACCCGTTTTCATAACAATGCCCAAGAACCACAACATAAATGTATCACATAAAACATGCAAAAAGGAAACATAACGTTTCCACATTTCAATCACAATATAACATTTTAGTATATTGAAATAATGAATCCATTCAAAAAGAAACCATTTCCAAAACCATTTAAAACATTTGATAAAGAGATTTTTGAATCAAAGTGTCTCATACCACCTTGAAGCTTAAAATTATAAACCATTAATATCCATATAAATAAATCCTTAAAGCTATTTTGAAAACATGGATATTAATAAGAACAAATAATTAAAACATTTAAAACGATATTTTGGTTAAAGGGTTTTTACCAAAATTAGAGACACTTGAATACAATAATTGAGGAATAACATTTAATCAGAACATTAAAATATCATGAGAATAAATGGATTCATGATATAATATTCCAAAGGACAGTATATACACCATATAAGAGTGAATTGGTGCATAACCACAATGAAGTCTCAATAGGGATGTAAAATGTGATGAAATCCCTTATAAAGAAGGTATCCTTAAATTAAGAATAAATCAATTTCAAAATTATGTGTGACAAACATAAATACACCCAATATAAGTGGATATTAAGTGTGAAACAATAAAAGTTCATTCACACATATTCAAAGGATGACATATTCAATAACTACATGTTGAACCCAAAGAAATCGAAATTGGGTTAATAAGTTCCCTTGACAGCCTAACAGCGTCACATCAAAATGAGTTGATGAGAGATAAAAAGTGTATCTCATCACTTGGACATAAAATTTACATCAATAAGGATATATGAGAACATATCCCAACATAACAATATGTAAATTAAAAGACCCAACAAAATAAGTCTTTTAAAAAAGAGGAGGGTGAATGGTTCCTTTACCGACTTGTGTATCTTTCAAAACATACACCCCATGAAAGAAGGACAATAGATCATTGATGTAAATAATCATAAACGAAAGTATATTACACAAAGAGTAGAATAATGGTCAGTACATACACCACTCAATGGAATCTGTGGCAAATGTAGCATAAATCTCACGGGAATAAAAGTGAGATGAAAAATCCCTTACGAAAACTCGGCAGCCTAACGGCGCCACATAAAACTTCCGAATATGGATTGATGAGATCAAATAGGGTATCTCATCACATTACAATAAAATGTAAATCAAGAGGAATATAAAAGCACATCCCCCAACATTACAAAGAGGAGCTTAAAAGAAGTGACATAAAGGAGAGTACTTAAAAAGAAAGAGAGAGGTTAGATCTCTTACGAAAGTTCGGCAGCCTAACGGCGCCACTCAAAACTTCCAAAATGGATTTATGAGAGAGAATAGGGTCTCTCATCACATGAACATAAAAATTACAGTAAGTGTAATATAAAAGATCATCCCAATAACAAGAAAGATGAGCTTTAAAAGGAATGACATAAAAATGTGTACTTAAAAAGAATGAGAGGAGTAGGATCCCTTACCTCGGGCCCGACTTGACTCGATCATTCTTTAACGTCCTGAATAATAAACTTGAGTTAATCTCTACTTGCTTAAGAACCCTTTTCAAGTTCATTATTCCTTTTATACCATGTTATGAACATCATGTAATCATTTAAGTTAATAATGTTCATTTTGTCGGTATTTGGTTCTTAAGTCAAAAATAGACTTCTTACACTTACATGTTGTTAATTTGGTCAAAGGTTCATTATATCCAGAATGATATTAATGATTTAGATAACATATATATCATATATATTCATCATATACATGTATTTATAATATTACATCACATTTAGAGGTATGAAATGAAATGCACCGTTCATGGAGACGGTAAGCCGTACGTACGCATGAACGCTACATCCATTTCTATTTCGTATTTTCTGGAATGGATTCATAATGATATAAGAGTATATTATAATTCCAGTATAATGACATATATAATATCATTAACTTTATTCTTTACACATCCCACATATGGTATTAATGAATCAAATCACTTTCAGGGGGCGGTAGTCCGCACTTCCTAAAATGAAGATATCGTGTTTACCCATAATGGAAACAATAATGGTATGCCATAAATGAAAAAAACAGAAGCTTAAGGAAAACAGAAACATATTATATATCATATATAAAAATAGTGACATCATAATGGCCACCTTTGAAGGTGTTAAATGAGTATTGAACAATCATCGTTTCGGGAGGCAGAATTTCGCCATCCACGAAAACCGTATGTTCATTAACCATTTGATGTAGTTGTGTGAGAGTGTAGCTCGAATAAATCTTATAACAACATCCTAGTATATTAAAGATACTGGTGTTGTTACAAAAGAAATAAATAAAAAGAGTTTAGGGGGTTGGAGAAGCAAAATAAAACAAATGAACATGAGAGAATGAATTACCTTTAAAAGTGTAACTCCTTTTGATTTGAGCCTAAAGTCTTCCTTTGAAAGGATTATGCCCAAAGGGAACCCTCTAGGATGAGTAGATGGATGTGGAGAGAGTAAATGGGTAGGGGTTGGCCGAGCCAAAGGCTTGAGGAGTGTGGGAAAAGAGGTAGAGGTGGGGGCCTTTTATAAGAGGAGAGGAGGGGCACTTTTGGAAAGTAAGAAATATTACTTTATTTGAAAATGTGTTTCGGTTTCAAAAGGTCCCACATTGATATAATTCGTGGATAAGGTGATAAGGGTTTGAAATACACCCATCCAATAAGTTTTTTACATGTTTAGTTCATATATTTTACATTATCTTTCCATTTTATTTAAATCGTTAAATAATGAGGTCATCGCTGCATCATCATGATGTCATAAATAATATAATTTATTTAGTGTCTAAAAATTATAAAAAAAAATACTATGATGTAGGAAATCTTTTTAGCTTTCCAATTAATATTTATAATAAAAAAGATGACTTGTATAACCCCACTTAAAAATTTTTTTAGTAAAACATATCATGTTTGTGTCATTTTTTACTTTTACATTAAATAAAAAGTTATTTTTGTCATTTCCCAACCAAAGTGGCTCAATGGGGTCCCCAAGTTGACCCATGGCTTTTCTTTGTCGGCCATTACACATCCAATGAGGTTAGGACATGTGTCAAGTTCATTTCATATTATTAATACATTATTTTTACCTTAAACTACACTAATTACCTCTAATCGCGATTAAAAACTTAATAAGTTACTATTCACCAAAAAATTATTTTTATCCCATTGAACCACATTTTACTTCTTAATGACAACCATGTATGTCGGAGTTTTGAAATTCAAAACACAAAGATGACAAATTTTCATTTAAACGGAAAAATCAGTTTTTATAAGTACCACTTAGTGGTTTCACTATTCATCAAAAATTGAAGTTTTTCAGAAAATTACCAAAAATTCACCCTAAGCTATATTTGATATTCCGAATTCAAAAATGAAGTCTATTTTACAAAATTCAAAACATATAAGTCACATTAATTAATTTAATAATTAATTCCTGCTGTCCGAGCAAATAGCGTGTTTTTATGAAACAATAAGTATCAAAAGATTGACACTGGTTTAAGTCTGATTTCAAAGTGAAATTAATTCCAACGACCACTATTGGATTTAATGGTAAAAATATTTTCTAATTTCACTTTAAAACCAATTCAAAATATAATCTAATCATATAAATAAATTAGATTAAAAAGAGGTTTTGAATTAAAATACAACATTTTACACTATTCATTAAAAAAATGAACTTTATCGGAAAGATACCAAAAATTTACACAAAGTAAATTTTGATGTCCCGATTCTTAAGAAGAGTTTTATTTGGTCTAATAGAATGTATAAGAGTGAAAAAAACTATATTTAATTACGGTTCTCCATCAAAAGGCGATAAGTGAACCTTTAGTGAAAACTAGGGCATATACGCCTAAAATTGAGTTCTTTCCATATTTTAAGCCTCTATCCTTTATTGGATAAATGTAAAAACATTTAAAAACATATAATCATATTTTAGTTATTTATATCCATTCCCGCCATTACAACAGTTACATGTTAACTACCATTTAAAATAATATTATTTTATTATTAGAGTGCAACGTAAGATTCCAAAGAAACTCGTTGTTGCGTGTTGGGTACACCATCGAGAATAGCATCCCCTTTAAAGTCATATTAATATTTTATTCAAAAATATGGATAAATATGAAAAAGTCATATTCTTTATTTACCCGGGGTGTTACAGATACTACAAGTGGATGCGGTTTTGGAATAAATGCATCTACATGTAGTAACCTTGAAAAGAGTTCGTTTTGTACATATCAACCATAATTCTGATGCTTGGTGAGTGTGCCCTTAATACATACCTAGTTTGAAACTCTTGGGATATGTTAAGGTGAATTCACATTTTATTTATGATCTATTATGTTGAGTGAGATAATAAATCATAAATAAACCTATGATATACAATAATTATATGGGATAAAACTATAGTTTCTTAGGTTGATAATTCTATGGTCGATGATAATTTTGACGTAATAGATACCCCTTTAAGGTTTTATGTTATGGAATTTTAAGATGATTAACAGTATTTTAGGAGAAATTTAGGGCATAAAAATTTGGTATAGCATGGGTTTTAGTAAAAAAAAGTTATTTGAGGAAGAAGACCAATTAATTTTCTAGACATAAGTGTAAAGGTATTAGTGAATTTGAAATTGGTTATTTATTTGATGTGAAAATGGTTAATGTCATATTTTATAGTGTTTATATAATTTTTTGATTTATAGAATATATTTAAAAATTTTGATTTTATATATAGAATGATGAGAGAGTTAATTTTTTGAATAATGAATATTTTCACAAAGGTTTTATGGTAATTCCGGCTATTACCATGTTTTATGAGAATATATGATCAAGGTATTTACACAGTCAGTATGTGAAATTAAGAGATACTTTATGTTAAATGGGTTATTAATGTGAAGTTGAATTTGGAAATTTAGTGACCTTATTTTTAAATTTCTCGATTTTGAATTTGGCCAAACATATCATAGAATGGTTTTGAGTTTAACTAATTATGGGATGGCTAAAGTTGAACCTTGGGTATTCTAGTTTAGGGTTAAATCATGATTTATCATATTGGATTACCTTTGTCAATCATTTAATTTTAGGTAAATACCTTGTGATAAGAGGAACTAATTTTCATTATCTTATAGATATTATGATCCATTAAAATTTAATTTTTATACTTTAAGAATTTAAAAATCATCTTGAACATTAATTATTGATGTAAGAGATAAAGTGGAGATTCATCAAAGAATAACCAAAGGATGAAATGTTTCTTATGAAATGGAAATAAATAAAGTAAATTTTCTCATTTTCTATATATTGAAATTAAAATAATACCTAAACATTAGTTAAAGGATCTTGAAATAAAAAAATTATCCTTTTACCTTTATTTATGATGAATTTATGATCTCTTCACCCCACATTATTTTATGGTTTTATAGTCATTAACTTTTTCATGACCATGTTTTCTATCACTCTCTATTTGTCCTTGGACATTAGTTTTCTCCCATTTATCTATATTATAAATTTCCCTAAATGTTATCCCTATATAATAACCTAGTTATATTTTATTTTAGGTATTGTTTTTCCCACTTCACTTTTTTAAAATAAGTATTATTATTCCTCAGTACGATGTGGGTTTTCAACCAAGTTATTTTCAAATATTGAAACTCTGATGACTAAGATAAAACAGTGAGATTGAAATTTATTTAAGGGCTAAATGATTTAACACCTCAATATGTTGTAATATATTTACCTTTAAATAAATTTAATTTGTATGATAGCTTATGTTACACGCAACATCGAGTTTAAACAAATCGCGATATACTATTGAAATATTAATATTTAAATTTTATCATCATAATATAGCCATTAAAATTGGTGGTATGAATAATAATAACCAAATTTTAAAAAATATATATATAAAAAGCTTTTATATTAATCACGTTTATTTTTTATTAATTTCATTATATATTTTAAGAATACTTTTTTCCCACAACAGCTTTTTTATCACTTTTAGAACATAAATAATATAATTAATTTTCAAAAATTATAGAAATTTTATTTTATAAAATTAAAATAATTTTTTAAATCATCATAGGAAAAATAAATTAGGATACATTTTTTGGATTTTTCTGTAATGATTGTTTTTTAAGTGAATAGTGAAAATTATTAGTTTTTCAAATACTGTCTTTTATTTCCATTAAATAAACTAATTTAAAATTCCCATTATATTTTGTATTTATTATTAAATTGACATATAAAACAGTTTTTTTCTAATAATATAATTAATTTCATTTGAATCAAGAGTTTTAAATATTTTTTGAATAAGTTTATTTTTATACTTAAAGACATAGTTTTTTGATAACTGATTTTAAGTGTTAAAAGTTTATCCATTTTGAATAATTAAAAAACCAATAATAAGGAATGATTTAAATAAAATTTATATATTATATATCTATTTATATTAATTTTAATTAATATAATGATGATTTCTATACATATAGTTAATAGAATGTCATTTATTTCTTAAATAATGTGTTTTCCTAAAAAACAGATTTTCCCTGTGTTTTTCTCGTTTAATTTTAAAATAAATTTTGTCACTTATATAATTTTAATTTTGTAATTTTAATTTAATATTTTTAATTATGAGTTCTAGATTTGGTAAGTAGGAACCATTTATTTTTAGATATTATGAATAGTAATTATAGTAAATAATTATCACCACGGTAAAGGTAAATCAGGAAATCAAGGTTAAATATAATACGATAGGGACTAAAAATTAACACTAACACTTTCCTTTATCTAATTTTAGAGATTAATTTCAGAAATTTCAATCAATTTCTCAAATATATGTCAATTGGGTGCTATTTTTTTTGATTTTGACATTTATAATATTTAATTAAAAGATAAAGACAAAAATGTCACTTTTTTACTTTTAATAACTATAATATTTTGTGACAAGTATAAAAATAACTTATTCTCAGTTATAAATATTCATTTGAAATATGAATATATTTTTTTCAAAATAATTCATTTCTAATTTTTAGTAATTAAATAATTACCTTAAATATACAATGGTGATAGAGTATTTATTCAATTAATAGAAAAATATTAAAAATGATATTTAAAATATTAAAAGTAATATTATTTGAAATAATTATTTTTTTCCATGAATTTTTTAGACACATATGACATTTTATATATTTTTTAACTAAATATATTTTAATTTCTTTATTTTCATGTTTTTAAAAGTCATATTAATTGTATAGTTCTAAAAATAACATTAGTGTTATTCTATAATAAATTATCTTTTATTAAATGACTTAAAATTCCTAAAAATCATATCCTCAATCAAGTGATTTCTATTTTCTTATAAATATAAACTATGGTCTACTCATGGAAAAATTTCCTTTTATAGTAACTATATTAACCCATAAAGAGTAAAATATTTTGTTATTGATGTAATTTTCTAAAAGGGCTAACACAGGTTAAAATCAATATATAAGGGTGAAAACATAAACTAAACTTTTTTGAATTTTCCTTATGATATTATTTTGAACCATAATAATATTATATTACTATTACACCATTTTTGGTCCATTTTTAAGAAAATTATTTAAAATTAATTTCATACTTTGAGAAATTTCAAGAGTGCATTTCCTCTCACTTATAAAAGGGAACCCACTAGAAAATTTTATTCAAAATTAAAAACATTTTGGTTTATATAATTCATACATAAATCCATTTCTTAATTACCTTAACATATAATAGAGGAATTTTTTATTATTATAAAATCCTACTTGGAAATATTTTGGTGCAAACCTAAAGAGGTTGTCCCAAGAAGAGGAATTGTTCTGAACTGATCATTTTTGTTTTATTTCTTCTTCAACCTCCTTCAAATTTTATTCAAACATGATTATATAATTACATAATTATATTCCATATAATGATATTTTATTATGTTAATTTCACAACCTACATCCATCTCCAGTTCTATCAAGTGAGAAATGAAACCATCATTCGTTTGTACGGTGGACTACTGCCTCGCAAACCGATGTAATTTTTTTTCTATCATACCCTATCATGAATATTTATGATGATAATTTTAATTTATATATATTATATTCAAGAAATATTTCTCATTTTATAAAATTAATACATCATATATTTTCTTACCTTCTCGTTCAATAAAAGATCATAACATCATTCGTGCGCACATGTAGATTACCGTCTGACTGAAGCGATGTGATTAATTTTTCATTACCAAATAACATGTATGGTATATATAAGTGTATTTAAATAAATAATATGATATTTATGATATAAATATAATTATATAATGATAAAATAATACTTACCTTCTTTTTATCATGATCGTTGAAAAATGGAAATGTTACTCATGCGTACAAGCGGCCTATCGTCTCTATTATTGTGATGTTGTTCATTTTTTATAATTGTATTTAATGGTTGGTTTTAAAAATATATTTTATGCATAAAATTATAATTATATCATTATTGTTACTCTTTATATGATTGAATAATAACCATATTTACCATATTCATCCTTCCAAATTCATTTTGGACTTATAAGATAAATATCATCAAAACGTCTAATGTGAACTTAATTGAATAAGTAATTAAATATAACATGGTATTAAATAAAATAAAATTAATGATAAACATTAAAAATATTATTAATTAAGTAAATAATTATTAACATAAAATAATTCAGACTCAAGGTAAGGGACTTTCTTTTAAAAAATCTTCTTTTAATGTTTCCCTTCAAAATATTTTTCTTCCTTATCCATGGTCTTCTAATCATTTCAAGAAAATATTTATTTATACATAAATGGATGATAAATGTAAATTTCGAAAATATTTTACTTCCATTACAATTTATTAGAAAAATAATCTTTTAAGGTTTTATGTAAGTGTCACTTTACTTCAAAACCCTTTTTTAAAATGTTTTAAGGATTTATTTTCGAAATATTTCTCTTCTATTTCAATATTTTTAAAATTACTTTATTAATATATTTATTTGTACAAAAATGAATTATAAAGTAAATTATATGTATAATTTTACTTTCTTTTAATTGTTTTCTTAAGGAATATTTTTATGTGCTTTATACAGAATGTTTTGACTTTATTTTCAAAATAAAACTAGATTGTTGTTTTTTAATGTATATGAAATCAATGGATTTTCCAACCACAATAATAATTATTAGATATTTGTATTCATTTATATGATTCATTATTTTCATAAAAAAATCATTTCCTTTGATAAAAATATTTTTAAAAAGGGATTTAAAAGGAATGTAAATTTTCATATTTGGAAATGCCTTTCTTATGGGTGTAAGGGATCTCTTTGAACCACCCTTTTCTTTGGGTTAAGACAATTCTCTCTGATACTCTCGTTATCTCTCTCATTAGTTTTATGGAATTATTATAAATTTTTTATATATGTCTCTCGCATATATACCTATCTTATTCTCCATTCCTTTGATGGGTTAATACATTCCCTGTGAACATTTCTCAACTAAATTATTTAAGAAATCTTTTTTGATTAAGTTGTAGGGAAGGATTATGCAACCCATTTTTTTCCATGGGTAATTCTTGATTTTAGGACTTAAGATTTATTTCCTTTTTTGTAACACAAACTACTAGAATTTGATGTATTCTCAATGGTCTATATGCGACGAGATCACATCGCAAATGAGCTTTTGCGACAGGGTCCTGTCGCAAATAGCCCGTTGTAAAAAACAACATCGTAAATAGTATTTCTTGCGACGAGCCCATCACAAATAGTATTTTTTTCAATTGGCATGTTGAAAATAGATCTCTGATTATATAAATTATATATATAAAAACTTTTTACAATTGGCCCGTCGCAAAAAAGTATTTGCAACAGGTCTTTTTATCGTCACAAATCCTTTTTAAAATATATATATATATATTATTTGCGACGAGGTCCCGTCGCAAATACTGAATAAAATAAAAAATATGTATATTTAATAAAATTATGATTAATGAAAAATTAATATCAATATTAATAAAATAATAAACAATAAAAAATATTAAAATTCTCAATATTCACAAAAAAATAAAAAAATATCATAAAATATTATTATTATTATTATTTTATAAATTAAAAAAACATTAAAATATATAATACTAATAATAAATATTAAAATATTAAAATATTAATAATTAAAAAAATTGCCATATTTACACTAGTATAAAGGAAAAAACTGTAAATAGTTCTTATTACAACAAATTTTGAATTCAAATGTTTTTAACAAAACAAAAAAAAATAATTGGGGGATAGTCTTCTAGAGGAGGTCGAGGAGCTGGAGGAGATGGTGGAGGAAAATTCATCCCAAAACTATAAGCAGACGACACATGTATTCCATCTTCTCATGCTACTACTGCTTCCATCGATGCATCTCCTCCTCTTCCTGTTGCTGCTGCTACTGCCATCGACACATATTATCCTCATACTGCTGTTGTTGCTGCTACTAAGGCATCGCTTCCTGTTGCTTCTGCAAACTCTCTATAAGCTCATTCTGAGCTCGTGACTGCTCCTAATACTATGATCCAGAAGACGATGTCTCTCCATGATCTCTTATTGAGCTGGAATCTAACATCGCAGTAGTACCATAATAAGTTCCAAGAGTCAAATGACAGTTGATTCCAACTACTCGTCCATTCTCAAAGGCATACTAGGTCGCCTGCATCCATGTCTCCTCATCGAAATGGTGGGCACTAGTCTGATCAGTCGTCTCAGCCTGACTCTCAACCTGTGTCTGAGAGGTCGTGGCCTTATATGACTCCTTTAGTTCCAATTTGAAATTAAAATAGAAAAAATATTATATGAAGTTAATTTTCAAAGTGAAAAAGAAATAATACTAACCACAATATGACATTGGTGATCCCCGCTAATCTCTCCAGTGGCTGGATCATTGTACATCCGCTGATAAACATCGTACTCCATAACATCGGGTTGCTAGACTGCCTATATAAATATAAAATATAATTTTTATATATAATGTTATATAAAATATTTAAGAAATATACTTACTAGATTCTCTTTATGCGTACTGCATGTACGGCTTCCAGCTCGATGTGTCACCTCTTGTCTCCTTCGGTTCTGTCGGCCCAATGATGATGTCCTCTAAAATCCCTCAATCAACTAGTGTGAAAATAATCCATCCCAAATGTGAGATGAAATGTACTCTAGTCGGTGGGATTTACACAACTCATCAAAAACTATCACTCCTACTTTCTTAATGGTCTTCCTTCTCAAATTGTGAAAAAACTGATAGAAACGGTCACACATAGACACCTCTCATGCCACATGGATAGCGTCACACATACTATCATTGATGAGATAGCATAGACCCTAAGAATAATTTATAATATCATGTTATTAATGAAATAAATTTCAGAATACATATTATTTATTTACGTATCAACCAATGATTGAACATGCCTATCAGCACATCAATGAGAATTTGTTCCCATGTGATCCATGGACGAGAAAAATAATTGTGCAAGATAGTGATCCTCTGTCCAACAGCTACATGCAGAAAACTGTGAAAACAAAATAATCCAACAATTAGTATATTAATAAATTAATGAAATATAACTAAAATACATAGGTTACCACACCTCTACATGCATGGATCGAAGCCAAGATGTGGACGTCCCTCAGGGATAGGGTCAAGAATCATCAGTCACGAAGACCACACCCCCTCCACGTACCCCCTAAACTGCCTGTAGGATGAGGGTTAGATGATCTCAAATCTTTTTCATCCAAAGGTAGCTCAGCCTTATGCAACTCACGAAGAAGATCATGGTCCATCTGAAACACAAAATGATTGTTGTTAGAAAATAGTTGAAAATAACTAGTATATATAGATATATAATAGTTATGATTATAACCAACATTTAATTGTGTCAATGTTCACCTTTATCATCATATTCATATCTGACGATGTCAATGTCTTCATATTTTTCCTCTGCATCATCAATATACATATGAGTTTTAGTTTCATCATCTCTTTCCATTTCAAATTCATTTGTAACATCATTAACATTATTATCACCATGAACCCTTAATTGTGGGGTGTCATCATCGATATTCATATCTCTTTGTGAAAAAGATGGATTTTGAGTAGTATCTTAAAAATTTTCAATTCCATGCACTTCAGGGAAACCACATTCAGTTTGAGTGAAATGATTTTCTCGAGATTTCATTTTTATTATACTCCAACAATCACTCAGGTCTCTTGAAGTAGCATAGTGCTTTTTGTAATATATTTGATGTGCCTATTAAGCCAGTTAAAATGGTTCATTTACTGCAATAATCCATTTATATTTAATATCAATGATTCCATGAATCAGATGAACCTACAAGCCTCTCTCAGTATCTAACCACCAATATTGAAACATTGTTATGTAATTTTTCCCTAGATAACACAATTCAAGAATTTTAGCTAGTATGCCATAAAAGTCAACTTTAGTTTCTCTATGATGTGATCCTCTAAAGAAAACTCCATTGTTCATCATTTTTTTATTCTCCATATGAACATGTATGAAATTGATAAGTATTCACCACATATGAATTATAATATTTAACCATTTTGGATGGTGGGTTACTCAATATACACAAACACTTATCAATTTTATCAGGATTTTGAGACACCTGAAAATTTGTAAAACAATTATCAACATAATAAATAATAAACTAAATTGACATGTTAAACCATCAATAATTTATGTTACCAGTTTTTTAAATCGTTGAGGAAAAAAAATTATCAGCATTCTTCAAGAGCAACTGTTGTAATTTGTGGAAGTTGTTTCTTAATATGATTATCATATAACCTAAAAATAAAATAATTTTACTTACTATAACATAAATTATAGAATAAGTGATAGATGCACTCATAGTACAGATGATTTCATTTCTTCACAGTTGAGTAGAACATATATATGATCTCAACAATGTTCATCATCTATAATCCATTGTTCATGAAATCCACTAAATCCAAGCTCTGGATGATTAAAAACAGATAATTGATTATCCATTTCATCTTTATCATTCCCCTCATTCTATCCCAGACAGTTTTGTTTTGGGGCATATTCAGATTCCAAATAATGAGTGCAGAAAAAAGAAATTTCCTCTTGCAAATAAGCTTCAACAATTGAGCCTTCAACTGATGCTTTATTACGTAATTTTTCTTCAATTTCTGCATGTATCTCTCGAATGGGTATATCTATTGAAACTGTATCAAACCTCCAAATTTATCTTCATGTGTAAAATGTAATATCAGATGTTCCATTGAGTCAAAGAAAGCCAGCGGGAAGATTTTTTCCAGTTTACATATAATTACAACAACATATTCTTCCAGTTTTCTTAGCGTGTCATAGTCTGTTTTCACCACACAAATGTGTCAAAAAAATATGATATATCTATTATCGAATCATAAATTATATAATTCAACAAACCTTTTAATCCAATCGGCAAAATTCTTTCCATTATAACATGACAATTATGATTTTTTAATCTAGTAATATGACCATTCTTAACACATCTACCCAAATCGGAAGCATATCCATCTGTAAGTTTCAAATCTTCAATCCACTAACAAAATAATATGAGTCTCTCCTTGTACTGTGTATAAGATACTTTTGGATTCATTAACCTCTGTGATATGACATTTTGAAATAGTTCAAGTTCTGGTCGCATGCAAATTTGGGAAAGATCTAATCGTGCCTTTACATTATCTTTGGTATTACTTTGTTTATCCAAAATTGTATGAAATAATTTATCATAACATTTCTTCTCAATATGAATGACATCCAACATGTGGAGGACCAACAAAACAGACCAATATTGCAGATCCCAAAAATTGTGTTGTTTTATCAAATTGTGTTCTTTCCCAAATCCAGGAATTTTATATTGGTTTACTATTGTCCCAAATGTTATGGGAGGTAATTAAAATACAACTTATTTTAAATCTGTACCTAAGATCCTTTTTGTAGGTTCATCCCTTTGAATTTTCCCTCTTCTAATATGAGTTTGTTCCTCTGAAAAGGATGATCGGTTGGAAGAAATCTGTGATGACAATCAAAATTGCATGGTTTTTTCCATTGATGAGAAAAATGTTTTGTTGTCTTTCATAAAGTAAGGACATGATTGTATACCATGTGTATACTAGCCAGATAACATGTCATATACTGGGAAGTCACTAATTGTCTACATCAATGTAGCATTTAATATGAAATTTTGTTTTGCTGAAACATCATATGTACTAACACCATTTATCCACAATGAATTTAACTCAACAATTAATGGTTTCAAATAAAAATCATTATTTTTTTTGGATTTTCTAGTATTAATAAGGTGAAAAAGATATAGGGCTCCTTCATCAACATCCATGGAGGTAAATTGTACAGAGTTATAAAGATAGGCCCAAATGAATATTGTCTACCATAAGAACCAAACGGATAGAAACCGTCAGTAGAAAGACTCAATCACACGTTCCAGGATTATAAAAAAAAGACATGTAAAGACCCAAAAATTTCAAGTAATTTTTTTTTTCTTAAATACTTTGGAATTTTACGAGTCTGTGGTATCTGGAGGCACTTGATTCCGAGGCCCGGTGTGCCCATAATCAATTTCTAAAGTTTTGTTCGGGTACGTTCAGTAAAAGTATGTGTGAGTTTTTCTATATTTTGAACTGGTGCTCGGAATTGAAATCCGAGGACACCGATGAACTCACAGCACCGGTATTCACCTAAGGGTACCTTTACCGTAGTTGTGTTTTATGCGGGTTGAGAGTTAATATTTGGGGATTTAGATTAAAATAAATAAAATTTTTGGAACACAATTTTATTTTAAGGATGTTAGTTATTTCCTACAATGGGGAGTTAGTGGTGGGGCCCACACCCACATAACCTCCCATGAGAAGAATTAGCGTGGTTGGGCCCACAAAAGCCCCAACTTATCACCTCCCCTCAACTCCCATGGAACTCCCCCTTAACACCCCCCTTTAATTAAATTGACAACTCCCCCTTAATGAATGAGATCTATTCACCTCCCTCCCTCTCTCTCTTTAATATTTTCCAACACTTTTTAATTAATGAATTGAACTCTTCAATTAATTAATTAAATTGTTTGAATTCTGAATTACATGTTTGAATAGAATAATATCTTTAGCTATTATTTTATTTTTGGCACTTGTTGTGTTGGGAGAACATTGAGGAAGCTCTGGAGAAATAGAGAAGAGTGTTCTTCTCTCAACGAAGAACGCCTTTCTTCCAACGAGGAACCACCGAGGAACATCGATCATCACCTTCGATCTTCAGCCAATCCAAAGGAGAAGGATCCACTCGCACGGAATGACGACTATGCGCCATCCTCGACCCCTTCTTTCCCAATGTCAATGAGTTGACGCCGTCTCCCCAGGACATCATTTTCCGCGACGCTCGACTACAGCGAACCTTATTTCAAGGTAGGGGATTGTTTCAATTTTAATTGAATAAAATTTTTCTTCGTCCCTCGTTGAAACCATGTTTTACCTTTGGTCATTCGATACCGCCTAACGCAGAGGGCACGGGCCGAACGAACACGGCCCGACGACCCTCCGATTGTTCTCGGATACTTTGGCCGCGACAACGAGAGGCGATGGCGACAAACGGAAGCGACGGACGTGCGCCGGCCAAGTGCGGAAGAACCGCGGCCCACAACCGCAGATCGCTCAACTGAAGGAGCACCAGACGGCCCTAGCCACAGGGCTGAAGGAATACACTGGCACCCTAAGGGGCGCCATGCTGTGGAGGACCAGGGCCCGCTCTCCGCGGGCCGCTTCGGCGGCGAACCGGCCGGCTCGTCGGCCAGCCGGGTGAAGGAGCTGCGGCACCCAAAGTTGTCTCATAGTAGGACTGGGGCCCACCCGAGTGGGCCACTTGTTCTGGGAAGACCGGCCGGCTTCGGCCGACCGGATTGGAGGGCGGAGCCGTCGGTTCGGGAAAGCGCCCCCCCCCCCCCCCCCTGGACCGCTCGGCAACCCAGGTCAAGCCACTCAGCCGGCCGGCCGAGCCGCGGCCGACCGCGCCGCACCGCGCTGCGCGATTCACCATGCCAGTTCGACCCTATCCCGAGCTAGACCTTCCAAAACCAGATTGACCTGACTCTCCATCCCACTAGTCTTAACGGGTCGGGCCCAATTTTCACTTAAAGGTGAATAACTCGAAGACCGTGCGTCCGATCGACGTGACGTCTACGACACTATGAACCTCGTGATGAAGCAGTATTTTTTAGATACTCTAAGTTAGTTTTGGACAACATTGGAAAATGGACGGGTTTGGAACAAGTGTATTTCCAACTGGACCCCTAGAACTAAAATGCTAATAACTCTCAGACCGGGCGTCCGATTGATGCGCCGTCTATCGCGATGGGTTCCTTTTGACGAGATGGAACTTCTGGATACATCAACTCTAGAATTTGTGACAGTTGATGTATCGACCCCTTTGCTTGAGGAGCAGACCCTCCCAGAATCGAGTGTATTGTGTGCGGGAACCCTAGAGTTGGCTGCGACTGCAACGACTACCATACTGGAATCCTCTGTGGGTTTGGTGATGATGACTACCATAATGGAATCATATGTGGGTTTGGCGATGATGACTACCGTACTCGAATCCTTCGTGGGTTCGACGGTGATGATTACTGTTCTTGTATCCTATGTGGGTCTGACAATTTGATTTCTATTCTAGTATCCTACATGGGTCCGACAGAGAAGCTGGTCTAGAATCCTACGTGGGTCCGACAGCTTAGTTGGTCTAGTATCCTACATGGGTCCGACAGCTTAGATGAATCAGTGACTGCATCTGATCATCTTTATCACTTTACGAAAGATGTATATCTGTGTGAGCTTAGTCTTGACTTTCAATCATTATCATCGATGTGATTGACTTCTTTCTTGTGTGGAATGGGTTATTCTTGGGCTCGAGAGTTGGAGCCAAACTGGGATTGATGACTTAGGTATATGTATGGGCATATACCTAAGTAGTGTTGGTTGATACTTCTTGATTGTATATTTTCTTTGTGGTTTATCCTTCATGGATTCTGGTTGACCTTCGGGGGTCTTGGGGTCCCTACTGAGTATTGTTATACTCACCCCTACATGGGCTATGCCCGCACTACATTGTGTTCGATATAGACAATAGACATCACTGATCATGCTAGAGACTTGAGGAGTTGAACGTTACCCGGAGGTGGACCACTTGGCTGGACGTACACGGAGCAGAAGGACGGAATCGAGGTGTCGAGGAGACCATATGTACCCACCCTTCAGGTGGGATTCCCGGAGGACAACTTTGTGGTTGATACTTTACTTTAATGTTGTTGTACTAGACTTCCAGTTGTACTGTACTTACTATTGGGCATGTATTTCTAGCCCCTTTCTTTCTAGCACTTACTTTTCTATACATTTTTAATTTGTGCTTACTTCGGTTGTGTATTCTGTTGTGTTTGTTTACTATATAAAGGCAAAGACATCTCTTTTTATTGGGATTTATGCCTTTGGTGCTAGTCTCTAGCCCTTGGCCTATGGAAGGTCGGCTTGGGGTGGTCACGACACAGGCCCCGAGGACGAGTCGTGACAAATTGGTATCAAAGGAGTTGGTTCTACCGCCAAACTCGGGACTCCGATCTTTCCTTTCTATGAATCAATAGTTTTAAGAGTATTGAGTGTGGTTTTCAGTCCAAGGAGTCTAGTGTTGGTGCAGCGACTGACGTATCCATACACCAGGACCCTGACCCCTGATTTCCGACTCAGTGCTTGAAAACACTGATTGAAAGTGTGTTTCAAAAGTTTTATTTTTGATTACTTTGTGTCAACTCACCAGGTATACTGTTTGACTATGGCGCACCTATTTCATTTCAGGATGGCCCCACGAAGGCAGCAAGCTAGGGTTTCGTGTCACGTATGAGATGGTAGCCCACCGAGCGATGAGGCCTCAGTGCAGGGCCCCATCACAGTAGAGGCACCAGCGGTACCACTACCCACTAATCCACCGATACTACCAGCCCCAGCAGCAGAGAGTGTACGCCGCCTGAGTGCGTTGTATGAGTTTCAGCGATAGAGGCCACCCAGGTTCCACGGAGAGACAGACCCTCAGGTAGCCGAGGATTGGCTGGAGGCTGTCGTCAGAGTCTTCAGATTGGTAGGGACACTGGCTGAGCTTATGGTGATCCTTTCCACGAGTCTCTTACACGCAGCATCAAGTAGATGGTGGACCCTGATGCTCCAGGTGCATGACAAGGAATCTCTACTTTGGACAGACTTCGAGAGTCTCTTCCTCTCAGAGTTTGTTCCCACCACCCTTCGTGCGGTGTGGATCTAGGAGTTACTTCATCAATGGTAGGGTAGCATGACAGCAGCTCAGTACTCAGCGAGGCTTACTGACCTCTCATTCTACTCCATGTATATGGTACATGACCAATTCTTCAGGGCCTGGACCTTTGAGCAGGGACTCAGACATGAGATCAGGGCTTCGATGATCTCCCTCGGTATTCCGACACATGCGGGAGTGCTAGAGAGAGCCCTTCTTGTGTAGAGCTTCCTTGCTGAGCCGACACTAGCAACAAGACCCACCGCAGGGTGACACGTAGTAGAGTCTTCTGCAGCTAGCAGTAGATAGATGTCAAAGAGGTCCAAGCGGACCAGGCCATCAGGAGAGCGACCTCAGGATACAGGTTCGGTTGTGTGGGGCACATGAAACTGAGCCAGCTATACGAGGAGCAGGTAGTGCTATGCATGCGATGGGCAAGGTCACATGGCTCGAGACTACCCGACCCGCCATACAGATGAGCAGCAGATAGTGGAGGGACCTCCCAAGCATAGGCAAAGGTTCGACCGTGGTGGTCCGCCGGGAGGAGGCGGATGAGGCAGAGGAGCTGGACAAGCAGCAGGTGGTAGATGACATTTCGAGACTCTACCACCACCCCGACCAGGAGGTCCACCCCGACCACAGGGAGCTGGAGAATAGAGGCAGGCTCAACTCCAGGCAGTCGAGGCCTATGAACACGGTGCACCTGAGATGATTCGAGGTATTATCTGTGTCTACTCCACCCTTTCTACAGTACTTATAGACACAGGTGTGAGTCGTTATTTTATTTCCGCTACCCTTATTCAGAGCTCAGAGATTCCGACAAAGCGTTGGCTCGATCCTTATGGCTAGAGACTTCTACAAGAGCATATTGGATGATTATGCACTGGTGACGGCAGTGTGAGCTTACTCTAGGGGGCAAGATATTTGGCTGGGATCTTCTTGTAGCGGCTTCGAGGCCTTACGACGTCGTCATGGGTATGGACAGGTTGTCCACCATCCATGCTCAGTTCGACTGCATTAGGGGTAAAGTGTGGTGTGTCCACATGGATGGCACTGGGTTCAACTTCACTGGCAAGAAGGGAGCCTTTGTTGCGCAGGATAGACTTTTGCGGAGGAGAGGGCAGTCGATCACACATCAGTTAGCTAGTCTGATCCTCAGAGTGGTTGATGTGCTAAGTCTGAGTTTTCCTATTTTGGTGGATCAGTATATAGACATTTGTCATGACAATGTTCCAAAACGACCTCCTCGTAGAGAGGTATACTTATACATAAACTTTTACCCTGGGACAACACTGATATCTACTCCATCATATCAGATAGCTCCCACTGACCTTCATGAGCTACAGGTATAGCTGGAGGACTTGCAGGGAAAGGGATTTATCTGACTCATTGTTTCACCCTTGGCTTCGTCGATTTTGTTTGCCAAGAAGGCGGATGGGAGATTGAGACAGAGTGTTGACTACCGTCACCTGAATCAGAGGACTGTGAAGAACAAGTACCCACTCCCGAGGATTGATGACCTCTTTGATCAGATCAAGGGAGCACGATGGTTCTTGAAGATAGACCTCAGGTCAAGCTATCACCAGCTCAGGGTTTGAGATGAGGATGTGCAGAAGACGGCCTTCAGGTATCGGTATGGCCACTACGAGTTCTTGGTTATGCCATTCGGTGTAACCAACACTCCAACAGTGTTCATGAGTCTCATGATCAGGATCTTCCAGCCTTACCTCAATCAATTTTTCATAGTCTTCATTGATGACATACTGATTTACTCGACTACTGAGGAGGAGCACGCCTACCATTTGTGGGTAGTACTGGACACACTCCAAGAGCACCAACTTTATAGTAATCTCTCGAAGTGCCAGTTTTTGATTCGAGAGGTTCGCTTTTTGGGACATATCATCTCAGAGGCTGGAGTTGCTATGGATATAGTGAAGATCGAGGCAGTGCTTGCTTGGGAGCCACCAAGAGTGTGATGGAGGTTTGGAGTTTTATAGGTCTGGCTGGGTACTATCGTATATTTGTGCCAAACTTCTCTAGAGTTACAGCACTACTTTCAGCCTTGACGAAGAAGGGGAAGCCATTTGTGTGGTCTGATAGATGTCAGCAGAGGTTTTAGAAGCTGAGGCAGAGGTTTCCCATTACACCCATCTTAAGGTTTCCAAAGGAGGGTGTTGGGAACATAGTTTACTGCGATGCATCAGGGAATAGACTTGGGTGTGTCCTGATGCAGGAGCGAGTAGTGATCGCGTATGGTTCACGGCAGTTGAGACAGCACGAGCAGACCTATGCTACCCATGACCTGGAGTTAGCAGCAATGGTCTTCTCTTTGAAGATGTGGCGGCACTATCTGATGGGAGAGCACTTTAAAGTCTACTCTGACCACCAGAGTCTTAGGTACATCTTCTCACAAAAGGACCTGAACCTAAGACTACGGTGATGGCTCGAGTTCCTCCAGGACTATGACTTTGAGATAGTCTATACTCTTGGGAAGGGTAACGTTGTAGTTGATGCTCTTAGTAGGAGAGCAGGCATTCAGCTGCTATGAGAGGCGACAGAGCAGCTAGCCGTGTTGCAGATATACTTTGTGGATATAGATGGAGAAGACTTTCTTTAGTCTCTCACAGTCACTCCTCCACTACTTCAGCATGTTAGGGAGGCACATCGTGGGGATGTTGATTGTGAGATGCGACGTGCTCAGATATCCTCAGGTCAGGCACCTGATGGATTTTCTAAAGTAGGGGAGCACGTCATCTTCTTCAGAGGACGTACTATGGTACCAGTTGCACTACAGGAGGAAGTGTTGAGGGAGTTTCACACATCCCCTCTAGCGGTACATCTAAGAGTGGAAAAGATTTATCAGGACCTCAGATGAAAGAATTGGTGGCTAGGTATGAAGAAGGTTGTAGCAGAGTTCATTTCACGTTGCCTCACTTGTCAGCAAATGATGGCGGAGCACCAGGTACTAACCGGTTTGGTGTAGCCCTTAGAGTTCCTAGAGTGGAAGTGGGACAGGATATCCATGGATTTCGTGATGGGGCTTCCATGTACATACAGATGACGTGACTCTATATAGGTGATCATATACCAACTCACCAAGTCAGCCCACTTCCTACCGATCAGAGAGAAAGGCTCAGTAGAGAGCTTGGGATGTCTCTATGTTCAGGAGATCGTATGAATTCATGGTGTTCCATTGTCTATTGTTTCTGATTGAGATGATCGATTCACTTCCCGACTATGGACGAGATTATAGGAGGATTTTGGGACGCATCTTCTCTTGAGCACCGCCTTTCATCCTCAGATGGATGGCCAGACTGATAGGACCATTCAGAATCTCGAGGACATGCTCCGTTAATGTCTCCTCGACTGTGGTCGTAGCTGGGAGGATCATTTACTCTTGGTGGAGTTTGTGTACAAAAATAGCTACCACTCCACCATCGAGATGGCACCTTACGAGCCACTGTACATCCGGCCTTGTAGATCAACTCTGTGCTGGACTGACCCAGGGGAGTCAGCACTTGTAGGACCAGAGATGGTTCATACTATGACAGAGAAGGTGCAAATCATCCAGGAGTAGATGAAGACTGCACAGAGCAGATAGAAGTCCTATGATGATAGGAGACAGAGACCAATGGATTTCGAGGATGGTGACTACATTTTCCTAGGGTCTCACCTCGACGAGGTCTATGGAGATTTGTCCGGGTGGCAACTTATATCTGCATTTCATCGAACCTTTCTAGGTCCTCAACAGAGTAAGCGAGGTGGCTTACCACTTGATCCTTCCGCCTCAGTTGCACTGGGTGCATGATTTCATTAAAATAAATGGTTTATTGATAAAATTAATAAACCTATAATTTTTTTTAAACAAGTAAATAATTAATATAAGTGTATTATATAGGATTTATATAATTTATGTAGTGAGTCATGACTTGAGATCAGGGGTTTCTTAACTCAATTTCCATTCATTAGGTTATACCTCTACTTTATTACTTATATTATGTAATTATTTGTGAAATGACCTATAATAATATTATGTTGTATTTTCAAAATTTTAATTTGGTTTTATTATTGTTATATATAATCGTATTAATGATTAGTTTTTGTTTTAGTGATATGATCTTTGAAAGGATTATTTGACTCAATAATTTCTCTTTTATACTTATCTTTTATTATGCACATACATCCTTTTGTAAGGTGTATATATGGCCTATTGATATATTATATTATAAAGGAATTTTTTATCATGGTATTTAATGTTCCTTGGAATTTCACTATTTGATGAGATATTGGTTCAAATGTTTTAAAATATAAAAGGGTTTTCATGGTATCAATTTCAATTATATGAGACATAATTATTATTATAACCCATGTTTTATTTTATATAGTGTACTTACTATAGTATGAACATGTTCAAACATTCTTATTTGAGACATTTTTTGATTGATGAGAATATATTCATTTATATATTCTATACACTAACTCATGAGATATAATATCATGACACTTTTTATAATCAAGGTATGTTTTCCTATTTATTATATTTATTTAAAAGTGTTTTTGGTTTAGAAGAGTATAAATGGGTTTTCATTAGAAATGTTGCTTTAAATGGTTTAAATAATTTTATCCAAACTATTCCACAATTTTATTTATCTTATTTCAGGAATGAAATTTTCTAAATATAGATGTTTTTCTAAAGTTATTTACCATGGTCTTTTACATTATTTTAAATTTTTTTAAAATAAAATTTATTAAAGTTTTCCACATTGGTCGTTTTTACTCTCTTTAAAAAAATTAAAAATAGTAATTATTTTTAACATTTAAAACATGGATGTATTTTCCCACCATCAGAAATATTAATTATTTTAAATATTCATATACAATTTTCTAGTATCATATTAAAAGAAAATATTTTGATCAATATTTTTGGAGTTTTTTAGTTTTTAATGGTACTGAAAGAAAGGGGTCTTTTCCCTTGTTTTCAATGAAACTTTTAAAATGTTATTTTAAAAGTATTTCCATATATGTAAACATACTTTAATGATTATATTGCTTCACTAGTAATATCATTATGATACCATTCACTTCCCTTATCTGAATTGTTTATCGTGATAAATAATATAGACTTTCAAGAAACCCATTTTTTTCATGGGTAAACCATGCTATTATAGTTTTGATGAACTTCAAGAAAACATGTTTTTTGTTTCATGATATGGTACTTGGACATTATTTCTGAAATAAGGATTGATAAATAAACCAAAATACATAAGGTAATTTCTATGATATGTGACGAACACGTCCATTATAACCCTCCAATGCATTAGGTAATGAGATAGAGTTAACTGGATTGAATTTACTATTAATTGATGAAAAATTTGTGTTATTCCTAAGAGGAAACATAGTAAAATGGATTTAATTTACTCTTAAGAGATGATAGAGTTTACTGATTATAGGTTACTCTTACAAGATATGGTAATTATCCAGTTAGGCGATTCCATGGTGAATATTTGATGTTCCAAGATACCTATATGGTTTTCAATGATTTTTATGAGTTGTAATGGATCTTTTTCTCAGGGATGTTTTCACATTGCTCATGATTTTTGACTTATATGACTCTTTCCTTGTTTTAAATATTTATTCCATGTCTCATGATTTATGATACATGTTTTATGGATATAAAATTATCTTATGTTATAGTCATGAACTTTTATTCTGCCACAATAACCATATTTTAAAATTATTCTCATGGATGACATTCAATTATTAATTCTTATGTTTACCCTTACATAGGGTTTGAACTCACCCTTCTTAAGATTTAAATTTTTAAAGGTTATGGAGGTTGATATTAAATTAATTTTGTCTATAAAGGTTTCATGTGTGAAGAGTTTTATGGGACATGTTGAAGACATGATGTTAAAAAATAAATTTGGGGAATATTGGAAACAAAATGTTCACTTGAAGACATGAGTATTATTATATAAGTGTTCATCCTAATTATTTAAAACTATAAACCTAAAAGGTTTGGGTATGTAAGTGATCCAATATTTATATTTTATGTTATATGTTTTGGATGGATAAAATTGGTTTATGTTTATAGGTATAAATTCTAGAAATTTAAAAGATTATGTTTTTAGTAGGGAATCCAGGAGATTGGGTTCAAGTGTGTTATAGTTGGTAACAAAGTAGAGTTTAGATAACTTTAGAGATTAGAATGTTTTTATGTGAGGTTAAATAAATTTTTATGTATTTCATCATTGGTTTGTAAGGTTGACATTTATCATAAGTTAAAAGGCATATACACCCATTTTGAGTATTTAAGTAATGGTATTTCGAATTGATTAATGATATTTAGGGAGACTTTTTACTAGGCTGATGTACAAGTAACCCATAGGTGTACCATGAGAATTAACATAAAGGGTAGTTTGGGAAGAAATATATTGAATTTTAGTGATGTAAGATGAATGTTCTAAGATAAAATTTGAGGATAATATGTTCTTATTATGGTTATTTGGGATATAGTTTTAATGTATTATTTATTCATATGAAGGTTTATTCATTTTTTTATTGTCTTACCACATTATAAATATTTTGGTTTCAGTAGAGACTGAAAGAAAATATTTTCTTCATTTTATATACATCATGGTCAATCAGAAGTTGATTATTATTCTCATGATATTCAATATTCATACTCATTATTAGGAGTAAAATATGAGATAAATGTTCAAATTGATTGAAACATGCAATGAAAGGATGAAATTATGTTTATGGATTTATGGAAAATAAAGTGTTATATTTTTATATTTTCTTAGTCCAGATGGTAAAGTAATTCCTAAACTCTTTTAAAAGGATATTGAAACAAAAAAAATTATCTTATTACCTTAGTTTATAATGATTTTATGTTCTCATTCACACCTCATCCATTTATGGTTTTGTGGTCATTGACTTTCTCATGATAATTCACTTTGTTATAATTATTGTTTTCTGTCCCTTTCCATTATTATTTCAATATTAGTTTTTTCCTCCAAGTTAAAATTTTCACATCCCACTCATGTTCCCATATTGGTAAACCTAGTTATGTTTTTTTCTTAAAGACCTTCATATTTCCATTTTACTCTTTTCAAAAGAAAGTTTTTTAACCTGTTTTTTCATGTGGGTTTTCAACAAAGGTATTTTTAAATATTAAAACCTTTATTATCGATATTGAGTTAAAATTACAGGGATGAAATTTATTAAAGCGGTAATATAACACCATTAAATTTTAAAAGAACACAATTTTTGATAGTGTATATGACACACAACAACGAGATTAAATGAACCATTAAATATTATTATTAACATATAACTATTATAACCTAGCCATTTAATTTGAGGTTATAAATAATATTATTCACATTATGAAATATATATATATATATATAAAGTTAATACTCAATGAAAATTTATTGATTATTTCTTAGGAAATAATCCCTCAATTTTTAGTAGTTATTTTATGCTTCAAAAATATGTTTTCTTCAATAATGGTTTTTATTGATTTTTGTGAGAGAATATTTAAATTACTTTATGCCACTTTTATAAATTTTATTTTACAAAAAGGATATCATTTTATAAATTATTATATCAAAATTATCTTAGTATGAAAGTTTTGATATTTTTCAAAAAACATTTAGTTATCAATGAGTAGTGATAAATATCAATTTTTATAAAACAATCATTTATTTTCATTAAATTAAGTAATTTAAAAGTCTCATTGTTTTTGAATTTGGTATTAAATTAAAATAAACTCAATTTAATTTTATATAATATAACTTATTACATAGGAATAATCATTATACTTTATTTTGAAATAAGTTATTTTTAGGATTAAAAATTCATTTTTAAAAAAAACTATTTTTCATTGTGTTTTATGAATTTATATTGAAATTGATTCATGAAACTTATAGAAATTTAATTTTATACCATAGATTCCATATTTTTAATCAAGAGGGTCAAATTTGGAAAATATATTCCTATAATTTTTAGTCATTATGAATAACAACCTTGTTAAATATTTGTGACCTCTCTAAAGATAAATCGTGTAATTAAGGATAAAAAATTGTTTTAAGGGTTTACATATCTATATAACACCTACCTTATTTCTATTATATGAGTTTATTTCATCATCCTCATCAAATATTTGAATATATGGAAACTTGGTGCCATTTTTATTTGAAAATGACCTTCATATTATTTTAAGTGAGGAATAAATATAAAATGCCACACTCTTTGTTTTAATATCTATAACACTTTTTGACTGAGATAAAAATAATTCATGAATGGTTATAAAATGTTACATTGAATATGAATTTCTTTATGATGGTAAATTCTTTCAAATTTTTAGTGACGAAATAATTACCTTAATTGTTTACACAACGTCGACATGGTACTTGTGAAATAAATAGAAAAAATCAAGAAAATGGTTTTAAAAAAAAAGTATAATTCAATATGTTATAATATTTTTTTAGTTAAATAGAACATATCAGTGATGTTTTAAAAGTTTACATTCAAATTCCGTTGTTATCTTTATCCTAACCTGACCCACTAGTGCCCGCTTGTCCAACGGTAAGCTGAGTTTGAAAACCCCAAGCCTGCCTCCAATAGGCCAGGGGCTAGAGACTAGCACCGAGATGGCATATCCCACATATGGGAGGCATTATCCCGAATACTTATACACAAACACACACACATATCCAAGAAAATAAAATGCTGACAAGCAACAGAATACAACTATTATCAATACACGAATAAATCTAAATCCCATAATTATAATACCACGTAGTATGGAAAGAAAAAAGGTCCAAATACAAGATCACAAAAACTGAAAAATTTTCTAAGCTTCTCATAAGGAGGGGATTGCAATAAAATGAAACACTAGTCATAACCTACTTCTATCTAGCCCAAAACTATGCTCTGCTTTCTCCAAATCCTCCTAGGACTTCATCAAAATGAAATATCATCTACATAAGACATGACATGTATGGGAAGATCCCGTGTATGGGTTAGTATAAAAAACTTAATAGGAAAAACTGAAATATAAAATCATAAAGTATCAAGAATATTAATCTCATTAATATAGAAGTATGTCATTCAAGATATGAGAAATAATAATAGTCAAAAAATAATCCCAGATATACTCATAACAATCTCCCATTATAAAAGTGGTCTCAACCACTACCATCCACAGTATTGTTCTTGAGGCTTCAAGGTAACGCTCATCTAGGAGAATCCACTCCATGATCCATGTTTTCATTGATGGAATTATTCTAAGAGATCATATTCATCAGGTTTCACCAAATACATACTCACTAGAACTCCAATGTTCCCAATACACGGATAGAGGATCACACCCCATAGTGTTTAGGGAAACCAAAAAACCTACTGGATAAACCTACTATATAGGGGATTGATTTCGTGTTCATGGTGGTCAGAAAAATACAATAAACCCTACTAAGTAAATAAATGATATAGGCTCCCACCAAATTCATCCTAGAGGTATACTTAAAACTCTATCCAAAATAGAACTTATTGATGAGATCACAATCCTATGTTAGAGAATTAATTTCACACTATACCTTTATAGGGATGGACCGAGGTATCTTACTCAACTTAATCTGGTCGATATTGAAGAGAAGTAGGGCCTCACACTACCCTGGAAAAAGTACACAGCATGTACTCTCAGTACACAGTATGTCTCATCATCCTCAGGTCTTCCTGTGTACCATGGATCATTCCCATCTACCTCTAAGTTTTCCCGTGTACCTGGGTCATGCTCATGTACCTGACCATGTCTGGCTCTTGTGGTTGTATCCGAGTACGAGATTTTTCATGTATATTCCTCCTCTGCTCGGGTGCATGACCATGTATGTGCATGCGTACCCTTCAGAGAACGTATCGAACCACCAACACTGGGACACATGGTGTGCGACATGTGTCATATAGTGTGTGATATTTCTCTTTGAGTGTAGACTCTAAAACCATAGAAGGAGATCTACATGGTGTGTGTTCAAGGAACTACACATCATGTAGCCTAAAATTTCTAAAAAAATCTTTAAAATGATAGGAATCGTTATCCAACCCTATTTCCTTTGATCCAACCATAAATAATGCTAATAAATTTGGATCTGAGGTTGAAAAACCCTCACTATCATTTTTTGCTAAAATTATTCCCTCGATCTACTCAAAAAACACCAGTTGCCAAACTGGGTCATCGCTACATGAAAAACCGAGAAATATAAATCCCCAATCTGATCCAAATCCACATCTGGCCATCCACCACCATCATCTCATAGTGACCACACCCTCAATTAAAAACTCACATCAACATTATCAATATTTTTCACTGAATAATTTTTATGTAATGATCGAATAATGAGTATTCTTTAAACCATCATCCAAAGAAATTATTGATAATGACCATGCGTAGAAATGGGGTAGAAATGCACAAATAATCTTACTTGAGTTTGAAAAACTACACATAATTTTCTAGTACCATATACTCTGGAAAGAACTAGTCAGTGGAGATAACATTGAACTCATTCTACTCTAAACCCTCATTCTTATTCTCCACCACCATCTCCATCTAGGTCTATCCAGGTAAAATGTAGCACACCATGCCTTAATATCTTCAAGAGTTTCCAAGAAATCAAAAAAAATATCTATATTTATCAACCTATCCTCAGCCTCTTGAGGATCATTAGATCCTTGTAAAGTATGTGGTTTCTTATGAAGGAACTTCTAAGAATGATTCTGAGATTTCTGAGGTTCCACAATTGGATCCTATGTGGGAACAGTTGTAGGTACCTGTCTCCGATTTTGGATAGAACACACAATAACCTCAACCAAATTCTGGTACAAGGGAGGATTTACTCATTTTGGTTATTCAATTAGTTCCTCCTAGATCCTATTCACTTGTATTCTTCAAGTCATGATGCTAAACAACATCAAAAACAACATAGAAGACATCATAAGATTTCTCAAATAAACAATAAAACAAGAGAAATAGATAAATTAATATCATCAGATAAAAAATGTGATTTGGATTTCTACCTATCCAAATATAAAACATGTAAAAGACTATAATTATTCCTCAAGACACCTTCCCCAAACCACCCATGGTGACTTAAGGCTCATTATGATGAGAGATGGACATGAAATCACTAGAGACTACCTCCTAAGTCCCAACACGATTTCAAACTACATACTAACATCAAGGAAAAATAAACAACCTTCCTCTAATACCATGTTTTCATGAACATTCCTAGATACCCCGATACCCTAATCCCCATTACAACACTGACATACCCCGAAGGGAATTCCTGATCCCCGAGGGTTGGTGACTAGTACCTATCATCTTACATGATAAAGGTGGGAACGGTTTCTCCACAAAAAAAAATAGAAGTTAATAGATACATATCATTGTGCTCAAAACTCAAAAGGGAGGTAGTACTAAAAACCAAAAGTGTATATCAAAAACCCAAATATTACATCATCAAAGTACTCAAAAGAATACAAGATAAACCCAATGTACCAAAGGACACATCACTTCAATCCCCAAGGGATCAAGAACATCCACATCCTCAAAGAGTCTATTTCCCTTTCTCAGACCTAGTAGAAGAAAATCTAAAAATTCCAAATGGAAAAGGTAGTGTGTGAGATAAAAATCCATTTAGGGTCTCACCAAGTTTTCAATAATAAGATTACATAATAATAAAACAAATAATGCTTTCAATTTTAAATAAAACAGGGCATAGTGATAAAATTTCTTATATGAAAAACTTGATTTTCATTTTAGTATAATGGAAAACATTTCAAACATTGATTAAATAAACACTTTATATAAAAATTTATATAAATAACTATGCATAAGTAATTAAGTTTCATGATCAATTAAATTTATAATAAAAATATTTACAATAAGAACCATTATCATTTTCCCTATGGTACAATAGTTTCTAGTTATAGGATCCTCACACTCTTATATTAGTGGTCATAACATATGTGTACACACATCCCTCGATCTTAGGTAAAATAGGACTCATCACATTCCATTAGGAAAATGATCTCTGTAAATATATTTTTCATAGAGTTTCATCATCAATCTGTTTCTAGGGCATCACCATCCTAGAATACTTCTCCCAAACAACACACTAACTACCAACGATCTCATGTGATCAATCAATCAATCAATTGAAAATGGGAAAATCATTTCATTTCAAATCAATCATAATTCATAGTTCAATTTCCCACTTTTCCTTTTCAAAATTAAAATTCTCTTTCAAAACCAAAACATTGTTTTTTTATAAAATCATTCATTTTAGAAATAAAACCAATCAAAAGTTTTAATTAATTCAATTGAATCCCTTTTTTTCAAAATCAATTCACAATTTCCATCAATTTCAAAATACACCCCAATTTCTAATTTTATTGGAATTGGGGGTTTTTCAAAAATCCATACCAATTTAATTTCTAATTACAATTCACATAGAATTTGGTTTTTGTTATTCAATTGAAATCAATTAAATAAAATCAATAAAATCAATTTTTAATTACATGGTGAAACATAAATAGAATCACCTACCTTTATTGATGGTATCAAAAATATACATCCACTGTGGGATTTTCCAACGAAGAAGGACGATAAAAGATATCTGTAAATCCAACCAAGATTCAAGATAAAAAATAGAGTTTAGATCCATTAATCACATGATAATATAACAAACCCTATGGAGGAAAGAAAGAGAGACCGACAGATAAGGAATAAGTGGAGAAACACTTACTTGAGAGGGATCGAATGAGATCCTCCACACTTCGATCTACCTAGGAATGGGTTTAGAGGAGTCAAAAAGGTTTTTTGCGATCCTCAAAGAACTAATAATTAGAGATACTTTAAGTTATGGTCGAGCGGGAGGTTAAAATAGGGTTTGAGTATTTTTAAAATAATTTTCAGAATAAAAAAACACTATCAACGTGGTTATATAGGTAAGACTTCACTTTTAACAAAAAACCATGCACCCCTATATTGGGGTGCATAGTTTGTAAAATTATGTACCAACTATGTAAACACCCATTATCTAGGGTTTCACTTAATGGATTGGTTGGGTGCACAGTTTGGTAAAACCATTCAAAGCCCAAAAATATTCAAAAAAAAAACAAATTTCCACCTGAAACAACCCAAGAGAAACCCCAACCAAAGAATGACCAAAAAGGAGGGTCAATGTGTACCTAAAAACCAGTAACATGATGTTATTGAATTACTCACCCTTGAAGGATATTATCTTACCCTTACCTGATCTCTACCCAGTAAAATGTGATGGAAGCTCCATCCTTGATGTCTTACTCACCCCAGTTAATAACATGTGACGGTTCATGCACATACATCCTCATTTGTGACACATGGAAGATTCTGTGTACCCGGTTTATATAGAGTGGTAGGGACAAGTGGTACGCCACCTCTCTAAACCTATTATGTATCTAAAAATGATCAATTAATCTCATAGATATCTTATATACCCAATCAAATATCTACAATCTACATTGATTTTAGACCCTCAATAACACATGGTCTGCCTCCTGGGACTCTAAAAGACTCTTTCATTAGTCTCTATAGAACTTATAATAGCTCTGTGTAGTCCTCATATACTCCTATATTATATGTACATTCTCTATCATAGCTCGCTCCAAATCTGAGACCATGAGATCAGACTCACCTAGATCCGTCCAATATAGGATTTACATGCAAGGTTTCCCATAAATAGCATCGAAAGGTGTCATACCAATTCAATAATGGAAGTTGTTCTTGTACCCAAACTCTAAAAAGGGTAGGTGATCCTTCCAACTATGTCCAAAGTCTAACCCAAAATTCCATAATATTTTCTACATAACTTGAATGGTATAATCTTTCAGGTCATCCGTCTAGGCATGAAACACTACTCTTAAACTCAATTGAATATAAAATTACACATACAATATGATATATAATAATAATGTGAAATTAGAATCACAATTTGAAATAATAATTGAGGGAAATTTGTTGAGACACACTATATCCTACATGAAAAGGTATACCAAACTCTCTACAGAACTCTGCTCTTATATAGCTAGGAAGAGGGATGAATTGGTGAGTCGATCTATGATCATCCAGATGACATCATGTCCTATACATATCTATAGTATCCCTATCACAAAGTCTATAGATATTTCACCCCACTTCCACTTTGTAACCTTAAGGGGTTGATCTAAAATCAATATAACCTAGTTCATAGTCTTCACATGTTAACAAGTGAGGCATCAAAATACAAACTCTGGTACAAAATTATTCATACCTTGCCACCAAAACTGATGCTAGAGGTATTAGTACATATTTTACACACCTTGACTTAATGATAAGGGGGTGTATGAAACTCCCTCATTACATCCACACGCAACACCACTGGCACATTTTTTATCCATTGAAATGATAGCATGTTACCCACCTTCATAAAATCTATCATGATCACATTCAGTGGATATCTGAGCATGCAAAGTCTGACATTTTATATCTCTATAATGGATCTCCCTAACACACTATAAAATTAGTGGTGTAAAAACAATCAAAGGTAGATATATCACATAATCCTTATATACTAAGGATAGCTGCAATGAGGCTAATTTCTATGATGCCTTATCCAACAACTGAGAACAAAATCTCTTCCTAAGAGAATCAGCCACCAAGTTCACCTTAATATGAGTATGGACTATCTCAATATTATCATTCTATAAGAACTCTATCCATCACACATATCTCAAGTTAATATACTTATAAGAGAAGATATAATTGAGAACCTTATGGTTATAATAGAAGATAAACCACTCACCCATAAGGTAGTGTCACCACATCTTGTGGGTGAAGACTACCACTGCAAACTCTAGATTGTGGGTTGCATAGTTCTGCTCATGTAGTCTCAAATACTGAGAGAGTATATAATTAATACCCTTATAGTCATAATATAAGATGAAATACTCAAACATAATGTAGTGTCACCACATATTCAGGGTAAAGACAACCACTTCCAACTCTATATCGTGGGTCACATAGTTTTCCTCATGTATTCTCAACTACCGAGACCCATAGGCAATCAATTTATGCCTCTGCATAATAACACAACTAATTCTAGTCCCTAAGGCATCACATAACACTACATACTTGACTCCCTTCTATGAAAATATCAAGATGGGGGGCTCTTTTCATCTTCTACCTCAACTTCTAAAAAGTTAGTTAGAACCACCCCATAAACATGAAAGTATTCCCCTCTCAGGTTAAGGTAGTAAAAGGTGATGATATCCTATAGAAACTATGCATGAATCTCCTATAGCAGCCTTCCAACCTAAGGAAGTTTGAAACCTCCATCACACTCTTGGGTGGATCCTAATCTAGTACTACCTCAATATTTTCTTGGTCCACTACTAAACCCTTTATTGAGATGGTATGTCCCAAAAGGCAAACCTCTCAAATCCAAAACTGGAACTTTGAGAGCTTCTCATAAAGATAGTGCTCTTGTAGAATTTCTAAGAATATCCTCAGGTGTCTCATGTTTTCCACCTCAAATGATGATTATACTAGAATGAAATCAACAAAGACCACCAAAAACCATAATAAAAAGGCTAAAATATCTTTTTCGTGAATTCCATGAACACTAATGGGATTTGTTTTCATTAAAAAAGGCATCAAAAAGTACTCATAGTGACTATAACTGGATCG
This sequence comes from Viscum album, assembly GCA_963277665.1. Taxonomy (NCBI): domain Eukaryota; kingdom Viridiplantae; phylum Streptophyta; class Magnoliopsida; order Santalales; family Viscaceae; genus Viscum; species Viscum album. The sequence continues at coordinate 437,115,268 of OY728142.1, read as the reverse complement.
GAATTCCATCTTCGACATATCTTGTAAAGACCCAGAAATTTCAAAGAAATTTTTTCTTAAATACTTTGGAATTTTATGAGTCTGTTGTTTCTAACGGAACATGATTCTGAGGCCCGGTGTGCCCTGAATCAATTTCTGAATATTTTTTCAGGTACGTTCAGTAAACGTACATGCGGGTTTTTCTATCTTTTGAATCGGTGCTCGGAATTGAAATATGAGGACACCGATGAAATCGCATCTCCGGTATTCACCTAAGGGGACCTTTATCGCAGTTGCGTTTTATACGGGTTGAGAGTTAATATTTGGGGATTTAAAATAAAATAAATAAAATTGGTAGTACACAATTTTATTTATGGATTTTATTTATTTCCTCCCAAGGGGAGTTAGAGGTGGGGCCCACACCCACATAACCTCCCATGAGAGGATATTTGTGAGGTGGGGTCCATACAAGCCCTAACCTTTTATCTTCCTTTAACTCCCCATTAACACTTACCTTTATTTAATTTTTGACAAACCACCTTAAACCTTTGGACTTAAACTTAAATGTGGAGCCTCTCCATCTCCCATCCATTAGTTTTTCCAACTCTAATGCCTTAATTAATTCAATTTACATTTTTAATTAATTTGAAAATACATGGCAATGTTATATTATGGGAAATACTTATTATTGTTTTGGTTGGAAATTATCCTTGGGAAAGCTCTGGTGAATTAGAAGAGAACGCCGTTCTTCAATGAAGAACAACTCTGATGAAGAACGCGAAGGACTTATCCATCAGCACTTCCCTTCGAACACACCCCGATGTCAATAGAATCGACAGCTGTATTCTGCGACACCTGCCCTCCGCGATGCTTGTCTTCCGTGACTTGTCGACGTACTCCACTCTTGAAACTGAGGTAGGGGTTTGTACAAATTGAAGTGAATATTTTGTAACTCGTTATTCATTGAGAATCATAGTTTGTCTTTGGATTTATGCTACCGCCTAACACGGATGGCATGGGCTGAACGAACATGGACTGACGACCCTCCCATGTTTTCCTGTTTTAGTTCGCAATAAATTCATGTTGGAAGAGGCGGCGATGGGAGATGGCAATTGCCGCGCACCGGCCGCATGCGGAAGAACCGCAGACTGCAACCACGGGCCCCTCGGCCAAGGAAGAACCGGCCGACCATAGCCGACCGGACCGAAGAGACCACAGCACCACAAGGGGCACCGCGCTGTGGTGGACCGCGACCCGCGCTTCGCGGGCCGCTTCGGTGGGCGAACCGGCCGGCTCGTCAGCTAGCCGGGTTGGAGAAGGCGTTGCACCCACCGGTGCCACGCGGGAGGAGAGCGTCTGCATGGGATGCTCGTGCTGGAGAAGCCGTCTGGGTGGGAGGGTGGCACCGCTCAGCGCCACCGGTTCGGGAGATCGGGGGGCCGCACCCCCCATAGCGCTCGGCCACCCAGGCCGCGCCCCGCCCCGCCGAGCCAGACCGCGCCCCCTCGGGCCAGACCATGCACTTCACTGGGCCGGTCTGACCCTTTGCTGTGTCAAACCCACCGAATCGGGTCGGGCCGACCCGCCAGCCCACTGGGCTTAACGGGTTGGGCCTATTTTCACCTAAACGTGAATAACTTAAAGACCGTGCATCCAATCGATGTGTCGTCTGTGGCATTGGGACCCTCGTGATCAAATGGTCCTTTTGCGATACTCTAAGTGAGTTCTCAATGACTTTGAAAAATGGAAGAGTTTGGAACGAGCGTATTTCCAACCGGGCCCCTAGAATGAAAATGTTAATAACTCTCAGACCGGGTGTCCGATTGACCTGTCGTCTATCACGATGGGTTCCTTTTGATGAGATGGAACTTTGGGATACATCAACTCTGGACTTCGTGATAGTTGATGTATCGAACCCTTGGCTCAAGGACTGGACCCTCCCGGAATCAAGCATGTTGTGAGCAGGAACTCTAGAGTTGGCTGTGACTGTAACGATTACTGTACAGGAATCCTCCGTGGGTTCGGCAGCAAGGACAACTGTACTGGAATCCTCTATGAGTTCGGCACCGACGACAACTGTACAGGAATCCTTCGTGGGTTCGGTAGTGACGACAACTGTACTCGAATCCTCCATGGGTTTAGTAGCAATGACAACTGTATTAGAATCCTCCGTGGGTTTGACATCGACAATGAATCAAGTACTACCTCGGATCATCTGTATCTGTAAATGAGTGATCTATATTTGTGTGAGCTGAGTCTTGACTTTCAATCATTATCACCGATGTGATTGAATTCTTTTCTATGTGGACTGGTTTGTGCTTGATCTTGAGAGTTGGAGCCAAACTGGGATTGATGACAAAGGTTTATGTATGGGCATATACCTAAGTAGAATTGGTTGATACTTCGTGATTGTCTCTTTCCTTTGTGGTTTATCCTTCGTGGATTCTGGGAGACCATCGAGGGTCTCAGGGTCCCTACATTGTATCGTTATACTCACCCCTGCACGGGCTATGCCCACACTTAGCGTTGATAGAGGCCGAGAGCGATCCAAGACCAGACAATACCCAGATGTGGACCACACGGTGAGACGGAACACGGAGCGGACCGATAGACGTGGAGTGCTGAGGTGAACATATGTACATACCCTTCAAGTAGGATTCTCAGGGGACATTCCTGGAGCTGCCCTTTTTAGCAGTTATCCCTTTTCCAATTGTACTGTACTTTACTGTTGGGCTTGTATTTCTGACCCCTTTCCTTTCAGCACTTACTTTTGTACTCAGTTTTACTTAGTGCTTACTTCAGTTGCGTACTCTGTTGTGTTTGTTTACTTTTATAAAGGCAATTTCTTCCTAGCATAGGGTTTTACACCTTTGGTGTTATTCTCCATCCCATGGCCTATGGAAGGCGGGATTGGGGTGGTCATGGCATGAGCACCGAGGACGAGTCAAGAAAAATTGGTATCAGATGATTCGATTATACCGCAGAACTCAGGACTCTGATAATTTATTTCTGTAAAGAAATAGTGTTAAGAGTATTGAGTGGGGTTTTCAGAACAAGGAGTCTAGTGTTGGTGCGGCGGACGATGTATCCATACACCAGGACCCTAACCTCAGATTTCCGACTCAGTACAGAAAACACTATTTGTGCGTGAGTTTCAAAAGTTTTCTTTGTGATTACTTTGTGTTAGCTCACCAAGTATACTGTATGATCGTGCTGCACCTTTTTATTTTCAGGATGGCCCCACAAAGGCAGCCAACTAGGGTTTCAAGTTACATGCAAGATTGTAGCCCACTGAGCGATGAGGCTTCGGTGCAGGGCCCCATCATAGTGGAGGCACCAGCGGTACCACTACCCACTGAGCCCCTGATACTACCAGCCCCAGAAGCAGAGAGTGCACACCACCTAAGTGCGTTTCATGAGTTTCAGCAACAGAGGTCACCAAGGTTCTGCAGAGAGATGGATTCACAGGCAGCTGAAGACTGTATGGAGGCTGTCGTTAGAGTTTTCAGACTAGTAGGGACACCAACCAATCTTATGGTGATCCTTTTCGTGAGTCTCATGCACGCAATAGCAGGTAGATGGTGGAGCTTGATGCTCCAAGTGCATGACGAGGCATCTTTACACTGGACGGACTTCGAGAATCTCTTCTGCTTGGAGTTTGTTCCAACCACCCTTCGTGCGGTGCAGATTCAAAAGTTACTTCATCTGTGGCAGGGCAGCATGACAATAGCTTAGTACTCAGCGAGGTTTACCGACCTCTCGCGCTACTCCACAGATATGGTATGGGACCTGTTCTTCAGGGCCCAGACCTTTGATCAGGGACTGAGGCATGATATCAGAGTTTCAACGATTCCCCTCAGCATCCTGACACAGGCAGGGGTGCTGGAGTGAGCTCTTCTAGTGGAGAGTTTTCTCACTGAGCAATCACCATCGGTGAGACCCCCCACAGGGCGATAGGTAGTAGATTCTTCTGCATCCATCAATAGACAGATGTCGCAGAGGTTCAAGTAGACCAGGCCATCAATTGGGTGACCTCAGGATACAGGTTCAGTTGTGTGGGGCACATGAAACTGACCTAGCTATATGAGGAGCAGGCAGTGCTATACATCGGCGGACAGGGTCACACGGCTCGTCACTATCGAACCTACCATGCAGATGAGCAGAAGATAGTATAGTGACCTCCTTGGCAGAGGAAGAGGTTCGACCATGGCGGTCCACAGGAGCCATGCAGATGAGGCAGAGGAGATGGTCGAGCAGGGGGTGGTGGACGACGCTTTGAGGCTCTACCACCACTACCACCAAGAGGACCACCCCTACCACAGGGAGCTGGAAGACAGGGGCATGCTCAGCTCCAGGAAGTCTAGGTCTATGACCACGGCACACTTGAGATGATTAGAGGTACTATCTCTATCTACTCCACCCTTGCTGTAGTGCTTATAGACACAGGTGCAAGTCATTCTTTTATTGTTGCTGCCCTTGTTTGGAGCTCAGAGATTCTGACGGAGCCGTTGGCCCGATCCTTACGGCTAGAGACTCTTACGGGAGTAGACTCGATGATTACGCACTGGTTCCAGCTGTGTGAGCCTACTCTAGGAGGCGAGAGCTTCGGCTGGGATCTTCTTGTAGCGGCGTCGAGGCCTTACGACGTCATCTTGGGTATGGACTAGTTGTCTACAGTCCATGCTCAGATCGACTGTATTAGGCACAAGGTGCGGTGTATCCGCACTGATGGGAGCAGGTTCACCTTCATCGGCGAGAAGGGAGCCTTTGCAGCATAGGATGGACTTTTGCAGAGGATAGGGCATCCGATCACACATCAGTTGGCTAGTCTCATCCTTGGATCAATTGATGTGCGGAGTCCGAGTTTTCCTGTTGTGGTGGATCAGTATGTGGATGTTTTTCCTGACGACATGCTAGGACTACCTCCTCATAGAGAGGTATAATTCTACATAGAAATGTACCCCGGGACAGCACCAATATCTACTCCAGCATATTGGATGGCTCCCGCTGAGCTTCATGAGCTACGGGTAAAGCTGGAGGACTTGTAGGGAAAGGGATTTATCCAACCCAGTGTTTCACCCCGGGCTTCTCTGATTTTGTTCGCCAAGAAGGTGGATGGGAGCTTGCGACTATGTGTTGACTACCATCTCCTAAATCAGGTGATCGTGAAGAACAAGTACCCACTCTCAAGGATTGACAACCTCTTTGATCAGCTCAAGGGAGCACATTGGTTCTTGAAGATAGACCTCATATCAGTCTATCACCAGCTTAGAGTTCGAGATGAGTATGTGCAGAAGATGGCCTTCAGGTGTCGGTATGGCCACTACGAGTTCTTGGTTATTCCCTTCAGCATAACCAACGCTCCAGTGGTGTTCATGAGTCTCATGAACAAGATCTTCCAGCCTTACTTCGATTGATTTGTTGCAGTTTTTATCGACGACTTATTGATTTACTCGACCACTGAGGAGAAGCACACCTACCACTTGCGGGTTGTACTAGATACACTCTGAGAGCACTAGCTTTATGGTAAGATCTTGAAGTTCTACTTCTGGATTTGAGAGGTTCACTTCCTGGGAAACATCATCTCCGAGGCTGGTGTTTCGGTGGATCCAGCAATGATCGAGGCAATACTTTCTTGGGAACCACCCAGGAGCATGACGGAGGTGCAGAGTTTCCTGGGTTTGGATGGGTACTATCGGAGATTTGTGCGTGACTTATCTAGATTTTCAGCATCGCTTTCAACCTGGATGAAGAAGGGGAAACGCTTCATGTGGTAAGATAGATGTCAGCGGAGCTTTCAGGAGCTAAGGTAGAGGTTGACCAGTGCACCATCTTGAGGTTGCCGGAGGAGGGCGTTGGGTACGTATTTTACTACGACGCATCAGGGATCGGACTCGGGTGTGTCCTGATGCAGGAGTGAGCAGTGATCGCATATGTTTCACGACAGTTGAGATAGAACGAGCAAAACTACGCTACCCATGACCTGGAGTTAGCAGAAATGGTCTTTGCCTTAAATATGTGGTGGGACTATCTGATGGGCGAGAGCTTTACAGTCTATTCTGACCACCAGAGTCTCTGGTACATCTTCCTACAAAAGGACCTGAACTTGAGATAGTGGTGATTGCTTGAGTTCCTCCAGGACTATGACTTTGAGATAGTCTACACTCATGGGAAGGGGAACGTTGTAGCTGATGCTCTCAGCAGGAGATTGGGCATTCAGCTGCTAGTAGAGGTGACGGAGCAGCTAGCCGTGTTATAGATATCCTTTGTGGATATAGATGGAGCAAACTTTCTTCAGTCTCTCACAGTCACTCCTCCACTTCTTCAGTGAGTCAGGTAGGCACATCGTGGGGACATTGACTGTGAGGAGTGACGTGCTCCGATATCCTCAGGTCAGTCACCTGATGGATTTTCTAAAGGAGGGGAGCACGTCATCCTCTCCAGGGGACGCACCATGGTACCAGTTTCACTACAGGAGGAAGTGATGAGGGAGTTTCACACTTCCCCTCTAGCGGTACATCCAGGAGTGGCAAAGATGTAACAGGACCTCAAGTGACAGCATTGGTGGTCGGGTATGAAGAAGGCTATAGAGGAGTTCGTTTCACGATGTCGCACTTGTCAGCATGTAAAGGCAGAGCACCAGGTACTTGCAGGCTTGGTACAGACCTTGGAGGTTCCATAGCGGAATTGGGATGGAATATCCATGGATTTCATGACGGGGCTTCCACGTACATCCAGAGGGCACGACTCTATCTGGGTGATCGATGACTGACTCACCAAGTCGGCTCACTTCCTACCGATTAGAGAGCAGGGCTCAGTAGAGAACTTGGGACGCCTCTACGTTTAGGAGATCATACGGATTCATGGTGTTCCATCAACTATTGTTTCCGATCGAGATGCTTGATTCACTTCCTGGATATTAAAGGGGTTGTAGGAGGCTTTTGGGATGCAGCTACATCTGAGCACCGCCTTCCACCCTTAGACGGATGGTCAGAATGAAAGGACCATTCAGACTCTCGATGACATGCTCCGTGCATGTATACATGACTTTGGTCGTAGCTGGGAGGATCACCTACCCTTGGTGGATTTTGCGTACAACAACAGCTACCACACCACCATCAGGGTGACACCATACGAGGCACTATATGGCCGACCTTGCAGATCACCTCTGTGTTGGACTGACCCTGGGGAGTCAGCACTTGTAGGACCAGAGATGGTTCAGGCTATGACGGAGAAGGTGCAGATCATCCAGGAGAAGATGAAGACTGCACATAGCAGACAAAAATCCTATGCTGATAGGAGATGGAGACCACTGGAGTTCGAGGATGGCGACCACGTCTTCCTATGGGTTTCACCTTGATGGGGTCTACGGAGATTTGGATAGGGTGGTAAGTTATCTCTGCATTTCATCGGACCATTCCAGGTCCTCATCAGAGTAGGTCAGGTGGCTTACCACCTGGCCCTTCTACCTCAGTAGCACCGGGTGAATGACGTCTTCCATATATCTCAGCTGAGGAGATACGTGCACGACCTGACCCACATCATCGACCATGGGGAGCTGGACATCGATGACGGGGTGAAATTCACTGAGGTTTCGGTGGAGATCGAGGATCGATAGGAGCAGGTCCTATGTGGATGGTCGATACCTCTGGTGTTCATACGTCGGCAGCACAGAAACCTCCAGGAGAGCACTTGGGAGTGGGAGGCTCATATGCGTGTATAGTACCCCCATTTGTTTCCCTAGTGTGTGTTGTAGCTTTATGGGGATGTAAAGCCCCGAGGTGAGAGTAAAGTAAAGACCCAGAAATTCCAAGAATTTTTTTTAAAATAATTTGGAATTTTACGAGTCTGCGGTTTCTAACGGCACTTGATTACGAGGCCCGGTGTGCCCGGAATCAATTTCTGAAGTTTTTTTCGGGTACGTTCATTAAACATACGTGTGGGTTTTTCTATCTTTTGAAATGATGCTCAGAATTGAAATCTAAGGACACCGATGAATTCGCAGCGCTGGTATTCGCTTAAGGGACTTTTACCGCAGTTGCGTTTTATGCGGGTTGAGAGTTAATATTTAGGGATTTAGAATAAAATAAATAAAATTGGTAGTACACAATTTTATTTATGGATGTTAGTTATTTCCTCCCAAGGGGAGTTAGAGGTGGGTCCCACACCCACATAACCTCCCATGAGAGAATATTTGTGAGGTGGGGCCCACATTAGCCCTAACCTTTCATCTTCCTTTAACTCCCCATTAACACTCCCCTTTATTTAATTTTTTACAACCCACCTTAAACCTTTGGAATTCCACTTAAATGTGGAGCCTCTCCATCTCCCATCCATTAGTGTTTCCAACTCTAATGCCTCAATTAATTCAATTTACATTTTGAATTAATTTGAAAATACACAGCACTGTTATATTATGGGAGGGCCTTATTATTATTTTGGTTGGAAATTATCCTTGGGAAAGCTCTAGTGAATTAGAAGAGAATGTTGTTCTTCAATGAAGAACAACTCTGACGAAGAACACGAAGGAATTCTCCATCGACACTTCCATTCGGATGCACCCTGGCATGAACGGAATCGACGTCCGTATTCCACGACGCCCGACCTCCACAGAGCTTTTCTTCCACGACTCGTTGACGTACTCTACTCTTGAAACCGAGGTAGGGGTTTGTACAAATTGAAGTGAATATTTTGTACCCCGTTATTCATTGAGAATCATAGTTTGTCTTTGGCTTTATAACACTGCCTAACACAGAGGGCGTGGGATGAATGAACAAGGACCGATGACCCTCCGATGTTTTCCTATTTGAGTTCGCAATAAATGCATGTTGGAAAAGGTGGCGATCGGAGATGGCGGATGTCGTGCGCCGGCCGCTTGCGGAAGAACCGTGGCCCCCAACCGTGGTCCACTTGGTAAAGGAAGAACCGCCTGGCCAAATCCGGACGGACTGAAGAGACCGCGGTGCAACAAGGGGCGCCACGCTACGGAGGACCGCGACCCATGCTCCGTGGGCCGCTTTGGCGGGAGAACCGGTCGGCTCGTCAATTGGCTGGATTGGAGAAGGCGGGGCACCCGCAGGTGCCGCTGGGGAGGAGAGCGGCCGCACGGGCTACTCGTGCTGGAGAAGTTGGCCGGGCGGGAGGGCGGTGCTGCCGATTCGGGAGACCCCCCCCCCCCCCCCCCCCCCCCACAGTGCTCAGCCACCCGGACCGAGCCGCTCGACCAGCCGGGCCGAGCCGCGTCCATCCGCGCCGGGCTTCACCGTGTCGGGACGACCGTGCCAGGTTGGGCTGCATAGGGTCGGGCCGGACCCCCTTAGGCCGGACTATGCCCCTCGGGCTGGACCGTGCGCTTCATCGCGCCGGTCCGACCCTCTGCCGGGTCGGACCCGCCGAATCGGGTAAGGCTGCCCCCGCTAGCCCACTGGGCTTTGGCGGGCGAACCGGCCGGCTCGTCAGCGGGCCGAGTTGGAGAAGGTACGGCACCCGAAGGTTCCACTAGGGAGGAGAGCGGCCACACAGGCCCCTCGCGCTGGAAAAGCCAGCCGCTTCGGCCGGCCGGGTGGGAGGGCGGGGCTGCTTGGCACCGCCGATTTGGGTGACTGGAATCCCCCCCCCCGCAGCGCTCAGCCACTCGGGTCGGGCCACGCCGCGTCGGGCCGGGCTGTGGCCCCTCGGGTCGCGCTGCACCCTTTAGGCCGGACCGTGCGCTTCACCGGGCCGGTCCAACCCTCCTCTGGGTCGGACCCCCCGAATCGGGTCGGGCCGACCCGCTATCCCACTAGGCTTAATGTGTCGGGCCCATTTTCACTTAAACGTGAATAATTTAATGATCGCCCGTCCAATCGAAGCATCGTATGCAGCATTGGGACCCTCGCGATGAAACGGTCCTTTTAAGATACTCAAAGTGAGTTCTGGATGACTTTGACAAATGACCGGGTTTGGAACGATCGTATTTCCAACCGGGCCCCTGGAATGAAAATGCAAATAACTCTCAGACCGGGCATCAGATTGACGCGTCGTCTGTCTCGTTGGGTTCCTTCTGAAGAGACAGAACTTCGGGATACATCAACTCTTGACTTTGTGATAGTTGATGTATCGAACCCTTGGCTCGAGGAGCGGACCCTCTCAGAATTGAGCGTGTTTTGAGCTAGAACCCTAGAGCTTGCTGCGACTACAATGATTACTGTAATAGAATCCTCCGTGGGTTCGGCAGCGACGACAACTATACTGGAATCCTTAGTGGGTTCGGTAGTGATGAAAACTGTACTGGAATTCTCTATGGGTTCGGCAGTGATAAAAACTGTACTCGAATCCTCCGTGGGTTTGACAGCGATGACAACTATACTAGAATCCTCTGTGGGTTCAACAACGACGATGAATCAGTGACTACATCTGATCATCTCTATCTCTAAACGAGTGATGTATATCTGTGTGAGATGAGTCTTGAATTTCAATCATTATCATCGATGTGATTGACTTCTTTCCTGTGTGGACTGGGTTATGCTTGGGCTCGAGAGTTGGAGCCGAACTGGGATTGATGACTTAGGTTTATGTATGGGCATATATCTAAGTAGATTTGGTTGATACTTCGTGATTGTATATTTCCTTTATGGTTTATCCTTCATGGATTCTGGAAGACCATCATGGGTCTCGGGGTCCCTACTGAGTATCGTTATACTCACCCCTGCACGAGATATGCCTGCACTTCGTTGTGTTGGTTGCAGAAGACTGACAGTGTTGACGGAGGCCGAGAGCGAGCCAGGACCGGATGGTACCCGGAGGTGGACCACACGGAGAGACGGTACACGGAGCGGACCGATAGACGTGGAGTACTGAGGTGGACATCTGTACCTACCCTTCAGGTAGGATTCTTGGTGGAAGTTCCAGGAGATGCCTTTTTTAGATGTTGTCCCTTTTCCAGTTGTATTGTACTTTACTATTGGGCTTGTATTTTTGGCCCCTTTCCTTTCAACACTTACTTTTGTACTTAGTTTTACTTAGTGCTTACTTCATTTGTGTACTCTATTGTGTTTGTTTACTTTTATAAAGGCAATGCCTTCACAGCATAGGGATTTACGCCTTTGGTGCTAGTCCCCAGCCCCTGGCTTATAGAAGGCGAGATTGGGGTAGTCATGGCACGGGCCCCGAGGATGGGTCGTGACATATATATATCACACACTAAAACTTATTGATAACCTGATCTAAGTTCAATCTTCAAGAACCATCTTTCCCCTCTAAACTAGTTGATGAGGTCATTGATCCTCGGTAGTGGAAACATATTATATAAAACTGCCTAGCTCAAGAAATAATAATCCAAACACAACCTCACTCTCTCTCCTACCATCCTGGTGAAAGTAAATGGTGTTGTTCATCGGGAAACATTGTGTTTTGAAAATCCCATCATTTGTAAGTCCTATAATTGCACCTCCAACTTTGAAATATCCACAGGATCTATCCAATAAGTTGTCATAGATTTCAAGTTTAAACCTGAGTACAATTTAATATATATGTCTATCTCTTGGTTGGGACTTAAGATCGGAACATCCTTTGAAAAGACATCCTCATACTCATCCACCACTACAGGAACCTAAAATAATATATAATCCACTACTCTAGGGGTAATACTATCCAACTAGTGAGTAATCAGTTGTACCCTGCTGCATATGAGATCATACTAGTCTGTTGGGGTTTCCTTCTAACAAATTAAGTATAAACTTGTCCTAACATCATGGATACACTCCATCCAACACCTAAAATAGTCAATTTGTTCAGGAACTATAAATATCCATTCCAAACCTAAGATTATGTCATAAGTCCACATCATTTCTATAAAGAGTCCCACTAAAAAACTCTCACCACCAAGAATTATGTCACGTAGTTGGAAGAAGTGTGTGATTATTGAGTCACATCTAGTAGGTACCTCTAAGAACCAGGGTCGTTCCAATGGCTTAAATGGAATATCTAAGTCTCGAAACAGATAAGCGGGGAGAAAAGAGTGTCTTGCACCCATTTCTATCAATACTGTAGCTAATGTATAGAAGACACATATTATAAATTGAATCATACCTAAATACTTTAGGTCATAGGCCTCCATTTCCAATAGTTTCCCTTGTCCCTAACTAAAATTTTTATGATTCTATCATGGACCACCCGTGGGTGGTGGTGGGAGCTTGCCAAACTGTTTTCCACCTCCAATAGCTCTACCCACTCCTCTACCATATATACTACACTAAAATCCTACTTTATCCTATCATTATCTATATCTGGTTTTTCGATAGACCATATCCTTGTCAACTATATATTGGGTTAGACAATATTGAGTGAGATTTCCCCAACCATCATAAGAGAAGCACCCCATCTCTCTAAGCTAACTTGATCCATCCTATGAATACTGAACTGCAGGTCCCCTATATTGGGATCATCTCCTAAAGCATCTTATGTGGCCATATCCCTATATCATTCTTATTCTACTAGTTTTTAAGATCTCAGCTTATGGGTTCCCACTACCTTCACCCATTGTTGGTGTATTCTCTTTGACGAAGTTCTCTACTACAAAATACCACTCAAACACTCATGCATATGTGGGAATGAAATTATTTATCATTCCAAACCTGATATCCCAGTGTAATCCCCACTCAAATGGTATCAAACCATATCTATAGAGTTTTATGAGAGGTCAGTGAACCTCACTAAATACTCTAACATGATCTTACTATCATGAAACAACTACAGAAGCTCTCCAATTCACACTGATTTCAATGTGGCCGAATAGAACTCCTCCTTAAAAGAGACACTAAAATTTTGACTTGGAGAGATTTATCTCTTCATGTCAACAAAATTCCAGACTCCATCATCTCCCAATAAAGTATTAAAAAAGACTTGTTACTGGGACCACCGTCTAGTCTCTAGGTTTCCTCACATGGTTGAAAACTCATGTCACTACCACTAAATATTCCTCAACTTCCTATGGATCTAGATCACCACAAAACCTTGGATTTGACTACCTCCAAAACTCATGGAGTAAATTTAGCCTATGTACATCCTCATTCAGTTCTACTAGTATAACCTAATGCTCAATGGGTAGTGGAAAAATAGGCAAACAAACCAGAGGAACCACCTCATATACATGTCCTTGTACTGAAGATTCATCACTCATCAGATTATCCTCATAATATCATTGTGGAATCATGGATGGATGTCTTCGATGAGACATACGTAAATAAACAAGACGTACCACTGACAAAGAGTATATTTGGTTAGCTAACTCAACCTACATGTTGAATGGTGGTCCATATGATACAACAAACTATATCTAAAGTAGAATCCCTATAGATGATCAAAATCTTATGTCATGGAAATAATTCTACATTTTACCCTTATGAGGATAGACCAAGGGATCTCAATAAAATAACCATGGTCTATACTAAAGAGAATAAGGGCCTCACACTACCCTATAAAAAGTACACTAGGTGTACTATCAGTACATGACATGTATCATCTTACTTGGGTCTACCCATGTACTATAGCCTATACTCATGTACCTCTGGTCATTCCAATGTACACTAGTAGTGCCCATGTACCTGGCCATATCTAGGTCCTCTTACAGTTTTCAAGTACATGGTTGTGCCCATGTATTCTACTCATTCTCATGTGCATGGCCATGTTCATGCTCATGTTTCTTCTAGGGTATATGTCGAGCTGCTAGCATCGGGTCACATGGAATGTGACACATGTCACAAGACATGTGATATTTTTTTTCTACATGTAAACCCTAGCATCATAGAAGGGGGACTACATAGCATGTGTTCATGGGACAACATTCCATGTAGTCTATAATTTAGCATAAATTCTAGATTATTCTATAAATCTTCTTTCATGCCTCCCTCCTTCGACCCAAATTTTAATCACACTAAAAAATGTGGATATGAGGTCAACGAACCCTCACCGTTACTGATCACCAAAATCCCACATTAGATCCTCTCAAAAAATGATTATCATTGCACCTTTCCGTCACCACACGCCAAACTAGAAAATATGAATCCCCTATCTGATCATGATCCTCCTTCAATAATACACCATCATCATCACACCTCAACCATACTCTCAATCATGAACCTACACCAATGTTATCAATCTGTTTGGATGAAGAATGGTTGTACTCTGGTCAGATATTGGGTATTCATTGAAACGTTAGGAAAAGAAATTATCGGTGATGAACATGTGAATAAACAAGGGAGAATTGAAAAAATCAAAAAATAAAGAATGATCATTGGAAATTTTTAAGGTTTTTCTCAATTCATTATCATTATACTAAAAAATGAAAAGTAATCAAATCATATCAATTCTCCATAACCCAGGAAGGTAAAACTTACACACGCATAACAAGATTGACCCAAGAATAAAACTATTAGAATAATTTATTCTCATTAGTCATGGGAAAATAAAATAGTGATAAATCCACCTAAAAATACCTACCTCAGGTTAAGACTAATCACTGATGAATAATGGTCATGTGTAGTCGTTATTGGTGAGATCCAAAAGCTCTGATTGGCACACTGATCACTAATCATCGATCCACTATTGTTCATTAAAGAATCTTATAGGAACATTCCAGTGATGGATCCTCCCAATCCCTAAGGTTATGTGGGTAACCCTAGGTCCTTGACATAAATGTATTTTTTATTAAGAGACTGTAAGGTCATTTCATTTTAATAATAATTATATTTATTTATGTCCTTATTTTATTATTTTCTCCCATGACAACACTTTATCAAAACACCAGACACTGAAAAAGGTTATGTTGTGCCTAGGGTAAAACCTATATTTTAGACTTAATAGAAGTCTCATATTTTTCATAAAAGTCCCTATTTAGGATTTATTCCACTATTTCAGGAAAATTAATAACGTGTGATATTAATATATATATATATAATATTATTATTATATCACTTCTTGGCTCTCCAGACCTCAAACTTTCACACCATCTCACAACCAAGATCCAAAAGTATAACTATATATTTTAAAAATATTTACATGGAAAAAACAAATATGTTACAATCTTGATGTCTTTAAAGTCAAACAATGTGAATAGTACCAGGTATGGAATTGATGGAATCTAATGTTAAATAACACTTTATTAAATGATTTAAAATTAATAAATATTCAATTTTCTTAAATTTAATTGGATATAGTTGGTAATATAAATAATTTTTCATTTATGGGTAACTTTTCCTTTTATAGTAACTTTCTCTACCCCTAACTTGTAAGAAACATTGATATCATGATAATCCTCAAAAGGGATAACGAGGTATTAAAACTAAGTGAAAATGGTAAAATAATCAACTAAACTTGCCTATAGTTTATTGAATGATATTATTTATACTCTTAATGATATTATATTTTAAATATATCAAGTTGTTTCCACTTTTCCATGAAAAAAATTATATTAATTTAATGCTTTTAGTAATTATAAGGGTTCCCCTCCCCACACTTATAAAAATGCACCTCCTCTTCTCTCTTCCCCACACCTTTTCATAAATATATATAATTAAATCCATACCAAAATACATTCCCAACCTTCATTCCATGACCTAGAGGATCTAGTATCATCAAAATACCAACTTAGAAGGCTTAATTTGTAAGCTAAAAGTGGCTTTCAGAAGAAAAGATTAAACTCTTAACTAAGCATTTTCATTTTACTTATTTTTCTACCTCCTTAAAATAGTCTTAATCCTAGATGATATAATATTATAAATATGTACACTATAATTAAATGTTGTTATGACTATGTTACAACCCTTTTTATCTCCTTTTCTATCAAATGGGGAATGAAAACAATATTCATGTGTACATGTGTATTACCTCCTCCAAGAAGAGAAGTTTTTCCTTTTCCATCACTGTATCTCATGGATATATTTGATAATAGATTAAATGTATAAATATGATATTCCAAACATAATTATCATTATTCAAATACAATATATCATATATTTTCTTACTCTTTTTTCTATGGTAAAATGATAACGTCCTTCATGTGTACGTGTGGATTACCAACTCTATGAAGTGATGTGATTCATTTTTCATGTATACCTTTAATGGATGGTTTAAAATTTTTATTTAATGTTTAAAATGATATTTACAACATCATTATTATTTTTTAGATTATTTAACAATGTTCCCTTTGACCACAATCAACATACCAAAGTAGTTTTACAATTTTGGACCGAACACCCTCAAAACACACGTCGTGGAATTAACTGATTAATTAATTAAATATGCAAATGAAATAAATTAAATACACTATTTAATGATAAGGGAATAAACCTGTAAAATTATCTTAAACAATTAAATAATTAATATAATTTTATTATACCATATTTAAATAACGTACGTAATGAATTGGGACTTGAGGTAATGGGTTTCTTATCTCGGTTTTCATTCATTATGTTATACCTCAGGTTAATTGACTATATTATGCAATTATTATGTGTAAAATGAACACTGATTATAGTATGTTGTATTTTCACTTATTTTTTTGGTTTTAAAATTATTACCCCTAATCACATCAATGATTAATTCTCACTTCATTGGTATGATATTTGTAAGGATTATTTTTCTCAATATGGTTTCTTTGAGGCATTTTTCATATTATGAACCTGATTCATTTTATAATGTGTATATGATTCCTATTTATATATTATATCATGAATTAATTTTTTATCATTATATTTAAATTTCCTTTAAATTTTTTATCTTTCATGATATTTTGATATAAATGTTATAAAATATGTAGGGGTTTTCATAGTATCAATTCCAACTCTTTGAGACATAATTCATGTTATAAACCATATTTTAGTTTATATGGTGTACTCAAAAAACATGAAAACTTATTCATATATTATTTAATAGAAATTTTTGTTTTTAAAGAATCATGTTATGTTCCTTCATTCAATGGGTTTTCGATTCAATCATTACCCAAGTTACAATGGTTTTTCATCTCAAACATACTTTTTTAAGATATGTTCTAATTAATTCACATATATTCATTTATATGTTGTATATAATGACTCATGAAATATAAAATCATGAATAATTTTATACTTATGGAATTTTATTTCCTTTTTTTAAATTCATTCTTTTAAAAGATTTTTGGTTTCAAATATCGTAAATTTGTTTTCTTTGAAAATGGTGTTTTAATGCTTTTAAATACTTTTATACAAACTCTTCCTCTTGATTATTTATCTTATTTCAGGAATGTTATTTTCTAAAAAAAATTATTTCCTAAATTTATTTTCCAAGCTCACTCACCTTATTTTAAATTTTTTTAAAGGAAAATGTCTTAAAGACTTCCGCACTGGTCACTTTTGACTCTCTTTACAAAAGTTTGAAAAGAATGTTTATTTTTATTGTTTATGACATAGATGGATTTTCCCACTATTTTAAATTTTATTTTTGGAGAATTCATTTACATTTTACCATGATAATGTTCAAGTAAAATACTTTTCTCAATAATTGTATAATTTTTCATTTTATTGGTATCAAAAGAAGTGTATTTTCCCATATTTTTTAATGAAATATTTTAAATATTATTTTAAAGGTTTTTCATCTATGTCAACATACTTTAATTATTACAATGATTAAATAGGAGTGTGATATTATGATACCATTAAATTCATTTATCTAAATTGTTCGGGATGATTTTTTAAAAATATTTTCAAGAAACCCATTTTTGTTTCATTGGTTAATCAAGCTATGATAGTTTTGATTAAATGAAAGCATCCATGTGTTTTGTATCATGATATGGTATTTGGACATTATTAATGAAAGAAGGATTGGAAAGTGAACCCAAGTCCTTAAGAATTTTTTTTTGATATGTGGTTGGTGGGTCTATTATATCCCTCCAATGCATTGGGTAATGATAAAGAGTTAACTGGATGGAAGTTTCTCCTAAGAGATGATGTAGTTATGTTACCCCAGGAGATGTATTAGTTAACTGATTATAATTTATTCCTAAGAGATTATATAATTTACCAGTTATAGGTTACTCTTAAGAGATATGGTAATTATCCAATTAGGTGATTCCATGAATAATGTTTTATGTTCCATTATACATACACAGTTTTCAGTGTTTTCTATGAGATGTAATGTATCCTTTTCTCAAGTATTGTTTTTACATGGATCATGATTTTTGAGTTATATGACTCGTGTATTATATTAAATATTTATTCCTTGTCTAATGATTTATGATCCAAGTTTATGGTTATGAATTCTCTTATGTTATGATCATTAACTTTGATTATGTAATCATACCCTTATGTTTGTCTTTTGATCACTAATTAAATTCAATTGTTAATGTTTATATTTACCCTTATTGAGTGTTTGAGCTCATCCTTCTTATTTTTTCCATTTACCTAGTGCATGAAGATTGATATTAAATGAATTATGCCTAAAAAGATTTCATGTGTGAATAAATTTATGGGACATGTTGAAGAAATAATGTGAAATAACAAAGAGAGAGAATAGTGAAACAAATGATCACTTGAATACATGGGTATTTTTATGTATGAGTTTGTACTAATTCTCTAAAACTATAAACCTAAAATTTCATTGGGTATGTACGTGATCTAATTATTCTTTTTTACATTGTATGTTTTGGATTTCTAAAATTTGGTCATGTATATTGGTATCAAATCTTGAAATGTAAAGATTGTGTTTTAGAATTGGATATAGGAGTGTGGATTTAAAGATGTTATATTCATGGTCTCGTCAATCTCGTCATTTTTATTTGTTCAAAACATGTGAAACCAAACATGATCTCTTCTCTAATATTCATCTAATAACACCTCATGTATCCCTCTATAAGGAATAATTTTATTCTTAATCTCCCTTTATTTCTAATTGTAAAAATAAATAAAGACTCTACCACATTCAAGAATATTTATTATGTATTCTAAACCTTTTACAATAAATTAAAAGTGATGAAAGAGAGGAAATTAAAAACTAAACTTATAGGGATTTTAGGATAGAATTAACTCCCAAAAACACTCTCATATAATATAATTAAACCTTTATAAAGGGATTATTATTATATATGAAACCTAATCCTTTGTGGAAACATTTTCTAGTAAAATTCCTCTAATTATAACTTCTCCTTAATGAAGTTTTACTTTATATCAATATACTTTGACCTGAAATATTACATCATAATCTTTAAAAATTGATTAAAAATTGATTATTATACATAATCATTTAAGAGTGTGTGACATTTAACATCATGTATTCAATTTGCGACTTTATCCGCATCATTTATTATTTATCTTGAAATATAAAAACATATTCATATTTTTTTCTCAATGTGAATATTTTTTTTCTTGGAGTAAAACACTCCTTCATATGATAATAAATGCACCTATAAAATTTAACTTTTGATCATTAACATCCCTTTCCCAATTTGCATCAAAATATCCATAAAACTGAAATGATATAATTTTTATAAACCTCAATCGATAATCAAGATCTCCTTTAATGTACCACATGATCCATTTCCATTTTATGAAATTTAGTCATTGTGATTTATTTAGAATCAAGTAAAAAGAGTGAGGGAAACATGATATCTAATATGTCCTCCATCAATTAAATTTTACTTCAAATAAGATACTATAACTCCTTATAATAAGTGATCTTTATTTATTCATACAAGGATAAATTGGTCCAAAGGGATACAGGAGTGGAGGTATCTTAATATTCTTATATCCAAACATCTTAAATATCTGATGAGCAAGATTTATTATTAGATAATAATACATCCAATTATATCTGTGAATTATAAGGCCAAAAATAATGTCATCTCACTAAACATTGACATCTAAAAGTGTTTTATCATTTGGCCATAAAATTTCTCACAAGTTTCTTCTTTGTTTCCAAAAAAAATAATGTGATCAACATACACAATAATAATGTGTGAAATTGTGTCACATCAATTAATATAGTGATTATAATCCACCATCTATTTTCTAAAATTAATAATCTTTTAGTTGTTTTCCATCCATGAATACCATACTTTGGATTCTTGTTTAATCCCATAACAAAATTTATTGATTTTTAATCTCAAGAAATGACATCATCAAAGATAAAAACTTCTGGTTGTTCAATGTAAACCTCTTCCTCAAGTAAACCATTCAATAAATCAAACTTTACATCCATGTGAAACACATTATAATTTATTTGATCATATATCTCATGAAATATTCAAATATTTACAAGCTTTGAAACTGGATATAAAATCTCAGAGAAATATATTCTCTGAATTTGAGAGGATAATTTATATAAAATTTGATCTTTTTTCCTTTATACTTCTTATTTTTCCATGAAATTTCTGTAAAAAATTTACTTTAAACCTATACCATTCTTTTCTTTAGAACATGAAACTAATTTATAAGTTTCATTATTCTCAATTTACTACTCTTCTATAACTATTAATCAATCCTAATATTCCATTTTCTATGCAAAAATCATCAGTCTAACTTATAAATGAAGGTTGGTATGTTTGGAAGTTCTATAAATTCTCTAACTTTAAGCACCCTTACTATTATCTCCAATGATATTTTCAGGAACAACATGTTTTCTAAGTATTTTCTATATAGGTCCTTCTTGATTTGGGCCTTCCTCATCATCAAAAGTATAAAATTAATATGAATTTTTTTTGTTTCATTCAAACATATCCCATGTTATCCAATACTTTCACTTTGATATTCTTTTATAACATCACCAATAATATCTAATTTTTGTATTAAATTTTATTTTTCAAAATAATAACATCATATTCATCAATGATATTGTTCATATTTTTGTTTGAACACTCATAACAACTTCCACTAGATGTATATCCAAGGAAAATTACCTTATAATATCTCTAAGAATGTTGATAATAACTATGATGGGTTTTCTCAAAAATAATTTTCAATTTTCATTGTCTCAAAACAATGTACTTCCCATTTCCACAAAAATCCATTTATTATTATTTGGTACTCTATTTTTTGGGTGTATGTGAATCACTATATCCATTCCTTATTCCATGTCTCTTAAAATATTCCTCAAACTCTTTATTCTTATTTTTAGATACATTTTCATACTGAAATATTTTGATAGAACACTCAACACACCTCTAAAATTACTAAATCCGCTTAATATATTTTGATTTACTCAACATAAATTAAAAATGGGTCATCCAAGGAAATTCATTAACAAATATAATTAAATTACTATCTATATTGGTTGAGTTAAAATGCATAAAACAACATACTTTGGAGTGTATCAACTCAAGATCATTCTTGGTTTACATTTTTATCTTCTTGTGACTTATATTTCCCATATTCTATTTATGACATATTTTACAAGTGATGATTCATGACCAATTCATCTTTTATATATTCCTCAAAGCTTTATATTTGATAAGCCTAGTTATTTTCTTTTGACATGAGGGGTTAAGTTATATATTCCAAAGCTCTTTAACTTCCTTTACACTCATGAAATAACTATTTTGGAAATTTTAAATTTGAAATAAGTTTACAATTCTTTATAGTTCCATTAAAATAATTATTTCTTTTTTCAATATCATTATAAAACATAAAATATTTCTGAATACCACCTCATTCTCATTATCACAAATTTGAGAGACACTCAATAGATTATGCCTTAACCCATAGACAATGAGAACATATCTATATTCAAAATTATTTTCACTATTTTTGGTGTTTCTAAATCCATTTAGATTTATTGATCCATCATTTTCAGAAGTATCATCTCCACCATCATACATTTGGATATATTTAAAGAGTTAATTTTTGTTGGCCATTTGTGAATATAAATGACTTTCAATTATCTAAGGATTTCCAATTTTTATAGCTCTATAAGAACTCTCAAACACCAATATTTTTCATCAAATACTCCTTATAAAAGATTTGGATTTTTCATTCATAAAAAATAGTTGTTGTAGTATTTTGAGACACCTGTTAGAGGTGTTTTTAGTTATATCACACATCCCATAATTTTTCTTAATGGAATCACAAAAAAAATAAATTTTATCTTATTTTTTAGATATTATATCAACTATACTTTAGAAATTTTAGCTTCACTTTCCATTGAATCATATGTTCTCTTAAGATTAATAAGTGTAAAATATCTACAACAGAAATATCTTCATTCAAAATAGAATCTTCTTGTTTATAAATTTAGTTCATCAAAATATACTCATTTTTTCTTTTGATTTAAAATCCAATGATTTATTTCAACTTTTTTATACTTATAATCATTCTCTTTTATCCTATATTTTCCTATATTATTATCCTTAACTTATTTACACTTCCACAACTCATTGTTCTTACAATTTTATATATCATCACTTGAACATAAAATGTGTGTGTTTTATTTATTTAGTAATGTAATCACCTTTTTCATCTTCTCATTGATGCTACCACCATATTTAATTCAAGTTAAAGTGTCTAAAATAATGATTCTATGCACCATTATACAATAAAAATGTAAATTTATAGCTTCAATAAAATTATTTGATTATTTGGATCTCCCAAAGAACTTATTTTGTAGGATTTTTGAACTCTAATCACTGTAATTATTTTCATGAATTTTTAGAAATAATTAACATTTCCTAGAGAACCTTCACTTCCTCGTTATTATCTATAAATATTTATATAGTAATATTTAGAAAGTTGTATATACCCTTAATAATTTCATTGAGATCTCCCATATTACATGTGAACTCCATTTATATCTTTTCAATATCCTTAACATTTTATTTATCAAGATATTTCTTCAATAGATCATTTTCACTCTTCAATGATTTTTTTTTCACTTTTAATCTTCATATTTTATTTCAAACATGCTAATATATTTATTGTTAATTAAAACTCCTTTGATTTCACCACATCGCTACTCTCCTATTCACTAGTACCTTCTTCTTTCCTAAAGGGATCACTGTACTTCTTTGATTTTTCTATACATTTTACAGTTTCGTATTCTCTAAGTCCTCTTTCTATCTTTCACTTTTATAAACACAAGATAAATCATATTGTTTTGATAAAAATTTAATATTATTTGATATAGGCCTTTGTTTTTTACATTAAAGAACATTACTCTAATACAACAACTTACAACCTTTTTTTCTCCTAGATGATATTTTTGTCTCGTCATCCTTTTCCACTTCTTAATACTTTTTGGGAAACTACTAGAAAAACATCCAATCTTTCCACATTTGAAAGACATAGAATGAATTTTATCTTATATTTACTTTTTACACATTTCTTTAATTTAGAAAATTATTAAATAATCTCATTAAAATTCATATAATCAACCTTGGAATTAGTTTCTTCCTCACGAGACCTCTCAATTTCAAGGTATTTTGATATTTTTAAATATTTTAATGCAATATCCTTTTATTATTTTATTTTCCCCTTAAAGGCTAGCCCCCTCCTCATTACATAAGCTATAATGAAATTATTTATCTAATAAATTGTATACTCATCCAAGTATTGATCCTAAATAAAATATATTTTTATATCATACTTGATTAAGAGAATTATAATCAATTTCATTACAAATATGAAATCCTTAAGAACTTGTCTATAACTTCAAAATGAGAAAACAATTTTGTTCAATGAAATGGATAACTCATCCAACATCTCATCTTCTACAACTTAAACATTATCAATTTAATTCGGAAATGTTTATAGTCATGAGTCCTTTAATTTATTCCCTCTCTCATGGATATCATGTTGTTAACACTAAATTCCATTTACTATCTTTAATCCCATATGTATGATCTTGAACATCATGAGGTATTTTTTTGTTTAAATTTTATTTCCAATCCCTTAAAGTTGGATAATTAAATGTTCACTGGGTGTATGAGGAATCTTTGGGGTGCTATGGGGGTTCAAGATACAAAATAAAGGGTAATTGGGCCAACCTGTTCAAATTTCACAATTGGAACATGGTTATTGTAAACTATTTGAGTGGGAGATCCAAACCATGCAACCTTATATAGAATAATTTTTCATAGTTGGTGCACGATTTTTCAAACTGTGTGAGATCCCTAGGTAACCGTATGACATGGACCCTCCTAGATAGATTCTGGTATATGGTTGGAACACTATTTGGATAACTATGTGGCCAAAACATGCGAATCATTAAAAGTATATTTTTACCAATTTCTTCCTAATGGTTTTAAGTTTATTTACCCATTTTTCTTCTCATTTCTTCCCCTTGAAACCCAAGTGATGAACCAAAAATTCCCAAATCATTCCAATGGTGTATTTCCTTTGATTCTATATCGTTCGGAGTGTCATTGGGTGTAAATCGAAGCTTTGGGTGAGTCTAACAATTATCTTTCTTCTCTTTTTTGATTTAGGGATTATTTAGTTTCTCTTATTATTATGAATCCTTAGAATGATTTTATTTAGTGAATCATATTTTGGTTTTTGAAAGGTGTTAGAATCTAATTCAAGGACCAAGGTTTAGTGTGCAGTATTCTCTACAATAGATTTAATTGTTCTACAAGTCATATCCCATATTCTTAGTGCAGATTTATGCATGTTCGGTTGTGTTATTGGTTCCTTCTTGTTGTGCATTCGATTACTTAGTGAGATTTTGTAAAATGTTTTTCTAACTAATGGATTGAACCCCTCTTGATCCTCATTGTATTCATTAAGGATGATTAGATCGATTTAAATCCACCCATGGGATGCTTCAATATTTTTGAACATGGAAGATTGAAATGTTAAGAATAAGTTTTATTTTTGTTGAATTAGATCCCATGGTAAATATGTTGACATGTTAGTTTGAATGAAAAAGAGGTATTAATGGTAATTATGTCTAGTTTTTAGCATAACACAAGGTTGATTTGTTTATTTTCTAAGACATGTGAATTAGTAAATGTGTTAAGTTGGTTAATGTATGGGAATTGTTTAATATGTAAAATTGGTTAAGGTGTGATAGTGGTAATTGGGTTAAATAGACTATTCAATGTAAATGTTAAATGTACTAATGGGTTAGAGATTTATGATGATTTACATGTTAAATAAATATGAAATGTGAATAGTGTTTAATTGGTTAACATGGAATGAAAATGATACTGATGTCAATGGTTTTGATTAATAATATGGATTAAGGTATCATTTGTCATAACGTTAACGAGTTAATGAGAAATGATTTTTAAATGGTAAATATGTCATTGGGTTATGGATTGAGAATGATTTATGTATTGAATATTTTATGATTGGTGATTTGTTATGTGTATTGGTTGTGAATGGTTTACGATATAGTATATGTGGTAAATGGATAAATAAGCTTGTTGACATGGCTTGGTGTTGTGGGATAAAGAACTGAGGCTCCTCCCGCGGGTTAGGTAGGACTATGTATAAGGCCCAACCCTTAAACATTACATAATATTGAATTAAGTTAATAATTCCCATTAAGTATCCTTTCCGGTTTAGAGTTTTAGAGAATTAGGCCACAAATATTACATTACATCTCAAAAATTAAAAAGTAGACACTTCTACTCAGTATCCATTTTTTCATAAAATAAAAATTCTTAAAGGAAAAAAATAATTCTTTTCTTGATATAAATCTTCTAGAGTTATTCCTTTCTCTTACCTAGCATTATACCCTGTGAAAAAAATTTCAAAAACTTGGGATGAGAATAAAAAGCTCAGTAAGGGTTATAAAATAAATAAAGATAACATTAGTTCATCAATACATACAAAACATAAGCTCTTTAACATAACTGATGAAATCATAATATTTATGAATAACACATAGAAATCATAAATCATAAAGGTAACTTATGGTATCCATATCATATATACATTGTAGCGTTCACAGCTACATATGGAGTTACACTTGGAAAACCAATCACAGTATATTACCTAAATCTCTTAGAAGAAACATTATCGATTACCTTTGTCACATTACCCAATGCATTGGAGAGCTATCTCGGGCTCACCCGACCTAGGTTTATCACAGAACCACCCGTATATGTAAAAAAAATTCAATAACCATAACATATTCACAACACATAAAATATGTATAAATGAAAGATAAAATTTCCACATTGCAATCACAATATATCTTTTCAAGATATTGACATAATAAATGCTTTATCAAACCATTTTCAAAACCATTTAAAACATTTAATAAAGAGATTTTTGAATCAAAGTGTCCCATACCACTTTGAATATTTTAAAGGGATTAACATTTAAAAACATTAATGTACATATAATTAAATACTTAAACCATTTTAAAAACATGGACATTAATGAGAAAGATTTAGAATATTAAATCTTTATAACATTTAAAACAATGTTTTAGTTAAAGAGTCTCTTACCACTTAGAAAATACTTGAATAAAAATAATTAAAGAATTCCATTAAACAAAACATATAATATAATAAGAATAAGGAGATTTATGATATAATATATTAAAGGGAAGTATATACACCATATAAAACTGACTTGGTGTATAACAACAAATAAGACTCAATGGAATTACAAATTGAGACAAAGTCCCTTGCAAAGATCATATCCTTATATTAAGGACAAATCAATGACATAATTGTGTGTGAAAAATAATAATACACCCAATATAAGTGGATATTAAGTGTAATACAATCAGAGGTCATTCACAAATATTCATAGCACTACATAATCAAGAAGTATATGTTTAACCCAAATAATTTAAATTGGGTTAAGAAGTTCTCTTACAGAAATTCGTCAGCCTAATGGCATCACTTTAAAATTAATAAAATAAGTTAATGAGAGAAATAAGGGTCTCTAATCACATGGAAATAAAATGTACATAAATAAGGATATATAATAACATATCCCAAAATAGGAAAATGGAAATTAAAAGACATGACATAAAATAAGTCTTTAACTAAAATAGTATGGTGAAAGGTTCCCTTACCAATTTGGGAACTTACGAAACATACACCCCATGAAGAAAGGATCATAAAATAAATATTTAAATACCCATAAATTAAATTATATCACACAAATAATATAATCATGGTAAGTACATGCACCACACAAAAAAATAGTGGCAAATATCGCATGAATCTCATGGGAATAAAAAGTGAGATGAAAATCCCTTACCACGATGTAATCAATCGAGTCGTATGACCAAAAGTTAATAACCACCAAAAGAATGATAGAATACCATGAATATAAATAAAATCATGATAATATATATGAAATGGTAGTACACAATACACCATTTGCAATAAATAAGTGGTGAACAATGGAAATATCACGGAATTAAAAGTGATATAAGAAACCACGTACCTCGTGTCTGACTTGACTCGTTTGTTCTGTGTTATTCTTGAATAATAAACTTAAGTTAATTTCTACTTCCTTAAGAAAAATTTTCATTTTTATTATTCCTTTTATATCATTTATTACCTTCATATAACAATTAGTTAATTATTTTAGTTCATATGGGACATTTTGTCGATGTTCAGAACTTTAGTCAAAAATAAACTTGTTATAATTACAAATTGTAAATTGTGGTCAAAAGTAAATTATCTCAAGAATGATATAAATGATTTATATATCATATATATCATATAAATTTAGTTTATATGTATTTATAATATTACATATCATTTGGATTTAAGAAATGAAATGCATCGTTCATGGAGACGGTAAGCCGTACATACACATGAACGCTACTTTCATTTCTATTTTATATTTAAAGGAATGGAAACTTAATAATACATAGGTATAATATAATTATAGTATAATATCTATGTTATGTAATTTAATTAACTTTATCATTCATACAATACACATATGGAATTAACGAGTCATATCACTTTGAGGGGGCGGTAGTCTGCACTTCCTCAAATAAAATTATCTTATTTACCCATTATGGAAACCATAAAGGTATGATATAAATGAAAACTAAAGAAGTATATAGAAAATATAAATATAATATATATCACAAGTGAATACATTTCCATCTCAATGGCCACCATAAGAGGTGGTAGGATTGGATTGAACAATCACCGTTTCGTGAGACAGTAGTTCACCGTCCACAGAAATAGTATGTTCTTTATCCATTAGACGGAGGTGTGTGTTAGTGTAGTTAGAATACTTCTCATAACAACAACCCAGTATATTTAGGATACTGGTTTTTTTATAAAATAAAGTAATAAAAGATTTTATAGGGTGGGAGAAGTAAAATAAAAGAAAAGAACTTAAGAAAAGATGTTACCTCTGAATCGGGTAACTCCTTTTGGTTTGAAACAAAAGGATTTCTTGAAGTGCCTTCTGCCTAAGGTAAGGATTATAGGTGGAAGATAGGGATATTAAGAGATTATTTGGGTATAGTTTGGGTGATACAAGAGTCTTGAGATGTGTGAGTAATTGGTTAGAGGTGATGGCTTTTTATAGGGGAGAGGGGCTCTTTTGGAATGTTTGAAAATTTTATTTTTTTATATAATTATTTTCAGTTTCTAATGGTACAATACTTATTAAAGTCTAAGATAAGATGACTCTTTTTTGAAATAACATCATAAAATAAAAATTGGATAGGTTTTGGATATTTTTTTAAATTTTTACAATCTTATTTATTTAAATAATTCATTAATGAGGTAAACACTACATCATTATTGTGTCATAAATAATTTTATTTATTTGATGTCTAAGAATTATAAATAAAATACCATGATGTAGAAAATGTTTTTAGATTTATAATTAATATTTATAGTCAAATATATAAATTATATAACCCCACATTAAATTTTTTTTATCAAAACAATACATGTTTATGATGTTTTTATTTTTACTTTAAATAAAAAGTTAAATAATGTCAGTCTCTTACCCAAATGACTTTAAAAGTCCAAAAGTCTAACCCAAGAATTTTATTGGTCATTAATGACTCATCCAATAAGTTTAGGACAAGTGTTAAGATAATTTTATATTATTATAATATTATTTTTACCTTGAATTACCCTATTTACCTTTAATTGTGGTAAATAAAATTCAAAAGTTACAATTCACCAAAAATTATTTTCATCTTATTGAACCACATTTTACTTACAGATAACAACCATGTATGTTGGATTTTATAAATTCAGTTCACATAAGAGGTAATATTTCTTTTAAATAAAGAACTATGTTTTTTAACTACTACTCAGTGTTTTCACTATTCATAAAAAATTGAAGGTTTTGAGAAAAATACCAAAAAATCAAACTAAGATATATTTGATATTCCAAATTACAAAATGATATCTATTTTACACAATTAAAAACATAGAAGTTTCATTAATTAATTTAAAATTAATTCATGTTTTCAAAACAAAAAAAAACGTGTTTTTAAAAAATAATAACTATTAAAAGATTGACACTTGTTTATATCCAATTTCAAAGTGAAATTATTTCCAACAACCAAAATTGGATTAAATGGTAAAAATATAATCTAATTAAACTTTAAAAAATTTAAAAAGATAATTTAATCATATAAATAAATTAGATTAAAAGGCAGTTTTGAATTAAAATATAGTATTTTTCACTATTCATTTAAAAATGAATTTTATCAAAAAAGTACCAAAAAATTACCCAAAGTAAATTTTGATGTCCAAATTATAAAGAAGGATTTTATTTTGACAAATAGAATACATAAAAGTGAACGAAACTAGATTTAAATAGGGTTTTTCATCAAAAGGTGGAAAATCAACCTTTTAATGAATATTAGAGTATTTATGCTTAAAATTGGATTCATTCACATTTTAATCTGCTAAAATTTATTAGATAAATGTAAAAACATTTATAATAATATTATAGTAAGTTATATTCATTCCCACCAATACAATGGATGGTCCTTAACTACCATTTAAAATAATATTATATTTTTTAGTATGACCCCACATTGTGTGCAACGTAAGATTTCAAAGAAACATGTTGTTGCATATTGGGTACACGCACATGAGCCTCAGCCCAGTTGGTGAGGTATCCTTAATTGCATCCACAAGACCCAGGTTCAAAACCAGGTAGAGGCATATTCCTGGTACTGTATCAATACTGTAGCAGGCACTATAGCCGTATAGTAGTAGAACTGTACACTGTGCGAGTACTGTAGTAGAACTATACACTGTACAGGTACTGTATCAGAATTGTACACTATGCGGGTACTGTAGTAGGCACTATAGCAGTTACTGTAGCAGGTATTATTCGATACTATAGTAGCTGGAAATATTCACCTTGGTCCACTGGTTTGGGCTTTGAGTCCTTAAAAAATTCGGGCCACCTAGGCCTTCAGTTCAGTAGGGATTTCGGGCCACCTTTAAGGCCTTTGGGCTACCTCAAGGCCTTCGGGCCACATTATGTTTCCCCAGACACACTACAAAAAAGGAGCAGCCTCAGGAGAGGATTCAGAGCAAGGTGCACTCACCAGAGTAGAACCAAATGGATTTTATCAGAATTAGAGGGTATGGCTATGTCATCGGGACTAGCCTATGCTTTCATGGGAAGCCTAGCCAGATGGCCATATGAAGGTGGAGAGCTACTATCATGATGCAGATGCTGGGGAGGAGAAGTTCTTTGTAGATAGTATGGTTGAATTCCCTAAGACCTTCCGGTCATGTAATCTTCTAAGCTTACAGGCCATGTAATCTCTGAGCCTACAGGACTTGTAAGGGTTCCCCCTCATCCCTTGAAAGGGAGGTTATCAAAAAATCAATAAAAATGAAGGCCTTCGGGCCATTCGGGCATATTGGGTACACCCTCGAACATATCATCCCCTTTAAAGTAAAATTAATATTTAATTCACAAATATTTATAAATGTGAAAATGTATTATTCTTTATTTACTTGGGATGTTACATTCTTCCCCCCTTTTAGAAATTGTGTCCTTGAAATTTTAAAATTGGGCTTGGAAACTTCATTAAATGTCCCATATCAGAAAAAGAGTCAATAAAACTATCACTTTAAAAGAAAGAAAGTGAAGGACAAAGGTCACCTGAGATAACCCATACTAGGATTCCATATAAAAAAACATTGATATGGAAGAGAAACTAAGTATCAAGTTCTGATAGATAGAGATAGAAAACATGATTAGGAGAAAGTTAACCACAAAAAAAATCACAAACTTGTGATAGGTTGAACTGTATTTGGTTTCCTAGTAGGAAAAGTAAACAGACAACCTTTTTTGTTTTATGTTCCTTTTCAAAAAGTTAGAGAATTTATTTATGATATTGATGAAGGACATAAGGAAATATACTTACTTTTCATGTAGAGTTTCATCCTATAATAAGTTTCTACCAAAAACTCATCTTTTCCCCAAATGATGAGTATTCAAGATTACTTGTTTACATCTGGAGTGCTAGAATCAACTTCTAGAGAATCACATAATCCACAAAAGATGAAATATATATTTCCCCTATCTTTAAACATTAACCAAAACCAAAATGGTTAGTATAAGATCAGATAATCTCAAAATGGATAATCCTTTTAAAAAAGAAATATTATTCCTAATCTTCAAAATTTGACAAACAATACCCAAAGTTCAACAAAGACCATTCAATAAACAATTGCCCATAAGATTCTTCAATGTAAACCATACTAAGATTAAAACCCAAAACTCAGAAGGTTTTAATCACATAGTCTTCGATAGTAAATCTAAACATTTATCTCCAAATAACATCGACTACTCTTAAAGTCTCATGCTGAAGTGTAATTAACCTAATCACATATTATCTATAATAGGTTAATCATTCTCAAAAATAACCCAAATAGCTATAAAACATAGATTCTTCAAAAATAAAATTTCAACCATTATTCCACAAATGAAATCTCATAGTATTCTATTTACCTTAGGCATATAGTTTTTCCCCAAAATAGAGAACATCTTCCAAAATAACCTTTATCACTTAATCACTAAATCATTTTCCTATACTAAGGATATCCATTTGATAAAACAAAAGTTCCCAAAATAAAATTATTCTTGACCATAAAATCATTTAACTAAAAGAATAACTCATACTAACCAGGGACTTCACGTAGGCCAGTGGTAGGTGATGCACCTTTTTCACCCTTCGGTTGGGGGTTCGATTCCCATGGCCTTGTTGGACGCAATGGGTTGGCACCCATCTTATGGGTTGTCCTTTTTATAAAACTCAAAAAATAACCCTAACATATTTTAACCTCAAAGGTTTTCTTATACTTATCATTTTCATCCCAACTCATTAAGACCTCAACATATTAATGAAGACTTATATATTGTGATTTTTTATTACACCATGTACAAAAGGGGTCATATGGGTGTTCACAGGAAAATAGTTTCAAAAAATAATCATGTATAACATATAATTTAAAAACATCTTATAAAACTATCTTCTTATAAAAAAGTCATACTAAGTTTGATTTGAATCATTCAATAAATGGTCCTTTTAAAATACCGTAAGTATGTACTGAAAGAATATAATATTAAGCAAATATATATAGGTTGCGCAAGGGTATTCTTCTTCAGCACCTATTTGAAAATCATAATATGCTTCAAAATATTATGATAATGTAAAATATTTAAAAATTCCTTGATAATATTTACCTTTCTTGAAAATATGAAAATATTTAGAAAATATGATTTGATTAAATACAACCCATGATCCACGATGGTATCGAGGTATATCCGAGTGTTTTATATCTCAAACAATTT
This sequence comes from Viscum album, assembly GCA_963277665.1. NCBI lineage: Eukaryota > Viridiplantae > Streptophyta > Magnoliopsida > Santalales > Viscaceae > Viscum > Viscum album. The sequence goes on along the minus strand of OY728142.1, from coordinate 437,082,569 downwards.
TTTACAATTGAGTTGTATATTATAAAATGTTTCAGAATTATCTGGGCATGACTTTTCAATAATTATTGCAAGAAAGTCATCAGGAAGAGATAGGAATGTCATTTGAGATCCTCTTCCTTCCATTTGTAACAAACCTTCCTTGATCTAAAAAATTTACAATATAAGGATTTAACTTAAAGAGCATACATAAAGACTAACCATGTGTCTAACAAAAACTCATAATCCCTAAAGTTGTCTAAACTGACCTCTAATACCAACTATAAGGCCCCAGCCTTAAACATTACATATTCTTGAATTAAGTTAATAATTCACATTAAGGATCTTTTTAGGTTTAGAGTTTTAGATAATTAGTCCATAACTATTACATTACATCCCAAAAATTAAAAAATATACAGTTCAACTAAATATACATTTTTTTCATAAAATAAAAATTCTTAAAAGAAAACAATAATTATTTTCTTGATATGAATCTTCTTGAGTTCTTCCTTTCTCTTACCCTACATTATACCCTGTGAAAAAAAACTGAATACTAGGGATGAGCATAAAAAGCTTAGTAAGGGTTATAAAATAAAGAAAGAAAACATTAGTTCGTCAATACAAACAAAACATAAGCTCTTTAACATACCTCATGAAATCATAAAATATATGAATAACACATAGAAATCACAAATCATAAAGTTAACTTATGGAATCCATATCAAACTTACATTGTAGCTTTCATAGCTACATAGGGAGTTAAACATGGAATACCCATAACAGAATATTCCCTAAATCTCTTATGATAAACATTATCATTTACCTCCATCACATTACCCAATGCGTTGGAGAGCTATCTCAGGCTCACCTGCCCTAGGATTATCACGGAACCACCCGTATACGTAAACAATTACCAATAACCATAAAATATTCATAACACATAAAACAAGCAAAAAATGAAAGATAAAATTTCCAAATTTTAATCACAGTATATCTTTTCATGATATTGACATAATCAATGATTTTTCAAACCATTTTCAAAACCATTTAAAATATTTAATAAAGGTATTTTTGAATCAAAGTGTCCCATACCACTTTAAACCTTTAAAGGGATTAACATTTTAAAACATCAATGTACATATAATTAAATACATAAACCATTTTGAAAACATGGACTTTAATGAGAAATATTTAGAAGATTAAATCTTTAAAACATTTAAAACAGTGTTTTATTTAAAGAGTTTGTTACCACATAGAAAATACTTGAATAAAAATAATTAAATAATTCCATTAAACAAAACATATAATATCATAAGAATAAGGAGTTCATGATATAATATGTCAAAGGGAAGTATATACGCCATATAAAAGTGAATTAGTGTATAACAAAAAATAAAACTCAATGGAATTGTAAATTGAGACAAAGTCCCTTACAAAGATCTTATCCTTAGATTAAGGACAAATAAATGACATAATTATGTGTGAAAAATAAGAATTCACCCAATATAAGTGGATATTAAGTGTAAGACAATCATAGGTCATTCACAAAAATTTTTAGCACTACATAATCAAGAAGTATAAGTTTAACCCAAATAATTGAAATTGGGTTAAGATGTTCTCTTACAGAAATTCGGCAGCCTAATGGCGTTGCATTAAAATTCATAAAATAAGTTAATGAGAGAAATAAGGGTATATCATCACATGGACATAAAATATACATCAATAAGGATATATAAGAATATATCCCAAAAATAGTAAAATGGAAATTAAAATACATGACATAAAAGAAGTCTTTGACTAAAAGAGTATGGTGAAAGGTTCCCTTACTAATTTGGTAACTTTTGAAAAAACACCCCATGAAGAAAAAATCATGAAATGAATATGTAAATACCCATAAATTAAATTATATCACACAAATAATATAATCACGGGCAGTACATGCACCACACAAAAAAATAGTGGCAAATATCTCATGAATCTCACGGGAATAAAAAGTGAGTTGAAAATCTCTTACCACGATGTAATCAATCGAGTCGTATGAGTGAAAACCCAAGTACCCAGGGTGTTAATTATTGTTATAGATATGTGTTTTTATAGTGGAATGATATTTCACTATTGGGAAATGCACTTATTTTTTTATATGACTATGTTATGATATTTTTCTTGTGTATACAACGGCCCGAGGTTATGCATTCATGCATCATTATAGGAACCTATGTATATGGGTGGTGTGCCCCACGATAAGCACAAACGGGATTTTTTTGTGAGGAATGAAGGGTATGATTCATTTTACCTTCTTTAAAATTTTATGAAAATGGTATCTAATAAATATCATGAAAATGTTTAAATGTAAAGAATGTAAATGAACGGTTAATGAAGAGTGTTCTTAAATAAATGTTATAAATGGGTTAAATTATTTGGTTGTGATAAATTGTAAAGATGGAATGGTGACTAAAATAGAAATATTTGTGTTTTTATGTTAAATTTTTTATATAATTATACTTAATGAAGGTTTTGAATTCGTTAAAATATTTGTCGTAACAAGTTGAAAAATTGGAAAGGTTCCTAAAGGGGGACGATTTAGGTTGTGAAAGTGGAAATGGTTTAAAAAGAGAGTGTATAATGAAATAATTATATCCAATTTGGTTGGATTCCCTAATGTTGATCATGATCATGGTAGGAATGATTGTGTTTATTATTAGATATTTGATCACGACTGTTGGGGATAGTGTGTGGAGTGGGTTGATTATATAAGTTTTTGTTTTTATATTGTGGTCTACACCAATTGTACTTTCCTTGAAATGTTTGTTAATGAAAATGTTTTGAAAATTGAATCCAAATAATTATAGATTTTTGAAATGTTGGTTGAATATAACATACTAAAGTTTGAACCTTTGGGTTTTCAAAATAGAGAATTTAAGTATAAAAGAATGTGTAATGATGGAATTTTTTATTAATAATGGTATTGTGTATTCTTTGTGTTGATTAAATTGATATTTTTATGGGTTCTTTGGGAAGTGAGAGAACCCTAGTATGAGACCTAGGTTATATGTTGGGATACCTTGATGAGTCTTGATGTGTAGATAAATGAGTGTTCCTTATTATTCTTTTGGTAGGGTTGTGACCAAGAGGTTTTTAGATGTTTCTTGATAAAGTGAAATTGGTGACCCTTGTGGGTTGAAATTTCATGGGTTCTACATTGGACTTAAGAATGAGTTTCTTGGTTGTGGCGTTATTAGTGAGGGGTGTGTCGTTGTGGGTGTGGTGACCCATGTTTGTTCAGACCCTACGAGTTGAGTTTTTGACCCTAGAGTGGGGGTTTAGGATTTTGGTGCCGACATATGTGTCTAAGTATGCTTAGTGTCAAACCAAGAGATAATTTTTACTTGGGTGCATTGGATGTAGTGTTTTGGAATGGGGGTAGGACAACCACCCATGAGTAAAGTCTTATTAGAATTTGATGTATGTGGCCTAGAGAGAGGGGCTAGTGACTTTTTACCCCTAACCATAGATTGGGAAGTGGGTATCATTCGATCCATGAGAGAGACCCATGAGGGTGGTCAGTCATGTTGTGAGTGATATTGGGTGTGTGAGGCAGAGGGGGATGTTTGGATTTGGATATGTGCTAGACTGGCCTAGAGGTCTATGTGGGAAGGTCAATGGTTTTGGCGGTGTGACTTAGCTATGGCTATGATTTAACAGTCTTGGGAGATTAATGGTGATTCTTGAGGTGAGGGTGGTCATGCAGTTGGTATTGTTGGTACAAATTGTTTGGATTTTGGGTGCGATGTTGAGAATTTTGTAAGGATGATGGGGCTGATGGACCATGAGGCATGGTCAGGTGAGCAAGAAAGCATTTGTATGAGGCTCTGGTGATGTTTAGTTTGTGTTATCTCAATTCAGTTTCAATATGTGGTCATGGGAAAGTCATAACCCTCAATGGATCTGAGGAGTTCCTGATGTGGGCACGTGCTAGGAAGGCACAATTTTGTTTGGGACATGTACGCAAGTAAATTAGAAGTAACCACCTGTCATTTTCTGTGAAAACATTGAAAAGTGCGAGTTATGTGAGCCTTATTTGGTTCTATATTTTTTTCATGGATCTTGTGTTTTTTTGGGAGTATCCAGAGTCATGTTGGGAGAACTAGAGTGGTGTCTCGGTGATAGTTCCAAAGAAAATGTTGGTTCGAAGGTGCATGGTAGAGGGTCATGAAGCGGTTGTGAGTTTAGTTGGAAAACCTACTTGAGTTGTGATGGTCGGGTGTTGATGAGCTGTTATGGGTAGGGAATCTCAAGACTCTCAATAGTTTATGGTTCTACATATTGATAGGTTTCATCAGTAAAAGATAAGTTGTGGTGGCACCCTTCGACAACTTCTTTGCGTACTTTTAGCCAGTGAATATCATGCCGAACATAATGACATCATCTCTGGTACACTGAGAAAGTTATAGCTTTACTCCAAATGAATTGAATGTGTTTTCTTGGAGGTATTAAATAATGGGGTTTATTCTCATGGGGTGTTATATGGGAGTTGTATTGTGGGATGTACACTGTCAACAGTTTACAGGTTATGTCCTTGGGATGGATTGGGTGTCGACGAATGCCATAAGTGCTGTTATCGGAAGCTGGGAATGGGTATCAGGTGTTGTTGTTTTTTTTTGTTGAAGGAAAATATAGATGTCCAAATCCAGGTTTTGGGGTTCATATTATGATCTAATCATTAACTGTGGTGATTGTAATTACTTAAGGAAGGTGATGGTAATGATACTCTTAAGGGGGTGAGTAATAAGTCAGTCCTGAATGCGTGGAGTAGAGCATGGAGTTGATGTAGTGGAATCGAGATGCCAATGGGAAACCTATGAGGTGAACATTGGCCTTATAAGAGAGGCTAGGTGGGCCTTGATTGTGGTGATTGATGGATTCATGCATTGTCTTTGGGATCAGGGTGGATCAAAATGAAATTTTATATTCTTGTGTAGAAGTTATATAAATGTGTGGCGAGATATGACAACAGTTTGTGTCTAGGAAGGATGGGTTCTATAAATCTTTTAAAATCAGGCATAGACTCAAGTAGTTGTATTTGGGTGACATTATAATGTCTTGAAGTGTGAAGGAACCTTTTTCATGAGATTTATTATCCTTCAAATAGTGTAGCTAACAATTTCTAGGATGAGCCATTCGGGAACAACTCGACTCGGCTAGGAGAAAGGGACTAATGTGGGGTGTCATACCCGGTTTTTTTCTCTATTTTGATCTGGTCCATTGGAAATCTCAATCCTTTCCATGGTTGTTTGGTGAGATGAATCTTGAGTTTTTAAGTTTCATATATGTCTAATCACCCTAATTTGGGTTCTCCATTGCTTGTTTAGGAGTTTTTGAAGAAAGGGTGGTTACTTCATGATTTGGGCCAACCGTGAGCCCATTTCCAGTTTTAAAAAACTAACTTGATTCTTTTATAAATCATTTATTTTTCATCATTTTTCACCCATTTCACTTCCCAATTGGCCTATACTGACATATTAAAACTTCCTTATCCTTTTTGACCCCATATAAATTCTTAAGCATGGTGAATTGGGGTTACTTATTTAGGTATTGGGCCAACCCATGGGGCCATTTCCTATTTTTAAAAAAATATTTTTTTCTTTTATATATAATTCAATTTTTAATATTTTTCGGTGATTACACCTCCCCCTAGAATCCAACAACCCTATATTAACCCCAAAAATCTATTTACCCTCTTTGGTACTCATATGGGTCGTGGATTAGAGAGAATGTTCTCAGGATACATCAAATATCTCAGAATTGATAAGTAAATTGTTTTATACATAACTCATTCAATTCCTGATATTTTGCCCACAAATATTATTTACCTGGTTCTTCCAGACCTTAGGAGTCTCTCCAAGAATTTTTATCCCATTACCTTTTCTCTATGGTTGCAGATCTAATGGAATACTAAAAGTTTCTATTGGAAATGGTGAGATTCCATTTCCTTTATCCTTTCTCTTCTTCCTCCTTTCATTATTTCTTGGTTTTATAATATCTCCTAGTCATGATCAACCTTGGTTCTGTTATTCCATGGTTTTTCATGGATTTTATATTCATTTAGGTTTTTTCTTCATAGTTTTAGGGTTTATAAACCCGCGACGGGTGATTTCGGGTGTGCGTTTCCGTTACGCCAAGGTTTTGAGGTAGGATGTCCCTTGAACAAACCTTTATAATTTAAGTTTCATCATTTTAATTCTTTTATAACCTTATTTATATGATATGTGCTGCTATTTAACCTTTATTCTAAAGTTTTTGTTTGCAAATTATTTTTATGACTTATTTTGTTAAAAATATAGTTGTTTTAGTATAAATGTAAACTCCTCTTGTTTGATAAATTACTCCATGAGAATTCTCACTTTGTTTATTGTATTTTGAATATTTCTCAGTATATTAAATAAATTTATGGCCTAAAAATGGTGTTTTATCCTTTTTTAAGTGATTAACATAAGTTGTTTTGTTAAATATTTCATGCCATGTGTTCGGTAAATTGCCCGGTTGGATTTTATGTGTCTAGTGCAATTCAAAATAATTTGTTTGGATTTTTAAATATATTGGAAGAATGTAAGAATATTATTTTTGGATCCTTTTATGGCTTTCAAATTTGTAATTGGTTTTACAAACAATTTGTTTTTTGTTTACAACATGTTTTGGCCCGAGTTGCCGAAAAATGGCTCGTTTCACATTCTTATAAAAATGGTTGTGTTTTGAATATGTAAACTAAGTGTTTTAAGGGATTTATTAATGTGGTTTTAATCTGTAAATGGTGTGTACACACCTCCTTAATAATATTTAAATACATAACTTTCTCAAATGTTAGTTTTGAGAAAATGTTTAAAGGCACGTTTGGCCTTTCCTAAAAATGAAAAATGAGTGTTTTACTTGTATATACCAAGTTGTGTAATTGGGAATTTTTTATGGTCCATGAAATGATTTTATTAAATGTTTTTAGGGATGAAAAATATGTTTTGGTATGGTTTTTATGTGTTTTTATAATTGAAAGAGTGTTTTTGAATGAGTTTTATGTGCAAATCCTCAATACACTCTTTGAAATTGTTTTACGAAAATATTTAGCGGTTTGTTGATTCGTGAACGAAATGTGAAGAAATTTTGTGGGATATTTGAGTGTTTATGATTTGGGGATTGAATTTTTATGTGAAATGAGTATTTTAGAATATGTGTAACTTTATTGAGCACTAAAGGGAATCCCGGGTATCTAGGTGGGCGGACGTGTACTAGTATGCTAGTGATCCTGTGGGGTTTGGCCCCTGTTTCACGTAGTAAGTTTGAAGATGACAACACTAACTAAACTATGATGATGATGATGTTTGGGGGAACACTAGGTTATGGGTATGCTCCCTACTAGTGGATCGTGTATATGAGAATGGATATTTATTATGGTTTCTTTCACCGAGATACGAGGTACCTGGGGCTCACAACTGACTAGTGCCTAGGGGTGTTCCTGTGACTTGTGCTCATTTGATCTTTTGTACTCACCATCGGCATTTGGTGTATTTTGTTGGTAAATTCAGTAGTGTGTGTGATTTATTTTAAAGTTAAAATTCTTTAAATCAGACCTCTTGAAAACTATTTTCATTTTAAAGTTGCACCGCTTTGAAAGTTGTTACTTTCATTCTTGTTTATAAAAAATTCAAGTTTTTGTCTGGTAATTTTTTTATAGCATGGGACCTCATTTGGAAGACATAAATTTATATTTATATTTAAAACTTGAAATTTATTTTTCTTTTATTTTAAAGAATGTGCATTGGTAATAGAATATCGGGCTAACCTATTTAGTTTTAATACTCACGCCTATATTCTTCTTTTGTTTTTAGCCTTTGTGTAGGTTTTGTCTTGAGTTCAATCACCTTAGGCGATGTGTGATCATTTTGTTGGAGAGTTACCAGCGGGGTCACATGGAGTTAGTTGGTTAACTGGTTTGGTTAGTTGCATTTTTGGTTTAGTTGTACTTTCAGTTTCTTGTAAAAATAATGTTCAGTTCAATTTTTATATAAATGTATTTTGGGTTGTCCATTTCTTTCTAATGTCTATTTGATTGTTTAAATATGGTACAAATAAGTCCCTTGTGTATTATATTGATTCCCTTGGTGCTTGTCGCCATCCCGGGAGGATCGGGAACGCCTCTCGAGACTTGTCGCGGGCTGTCCTGGGTGACCGGTTCACAGTTGACTCGGTCTGGTTCGTGACAAAATGGTATCAGAGGAGGTTGGATCTTAGCAGACCTTTATTTATAGAGTTCCCTTGTTATTTTGTGGATCTCAAGGTATATGGAGTAGGATTGTTGGTACTTTAGGGGTAAGTGTAGGAAGAGCATCACGAACTCTTTCTTGTTCTAATCCTCAGGTTTCCATGGGATGTCTGGTTTTATTAGTGTCCATTGTTCTTGTTGATTGTTTTGTGTTGGGATATGACAAGGGGAGTCTGACTAATGGCCTCCGTGAGCTCGCAAAGCCTGGAAAGCCATGTGGAGTTGGGGAATGGTCCTAACAAGTCTCTCTGTGTTGGTGTTGTGTTTGACATATGGCCTCCAACCATATGGTCTAGTCACCCACCAACACTAGTTCCTTTTTTTGGGTCTCTTGAACCTTTCTTGAATTCTGAATTTTTGTTTTTAAAATAATTGTGTGAGAATTGTGGAAATGGTTTTTAAAGGAAGGATTATATTTTGAAAAGTGAAAAAGGGGGTTTTCAAAAATTAAATATAATAATGGTTTGGGAAGGTTGTGTTTTTGTGAAAAAAAAATTGGAGGGAAGTGGAAATGATTTAACGGAATTGGATTATCCATAATCTAAACATCTGGTTTGTTGGAATAAAATGTCTTGAAATTGTGAACCATTTTAAGGTGATTCTGGATCTTTGTTTTAAATGGGGTATTTTGGGATGTTAAAAAGTTTTTTAATCGGATAAATTAGTTTTGGAAATTGGTTTTGATCGGTTGGTGTTTTCCTAGAAAGGGTATTGGTCTCAAAGGACCTCAGATTATGAATGTATACCTTGCTGAATTTTAAAAAAAAATGGGAAGGGGTTGTTTGGAGTGGATTGGTTATTTTAAAAGTTTTTAAAAATGAAAAGGGGTAGGTTTTTAAGAATATGGTTCTTAATGAATTGTGGTTTTTTTTTGTGAAATATGAAAAGGGTTTTTGACTTGGTGGTTGGTGTTCCTTTTGAAGGTAAATTTTTTTAGAATGATGTTGTTTTGTTTTAGCCTTTGGTGTTTTCATGGGTGATCACATGAATGGTTTTATTTATATCTATAAGTATGGCCTATATGGAATGGTGGTTGAGTGCCTGGGGTGGCATGGAAATGTGCATATGGGTGAGACTTGATGAAACACCATTGGTGAATGTGGAAACCCACCAAGTTAGTTTGTTTTTAAAAAGTGTTTTGAGCTGAAAAATTGTGGCATTTTTTTCAAACTAATGGTTATGTGGCTTGATATTTCTATGTATTATAAGAGTTTTTTATTCATTAAGCTTTATTTTGATCTAGAAGTTGTACTCTTTTTGTTTCTTGAGATGAGATCTTGTTGGTGGCTCGGTTTTTGAGTAATGTTCATTGAGTTCCTAAAGATGTGTTTGATGTTGTGTTGTGGCCATGTATAGTTCTCAGTTGGAAATATTTCCTACTGATCAACCTGAGGATTCATTTAAAATGTTAAATCCACCTCTTTGGATGATTCCTCAACCTATTTGTTAGAATAGAGAGTTGTTTGGGATTGATTAAAAGTTATCTTAGGTCGTGATAATTCTTTTGGACATAGCAGTTGTGTTCGGTGATGTTGATGTGTTTCATCATATTCCTTGTCCATTTTTTCCATCGTTCGGAGTGAGATAGAATTTTGATATGTATCTATGAGTTCCTATTTAGATGAAGTTTTTTTTTGTGATCAAGTGAGTTTTTTTAGTGGTGTGATCCTTATCACCTGACGGCGGTGCAGCAGATGCATCAAGAATCAGGGCTCCATCCATAGGCCTCAGAGTGAAGTTTCTCACGCATTCAGGAAATCGACAAAGGTGTGGAGTAATCAATTAGGATCCTACCTCCTTTGTTTTGGTAAGTTAGTTTCTATGTCAATGTTTTGGTTCCTCATTTCTATGAATTTCCCTTTGTCGCAACAAGGGTGGTGGACTTACCCCTCACACAGTGTCTATGGTTATGCCTTCATGGATGTGGGTTTTCAACCAATATCCATGTGTGGACCGCCTATGATAATGAGGAGCAGTCTTGGTGTTACCTATTTGTAGGTGGAGAGTTTTGGGTAGTTTATTTGTTTCTTTTGTAGTTTCAGTGGCCAAATTATTGGGTCCCCTTCCCTCTCATCCCCGAGTGGTGGGGGTCCAGATCTGTGCTGAAAGTTTTAGCCAAGTTCTTATCCCCTCCGTTCGGGAGTGGGTGGTTTATATGTTCATGTTGCAACCCTATTAACATGGTATTTTAGGTTTTTTAGGAGTGTTTTATTGGTCTTTTATGAATGAGGTCCTATTCTTCCTCATGTGGAATTCTTTTCTGTTCATTGCTAGTTGGTTTCTAATGGTGGGGAGACCCACCATGGGTCTCATGGATTTTCATCCTAAGAACTTTTCTAGTGATAGTTGTTTCTTAATGGTGGGGAGTAAATTCTGTAATCCCCTGTAATATTTGGTTTTTGTGAGTGCTCTTTGGTTTGGGTGATGGTTGGGTTAATTGGGAGAAGGCCCCACAATTGGGTTCTTGGCTTGGTTGTAGAGGTGATGGCTTGATATTTCCAATGATTTTCCATAAGTGGTTCTGAGTAGTGTGTTTTTTTGAGATAGAGGCTTAACATCCATTGATGGTTGATGAAATTTCATTTTCTCTAGAGTTTTGATCATGTTGATAGGTAATCCTTAGGTGTTGATTTTTCAGCTGGAAAGTGTTATGGCTTTCCCGGGGCAGAAAGCTTTAATGGTGGGGAGAATTGTCACACACGGTTCTTTTTTCTTTGTTTTGATCCGGTCTATTGGAAATCCCAATCCTTTCCATGGGTATTTTTTGAGATTAATCATGAGTTTTTAAGTTTCATATATGTCTAATCACCCTAATTTGGGTTCCCCGTTGCTTTTTTAGGAGTTTTTGAAGAAAGGGTGGTTACTTCATGATTTGGGCCAACCGTGAGCCCATTTCCAGTTTTGAAAACCAAATTTGTTTCTTTTATAAATCATTTGTTTTTCAACCTTTTTCACCCATTGAACTTCCCACATGGCCTCTACTTATATATTAAAATTTACTTATCCTTTTGGACCCCATAGAAATTCTTAAGCATGGTGAATTGGGGTTACTTATTTAGGTATTGGGCCAACCCATGGGCTCATTTCCTGTTTTAAAAAAAATATTTGTTTCAATTATATCTAATTAAATTTTTAATATGTTTTGGTGATTATACCTCCCCCTAGAATCCAATAACCCTATATTCACCCCCAAAATCTATTTCCCTCTTTGGTGCTCATATGGGTCCCAGATTAGGGTGAATGTTCTTAGGATACCTCAAATATCCCAGAATTTATAAGGTAAATCGCTTTATACATAACTCATTCAATTCATAATATTTTTCCCACAAATATTCTTTACCTAGTTCTTCCAGACCTTAGGAGACTCTCCAAGAAGTTTTATCCCATTAACTATTCTCTAGGGTTGCAGATCTAATGTAATACAAAAAGTTTCTGGTGGAAACGGTGAGATTCCATCTCCTTTATCCTTTCTCTTCTTCCTCCATTCATTATTTCTTGGTTTTATAATCTCCCCTAGTCATGATAGACCTAGGGTTCTGTTATACCATAGTTTTTTATGTAGTTTATATTCATTTAGTTCTGGTCTTTATAGTTTTAGGGTTTATAAACCCGCGACGGGTGATTTCAGGTGTGCGTTTCCGTTAGGCCAAGGTTTTGAGGTAGGATATCCCTTGCACAAACCTTTATCATTTATGTTTCATAATTTTAATTCTGTTATAACCTTATTTATATGATATTTGATGCTGTGAAACATTTTTTCTAAAGGTTTTTTTTTGAAAATTATTTTTTATAGCTTATTTTGTTAAAAATATAGTTGTTTTGGTATAAATGTGCACTCCTCTTGTTTGATAAATTACTCCATGAGAATTCACACTTGGTTTATGGTATTTTGAATATTTATCAGTATATTTGATAACTTTATGGCATGAAAATGTTGTTTTATCCCTTTTTAAGTGATTAACATATTTTGTTTTGTTAAAGAGTGTATGCCATGTGTTCGGTAAATTGCCCAGATGGCTTTTATGTGTCTAGTGCAATTTAAAATAATTTGTTTGCATTTTTAAATATATTGGAAGAATTTAGGAAAATTATTTTTGGATCATTTTATGGCTTTAAAATTTGTAATTGGTTTTAAAAAAAATTGTTTTTTTTACAACATGTTTTGGCCCGAGTTGCTGAAAAATGGCTCGTTTCACATTCTTATAAAAATGGTTGTGTTTTGAATATGTCACCTAAGTGTTTAAAGGGATTTATGAATGTGGTTTTATTCTGTAATTTTTTTTACACAACTCCTTAATAAAATTGAAATACATAACTTTTTCAAATGTTAGTTTTGAGAAAATGTTTAAAGGCCTGTTTGGCCTTTCCTAAAAATGAAGAATGAGTGTTTTAGTTGTATATAGCAAGTTGTTTAATTGGGATTGTGTTATGGTCCATGAAATGATTTTATTTAATGTTTTTAGGGCTCAAAAATATGGTTTGGTATGGTTTTGATGTGGTTTTATAATTAAAATAGTGTTTTTGAATGAGTTTTATGTGCAAATCCTCAATACACTCCTTGAAATTGTTTTATGAAAATATTTAGTGGTTTGTTGATTCGTGAACGAAATGGGAAGAAATTTTGTGGGATATTTGTGTTTTTATGATTTTGGGATAGACTTTTTATATGAAATGAGTGTTTGATAATATGTGTAAATTTATTGAGCACTAAAGGGAATCCTAGGTATCTAGGTGGGCGGACGTGTACTAGTATGCTAGTGATCCGGTGGGGTTTGGCCCCTGTTTCACGTAGCAAGTTTGACGATGACAACACTAATTAAACTATGATGATGATTATGTTGGGGGGCCACTAGATTATGGGTATGCTCCCTACTAGTGGCTCGTGTTCATGAGAATGGATATTTATTATGGTTACTTTCACCGAGATACGAGGTACCTGGGGCTCACAACTGGCTAGTGCCTAGGGGTGTTCCTGTGACTTGTGCACATTTGATCTTTTGTACTCACCTTCGAAATATGGTGTGTTTGGTTGGTAAATTCATTAGTTTGTGTGATTTATTTAAAATTTAAAATTCTTTAAAGCATCCCTCTTGAAAACTATTTTCATTTTAAAGTTGCACCGCTTTGAAAGTTGTTACTTGCATTCTTGTTTATAAAACATGAAAGTTTTTGTCTAGTAATTTTTTTATAGCATGGGAACTCATTTGGAAGACATAACTTTATATTTATATTTAAAACTTTAAATTGATGTTTCTTTTATTTTAAAGTATGTGCATTGGGAATATAATATCGGGCTAACCTAATGAGTTTTAATACTCACGCATATAGTCTTCTTCTCTTTTTAGCCTTTGTGCAGGTTTCTTCTTGAGTTCAATCATCTTGGGTGATGTGTGATCATTTTGTTGGAGTGTGACCAGCAGGGTCACATGGAGTTATTTGGTTAACTGGTTTTGTTAGTTGCATTTTTGGTTTAGTTGAACTTTCAGTTTCTTGTACAAATAATGTTCAGTTCAAATTTTATATAAATGTATTTTGGGCTGTCCATTTCTTTCCATTGTTTGTTTAATTGTTTATATATGGTCTAAATCATTACCTTTTGTACTCTATTTATGCCCTTGGTTCTTATTTCCATCCTGGGAGGATCGGGAACGCCTCTCGGGACTTGTCGCGGGCTGGCCTGGGTGACCGGTTCGGGGTTGACTCGGGCTGGATCGTGACAGGTGAGTCATAGACCACCATCGCTGGGTGTATCGGAGAAAATGTACCTTTAAAATTTTGGAATGGTTTTGAGTAATAACATAGCTATATTTAGTTAGTGTATGGACTATAGGAGTGCTTGTGTTCGGAATGTTGATGGATGGGGTGGAGTATGATGATGGTTTGGAAGATAGTAGATGTAGTGACGATGGAGTTGTACTAGAGGTTAGGGAAAACCTCAATAGGTGAGTCAGAAAATTGTGTTAGGAATCTTGTGATTATACACCTTGGGAAGGTGGAAAATGGGTAGTTTTCCAATAGTAAAAGATATGTGTTCTGTGATAATAAAATCGGGGTAGTTTGACATGATATTATAAAAGGAATGGATTTGTTAAGTTGCAACCCACCTCTGGTTTAGTGTTTTTAGTGGAAAGGGATTTTAGGAATTGAGGGAGAACTTTAGTGAGGTCAATATTTTCTTATTTTTTGAATGTATGTTGTATGTATCTCCTCCAGGGTGGTTTCGACAATAAATATGGATGCCAATATGGGGTTAAGCCTTTACGAATGTTCAAGTGCAGTGAGTTGGGAATGCATCAGGTATGTTATGAAAGTTGTGTTGATTTTCTGATCTTCTTTTGATAGCGAACGTTCAAACCACTAGAAGTTGGGGAACAACATGATTTGAGAGTGGTTGATTTATTTTGTGATGGTGTTTCGGGTTAAAGGGACTCGAGTAATGACCATTTTGGTGATTTGACCTTGGTAATGAGCATTGACTTAGGTTTTCATGGTTGGGTTCCTTGAGTTTTTTGGTTGTTTCTTAGATGTTTGATTGGGGAATGGGACTTTTAGGCCTCGATTTATGGATCAGTTTATGTCAATAACAATTATCAAAACGACCGAGTGTTTTCTTTAGGTGGTGTTGAGTTTGGGTCCCTGTTGGAGTTTTGAAAATAAGGAAAGAATAGCGCCAATTGACTTGTTCCATGAATTTATAAGAGGATCATGCCAAAGGTGCGTCAATTGACTCTTCCATGATGAAGTGATTTTTTGTGTGACTCTTCCTTTTGTTTCATTTTAGGCAGAAGTTTTCAAGGATTCCATATTTTGTTCTTATTGTTGAGGTTTGGTATGAGGTTGATGTGTCCTTTGAGAAGAATCTGGTTCATGTTTTTGATCATAGTGAGAATTATTTTAGGGAATGATTGTGCGTTTGGTTCGACTTTTTTGGAATAATGGTATGGCTCAGGAAGATACTTGGGAGAGGGTGATGCATATATGCGACCAGTGTCCCCACCTATTTTCTTTTGAAGCTCAGTGATTCTTGGAAGTGCACCTCAAGGATGAGGCATTATGAGGTGGGGATGTTATATGATCCCAGACTTCGTGAGGAATGTTTTTGTTTATGTTTTAGTTTGTATCCATTAACAGTGGATAATTAAATGTTCATCTGGTGTATGATGAAGCTTGGTGGTGCTTCTGGAGTTTGAGACACCGAAGAAAGAAGAATTAGGCCAAATTGTGAAAGTTTCATGGTCGGCACACAATTAGTGTAAACCATGTGAATAGGAGAGACAACCCATGCTACCTGGTATATAGTTATTTCACATCGTTGGTGTAGATTTTGTCAGACCATGTGAGATTCCCATGTAATCGTGCAACTTGGACCGTTAGGGAAAGAGGATGGTGTATAGTTGATGCACAGTTTGGAAAATCGTGTATCCAAACCGTGCACCTCATTAAAAGTGGGATTTTTCAAATTTTCACCGCTTTGGATTTTAAGGTTCATCACCAATTTTTATGCTCATTTCTTCCCCTTTAAAAATTATTAATGAACCAAAATGAAAAAAAACTTCCCAATGGTGGATCTCCTTCAATTGTAAGCTATTTAGAGTGTCTTTGGGTGCAGATTGAAGCTCCATGTGAGTCTAACGCTTCACTTTCATATCTTTTTTGATTTAGGGATTGTGTAGTTTTTCTTCTTATTATAAATCCATAAAACCCTATTTTCTAGTGAATGTTAGGTTGGGGTTTTTAAGGGTGTTCTAATTAGAGTAATGGTACAAGGTTGAGTGTGTTGTTGTCTTCGGAATCAAGGTAGGTGGCCTGCAAGTTATATCCCATAGTCTTAATGTTGATTTTTTCATGTGAGGTTGTGTTATTGGTTCCTTATTATTTTTAATTTTATGCCTTAGTGGGATTTAATAAAAATGGTTGGCTAAATGATGGATTAAACCCCTCATGATCCCTGTGGGATGCATTGAAGATGATTAGATCGTTTTAGGGCCACCCATGGGGTGTGCCAATATTTCCAAACAAGGAAGATAGAAATGTTGAACATAGGTTTGATTTGTGTTGAATTAGATCACATGGTAAATATGTTGTCATGTCATTTTTAATGAAAAAGAGTCACTAATGGTAATTTTGTCTAGTTGTTAGCATGGTATAAGGGTTATTGGTTTATTTTTTAAGACATGTGAATTGGTAAATATGTTAAATCTTTTAATGTATTAGAATTTTTGAATATTCTAAATTGGTTAAGGTATGAGATAGTGAATCGGGTTAAATGTTATATGAAATGTAAATGTTAAATGTGCTAATGGGTTAGATCTTGATGATAGTTTACATGTTGAATGAATATGAAATGTGACTGGTGTTTAATTGGTTAACATGGAATGAAAATGAAATTGATGTTAATTGAATTTATTGATAATATGGCTTAAGGGAGTGTTTGGCATTATGTTAACGGGTTAATGATAAAATAATTGCAAATGGTAAATATGTCACAGAGTTATGGCTTAAGAATGATTTATGTATTAAACAATTTTTTATTGGATATTCTTTATTGTATTGGTTATGAATATTTTTTGATATGTTATATGTGGTAAATGGATAAATAAGCATGTGAACATAGCATAGTGTGTGGTATAATGGACTGAGGCTCTTCCCATAACTTAGTTTGGACTGAGTATCTAAACCCTATCCCTAGAATGCATGGTTTAGGGAGTAAAATTGAGGATCTCGGCCGCTAATGGTTTCATTGGATGAAATTTCCTGGACTAAGGATTCATGGTATGTTTAATGTAATTATTCATGAAATGTTTATCCCTAGTGAGATAGGGAACTTTAATTATTTCCTTATGTAAGAAAATTCACCAGATTAATTCATTGTGTAAATGATGTATGTTCCCAACCTATGGATCATGTGATGAAAATGTACATAGTAATGAAGATGGTACAAGTGATGGAAATGGAACAAATGATGAAAATGGATAAAGTAAATATTGTTAACTAACAGCTCCTGAGTTGTATTTTGTTTATATTCTAAGTTATTTATTATGTGAATGCATTATATATTTCACCTTGATATTTTGTAGACACCATTGGTGGTGGCCTAGTAAGTTTTACTCACACCCTTCTTGAGCTGTCATTGGGTACCCAAGAAGATTTCTTGGTTTCAGGTCCAGTCAGGGGAAAGGGCCCAATACTATGTATTTGAGTTGGGAATGAGATGTGAATGGATGAGGATATAAAATTGGAGTTAGGACACACTTTTGGGATTTGTTTTGTTTTTCTTTATTTTGGGTTTCCTTCACTTTTTGAACTATTAGAATGACATTGAATACTCAATGTTTGGTTGCGGTTTGTACCCTATTTGGGAAATGGTTAACAATGAATGTTTCTGGTTTATTGTTTATTGTTTCCTTTATTTTATATTTTTTATATTTTGGATCACTATAGTAAAGAGGGTATAGTATCCACTAATGATTAATTCAACCCTAACTTCTATTTGGAAATCTATGACATACAGGGAGGCACGCTTGAGGTCATGTGGTGACCCAGCTCAGGGCACCGATTTAGTGGATTCCAAGTCGGGGGTGTTACACCATAAGTCAAGAAAACTCATTATTCAAGAGGGATGACAGAAATTAATTATTCTATCTCCCATAGAACTCAAAATTAATCTTTTTAGAAAATGTGTAGGTTGTCCCAACATCAAAAATTAGTAACCATTTTTGATGATGTCAAGAAAATAATTACCAATAAATCAAAGATATAAAACTATATTATACCTTCATAAATAAAATATAATTTCTTAAAATATAAGTATTAAATTATTATTTAATAAATTTATACTCTATATGGATCTCCTCAATAATTTTTTTTTTAAAAATAATGAGCATAACTCAAATACTAGGGAATTCTGAAAATCAATTTTACATATTTCGATACTAAATGGTAGACCTATGTGAGATAAAACCACCACTAATATGGTGGTGAATCAGTGGTTACTGAAACCCCAAATATCAATAAATTATTTCTATCATCATTTAGTGTTTTAGATCAGGAAAAAACAAATATTCATCATGATATGTAGATAAATATAATGAGCATGAAATTATAGTATTTACATGGTTCGTGTACTCTTTTTATCGAGTGGAAAATCTTTGGTGTCTAATGGTTATGATCCCATTATCCATGTTCTCATTCTATTATTGAAAAGAAAAAATAATGGATTTGGAAGACATCCTTAAACTACAAGTACAAGAATGATCTTGTTGAGAATTAATAAGCTGAACAATCTTTTACCTCCCTTTTCAAGTTCCACAAATTTTAGATTACATGCACACTTTTGTTCATCTCCTTAGATCTTTCTTAATCTTACCTAGAATACTCTTAAGAATTTTTGGTCAAATATATCATTTATTTTTCATCCCACATTATATAAAAACCATCATTTATTTATAGATACAACTTCACCAAGGATTTTTGGTATTCGCTATTGTTTCTCCTAGTATATCAACACTAGATACAAATTTTGTGTCTATATACTTCCATATCTCAACATTTACTAAAAAAATATTTTTCCATTGCATATATATTATAATAAACACTATGATATATTGGATCATACCGTGATATAGTGATCTACCACTTTGAAAAAAAATGATCAACAATGTGGGTTTCTCTTTTATAGGTTTGGTTAACCAAGATTTTTTATTTCACTATAGGATCATCTATGCTAGTTTTCAACACAAATCCCCATAATAAATCTCCACTATCTTCCCTTGATTTTTTAGAATCATGATAATCCCCAAACTAGGTGTTTATATATTTTTTCATGATATAAGAGTGAAATACTATGCATATTTGGGGCCTCCATGTGGTCTAAATCCAAACATTAATGAGACCAAGACTTCTAAAATGGTTATTTCCCCATGATTTCTTCACAATCAGTTTGATCCATTCTCACCATGTTGTGTTCATGGAGTCACCATGGCATAGACCTTTCTTCCTCATACTTTCTTCATTTTTTTCAATCAACCCATCTACAAATGACTACTTACTCATCCATGAACATTTTTTCAATAAATACAATAGGAAATCACCTTTTAATACCCATGAATGAATTCTCTCATGAAAAATGTTATAGTGAGATTCTAATTTGGAAGTTATATAAACACCACAACATAGGATAGAAATGTATCTTTTAGGGTTATCAAACCCTTAGTTTAAAAATCAATATAAAATTGACCATGTATTGATTCAGATAAACACACCACCCCCTTTGAAAATTCACTTTATGATGGATCTTCATTCTCCTCATTAAAGGTCTCAAAAATATTTAAATTATTTTAGGTTCATCATATGTCAAATTGATGTGAGGTTCAGTACTACAGGTCAAAGACTAATCTGTGATTTTTTAATAAATTTTCATGAAAGTATGATCTTTTTTACTTTATTTTGATAATATTTTAATATTTTAAATTAAACAATGCATTATATTTATAATAATGTAATATTTATCATTACAAACACATTATATTTTGGATTTATGAATAATTTATTCATACACATCATAAATTAATCAAATATTATTTTCTTAAACTTTCATAATAATCTGGTCATAATTTCCAATTTTGGTAAGTTAAGGTATGATTTTATCTTAAAAAATAATTTTACTTGTAAAAATTCATCTTCAATAATTCATGGAACATTTTTTTTTTATTTACATTAGGGTTATTATTAAGAGTCATAAATGCATACATGAATGTTTTTTTTTAAATTCCCAAAACGTTTTTAGAACTTTTTCTATGTTTTGATCATGTTATACATGTTTTGAACTTTACACATACTTATAGATCAATGAAACTAATTTTGATATTTTTGGGTACACTAAACATTGAATTTATATGATTCCAATTCCATTAAGTTAAAAACTAATTTATGATAACTTTGTTATATTTTCTTGATAATCATAAATCATTTTCTATGTTTTTATAATTTTAAATATGTTTTTTACTTAAAAAGTGAAAAAATATCAAAAATAAAGTTTAAATAATTTTAAAAAATCATATATTATATTGATATGATGTTTATTCCTAAATGTTAAAAAATAATATACTATTGTTTTTAATAAATTTCTTGATATTCCAAGTCCATTTTCTTGGTATTGATTATCTGATGCACAATTTTAACTTAAAAACTATTACAATTATTCAAATAAACCTTTTATAATCTGGGAACAATGTAAATTTTATTTATGTGTAGTTTTGTCCTATAATTAAAAAATTAGTGGATGATCATTTTCCTCTATGTTCTTGAAAATAAGAAATCATTTAATCTATTTTGATTGTTTAATGTGTAGTATGTCCTAAAAAAGTTATAATTTTAAAAAAATAGTATCAAAAATTTTAGTCACATTTCATGTAGGATTTATATCAAGTTAATTACAACAATCCAAAAATTAATCAGTGATCAAATCCCTATATTTTCATAGTAGTACAAGCTTTTTTAATTTTCATTTATCATTTAATGCATGAAATTAATTTAAAAATTACTTACTATTTTGAAAATTTACCTTCAGTAAATTAATTTAAATAATGTATCAAATAAAGGTTTTATTACTTTATATATGATATAAATTAATCGAATAACATTTTTATACAATTTCTTAGTAATTATAACATATTTTTTATAGTTTTGATCATTTGGAGAAGGTTTATGACTTAGAAATTAGTTTTTAATTGTAAAAATTAGTTTTTATCCTTAAAGTAACATTATATTTATAATTTCTGTTTGGATTATTCCTACTATTAACAACGTAATAAATGACTGTTATTGTAAAATTTATAGTTTATTTCAAACTCTTTTGTTTTGTTTTCATCATTTCATACTTAATTAAAATTTAAAGTGATCTGTAATTTTGATAATATGATTTTTATAATAGAAATATAATGCATAATTCATCAGGTTTCTATGGAATCATATTCTCTCTCACTTAATAACACATAACAATGACCATTAAATTTATCTAGGTTCTCCTGAATATTTATTTTATATATTATAAGAGTAATAATGATAAGAATTTTAAATGAAATTTATTATGTTTTAAACCTATGGATTCATGATCTATGCATCATCAATGGAGGTATGTAATTATCCATAACTCCTCTTGAACACATTAGGGGTGCCTAAAAATATAATACACTTATCCACTGGAGGTATGTACTTATCCCACTTTATAATAATTTGATAACTTTATCATTAAACCATCCATCATATGGTGCATGTATTTCATTGTGTAATCAACTTCAGCCTATATGTGCATTCATGTAGATCTAAATACACTTGTTACCTCTTCTCATTCAACTAAATATCTTGTAATTTATATTTTATACATTAACCATATCCATGATCATCATAGCCAATAACTTTCTAGAATATCTTGTCTTTATGAGTGGTAATATTTTGGTGATCCTCTAACAATTATTCCCACTCAAGATCAACCTAATCCTATAAAATATAAATAATTAAATAATTAAATAATATAAATAATCACACTAATATAAGAATATTTTTTTATAAAAAATAAAATTTAATTCCTACAATAGTGGAAACCTGGGATCAATGACTCAATAAGTCATAATCCATACAAATAAGTGATCGATTAGTGAACCTTGATGGAATAATTATATTTGAAAACAACAATTACATATTCATCTATACAAATAATAATATCATACTAACCAATGGATAAAAAACTAAATTTTAATATGTATCATATGTTATCTATGAAAAATGCCAAGTGTCTAGTCTATAAAGAGATTCCTATAGTAAGAGGTTATATAAATGAATACCTAACTCTACCTAGATTTAATGTATTAAATTATATCACATATAAATTATTTAATAATCCTTAAAATA
This sequence comes from Viscum album, assembly GCA_963277665.1. NCBI lineage: Eukaryota > Viridiplantae > Streptophyta > Magnoliopsida > Santalales > Viscaceae > Viscum > Viscum album. Next base: position 437,060,374 of record OY728142.1, on the reverse strand, counting down.
TTAAAATAATTAATTCACATAGTCTCCTCCTCACATAACTAGTATGAAAATAACTCATTCCAATAGGCTTGAAAAATGTTTTTCATAACTCACTATAGCATGTCTATCGTAGCGATGTGTAGTTTGAAGTACCTCTTCTTCACCTAACCCATATAATTATATCATATCATTTAGCAAATAGTAATGAAAATTATCCAAAATAAATCAAGATATGATATTAAATAATAATATTCATAAAAATTATCATTAATTAAAAATGGATTATGAATAAAATTGAAATTTTTGACTATTTATCATACTTAAATTACCATACAAATTCTTTCTATTGTATCTAGAGTAAATTAAACCCAATAATTCATTATATATTGGAGTATGTGGGGGTATTATATAATATTCCAAACTATAATATTATTAGATGCATCTTCATACGAAATGGATGACAGATATCATCAGATAATAAATTGACTCAAGTGATAGATACCATTTTGAAATCCTTCAACCTAGGATCTTGTGTCTTGTGGAATAATAATTGGATCCTAGTAACCACAAGGTTATAAATTTTAATAATATGTGAAATATATTAAATGTGATAAAAATAATGATAAGAGAATATATATACATAGACCCATACACATGCATAGAAAATTAATCTTAAAATTTAAATCATGTGTATCGTCATTCCAAGATGATGTTATAGATAAAATTTATTTCTATGGACCCTAATCAAGAATATCATTTCGTAACTTATCAGTATTCAAAAAAATAAGATAAAGTAAATTTATGAAAAAATAATACATAAAGTAAATAAACATTTAAAAAATATTAGATAAATCATAAATATAAAGGGAAAAATAGAATTATAGGTATCATTTGACAATATTTAATTGGATCATAATTTATTCAAGTTATAATATCTAATTTTATTTTAACATAAACTAGATTAAAAAATTAGTGTATTTATTAATTAAGAAACACTTTTTTATTGATTCTTTAAGTAGATATTTTTTACATACATACTACTTAAATGTATTAAATTGCCTCGTAGTGAGATATATTGACCCAAATTAGATGGGGTCATACGGTATGAATTAACCTATTCATAATACATTCAAGTGAACCATTTCCTAAAAAATTAAAGTGGAATTAAATATATATTTATAAAATTTATACCTTATTGATTTATAAAATCATTCATCTGCTAATTTCTTGAACAGAGTATACTGTAAAAAATTAAAAAAACTCAATCATATATTCAAACACATTGGGAAGAAATCAATTACAATGTGAAATTAGAATTAAAAATTATAATAAAATATAATATTCATGGATTTAAAAAAATTATAATATCATTCTTGTTGCATTTAAACTCTTAGAATTATTAGAATAGTAAAAAATATTTACCTTGGTAGTTTTCAAAATATAAAAGAATGATTAATTCTATTTATACTCATTATGTAATGTGTAGTATGAAATTATTCCTTGTTACCCTCACTAAACTATAAGTGAAATCATTTTCTCAAAACAATTTCTTCCAGGTAAATTAATGTGTCAAAATTATATTTTTATATCTCCTTAATACCAAAAATGGTTAATAAGATGATATCGCAAACATTTTTATCAATATATATAAAATCCATATTGCACTTTAAAATATTATCATTATAGTATATAAAAATTATTATAATAAATTATTCATCCAATTATGCATGGAATGCAAATTTAAAGTAATAATATAATGCAATGGAGGATCCAACTAATCCCAAAATTTATCTATAATGTAAATGTTCTCTTTCTAGATCTATGATAAAATTTATACACCTATTATGATTTGATTTTTTTTATATATTCCATAGACCCATAAAATAATACAATATAATGCTTAAACTTATAAAGTGAAGGAATAAAGTTCATGTGATTGATGTATGCCTACTTTTTATAGTTCATATTTTATATTTATTATAATAAAATTTTCAAAAAGGGAAATAAAATTTAACTTTTTTACTCCAAATCGATAAATTTATATAAAAATGAAAATAATTAACTATTCATAAAAAAATATTTCCAAAATATAAACATTACATTAACTAATAAAACAAATTTTATTACACCTTTAGGCCAAGATTCATTAAAAACATCAATTTACACTTTAAAATAATCATCAATTGTATCGAAAGGCCCTCTTGGTATATAAATTTATAGTATTTAAATATTTTAAAACAATATTTTTATTTATAAGTTTTATAATATGTATTTAATATTCATAAAATAATTATAATTATCCATTAAATTGGTTAATTAAAATTATGTATATATATATATATGTTTATTACATGAAATAAAAGTTGATTAAATTATAGTTTAAATAGTTTTACTTATTTTATATAATTTATCTAATTATGATATGTTTTATATATAGTAATTTATATTATTAATGTATAAATATATTTTTATTTTAATAATCTTATAAATATATTATGGCATTAAACAATAATGTGATTTAAAATTCAAAATGAAATATTTATTTTTTGAATATACATATAATATATTTTGAGTTATTTATTAAAACAAATTCTATTAATAATATTATATTTATTTTAATAAAATGAATAGAATATTTTGAATCATCGCGTTAAAATTAGGTGGAAGGTATTTTATTAAAATAGTATAATTAATAAGGTATGATAGTGAATAGTAAATGTGATGAATAATCAAAGTTTCAAATAAAAAATTATGGTAAAATATTATAAATGATATTTTTATTTAAATTCTTGTTCTTTATTGATTTAAATGACTTTTCTAAAGGTAAATATTCAAATTAAATATGTTTATAATTTAATTGATACATTTTAATTCATGTTCCATTTTAAAAATAATAGTTTTAATTCAAATGGAATTATATTACTTATTAATTTATAAATATCTATGAAGAGTCCTTAGAACTTGAGGAACTTGATGAGTATTGATAATTGAATAGATATAATGAATTTAACTAATAAATGGGGGTTATTAGTATTTCTCAATTGATACGTGGTTAATATATAATTGATACTTACACCAAGTGGTTAAAGAACTCTCAAAACACTATTCAATCCTATGGTGTGGTGTTTCGATAACCATTCCATCGGAGGATTTATATGACTTGTTTCATGATAAAAATCATTCTATATTTTGAAGTGTGAACATGTTGTGTTTATTAACAACATGATCCTAGAAGAATTATAGTCTCATTAGAGTTGAGTGAATATGCAATGGAATTGAGTTTTTATGAGTTGATTCACATCACACAATGAAGGATGGGAATATTCATGATGGATATTTTCACTTGATATAGAATCTCAAAACATAGTTCGATTGGTTGTGTCATGAAGGATGTATCTAAGGGGTTATAGGTAATTGGTTTCACTGTGAATTCTTTCCCATGATAAATCAATACAGCACTAGTTTTGGAGCTTAGTAGTTGCATACCATATCACAAAAACTAATACTCTAAAGGGTCAGATCACATTATAGTGGCTATGCTATGAGATTTATGTGTCTTTTTGGAATAAGAATTCAATTTTATCATGTCACATGAACTACAGACCCACATTTATTTTTCCTCTGTATATGAAAGTATATATGAGTAGTTATTTCCCTCACACCATGATACACTGTTTCATGTAACAACGATGGTCAAGGATCTTTAGGATTCAATTTCTATATCTTTTGGGTCTCTGAATGAAACCATGAGGGAAACATTCATGTCATGATGCATGTATACTCTATAAATAGAAGGGTGTATCACCAAAACTAGATAGTAAGATATTGTTAATAGAAGGGTGTATCACAAATATTTGACACTAAGGATTAGACACTTGATAAGAGGAACTACTGAAGATTTTATTTTCCCTTGCATTGTGTGTGTTGATTATCTCTATTTCTTTTACATTTATATCATCACCATAAATATAATTTTTCACACTAAACATTGTTGGGAATCTGAGTAAATAGTTGGTGTTTTTATTATCCACTGATTTACTACCCCCACCCCACCCCACTTCATTGGTGTTCTACTATCACCTGGTTCATTCACTTTCTACATTAAAGGGTCATTTTCATTGCCCATCTAATATAGTCTTTTATTTGGTATCAATTCAAGTTTCAATTCTATCATGTCATAATGTTATAAAGTTGTTCTTGTGGTTTTTATCATAGTGGTAAAAGGAAATTTACCTTGGGTATGAGTCTGTTTTCACTATTTATATCATTGATCGATGATATCAAGGGACTCAATTAATAACATCAAAAATAAGGTACTCCCTATGTTTTTTGGAAATTTATTCCATTTATATAGAATGATATGGTGGATTCATATCTTATATCACTTTTCTTGGATGTTCTTAGCATCATTTAGAATAGTTTATCCCAATGTTGGGACAGTATATAATCTATTAGATGAGAAGAATATCGAATTTGATGGGAGAGAATTCAATATATTCCTTTTGTACCAATTATATAAGGATTTAACATGATTCATGTGGATGAAAAGAAATAATATAATATGGAGGAAACTCCATGATATCCATGAATAGGATAATAAAGTAAAGAAGTCGTGGATAAAATATTTTATAGCTCAATTTGAAGAATCTTGTCAAGATAAGATGAAATAGTGAATGAATTCTTCATTCATCTGAATAGAATAGTAAGGTTAATTTGATGTTATGGATAATTTCTTGAAGAGTCTACTATGGTGAATAATTTGTTGACAATACTCCCATATAAATTTCATTCAAATATTTCTTCCTTAAAGGATCATGACTTGAATGTGTGGGATATAAAAAAATCAACATTTTTTTCATTTACTCTGATATGAGGATTGTACATTCCTTAAAAATAAAAGGAAAATCTACTAATGTGACAATATATAAATTATCAAAACCGGTTGATATAAATAAGTATCCTAATGTTGAAATCAATGCCAAAGAAGATTCATTAGTCATTGAAGTGTTCATATCATTATTTGAAAAAGGTATATAATGAGAAAAAGATAAATGTAAAGGAAATCCAATTTAAATATTTAAATTTTTGGTAAATTGGTCACTTTTAAGTGGTTTCCCAATAGAAAAAATAAAAATAATATGAGGTGGTTGATCATTCACTAATTTCATCAATGAGAATCAAAGATGAAAGTGGTGTCAATGGGTGAAGGTTTACTGAAATAAAATAAAATTCTAATCTATAAAAGAAGAATAATTTATTCTTAAATAATTAATTCATATCTTGTGATTAGGAAAGTGAAAGATGGAAATAAGACTTAGATAATAAATGAAAAATGGATTTTATTGCAAAATCAAATCAGACCAAAGATCCCTCACACGAAAAAGAAGAAGAAGGGAGTGGTGGTGATTAATAAAAATATGATGAGGAGATACCTCATAAAACAAAGAATGGTGATCAAGGTATTCTTGAAAGAAAAAATAATCTTTAAAGGGAGAAGAAGGAAATGAAATTTCAAAAAAAAACATTGATAAAAACTCTTAATGAATCCAAATCCAAAGATGTTATTGAGATGAAAGTGGAGTTCACGTGGAGGATAGTAAATCTTAATGATGTCCTTGAAACTATGTATATGATTCTTGATATTACCATATTAACCATCATTTCATAGAAAAAATAAGTAACTAATACTGAGAAAAAATTGTCCACTTCGGTGGTGGGGTGGTGGTGAAGGTGAGTGGCACATCCACGCTGTTCTTTGGGAGGTTCAGGGTTCAAATCCTGGGAGTCCGATTTCGGGGTGAGCCTCTCCCCCGGGATCCACCCACCTTGTCGGGTCGCCCGATCTCATCTGGGTGAGAAAAATGAGGCGCGGCCCAATCACTGACAGATCTCTTGACGGACCATCGCTGTCGGGTTGTCACCCTCCGGGACGCTCTGCCATCTCAGCTGGCAACGGCTCCTTCCAAACTGGGGTTCTCTCCAGAGTGACCCCTTCGTGGGGATGGGGGTTCCCTTCAAAAAATAATACTGAGAAAAAATTGAGTAAAGTAAAAAAAAAATTGAGTTCCCACCATGTGTTTAAAAATTTTGATAATGAAATTAGTGAAAGATCCAAATCGATGGTGAAGGTTTATAATTTTAATAATTAACTTGAATATTGTCCAATGGTACTATAAATCACTATTTTGGATACAAAATGTTCTAACAAAATGGATATAATTATGAAAAAGTGATGAAGAAAGTTATTGTAACACCCAAGAAGGTGAACACACCTATTTATAAACCTAAAAATGGGTCCAAAATTACCAAAGAAATGTGGTGTGGGAGAAGAAGAATATTGAGTCTAGGAATAAGGAAAATATCAAGACGGAGGAGAATGATTCAGAGTATAATAATTTATAGAAAAAAATAGTGAACTTTAAATCATAGGTGTAACATCCCCAACCTAGAGGCCACTAAACCGGTGCCCCGAGTCGGGTCTCCACATGACCTCAAGCATTCCTCCCCATATGCCTGAGGTTGCTGACTAGAAGTGAGGGTCTAAATAAATACATGGGGAGACTATACCCAATTTATATTAGTATTCCATAGAATATAAAAAGATAAAATAACAGAAGTAGTTGAAAATACCCAATAAAAATGAATTTCCAACCATTTCCAAAAACTCGGTACAAGCCTACAATGAATTTCTAAATATTCCATGTCGTGAAACCAATGTCAAAAGTGAAGAAAACCCAAAATAAATACCAATGAAGGAATCCCCAAAATGGGTCCTAACTCGATGTTTAGATCCTCATATATGCACATCCCAAGCATAACTCAACCCTCTAGCATTGGGAATTTTCCCTTGTCTTGGCCTGCAACCCTAAAATCAGTTCTGTTACCCAATGGTGGCCCAAGTAGGGTATGATTACAACTTATTAGGCCATATCCAATGATTTTTACAAAATATACAGTCTAATCAAATAGTGTATGCATGCACTAATATATAAAAAATATACAAGGAGTAACACGATTCCATTAAGAAATCTTTATTTAACTAAGCCACCATCATCAATTAATTCCATGGGTTATGTATTCTATTTATTACACAACACCCTAAGTCAGTAAACCACTATTCATAAGTTAATAAATCAAGTTCCCTAGCTCACTAGGGAAAACATCACATAAGTGAACATATTTTACATACCTTAGAGTGTCAGTCCAGGTAATCTGAACCAATTTCTTCACACCTACCTTAGAGCCTCAATCCATGTAATCATACAATGCATCTGTTAGGGGCCTAGAGCATCATTCTGACTCCATAACCCATGAATTCTAGTGGTGTGGTTTATAGCCTCGGTCCAACTTTACATGTGGGTGTAGAGGATTAGTCAATACCCCCAACTACTAAGCCATGTGCAAAAGATTCCATTAACTATTAACAACATTTACCATATTCTAAAAAATACACAATAATTTCACATAACATTTAAAATTATTTTATCAATAAACACATCAATTCATATTCATTCCTTACCTCATTAACTTATTCCTATTTCAACCCATGATCCATTTTTCACAATCACTTTAATTCATTTAACCCACCCACAATGTTCCAAACAATCCATTGTTCCCTTATCAAAGTATAGACACAACCACCATTAGTACCTTTCAAAATTTAAGCTAATTGTTCAATGAATATAAATCATGGGATATAATTTATCACAAAAATTCCATGTTCAACATCATAATTTTCCATGTTCATGATGTTGGCACACCCCATGGGTGGCCCTATGATTTGTCAAATCAACCTCAATGCATCCCACGAGGATCATGAGGGCCTCAATTCATCATTTAGCCAACCATTTTACCAATTCCTATCAAATACATCAAAATAAAAACAAAATAGAACAAAAATAACAACCACATATGCACAAATAAACTTCAAGACTATGGGATGTAACTTCTAGACCACCTACCTCAAATTCATAGATGAATGCTCGCTTAACCTTAGCCATAGATCCAGATTCAATCACCCTTCGAATCCCTAGACTATGATCCCCCAGAAAAAGAGCATTTTGGGGATTTGGAAGAAGAGTAATAATAAAACCACAATCCCTAATCCAAAAAAGATAATTAAGATGAGTGTTATACTTACCTATAGCTTTGATCTACAACCAACAGAATTCCAAACGGCCTACAAATGAAGGAGATAGACCCTTGGGAAGATTTAGGGTTTAGGTTCATTATTAGGGATAGAGGAGGAATCTAAGGGAAGAAAATACGGTGAATCACATAAAATCCCAAGGGTGAAGTGTTAATTTATCACTTTTAAAGAGGCGCGCGGTTTGGTCATAGGGTTTGAAAAACTATGTTCCAGTCTATGCCCAAGAGAGGCTAAGATAGACGGTTACCTGGGATGCTCCACATAGTTTGAAAAATTGTGTTCCAACTGTGTGGAATGCCTCTGTCCGAGCCTATATGGTTTGGATTTCCCCCTTTCATGTTTTCAACAAAACTGTGCACCCTTCTTCCTGGATAGCACTGTTTAGGTGCACAGTTTCCACTAATTGTGCACCAATAGTGCAACATGCATATGATGGCCTGATTTCCCTTCCTTGAATGTCCTGAACCCCTGAGACACCCCTAAGCTTCCTCATACACCGGTTGAACATTTAATTAACCAACTCTAAAGGATTTAAATAATTATTTTATCAGTAATGTACCTCCACAAAATCTGGGATTTTAAAACCTCCCCACCTTATAGAAGCTCTTCCTCAAGTCATGTTTCCAAGCATCACTAAGCTATCGAAGTAAAGAGATTTGGCCACTAAGCTTGCATATCCTCCTCCCTCTCCCATTTTTCTTCCTAAACATTACCATGCTTCCATAAAACTTAAACCCAGGGTATAATATTTCCTTCCAAGACTTTCTCACTATGATTCACAATATGAAATGGATGCTCCTCATAGGACGCATCATGCTCAAGATCAACATCCTAAAAATAAATCACATGAGATAGGTCAAGGTGATACTGAAGAAGTTATGACTCATGAAAAGAATTTTTTATACCACTATACCATTGTGGAAGATCCAATCTGTAAGCCACTGGCCTGATACTATCCACAATCTAAAACATCCCCATGAACTTAGGTGACAACTTACCCAATTTCCAAAACTGATGGTGACCCAACCTTGGAAACACACGAAGAAATACACAATCACTCACCAAAAACTCAATAGGTCTATGACACCGATCTGCATATTAATTCTACCTACTATGAGCCTCTTCCATACATTTCTTAATCAAATGAACCTGTTTTGACATCTCTTGTATGAGACTTGGCCCAAAAAACTCTAATTTCCCAAATTCCATCCAACAGAATAGAGATCTACATGGTCTTTCATAGAGTGCCCCATACGGTTCCATCCAACCTGTAGCCTAATAAAAATTATTGTAGGAAAACTCAAAATGAGACAATTGATTATCCCATGATCCACCAAAATCTAGGACAAAATCTCTCGACATGTCCTCTAGTACCTGAATAGTATGCTTGGACTTCCCATCCATCTACAGGTGAAAATACATACTCAAAAACACCTAGGTACAAAATTCCTATTGTATTTCCTACCATAGGAAAAATTTAAAATGTGGGTCACTATATAAAACTATATTCCGTGAAAACCCATGTAAACACACTATTTCCCGAACAAACAGCTCACCCAAATGATCTACAGTGAAGGTCTCTTAAATTCTCATGAAATGAGTGACCTTAGTTAACCGATATACAACTACCTAGATCACATCATTATTACAAGGAATCATTGTAAGACCCACTACAAAATACACCCTCACATCATCCCATAACAATTTCTAAATCGGTAGTGGCTGAAAAAAACCACTTGGCCATTGATGCTCGGCCTTCACCTACTAGTAGGTAAGGCATCATGCCACGAAACCTGCCACCACTATCTTCATCCTTGTCCACCAATACTTACAACAAAGATCATGACAAATCTTGGTCAATTAAAGATGAAACACCCACCTTGATTAATGAAAACCTCACATCAAATATTCCCACATACACATTGAAACAACCACACACCCATGAACATAAACGATCCCATCATCCCCAATGGTCCAATCGGAAGGTAACTCCCCACCTTTACTACATTACCTTAAAGAAAAATATCTTGAATCATCAATTTTATTCTACTTCATCCAGCTTAGAAGCATGGACTCAACTACCAAGGAAGTGAGGTTCATCTTCACTTAACCATTCTACACCTCCAGGTGCATCTCAGTAAACAATGGCATAATTAACCACTCAGATCTGGATTATTGAACCACCGGATTTTGGGTCTTCTAACTCAATGAATCTATCCATTGTTTCCTTTTCCCGTTGTGTAAACTAGCTCAAAGTCAAAAGACTATATTTTCTCAACCCATCTTCACTGCCAAAGATTCAAATCACACTAAGAGAAAATTTAATTAAGTATTTTATGATCAGTATACATCGTGAACTATTATAAAAACAAATAGTGTAACTAACACTTTAAATCATAAACTACCATGACTAATTCAAGATCATTCATAGGGTAGTTTCTTTCATGAGGCCTCAAATTTCGTGACCTGTAAGTGACGATCCAATATTCCTATATCACCACTACTCCAATCCAAACACTAGACACATCAAAAAACAAGGTATACCACTTAATTGGATTGGGTAAGATCATAATTAGCATGGTAGTAAATCATTTACTTAACTCCTAAAATACAATCTTACATTCCATATACCACTCAAACTAGATACTCTTCTTGGTTAATTCTGAAAGTGGTGCTAAAAAATGGGAGAATTCATTGATGAAGCTTCGGTAATAACCCTATAATCCTAGAAAACTTCAGACATCAAAAAAATTCTTGGGATACTTCCAAGACACAATTTCTTTCACTTTCTCTAGGTCCACTGATTCACCTTCCTTGAAGATGATGTTCAATAATAAATTCACCCTATAGATCCAGAAATGTCACTTGGATAGCTTGGTGTATAACATATGCTCTATTAGTGTACTCAGGATGATGTCAAGATGTATGTCATGATCATCATGAGTTTTAGATTATGCCAATATGTCACCATCAAATAAAACTATGAACTAATCCAGGTATAGGTTAAATATTTTGTTCATTAGGGCCATAAACTCTTCTGGTGCATTGGTTAATCCTAACATCATCACAAAAAAATTATGCAACCCATACATGCTCCTGAAGGTAGTATTTGGTGCATCAGAAGGTATCACCCTTAGCTGATGATACCTTTATCTTAGATAAATCTTGGAGAACACTGAATCTCCTCTTATCTATTCAAAAATATCATAGATTCAAGGAAGAGGGTATTGGTTCTTAACCATCATTTGATTCACCTTCCTATAATCAACACATAACCATAGAAATTTTAAATCCTTCTTGGAAAACAACACTAGAGATACCCAAGGTGATGTAATAGGATGAGTGAAACCTTTATTCTCGAATTCCTATAACTGGTTTTTAAACCCCCATATTTATATAGGTACCATTCTATATGGCATAATATAAACTTGTTTTACTACCAGCAATAACTGTATCGTGAACTCAACATCCCCCGCAGGTGGAAGTCTTGATAAGTCATCAGGAAACACATCCTGAAACTAATTCACCACAATAGTAAAGACAACATACTCTACACCCTCATCATAAAGAATGATACAAGACACTTGGGTTGTGAGTTTACTCAACTATTGAAAAACTAGCCCAACACGACCTGCCCGAACATCTCATTCACCATAGTAGACATAAGTGTCTCCCTTAAGAGATGTGAATGTTACCCTACATCAGTAATAGTCAATATGGTCTTGGTATAATACTATCTAATCCATTCCCAAAATGATATCAAAACATTAAATATCAATAGCAAACAAATTCGAAAGAAAACGATACCCACCAACCTCAAGAGCACACCCCTTACATTACCAGATATTTTCTGATCTCACCCCGAAGATAGTTTCAATAAAAAAACCCACATAAATTTCACCACTATACCCAACACCACCACAAATTGAGCAGAAAGAAAAGAATGTGTGACACTTATATCAAATAGAGAATTAGAAATCACAGTAGCTATAGGAATTGTACCTTAAATTGTGATGGTTCAGCCACACCGCCTCCAGATGTAGGCTGAACTTTATGAAGCTAACCAACCCCTATAACCTAGGATATGGAATGATTTCCTAGTGATACATTGTCCTAGTTTTATGGATGTTGTTTCCCTAGAGTATCGCACCCACCACCTTGACTGGTACAAACGTAGAGCTCCAACTGCCTACCTAATATGGGGTAACCAACCCCCTACCTATACTATGTATTGGCATCATCCCTCCATCATTTCTTGACTGTTGAGGGTTCCTACCGAACCTATGTACATTAACCAAACTTCCACACACTTGGCACTCAACTGGTGGCTGGGGACCCTGACCACACATGTGTCCCAGCCTACCGCACTGATAACAGAGGAATCGGTCACTACCCGAAGAAACTGGTTCCCTTCCCTAACTAAACTACCCACTAATTCCCTAGTATAAACTCTCAAAATGTCACTTCCAAACATCAAACGTCGCACCATCAGATCACCCAAATGAAACTGCATTCCCACCTCTAGGAAACTCTTTGAAATTCTCCTCTGTGATAAGAACCTGATCTATCACCACCAAAAACAACTTTATGATGAAGATATTAACATGGGACTTGATCTCGTGTATAATTATATTCTATAAGAACCTCTCCATTGCTACCTTATCCCCTACCAAATTTGGAAAAAAAATTACAATTTGGTGGAATGGCCTACATAATCCATCACTGACATAGTCCCCGAGGTAAACCTCATAAATTTCACAGCCTTATACTACCTTAGAGTTTCTGGATAGTAAGGCTTCAGAAGCTTTTCCTAGAAACTATTCCATAGTACACCCTCTACCTGCTCAGTCTAAAGCAAGATGTCCCACTAGCTCTTTGCCTGACCTCTCAACATGTGGGATTCCAGTTTGAATCTCTTATCAGGAGATGTCTATAAGTGATCAAGAATCATCTGGACATACTCTATCTAGAACTCATCTTCCTATGGCCTTCCCTCTCAGTTAAAGGTTGGAGGGTTTTGTAGTTAAACTCTCGAGTCATCTCAAATGTGCTCGGCGCAACCCACCTTGTGTCTCATTCCATCATCTGCAAAAAACAAGTGAAGGTATCCTGGAATTGATCCTCTCCTCTATTACCCTGGTTCACTGGGGTATCTTGCTCCACTTCTAGTGGATCATTCTTGTAGATATCCTATTTTCTCCCAACTTTCACACGTCATTGTGGTGGCATTTCTCTACAATTCCAAACACGAGTCTTAGAACACATAACAAAAATCTTTGATAGTTTACATAAATATAGCCCTCTACTAGACATAAAAATCATCATTCATACACTATACCAATGGATATCATTACACATATAATGATACCCTCATAATCCTTATTGTGGGTCATAGTTAACATGTGATTAAACCAAATTACATAGTCAAGAGTTCTTACTTAGACACCCTATTTTTTTAACAATTTCAACGTTCACAACACAAATCTTTCTATTTAGTCACCTTTCCTATTTCAAAAATTATTACAAAAAACATTTTATCTCATTTGAAACCCTTAATTAATCATGATTATTTAACCCTTCATTAACATTCTTCTATTTACCCATTTTCATCAATTTTTATTAGACACCATTTTCTTAAAAAATTTCGAGAATTAAAATGTGTTATACAGTTCATGTCCCACACATCCATTCCATGTATGCCTATCATGATTTATGCCACCCATATCCCTTGGTTCAAAACAAGATTCATGAATTCACAACATCGTTCCATTCTGGCAATGATAAAATTACCACAAAACATTCACATTACATAATAAGTGCCTCACCTAATAGTGAAATAATTTTTAACCGTAACACACATCAAGAACAAAAATTCCCACCCTAGGTACTTGGGTTTTACCTCTTACATGGGTTATTTACTCACATGAATGACCTTGTTACCAAGGCCCAAAAATTCATAATCTCATGTCTACCATTACCAAATAGTAATTCAAAGAAAAGAACCTGTCTCTTATACCACTTTGTAACATCCCCAACTTAGAGGCCACTAAACTGATTCCCCAAGTCAGGTCTCCACATGAACTCAAGCATGCATCCCCATACACCATAGGTTTCCATCTAGCAGTTAGGGTATGAATAAATATGTGGCGATATTACACACTCTTTATCATAGTATTCCACATAAGATAACAATATAAAATAAAGGAAACAATATACAATAACTAATAAACTTGCATTTCCATCCATTTTCCAAAACTGGGGACAAACCCATAACCAACTGCTAAATATTCCATGTCATGTAATGAATGTCAAAAGTGAATAAAATCCAACATAAAGACTAATGGAAGAATCTCTAAAATTGGTCATAACTCTATGTCTGGATCCTCATCCATGAACATCCCAAGCCAAAATCAACCCTCTTGCATTGGTATTTTTTCCTTATCCTGGCTTGTAACCATGAAATCTACTTAGGTACCCAATGGAGGCCTAAGAAGGGTGTGAGTAAAACTCAGTAGGCCACCACCAATGGTGTCTACCAAATATCCAGTATAAGAAAATAATGTATGCATTTCTTAATATATAACAAATAAACAAGGAGTAATGTGATTCCATTAGGAAATAATTATTTAACTAATACATTGTCATTATAAGTCTGTGGGTTGGGTATTCCGTTTATTACACAACATCCTAACATAGTCAACTACTATTCATAAGATAATAAATCAAGTTCCCTGGCTCATTGGGGAAAACATCACACAAGTAAACTTATTTCACATACCATGGAGCAACAATCTTGGTAATCTCAACCAATTTAATCACACCTTACTTGGATCCTAAGTCTAGGTAATCATCCAATTAATATATTAGGGGCTTAGAGAATCATTCAGACTCTCTAACCCGTGCATTCAAGTGGTGGGTTTTGGAGCCTTGGTCCAACCTGACCCATGGGAGTAGGTCATTAGTCAATACCCACAACAACCAATCTATGTGCACATGATTTTATTAACCATTAACCACATTTACCATATTCTGAAACATAAAAAATAATTTCACATAACGTTAGCAATTCAATTCTCAATAAACACATCAATTCATCCTCATGCCTTAACTCGTTAACATATTCCCATTTCAACCCATGATCAATTTGTCACAATCACTTTAATTCATTTTACCCACCCACAATGTTCCAAACAATCCCTTATTCCCTTATTAAATCCTCAAAACAACCACCATTAGTTCATTTCATAATTTAAGATAACTTTTCAAGACATATATATCATAGGCTCTACTTTGTCTCACAATTCCATGTTCAATGACATAATTTTCCATGTTCGGGGTGTTAGCGCACCCCATGGGTAGCCCTAAGATCAGTGAAATCAACCTCAATGAAACCCACAGGGATCATTAGGGGTTAAATTCATCATTTTTTTAACCATTTTTTCAATTCCGATCAAAGGAATCGAAATCACAATAAGAGATAACTAAAATCACAACCACACATGCACAAATAAACTTCAAGACTATGGGATATAAGTTTTAGACCACCTACCTTAAATCCGTAGATGAATGCTCACTTAACCTTAGCATTAGATATGGATTCAATAACCCATTCAATCCCCAACCAAAGATCCGCTGTAAAAATAGGGTTTTTGGGCTTCAAAAGATGAAAAAAAAACCACAATCTCTAATACAGAAAATAGAATCAAGTGAAGCATTAAACTTACTCATAACTTTGATCCAAAAGTAATGGCACTCTAAATTGACTAGAAATGAAAGATATATACCATTGGGACTATTTGTGGATTTAGGTTAATCACTAGGGATGGAGGAGGAAGAAATTCGAAGAAGATCACGTGAAAACTTAAAATACCGAGGGGGGAATGGTAATTTATCACTTTTAAAGAGCTGCATGGTTTGGCCCCAAGGTTTTCCAAATTGTCCACCAACCGTGCACTATGCTCTATCCAAGAGAGGATAAGTCACACTGTTAACCGATAATTTATGCATGGTTTAACAAATCATGTGCTACCCATGCGTAATTCCTCTATCCAACCTCGCACAGTTTGGATTTCCCCCTTTTATGGTTTTAACCAAACCATGCACCCTTTCTCTAGGATAGAAAAGTTTGGGCACACGGTTTCCACTAACCATATTCCAATCATGGAGCATGCACATGATGGACCGATTTTTCTTTATTTCATGTCCCAAACCCCTGGGACACCCCTGTGCATCCTCATACACTAGCTAAACTTTTAATTAACCAACTCAAAGGGGTTTAAATGAAGATTTAATCATGGACATACCTTCACAAAGTCCTAGATATTAAAGGAGGTCACAATAAAAAGGATGTCCTAAGGAACCTATCTATTATCTAATAATATTTCACATTAAAAAATCATTCATTCTACAAAGTCTATGTATACAATTTATATGAATACTAGTATAATTTATCACTTTCTGATTGAAAAGAGGCTATGGATTAAGGGTGATTTGATTATATGTTCTTAGATTCTTATTTAAAAAACATCTAAAAGTAAAGGAATAGTTGAATAATTCATTTAGTTCACTTGGGAAAACATTTTTTGAGGTTTGATAAACCTAAACACATAGTAAATAATATTATTACCATGATACTAGAGTAATTAAATAAAAATGATAATTCCAAATCTAATAAGATGAAGAATAATAAATATTAGGAAATTACGGTTTACATTTCATATAAATATTGAAGAATAGAGAATCTGTGGATACTTGAGAGTGGTATTTCATCACCCATGACTAGAAATAATAATCACTTCAACTATATCAAAAGGTATGATGGATGAGAAGTTACATTTAATAATGAAAAATCAATCAATATTAAAGCATTTGGATTCACCAAGATTGGTAAATAGAAATATAGTGAAATTATTTTTCCGATGGGATTTGAAACAATATATTGAGCATCTCTCAAATCAGAGATAATGGAAATTACCTTATTATTAAAATAATAGATTTTTCATTAGGTGTACAAAGGATGGAACAATCCTAATAAAAGTGTTATGAACAAGTGGAAATGTGTTCCAAATTTCTAATGTAAAAGATATGTGTTGTATGAACATGAAGGAATGAGATCAATTATGGAAATGGAGACATGAATATTTGGGAAAAAATAACATAGATTATCACATTAATTAGGAATCTATAATGAATCTACCAAATCTACATTGTGAAAGGTTCAACACTTCTAACACTTTTCAAAAAATAAAAAATGGTAAAAAAGAGCCACAAGCTGGTGAAGATCAAGATGATGAAACCACTTGAGTAGGTATACTCAAATGTTTGTGAACCAATGATCTTAAAATAAACCAATAGAGATAGTTATTACATAATTTTTTTTATGATTTCACTTGTATTACTTATTTTTATTTTATATTGACTAAATCAAAAGCTCTTGAGGAATTTAATAACATTTTAGGAAATGTTGAGATTTATATAGAATGTATTTTCAAGATATTTTAATCTAATGATGGATTTGAATGTAATAAAAAAAATATTGATTTATATAATAAATAAAGGAGTAACTGAGTGA
This sequence comes from Viscum album, assembly GCA_963277665.1. NCBI lineage: Eukaryota > Viridiplantae > Streptophyta > Magnoliopsida > Santalales > Viscaceae > Viscum > Viscum album. The sequence goes on along the minus strand of OY728142.1, from coordinate 437,042,675 downwards.
AAAAATGGGTATGGCTATAACTATGTTATCAAATCATAACACCTCAAAATTATTTTATCAAAAATCTATAATATTGACTATATGCATCCCAAATAAATGCCTAATTCTATTAAATTCAATTGAAAAACATTATGAGTTATGGCTTGGAAATAATACATTATTGAGAAGATTTAATCTTCTTATTAGTCTATATTACATCAAAATTAATGAAAGATATTTTGGAAAGTTTAATGAAAAAACCAATGAAGGTATATTTCCTGGATACACACCCGGTGGATGGTGTTACCGGTTCTATAACAATAATTTGAGAATAATCGCTGACATATTAATGGTAATTTTGTTAGAAAATAAAAAAAATCATTAACATAATCACCTATTAATTATTATGTTTATGAGCCTCTTGAATAAAATATTAAACAATATGGGAGTATTCTTTATATATAAGCATATTTTCAAAATTCTCAAGACAATTAAAAAATATATAATGATGAGTAAAGCCTTATACAAGGATAAAAAAAGTTCTAAAGACTAATGAAGCCTGTAGAATCTAATAACATACTTGGAGATTAGAAAATGGTGTTTAAAGATGAAGGATTATGAGTAATTAAAATTATATTTGCATTATTTTTCAGGTTTTACCAGATAGTGTATAAAAATATTTACAATATAATGATTGGACAACTGTGATAGAAGAAGAGGTAAATAAAATGTATTAGAATAACAATTTGAAATTGGTGTCCTGTATTAATGAAAATAATGTGATCAAGGAAACATGCATTGTTTGGAATAAACTCAAATATAAAGGATAAGTAGCATGAAAAATTATTTCTTATTTTTTAAAGGATTATCTCAAATTAAATGTATTTATTTTGATGATAATTTTTATACAATCAGAATGATTGAAATGATAAGGATCTTACTTGATATTTTTTCCCGTCATAATTATAAAAAATTCTAAATGGGCATACATTAAGTATTTATAAATATTTAACTTGAGGAGGTAGTCTAAAATAAACAACCAAAATGGTTTATCCTTAACAATGATGATTCATAATTATGAAAGTTGAAGTTGGAGTTACAAAGGTTAAAACAAGTTCCCCAAAAGTGGTATTCAAAGGTGGAATGAAACTTAAGGATCATTAAATCCAAAAAAAGAAAAATTTATTCTGATATCTATGTAAAGGGAGATGGTAAAAACCTGGTCATAGTGATTTTGAATATTGATGAAATAATTTTTACTATAAATAAATCAGAGACTTATGGGAAGATCATTACCCAAATGAGGTGATTATATGGGATATTAATGATTGGTGAGATGAAATTTTTGTTTTGTTTATAAGTCACCAATATAGAAGATTTAATTTTTCTCTCATAATAAAATTATTCTCATGAGTTAAAAAAAATTTCATGGAGTAATCAATAAAATTATTTACTCCTATAGCAATCAAGACCAATTTTTCCATTAATTAACAAGGAATCTTGATCAAAAATAGTTTTATAAAGGATTATTAGAAGCCTACTCTGTTTGATGAAATTTATACCATACATCCTTTTTTTCATCACTCTATATTCATGATTTCAAAGTAAAATTATGGATAAATATCATGAACTGGTGAAATATAACTTATGTTATATCAAGGATACTCTGAATTTTAGTTTGAGTTATAAAAAAAAAACATAGTTTTAGCAGTACTGTTATTATAACATTAATTAGTCTAGAGATGTGGGAGATTATAAGTATACTTCTAGAGTTGAATTATTTATTAAAGGAAAATTCGTTTTATGGAACTCTAAGAGGAAAAAATATATCACAGTGAGAAAAATTAAAAATTAATGTGTTTTGAAAACTCAAGAAATAGCACAAATGATGTAAATAAAGTCACATATTGAATATATGTGTATGAATGTATCATACTCATTAATTATTAGGTGTGAAAATAAATGTGTAATCAACTTATTAAAATATTTATCGCAATATTCATAGTCAAATCATATTTAAATCAAGTACTACTTCATTAAATAGAAATTTGAACATGGTGAGATATCCTTTAAATATGTTTCAACCAAGGAACAAGTTTCTGATATCGTGATGAATCATTGAATGAAGGATGTATTCAAATACTTGAGAGTGTTATTGGGAGTGAATTACCTTCTAAAATTAATATAGGTTTTTTTGTTTATTTTCCTTCTTTTATTCCTTTAATTTGTTCAAAATGGAGGAGAATATCAAAGGATTGCTACCTGAAAATGGTAGGAGACTCTAGTTTTTGTTTTTTGGTGATAATTATGGCGTGGAAAGAGAAAAATAAGATTATCATAAAGGTTGGAATTAAGGAGTTGGTAGTTAAATCTTGTAGAATTTCACATTTATTAATTCAGATATTTCCAATAAATCTATAGGGGGAGATTAAAGAGTACTTAGAGATATTGAGGAGTCTTTAGAGAATTAATATGTTTATGAGTAATAAAAATTGGATATCTCTCATGATTTAAATTGAAAAATGAGGAGTTTTCAATTATTTTCAATTAAGATATGGCCAATATATCATTTATAATTACATCAATAGGTTGGATAACTTTAAAAATCACTAGTTTAACCTATAGTGCAGTGTATAAATAACCTTTACATTGGAGGATTTCTATGAATTATTTATTAAGGAAAATAATCCATGATTTTGAAGTGTGTTTATGTTGTATTTATTTGAAACATTCTTCTAGATGAGTTAAAGTATCTTTATAGTTTAGTGTAAATGAAAAAGAATTGTGTTTTGTGAAGTTTAATCACATCATAGTGTGAAGGATATAATTTCCCCATGAAGGGAATGTTATCGATGAAGATTTTCACTCTAATCTAGAATCTTGTTCCATCAATAGGTTGGTTGCACCATGAAGGATGTATCAGAGGGATTGTAGGGAGTTGTTTGTTTTTATTATTCTTAGCCCATGATAAATCAATGCACCATATATTTGGAAGATAATTATTCTAATGAATTAATGTAATTAATCATTCCATAAAAGGTTAGATCATATTGCAATGGTTATTTTGTTAGATTTATAAGTCTCATTAGAATAGTAATTCAATGTTATTACACCAAAATAATTATATCCTACCCATGACTTGTCTTCTGTAGATGTTAGTAGATGTGAGTAGATTTGGTTTTCACACTATGAAAAACAATGTTACACAACAATAATGGTTAGGAGTCCTTGGGATTAAATTACCATATTCATATAATCTATAAAATACATCATTAGAGAAATAGTCACGCCATAATTAATTTTTTATCTATAAATATAAGAGTGTCTCATCCAAACCAAATAGTGGGGAATTTTTATGAGATTTTTTCACTCATTATAGGGAGAAGTCTAGGAGGATTTAGTGGTTGATCAAGGAGAATATCAAGGGTTCACATGTTATCCAAATTCTATAGGAACTTGAGGTTCCAGAAATTTTGATTTATCTATTATATCTCAGTATTCTTTATTTTAATTATAGTTCAAGTTCAACTTCTACCTCCTTTACTTGTTATTATTGATAATAAAATAAGAACATGCACTGTGAGATCACAAGTTTTCACACTAAGAACTAGACACTTAATATCAATAGTTAGTGAACCTAGTATTCACCCTTATGTCATGTATGTTATCTACCTATATTTCTCAAATCATCATATCATCAACATCAAAATCCTTTTGTTAAATAACTGGTTTTGGTAAACTATGTTGAGATTTTCTATTTCTGGAAACCACTAATTCAGCCCCAATAGTATTATACTCTCACATGGGACTTTAAATATATAAATTTTTATAACAATTGACATATTAATACGCAAATTCCATTTTATTATAATTTAAGTAATAGTGTTGAATTCCTTTTTAAAAAATAATAGTTCACGTTTTAATTTAACTATATAACCAGTTATAAAATATCTATCTAGAAATTTATGTAACACTTAAGAAAGGTATGGAATATGTTAATATGCTTATGATAAACAAAGAATAATTTTCAAGGTCAAAATTAGATTTTAAATTGGCTATAGCTTGAGTGAATTATTTGAAATCTATTTTAAAATAAGACTTGGAGTTCAAATGTAAATTTACTACATATTGTTATATTTTTGACAAAAATGATATAGAACATTATAGAAAGCAATGGATTGTTTATTAAAAGATAATATACTTCAAATATCTTATAAATATTATCATATTAATAAAAATTAATTATTATGTCAAGATAAATATAAAAATTATTATGAAATGTTGATATTGTGCTTGTGCAACATGGGAAAAATAAAAAATGGTAATTTAGTGATAATATTGACAAGGGATAAGTTTATTCTAAACCTTATGGGGTAAATATGATGATAAATAATTAATATAAATTTTTTAATGGAAATTATAAAAATAGATATTTTTAAATAAAAATTATCAGAATAACCCTGAATATATATATAAGAATTAAAACTATTTATTAATTAGAAAAATTATGAAATATTATTTTGAATCATATGTGGATGGGTAATGATTGATCTTATCTTATATTTTTTATTATATAAAACTTAAAACATAAAAATTACATTTTAAACCCTTAAGGAATAAATATTTTAAAAAAATGACACCAAATCAAGTCTATAAATAGTAATTTTACTCTCTATTCTCAAACCATTCCTTTTATTCAAGAATTTATCTCATTAACTATCTTTATATACTCTCCAATTTAATCCCCTTTAATTCCATATACTCTTAAAAATTAATTTTCTAACCAAACAACTTGATCAAAGTGGTTGTTTTAAAGATCATCCAAGGTATGATTTACCTTTGTTTTTCAATTACATAATTATTTATATTTTTTTCTATTTCATTAAGGATATCCTATATTTAGAACTTATATGATGGACAAGACTAGTTTTAATCATTTTTTTCATTCTTAAAAGACAAAATACACAAATAACAACACTATTATACATAACTTTTAATTCTATTTCATTTTCTCTTTTACCTTCCATTACTTTTATTATTTTTCATCTCTTTATTTTTAATCCACATACAATCTATATATACCACTCTTGAACGGGTTATTAATATTCATTTAATTTTATGTTAAATCTATGTGGTATCAGAATTATTACCTATGGTGGATATATATAATTATATAGATATATGTGATTGTGGTTTTAATATGTCTCAAATTTTATTCAATTCATTGAAATTATAGACATTTTTATTTATATTTTTATATATTGTATATATATATAAGATATTAGATGTAAAAATCACTGAATCTTTGAATAAATAGTCACAACTTCCCAAATCTTAATTTTTTACTATTGTTTTCAAGTGTGGACATCATGCAAGATCACTCTGTATGGCCACAATAGAAGAAGCCATATTGGATGCTAGATGCTATGTATTAGCCACATATATCTAGATCCATGTTCCCAAATGTCCAAAGATTCACAGTAAAATTCACTTTCATAACATGATAATCACATTATTCCCTATGTCTTCCTTCCAAGAAATATCAGTATCACACTACTCAAAATATTGAATAATCCTTTTTTACACTACCACTAATAGGAAAAAATGTTATGTAATGTATTTATTTTTTCAAACCCCATCTCGTTTTTGTTTTTTGGAAATTAGAGGGGTTGAGATAAATTTGGAAGAAGTTTTAGAGGTGTAGAGTTTAGTTTTAGATATGTGGGGGCCAAAATGCACATAGTGGTAGTCATGGTGGAGGCTGTTTTCTACCCTATTTTAGATATTCGATTGTGGGAGTTTGCTGTTGGGGTGATTAGTGACTCTGGGGAGTAAAAAATCCATTTTAGTGGGTTTGTTTTATTGAGGAATTCCCTATATAATACAAGTAAGGGAGAAAAACTTAATTTAAATTGTATGGTGTCATAGGGAGTTTGGAAATGATTCTTATGTATATATTAAATTATCTTATATATTTTTCCTATTGTGTGGAGTGACTGTTGTGTACAGAAAAGGGAAAGGTAAATTCCACCATACCTTTATGGATTTTTTAAGGGATCTATGGTTAAGGGAACTATGACCATGTTTTATACCAACACACTATAGTTCTGATCAATATTGTTTTAAAAGGGGGAAATATCCATCTAGAAGAGGGGGAGATGTGCCCTTTTTTATGTTGAAGTTTTAGATCAAGCTTCAAGAAAAGTCACCATAACTAAGGTTGATGTCATCACACCATGGTGACGAACCATTGGATTTTATATATAATTGGGGGGGGAGAAGAATCCCTATAGTTCAAAATTTTCTTATTTTCTTTCATCCATAGCTAAACCCCATACCTATTTAGTTCTATATAGATATATTCTCATGGGTATTATACTCTTATTTTATGAGGATTGATCCCTCTTGGTCTAGGGTATCCATCTTATCCCATTTAGTTCTATCCTCTTAATCTATTATTTTATAGAGGTTATAGTAGTGAGTTTTTTTATGTTTTGGTTATTATTGCAGAATAGTGGATGATGGTTTGTTTTGGTTAGGTTCTTGGTGGTTTTCATAAAGTTTAGTAGTGGTTGATTCTTTGCTCCTCTTTTCTTATTTGGTGGTCCTTGAAGATTCATATTGAGGTAGGGGATTTGAGACATTTATCTTATCTAGCTTCAAGTGTGTGATTTGAATACTTTTTATTTAATAGGTAAATGGTTAAAGTTAACCTAATGAAGATAATTAATCATGCCTATAGAATTGGAAATATTAAAAGGGTGCTTTTATTTACTTACAATTATGCCTTTATTCATGATAGTTTCTCGTGAGATTTTCTAGATTGTGTGAAATATTAATGATGTGATTATATATTCTTCACATTAATATTTAAAATTATAATATTGATTAAGTAATATAAATATGGTAATATTAGGAAGATAATGAATAAGATATTCACTGAATTTTATATCTCGTCCTTGAAATTATTTAACATGATTAAGTGTTTCTTGATCATATCATTTTAATTATTGTAGATATTATTATCTTATAATTAATTGGGTTTCTTATTTTCTAAAACTTGTGCATAATTAACTAATTGATTCAAAGTAGTAAGAAACATGTTTATTACTAGAACTAATCAGTAGTGACTGAATGTGTCTGATCCCTATTTTCTTAAATCATGTATGATTTTAATGATGTAGAATTTATTTCCCCTTGATATTTTGACTACAGAGAATATGATTTTTTCTATTTATATATTTTAATAATATATATATTTCTCTAAATTATGTGAAAACCAACATGGTTTGATTATTTAGAGTGGGTTGGGTTATTTTTTCCTCTATGTGGATGTGTCTTAATTTGATTTGTGATGAGATGGTATGTATTGTGTGGAAATGTGTTAGGGATGATACTAAAATGGTTAAATTGGGTTGGGATATTTTCTTCATGGTTATTTTTCTTATTGATTGGACAATGTGTTTATTGTATACTTTATGTAGATTGGTAGTTTTATTGTGGGTATCTCTTCCTAGAGATAGGTTTAGTAGAGTCTTAGAATCCTTGGGATTATATAATCGTAAATCAATGATGAATTAATTATGGGTAGGATAGTTCTTGAAACTTACCTATGATCATGTAATGTTAATAAATGAAAATTCATGGAATAGTTCATGATTTAAAGTTCTGGGATTTAAATCTAGAATTGAAATTTTTAATATGAAATCACCTTTCCTTTAGATAGTTAATATACATATTGAACTATAGTGAATGAATAGTGATACTACTGAATCTGGATGCTTGTATATTGTGTATACATATCTTTCTATTCCTGGTGATGGAACCCGAGTTTTTAGGTGGGACATTTTCTATAGTTCAAGTCTATGGTCAGATAGTTTACCCTAGATTAGTCAAGTTTTATATTATCATTTTGTTATATTATTTCTTACACTTCACCGCCCGAGTTGGTAGGGGAAACCAATACCTATATTGTCTTTGTGTCTCAGGTGTGTTCCCAACATCTAGGTTACTATAGATATAGATGACTTATTACTTCCCTTACACCACTCTCTTCCAGACATAGAATGGAATATATCCATACCTAGGCTACAGTGGGTTGTAGTTATAGGGTATGTGCTTATATGGTTTATAGTGTCTCGTGGTTATTAAATACATGTATATGCAGGCTTTATATGCTTAAAATTATATAATATGCTTTTATTATGATGTAATGGATTATGGTTATACATGTTAATTTTTTCATAGGCTATAATGTATCAAGGTATAGTGTATACATACATGGTCTATGATGGATCTTGGTTTTACTATATGGTTATGAGGATGTGATGATGATATGGTTGTGGTATATATCCATGGATATTAGTATGATCTGATTCTTATGTGGTTTTGATATGTTTTCATGGATGTTTAGTATTACTTATAGAGGGTATGGGAGCATGAGGACATAAGACATTGGGTTTTAAGGTGATTGTTTTAGTGGGTAAGTAGAAGTTTGGTGTCTTTCTTATGTATATGGTTTTGATATAAGATTACTTAATTAAATGTTCTCCTTGTAGAGGGTGGAATATATTTTAATTTCTTAGGTGATGAGTTGGTTTTCATTGTATATTCACTGGTGCTTTAGTATGCTTCTTTCATGTTTTCATGAGAGCTTTCAGTATCCTACTAATTATACCCGTAAGCTCACCCTAGTATATATATTAAAATTCAGTTTTCAGGCATGATTAGGAGATTTAGTTGTGTATTTATTTAGGGGTTGATGGATTTTTTAGTCACTACCTTAGCATTATTGATGATATTTTCATATATTTTTGCTTTTCATGACATTTATGTGTTGGTGTTGGCTATTTATTTATGTTGTGAATTTTTTATGTGGATATTTTATTATTTATTGAGATATATATTGAGGGTATTTCATCTAATATATATGAATTATATAACCTTGGTGTTATTCACTAGCACATGTACTATTTAAGGTGATCTTTAGAGTCACTCCCATATTTACTACTATCCCGAGTGGGGTATCCATGGAGGGGGTTGTGATAGAGTGGTATAGATGATTTTGGTTAAGATATTTGATGGATCTTAGGGATAAGAACTGGTGAGTACTACATGTGTTGGTGGGGTAAAAATGTTAGTTGAACATAGTATATGATGCAACAAAAAATAATGACTAGGACATGGGATTTTATGGCCCCTATGATAGGATGAATGGACCTTAAGTGTACTAGATGTCCTAGGTGAAGTGATGTTGTTTACAAGGTACAAACCTAGGTAAGGACCGTGCATCAGGATTTCTTATTATTGTTATTGAATTGAGTAGATAATGTGAATTTTGAAGAATCATAAAAAACTAATATTAATTATTTCATATTCCTAGATTATAAATTCGGAAAAGTTTTTTATTTCTCAAGTATGGATCTAGGTTGATGTTCTCAATGGGTTATTAGTGATGATGTTTAACAAGATGCATCAAAATATTACCATATAGTTGTATTCAATGAAGATGATTCTTGGAGGAATACACTTCGATGGTTGTAGTTCTTAATCTTATAGAAGTATGAGGAATCCATTTCAGATTATGATATAAAGGCATGGATAAGGGATAAATAGATTTCTTTCAATATGATTCACACTTGGAAGGAGAATTGTATTCTATTGGAAATTAGTATGTTGTGAGGATTCACTCATAAGTGGTATATTTTTTTGAGGGGTTGTCATGAGGAATCATTTTTTTCATTCGGGATATTCCATAATTAGTTTTAAGAAGAGTTTCTTTCTTCAACCATGAGATTATATTATCACCTAGAAATTTATACTCTTCACCATGTAAGTTTCAATGTGAGGGAGTTTTTTAGTCAGTATAACAATCTTATCCTTTATGATTCAAGTTATATACCAGATGATGAGGCTACATTGAGGAATTTTGAAAAATTATTTCAGCCATAGATCTAGTGTCAGATCACACCATTCATGTTGCTAGCATATCATAAGGTGGTTGTAAAGTAGAAAGTTATCAATAGGATTTTGATTACGACTAAATAGAAATGGGAGAGGAGTGACCTCAACTCTTTGAGTAGATTATATATGGAAGGAGGTTCTTAGTTTCCTATTCAACTAAAGTTTCACATAGGGGGTCCATTTTCATCCTTCTTCATTCTATTTTATAGGAAATGGAAAATCCCAAACCTCTACTAAGATATTGTACATGGTTTTCTTTTAATATGGAGTTCATGTGAATTATAATATTGAGTGTCCAAACTTACTCAAAAATTAGCATGGAGCTACAAAGTGTAACATCCTGGATCTGAGTGCCTCCCAAAGGTGTCCCGAACCCGATTGGTCACATAACCTCAAGCGCATTTCCCCAAACTCTAGAGGCTTCTGACTAGTGGTGAGAGAAAAGGTGTGATAATGGGGAAACTATTCCCCATTGTAAAAGTATACACAACAAAAAACAAATAGTAACAATAGCGAAAGTAGTAATACCATACAATAGAAGTAAACAATGGAAGACAGATAGTAATAAAACAAATGGATAATATATACAAATGATGCATGTCACATGTGTCTAGGAAAGCATACAAACATTTCACAATACTTTAAATACAATAAAAAAAATTATAGAGAATCAAGTAAACTTTAACAGCATCACAAGCATTCTCTTGGTCCCATGCTCCCTAACTCCAACAGTAATCAAGTACCTGATGAGGAAGGGTGCTTTCCCTTATCTATACCTACAACTATATAACCTATTTGGGTCCAAAATCAAGACCCAGATAGGGTGTGAGATGAATCCCAGTAGGTAACTACAAAAAATATCTATGCCTAACTATCAGTGAATATATATAGCAACTAATGTTTAAAAAGAAGCAATAAACTAGGAAATACTCAAAAGTAAACAATCCTATAGTTTTCAATTGCATTCATTTACTTTTATTTCATCTTATGAATCATGAAATATTGGGATCTAGCCTAAGATATATATCCCCCTATGTAATAGTAACAAAACAGATATATCAGAAGACTATATAAATAATCAATTAAGACTGAGTCCAAGCTTTTGCTTTGTCTTGGAAGACTCATCACAATCATTTAATAATTCATAAACAACCCTCTGGGAAAGCTCCCATGGTCTAACCCCTTTAGTTTAACATTGCACCAATTCATTAAATAATCACCCTCCTGGAAGCTCTCATGGTCTAACCCCTTTGGTCTAACATAACACTAATACTTTACAAACGACCACCTGGGTTGCTCTCACAGTCAATTACCTTGGGTTAACATGGTGTAAATAACTTATAAATGACTTCCCGGGTAGCTCTCATAGTCAACACACCTGGGTCAACATAGCATAAACAAATCATAAACAACCACCTGGGTAGCTCTTACATTCAATACCCCTGGGTAAATATCTACACCAAGGCTCTCACAGTCTTGTGTAAATGAACATGGAAACCCCCACAGTTTTCCTAGTCCAAGGCTCTCCCGGTCCATTGAAAAAATAGTGTTCATATCATATCAAAGCAGTACATGTAATCTATAACTACTACATGGATAAACATTCAGAAAGAATACCACATACATTTCATATAATCAATCAACTCCATCCAAATCATCCAAGGAATGGAAATAAAGATACGCCTAATAGGAATACTAGACCAAATGGACATAAATAGTAAATCAAGGGAAAACTCACCCATGGGGTGTCCCATAAACAAGGTATCTAACCTTATGCCTAAAAAACAACCCCTTAACAATCAGTCAAACCATTGCAGGCAAGATGAAGGGTTAAATTCCAAATCAAACAATACCCAAAACATGTATATGTGGAACTTTATCATATATAATAAAAATAAAAAGAAAAAAGGCACAAACCACTAACCTTGATATTGTAAAATCGATATACTTGAACATTATCCCTTTAATCAGCTTAGAATGGTGTAGATCTACAAAAATTTGAAAAAATCCAAACCTTTAATAACCCACGAAAGAGAAGGAATCAGAAATAAAGGATATAGGGGTTTTGATAACTCACCGGTGGGATTCCATCGCACCTGACGACGTCTCAATCGGATCTCAGATGGAGAACTGAGAGGGGTTCAAAGTTCGTCGTTCATTCCATCACTCTCCTATACGAATCACATGGAGTAAAAGATAATTCTAAACATAAGACGTGACCTTGCTCTGATATATCTATTAAAACAAAAACTACATGGCATGTTCATTAAATATACATGTCGTGTTGTATCCTTAACTAGCCCCCACCATAAGCGGTCTACCAGGTCACCACAGAGCCATGTTCTCAACCGTTACATAGTTAGTACGTGGTTGTATGCAGCAACTGGGTACACGGCATGTAATCCTAAGTACACAATTTGTACTTAAAAAGTCATTATTTATTCTTTTTTCCTAAAAACATCCCGAAATCAAGATCCGTACTTAAAATGAAGATAATGGTTCTTAAACCCCCACCCCCCCAAATAAATCTATCCCTGAATTTCTATTCCAAGGGTGGTGAAGTATAAACTATGAACAACTCTGGCCACTGTGATCGTACGTCATCCTCCCTCTCCCAGGTCTTGTCATGTACTCGCTCATGATTCCATAGAACCCATACCATAGAAATATACCATCCACAGAGAAACTTTGTGTTGCGCTCCACAATCCAAAGAGGGTGCTCCTAGAAGGATTCATCCACCTCCAACTCAATATCATCAGGTTGAAAAACATGAGATGGGTCTGAAAAGTAATGTTGTAGCTGACAAACATGAAAGATGTCATACATATCCTGGTACCTATAAGGTAACTGCAACCGATAGGCAACCAACCCAACTCTCTCAAAACCCTCAAACGACTGAATGTATCTCAATGAAATCTCCCCTACCTTCTAATCCTCTTGTGTCCCAACCTTGGTGTGACATGTAAGAAGACCTGATCTATGACCTCGAACTCCAGAGGTCATCTCCATCGATCAGAATAATATTTCTACTGAGACTGTGCAGTAGCCATCCTCTTCCAAATCAACTCCACCTGCTCTGTGGTCTCCAAGACAAGATGAGGTCCTAGCATAGCTTCCTCTCCTACCTCTATCCAACATAGTGTTGATCGGCATGGCCTACCGTAAAGCCTCATATGCTTCCATCTGAATTTTTTCTTAAAAACTATTATTGTAGGAAACTTCACTAGGGTAATGATCTCTCCCATGAGCCCCCGAAATCAAGGACGCTTGCTCAAAGAATGTCCTCCAAGACATGAATCGTGCACTCGGATTGACCATCTGTCTAGGGATGGTAAGTTGTACTCAGATGTACTTGTGTACCCAAATCCATTTATAGTCCCTACCATATATGAGAAGTAAATCAGGCATGAAAATGTACAATATCTTGAATGTTCAACTTTCCATGCCCAACAACACTGATGGTTTCCTTAATCAGAAGGAAATGTTCAACCTTTGTGAGTCTATCAACGACAACCCATACAACATCATTTCTTCTGGGCGAGCTTGGTAAACCTGTCATTAAACCCATCGTGCCATCATTCTACTTCCACTTAGGAATGGGTAACTATTTTAAAAGTCCAACCGGTCTCTGATTCTCCACCTTCATCTGGTGACAGGTAAAAAATATCATAACAAAACTAGCTACATCTCTCTTCATGGTTGGACATGAATACTGAAGATATATTTCTTGATAAAACTTGGTGACAGTAGGATGAACTTCTCATACGGAGGTATGAAACTCTTGAAACAGCTCCTCATATATGTCTAGTGACAGCCATATGCACAAAGGAAAACGAAAAACCTCATCATCACCTTCATCCATCTAGGAGTAGGGTCCACACCTGACATGATCTCCCTTAGGACTAGGCCTTCAGAATCGGATAGCTACCTCATTCTCACTCTATACAGTAGAGTATAGGTAATATCTATAGAAGAAAGAAATGTCTTCCCATATCTATTGTTCACCTTTAAATGCATCTTAGATAATAGAACCATAAGCTTCCACTCACTATTGGCCTCTTGAACTTCCTGTATTTGAGTTCTCCTACTCAACGCATCAGCTACTATGTTGCCTTTCCAAAGTGTGTAGGAAAGATCAAAGCCAAAATACTGAAGGTACACAACCCACCTTCACTGTCTCAAATTCAGATCATGTTGAGTAAAGATATACTTGAGGCTTTTTTGTTCAGTGTATACCACAAAATGCTCTCCCCAAAGATAATGTCTCTAATAGTGCAAAGCATGCAGAACTGCAGCCAGCTCGAGATCATGTGTTGGGTAATTCTTCTCATGTAGCCTCAATTGCTGATACCCATATGTAATGAATCCTCTCATACATAAGCACTTCTCCCATCTTGATACCTAATGAATCACAGTAAATGGTGTAACACTTTCTTAATTTCGGCAAGATCAGTATCATTGCTGAAATTAATCTCTCTTTCAGCTCTTGAAAGGCTAAAATGTAGGAATATTTCCACTAGAACCTTTCACCCTTCTTAGTCAGGCCTTCTAGGGGCGCTTCTAAGCATGAAAAGACCTGAATGAAGTATCTATAATAACCATAAAATCCCAGAAAACTCTTTCCCAAAAATACTTTCTTCGAATGATCACAGAAAACTACCTCCCTCACTTCTCTAGGTCTACTAGTACTCCCGTATGTAAGATAATATGACCCAATAAGTGAATATGGTCTATCAAAAAGTGTAATTTTGAGAGCTTAACATATAATTGATGCTCTATCAGTGTACTAAATACAATCTAAATATGGATGGCATGGTCGTGTCGAGTGTAAGAACACACCAATATATCATCCATGAATACAACCATAAAATAATCCAAGTAAGGATGGAACACTCTGTTCATCAGTACAATGAAAATTATTGGTGCATTCCTAAGACCGAATGGTGTAACAAAATACTCATATAGACCATACCTACCCTAAAAGGCTATAATAGGTATATCTGATGGTCTAACATGAAACTGATGATAACTGGATCTCAAGTCAATATTCGAGAACACTCAGGATCCTCAAAGCTGATCAAAGAGATCATCAATCCTTGGAAAGGGATATCGGTTCTTGACCATCAACTAGTTTAGCTTCCGATAATCCACAAAAAGTCTTAGGGTACCATATTCTTTCTTCTCAAAAAGGAAAGGTGAACCCCAAGGAGAAGTAGTGATTCAGATGAAACCCTTTTCCTTCAACTCCTCTAACTACTTCTTCAGCTCCTGTAACTCTGTTTTAGCCATCATATAAGGAGGAATGGACACCAATGCCTATCCTGGAACAATCTCAATAGAGAAATATACCTCTTTATTCATAGGTAAACCTAAAAAGTCTTCTGGAAAGACATCTCTAAATGATCCACCACTGGAGGAAAGTCCATATTTGAAGTCCCCAGGTCATCTAGATATATACTACAGATCTGGGTTGCAATTCCTCTCAACCTTTGATGCTCGGGTCCAGATCTAATCTCCTATATATCCCATTCACCCTTGTGTAGAAATGACATGACCTCTAGTGACATGAAATTCACCCTGCGGCAATAGAAGACAATAAATGGCTAAAAGGATACTAACCAGTATATTCCGAGAGTGACATCGAATCTTTTCATCTCTAAGACATAGAGGTGCCACAAGAAGTGACACCCACCAACCTCAAGAGGTCACTCCTTGCACTGATGTGCACTAGCCATACTAATCCCAAATGAAGTGTCTAGTGTCATTACAACGTCAAAAGTTAAGATTTAGAGCCCAAGGCTCCCCAAAATGACAATGGATATAAAAATATGGGAATCCCTGGTATCATAAAAAGAAAAATCTAAAACTACAGCAACTAGAATCATATTTCTAAATGTAGAGGGTCTGAGATCCTGGTCCTATTTGGTTTGTTCCATCACAAAATTATAACCTGTACCACGGCCCTACGACCCTGCCTAACTACCCTGAGCTGGTCCACCCTGTTGTCACTGAAAACCTTTTGTCCGGATACCGCGGCCACGACCACCTCCTCGACCTGAACAGCATGACAAACTCAAGTTCCCTATCCGAGGAGAACTGTTGGTCCTGCTCCTAAACATGGAGTCATAATAGATACCATCTCACCAGCAGTTGGTGATAACAACTGATAAAAATGAAGAATATGAATCATCTATCCACAAGATTGGCACTCAAATGGGTCTCTTGGTCATTGAGGTCTCAAGTTCCCACTCTTCCCACACTTGTAGTACCTCACCTAACTACCTGAAGATACATCCCTACTACTGGAATCACCATGTGAAGTCTCCCTATAGTGCTTCCTCCTATAAAATTAAGGAGTACCAAACCCGGATGCTGAACTGAACTGGATCGCACCTCCCAAATCCCTCAGATTGTGCTTAGTAATCAGTGTCTGGTTTACTATAGCATTCACTGAAATTATCTTAAAAACATTCACCTACGATCCGATGTTATACATGAGACCATCCTCGAATCTCCTAGCCAAAGATAACTCTTAACATCCAAAAATAGGTGTGAAGCACTATAGATCTGTAAAATGAGAAGAATAATTCATCACGGAAAGAGGGCCCTGCTCCAAATTCATGAACTCCTAGGCTCAATTGGACCTTATCATCTCGAGGTAGAATTAATCATAGAAGGTCCTCTGAAAATCTTCCGAAGTCATTTCCTGATGATGTCTTGCCTATGAGATAACATCCCACCATCTCGTGGTGGAATCACGTAGCATGTAATTCGCAAGCTTCACCCTCCTCTCAGGAGGAATCTCCAGATGCTTGAAGATAGAAATCATGGCCTCCAACCATGACTCTACAGCATGTGATCCTCCAACCCCATAAAAAGTGGGAGGATGTTTCTACTGGAACACCCAAGTCAACTCTGCCATAGTCGGGGCTGGATGTGGTGCTCCCTGAAAAGTCTACATCATCCTTATAAAGTCTTCATGGAACTGTGCATCAACACTTGTGTCTAGTATAACATCTGGTTCCAAAATGGGCATGATGGGAGGATCTATTGGTAGTCCCTGATATACCATATTGGGTGTCTAATAATCGCCCTATATCTTGAGTACAACTGAGGGACATCTTGGTGGCATGACTCTGCAAGGTCAAGCACATTCCTCAGTTCAATATTATCAAGGACTGCAACTTAGAAGTGAAGTAATGGAACAGGAGAAGAAAAACATTCATGTTTTACAACATAGGGTTACACTGCGTTTAGAACCATTGCACAGTGTGTTTCCTTAAGCTTTAACATGGGCATGTACCTCAGCCAACCTGGTCGTGTAACACTGCATACACACGACGTGTTCCTCATGAGACACATCATGTACTTGAATATTCCCTCCTACCAAAGTACTCCTACATGGATAGAACTACATATTTCTTCTAGCGTAACACTACACAGTGTGCACACTCTAGACACCGCATGTACTATATAAGTTCTATTTACCCATGTCATTTGTCACACGGTCCTGTATAGCAAAGCGTGTACTCACAGTACACGGCATGTTCCACCAAAGAGTTCCCAACCCCATGTATCTTCTCACACATTAAAGTTACACGGTCAACAAATAAACATTGTGTACATATGGTACATGACATATACTTTAAAAAATTCATTTCTTCCAGAATAGAAGAACACATGGTGTGTGTTCCTAACATCACATGCCATGTTGTCTGGGTTTCTAGATATTAAGCCTCTAAAACATATCTGGAACCCATCAAAGCTTAGAATCTTTTCCAAGCCATGATAAATTTCGACCCGTGGGAGCCCATACTCCCAACGAATCAAATTTTGGCATCCTTTTTCACATCATAACTTGAAAAAATTCGATTAAATTTCAAACATGATCCACCAAATTCTGATCCAAGAGGGACCATAACATCTCAGGGACCAAATCTTGGCATCCATCCAAATGAAACCTTACATTTACTAATACTCTAAAAAAATAAAAGGTATTTCTATCACAACATATATCAAAACAACATGCATATCTAAAACCACATCTATCACAATAGCATGCAATCAATAATGCACCCTAAATGGCATGATAAGAATGCCTAACATGTGATCTATAACAAGTGCCTATATGATGCATGAGATGTCATACCCTCATCTCATCATGTTTCAATATAAATAGAACCACAATGATATCAATAATAACAATAAAAAACAAGTGTTTCACCCAATGGTGAAATCAAATCAACTGTAACAATTGAAAAACTGGGAAAAAATTACAATATTCGAGGTAACATGAGTTTCCCCTATGCACAGGTTAGCTACTCCCAATAACAACTTATTAACAACTACATATTATTTCAAATCCCAGTCTATAGGCTCCAAATAGTAAGGCAAAGAGGAAAAGAACCTGGCTCAGATACAACTTAGTAACATCTTGGATCTGGGTGCCTCCCAAAGGTGCCTCAAACTAGGATGGTCACATAACCTCAAGCACATTTCCACAAACTCCAGAGGCTTCCGACTAGCAGTGAGGTCCAAGGTGTGATAATTGGAAAACTATTACCTCTTTGGAAGAGTATACATAGTGAAAAAAATAGCAACAATAGCGGAAGTAGTAATACTATACAACAGAAGTAAATAGCATAAGACAGATGATAATAAAACAACAGGAGCATATATACAAATGATCCATGTCACATGTGTCTTGGAAAGTAGGAAAACAAGTAACAATTATAGAAATACAATATTGAAACCAAAGTACAAAAAAGAAAATAAACTCCAACAGCATCGCAAGCCTCAGCTTGGTCACATGGTCTCCAGCTCCAACAGCAATCAAGTACCTAATGAGGAAGGGTGATTCCCCTTATCTATACCTACGACCATATAATCTGTTTGGATCCAAAAGCATTACACAAACAGGGTGTGAGACGAATCCGAGTGGGAAACCACCTAAATATTTGCTCCTAATTTTCAATGAATATATATATAGCATGTAATATGTAAAATAAAGTAATAAACTAGGTAGTACTCAAAAGTAAACAATCCAACAGTTTTCAATTACAATAATTTACTTATATTTCATACTTTGAATCATGAAATACTATGATCTAACCTAAGCTATATATCCCCCTATGTAATAGTAACAAAATATATGTCTTAGAAGACTATATAAACAATCAAGTAAGACAGAGTCCAAACTTATGCTTTGTCTTCATAGACTCATCACAATCATTCAGTCATTCATAAACAACCCATTGGGAAAGCTCTCACAGTTTGACCCCTCTGGTTTAACATAACACCAATTCATTAAATAACTAACCTATGGGAAACTCTCACTATCTAACCCCTTTGGTCTAAGATAGCACTAAGAATTTACAAATGACCACCTGGGTAGCTCTCACAGTCAATACCCCTAGGTCAGCATGGCATCAATAACTTATAAACAACCTCTTGGGTATCTCTCACAGTTAATACCCCTTGGTCAACATAGCATAAACAAATAATAAATGACCACATGGGTTTCTCTCATGGTCAATACCCCTAGTTCAATATCTATACCAAGGCTCTCACGGTCCTGTGTAAATAAAAATAGAAACCCCTATAGTTTTCCTGGTCAAAGGCTCTCATAGTACATTGTAAAAACAGCTCACATTTCATATCAAATAAGCACATGTAATCTATAACTACTACATGGATAAACATTCAAAAATCATACAACATGCATTTAATATAATCAATCAACTCTATCCTAATCAACCAAGGCATGAAAAACAAGATACGCCTAACAGGCATACTAGATCAAACGTCCATAAATAGTCAATCAGGGGAAAATGCACCCATGGGGTGTTCCATAAACAAGGTATATAATATTACTCCCAAGCAATAACCCCATAACAATCATTCAAACCATTGTAAGCAATAAGCATGGTTAAATTCCAAATCAAGCAATACCCCAAACATGGATATGCAACACTTTAGCATATAAAATTCGAAGACGAACAATGAAAGGCTCAAACCACCTACCTCGATATTGTATGATTGATATACTTGAACATAGGCCCTTGAATCGGCCTAGAACCTCATATATCTACAAAATGATGAAAAACTCCCAACCTTGAATAACCCATTAAAGAGATGGAATCATGTATAAAGGATATAGGGGTTTTTGATAACTCACTAGTGGGATTCCAACGCACCCAATGATGTCTCAATAGGATCTCAGACAGAGAATCAGGAGGGGTTTGAAGTTTGTCGTTCGTTCCGTCTCTCTCCTATATGAACCATGGGGAGAAGAAGATTGTTTCAGAAATGAGGTGCAACACCACTCTGATATATCAATTAAAAAGAAAACTACACAGCATGTTCATTAAATTTACATGGCATGTAGGATCCTTAACTGGCCCCCACCTTAAGTAGTATTCTTGGTCACCACACATCCATGTACATGGCCGTTACACATCTAGTACACGGCTATACAAGGCAATCGGGTAAACGACGTGTACTCATAATTACACAGCATGTACTTATAAAATTCTTATTTCTTCCTTTTTTCCTAAAAAACAACCCTAAATCAAGATCCATACCTAGAATAAAGAATTAGGTTCTTACACCAACCCACTTATGGTTTATCCATTAAAGTAATACCCTTTAGAGAAATAGTAGTAGTAGGGTGCTCCAAGATATGATTGGTTGATATGATATGGTGTGGTCAGAGTACATACTTTTGATGCTACTCTTCCTTGGGGATATAATGAAAATAATTCTAGTAGAGGTTGTTTCCATAAGGTTCAAAGAATTCATGGAGCAGGATGCGATCAAATTCATGCCTTGGAGTTTCTACTTATATGTGAGATAGATTTCGTGTAAGGTATTATCTACTTATATTCTACAATGGTATAAGTTTGTGGCCTTAAACATTAAAAAATCTTCAGTTAAGTCTGCAATTATACTTTCTTCAACATTAAGGATCTTTTCAGGTTTAGAGTTTTAGAGAATTAGGCCATATCTTATACATAACAAAACAATAAAAAATAAAAAGTGTACACTTCTAAAAAGTATCCATTTTTTCATAATCTAAAACTTTTAAAACAATATATGATCTCTTTTAAGAAGACTCTTTGTTACTTTCAATATGAATTCTTAAAATCCCTTAATCATCCTTAAGTCAAATGAAAAACATTAAAAAACCTGGAGTCGTATCTAGGCGCACCCATCATTTAAGCTATAACAGGCTCACCCAGCACAATATGGATGCGCCCATCATTTATAATGTACAAGAACCACAACATGGAATAAATCATTTCATCATTTGAAAAACATGTTTAACTCATATGAAAATAACTTTTAGATATTATGATACAATTTTCTTTAAAAAAATACCATTTAAAATTAAAAATACACCATTATTTTAAAAACCTATTATCAATACCAAAACAACCAAAAAATAAAAGAAGGTTTATTTCTTTTAAATAAACATTAAATCATGTAAATTAATCTAAAAAAATAATGTCCACGGTGGCAGAAAATTAATTGATGTATTGTATGTTAAGATTAACACAATCCTTTTTAAGTTTTTCAAAACATTCAATATAAAATTCATAAAAAGATTAATTTTTAAAAACATTTAAATAAAATTAAAAATATACATAAAATTTAATTTATAACCCTTTTATATGCATATAAATAAATATGAATAACAATATCAAGAATATTTAAAGGTATGAATTATGTCTTGAAACTTTCAAAACATCACATACCACTTTGAACATTTAAATCATAAGAATAATGAAATAATAACATTTAAAAAAATTAAATAACATGATAATTGATAAAATATGGATATATATACTATCAAAGGGGTTGTATATAGACCTTATAAAATAATAAAGGTGCATATCATTAAGAATTGTCTAAATGAAAGGAGATTGAGATGAAATACCTTACCTTGAGTCTGAATCATCACGTGGATTTTTATCTTCCTGAATAATAAACTTATGTTAATTGTATACTTGTTTTATAACTTTTTTAAATTTTATCTTTACTTTTTTTCACTTATTATAATATTTTAAAAAACTACTCAAATAATTAAGTTTACATCGGGTGTTTTGACCATATTTGGTTTGTGTGCAAAAAATGGTCGGTAAACTATGGTCAAAGGGATCATTATATAAAAATATAAAGAATAATAATCATTAAATAATTATAATATTTATACATTAATACTATTTCTAAAACCAATCATGAAATATGGTTATGAAAAATGAACCAGTGTTACAATCATGGACACGGTAGGTTATATGTATGCATGAGTAATGTTCCCATTTTTCAATGATTGTTATCGAAAGAAGGTAAGTAAAACTAATAATTACATAATGGAAATTATATCATAAATACCATATTATTTAATTATATCTACTTACATATAGAAATATTATGATGTAAAAGGAATCACATCTCATTGAGGAGTCGGTAGTCCACATTTCCATGAATGATGTTATCACTTTTTCAGTGTGTGAAAAGATGTTAAAGAAAATGATCTGTTGTATTTAAAGAAAGGTAATTATGTCACTAATATAATATTTATGTTATTCATATCACATATTTTTAATTAAACCAATATTTAATACATTACATGTAGTTTGTAAATGTATCATATCGCTTTTGTGGAGGTGGTAGTCTAAACTTCCACAAATGATGTTATTGTATTACCAAAAATAGAAAGCAAAGAGGTATGTGTTATACAAGAATTAAATAATCATAAAAAATAATATATATCTTATATATCTTATATAAATAGTGTGTCATTAATAATTCTCAACCATGAGAGGTGGTAAAGGAAAAATGAATGATATCATTTTGTGAGCCGATAGTTCACCGTACACATAAACTGTAAGTTTGTTACCCATTAAACGGAAGTGTGTGTAAGTGTAGGTAGAATAATTAACATAAAAAATATAATTATATTTAATATGCTTATGTTATTACATAATCATGAATAATAATGATTGAAGTGGTGGATAATGAAAATAAAACAAAGGATCTTGAGGAAGGATGTTACCTCTTCTTTGGGTAACTCCTTTTGGTTTGAACCAAAGAGATTACTTGGATGAATTTATGCCCAAAGGGAAGACTCTATGATTAAGGTAGGTATGTTTTATTCTTATTGAATCAGGTTTTGGGTTATTATAAAGTCTTGATAAGTGTGAAAAAATGGGAATTGAGAGTTCCTTTTTATAGTGGAGGAGGAGTGGCATTCTTATAAATTTTTGAACAGGGAATTCCACCCACATTTTTCCTATAAAAAGTGGATCCAATAATGGTACAAATTAGATTAAAAGTAGTAAAGGTTATACATATGAACATACAATGTATTTTAGACAATTTTCTAGGTCATTTTGGCTCTTAATTTTAAGGTTTAGTCTCCTGTTAAGCAAATTTTTCTATTAATCTCTCTAATTAATTTTAATTAGCTTCACTAATAATTTTTGTCAAAAACTAATTTGAACTTATTGGATATTATAAATTATTATTATTAAAAATTTGGAATCCATTTTTTCAAATTCAAATCTCATAAGTGGCATAAATTAATTTAAATTTAATCTCATAGAAAGGATCATCATGCGTGTATTTAAAGTAAAAATATTCAAAAGTTTTATAAGTTTTTATATCTAAATTAAATGTGAATTTGTTTCTAATGACATAAATTAGTTTAAATGATAAAAAAGTATCTAATTATACTTTAAAACCTAACCATAATATAACTTAACTGTATTAATAAATTAGAGAAAAAATCAGTTTTGAACTAAAATTCAGTATTATTCATTATTCATCAAAATGTGAAAGTTCTCATAAAAAACCAAAAATACACCCAAAGTAAATTTTTATATATCACTTTCACAAATGAAGTTTATTATTTCATATAAATATTATTAAAGTTTCAAAAATTGTATTTAAAATAGGTTCTCTATTAAATGGGGGTAAAACTAACTTTTAAAAAATAGATCTTTTAAAGCTTAAAATTGGGTTTATTATTATTTTAAGACTATAAAAATAATTGGATGAATGTAAAAACATTTAATAATATTGTTTAAACATAATATAATTAGTGTTATTCATTCGAACTAACATAATGGTTAGGTGGTAACTACCCGTTAAAATAATAAAATTAACAATATATTATTTTTTTTATATAACTCAGTCTTACGTGAAATGTAAAATTTCGGAGAAACTCATTATTGAGTGTCAGGTACGATATCAAAAATAGAATAACATTTACGGTAAAATTACTATTTTATTAATAATTATTAATAAATATGAAAAATAATTATTCTATCACTATCACTTATCAAATAAGTCGAGATATTTTTCCATCATATCATTTTTAGATTCCAATGTTGCCTCTTTAACCATTTAGTTTTTCTATAAAACCTTAACCTGATGAATCAACTTATTCAGAAAAATTTTTTCTCTACATTCACACTATTATAAATTTAATCTATACCCATAGACCTATAGCCATGGTTTTATAGTTCTGTGGTTATAGCTTCATTATAGCCACAATTGAATTATACGGGCGTGGCTAAAACATGCCCTCTCTTTTTTTTCAAAACTGGTCGGGCTTCTCCTCCCTCCTCCCCGATACTCTATGTGCATGACCCTTTAAACCCTAAACCTTTACAATGGTTCCATCCTCTCTGATACTGTTCGACCTTCACGGTGGCACCCTTCTCCATAATACCCTCTACGCGCGACCCTCCAAACGGTCGACCTTCACAGCGGTGCCCTCCTCTCTGATACCTTATGTGCATGACCCTCCTTCCCCAACAGTGCCTATCATGATCTCTCCTCTCCAAGAACCTCATCCACTGATGTTTCCCCTGGTGACAGTGCCCCTTGTGATAGTGACTCTCACGACGTTGCCTCTCGCTACCACCGAATGAGGCAACCCCGCCACGATCTCCCATCTCATATCCTCCTCCCCCGATGCTTCCACCAAATGCAGGACACCTCAACTCCCCCCTACCGACACTACTTCTAGGTGGCCTCCCCACCTCCTCCGACGTGTCCAACCCCTAATGGTGATCCTACTCCTCCTTGTTATGAACAATTATATGTTCATTATTTTCTTATCAGTTATTCATAGTTATGTTGTATCAAATTTATACGATTTTTTTTTTTAGATTTCATGAAATTACACCTTTAATATCTATTGCACAACCAATTATTCTTGGATTGAGGTAGGTATTTTTGTGTAATTACTTTAATTATAATTTCATTTTGTGATTGGTGTTTTCTAAAACTTTTTTTATCAAAGTAAAACAATATTTAATAAATATAGTGGGTTTAAAAAGAGTTATAAATTTTTTTTTATCTTGAAATAAA
The DNA here is from genome assembly GCA_963277665.1 of Viscum album. Classification (NCBI taxonomy): domain Eukaryota; kingdom Viridiplantae; phylum Streptophyta; class Magnoliopsida; order Santalales; family Viscaceae; genus Viscum; species Viscum album. The sequence continues at coordinate 437,017,351 of OY728142.1, read as the reverse complement.
GGTTTTATAATGGTTTTATAAATTTTAATTAGTTGGTTTAAATGAAAATCATTTATGGGAATACTTATATGAATTTTTTTAAAATAATTTATATAATAAAATGTATTTGAACCCATTTGGGTTTTGGTATGATTTTCAAGTATTCTTTGAAATATAATTGGTTTAATGGATTTTAAAATGACTTGAATGAAAATGTAGTTGGTTTTACAAATGATTTTAAGTGTGGTTTTACATAGAGTATTTATAAATAAGGTGATAAACTCAGTTTTTAAATGTTTTAAATGAATTTTCATTTCTCGTTGGTTTATGAAAAGGCATATTTTTACTTTATATAATACATTTTTATAAACAGTATCAGACCATCGATTATTCCCCTTGTTTAAATTATGATTTATTTTAATTGTGGCCTTAGAGGAGGGATTTTGTATTCTATTGTTGATATGGATGAAGTGAAAGGGGTTATTTCTTTTATGGGAGTTAGAGTTGGATTTGAGATGAGATTAATTTAAAATATTTTTTTATTGATTCTTTTGATTTTTCACCTCCATTAGATTGATTTACCATTGGAACTTAGGTAAATAATAGAAGGTCTAGCAGCATGTGATGCTAGATTAGTGTATATTAGTTGGATAGTTACCTAGGTGATTATCACCCTACCATTGGTCTATTTTATATGTGGAGAGACCTGAAAGGGGAAGCTAAATGGGATGATCTGATTTCACATAGGGTCCCAATGAGTAATATGATGAACTAGGTCTAGTATCACCAATTCTAGAGCCTAATGAGTTTCCCATGATATCTATAATTCATTGAATATTGATTAGAGGATCTCATTCCATGACTTATTTGTATCCCCACTATTACTTCAGTTATTTCTTTTTATCAATTTTTCATTTATATCTTGGTCCATGTTATGTTTCTATATTCCATTTCATTTATGGTTTTGGTTTATATACAAACTAAATTAAAAAAATAGTTTTGAAATTATTTTATTAAAGAGAAGAATGGTATTTTATTTAAGGGTGTGGTTTCTAGATATGGATTTCTAAAAAAGTAGAAAAGTATTCATTCTCTTTTAATGGATTTGAAACTCCTTTTTTCCTTAGTTTGAAAGAATTTCCTTTTAAAATGAAAATTGAAGTTGATTTATAAAAGAATTTATGGCATTTTACACTTTTTCTTTACACCCTCTTGTGAAAAACCTATTCATCACATATATTTTAAACTATCATTAATAAAATTTATTTTCAAAGGAATTATACAAACACCTTAGTGAAATCCTACTAGGCATGGTTTGGTTCACACCGTGCATACACCAATGGGTGTATGAAAATTTTGTGTTTACTTTTAAGAGCCCATGTTATGTTATTTTACCTTGGTTAATGTTTGAGTTGTTCTGATTATAGATTCTATAGGATGTTATGGGGGATTGTGGGTCATAAAGAGGTAGTTAGTAGTGATCTAGGTTTGGTCATATTTTTGGATGTTTATATATAGTCCTTGTTGGCCCAGATATTTCTTTATGTTTATTATATACTTGTGATTATTCTTATTACTTTATTATGTGATTATGTGATGATGTAATTTATGACCTTTTATTATTTCTAAAATATTATACTATGTTTGATTGTTTTGTTTATATTGAAACTATTTATTTTGTTCACGGGTGACCGATGTATAGATGAGTCATGTTGGATTTATGGGTGGATTCCTTGATGTGGTTATTCATATTTGGAGGGTGAAACCATTAAAAATGCTTATACTTTGATACCCTAACACTTGTCACCATCCAAAAACAATCAGAGACATTCATTGGGCCTTTTGTTGATCCGGGTTGGGTGACATGTCAGGTCAATCTGGTCCAGTTCATTACAAAATTTTATTAGAGGATCCTCTTATTATTTGGAGTGTGTATTAGTATAAAGAAGATATGATCATCATTGAGACTCAATATGTAGGTCACCAATTGTTTATTGATCACCGCTTTTCATAATAAAACTTCAGTTTCCATGGGTAGTTGTTATTTTAATATTTGAATTGGATTCCAGTTTTAATTATTTGGATAATGATGATTAGATCCCCATTGAGTTATATCAGATACTTTGGGGGATTTCTTTAAGATTTGGGATGAAATTAGGAAGGATCAAAAGTATCATCATCATCTCACATGGTCTGAAAAAATATATGGAGCATATTCATGTGGTCTCAAAAGAAATTTAGATGCTATTATATGATTATTGTATCGTCAGCTAAACCATGTGACCAAGTCATGCAGAAATTTTCATCAATTTTGGATTTATTTTGTAAACCTATTTTGATTTACAATGGATTCTAAGGAAATTTACACCCTGTGAGATGGATCAAAGGATTTTTAGTGATTTTTTGGTGTTATTGTAATGGGTTTTGTATTTAGTTCCACATTATGGTTTTCTTATGTTTGGTGCTACAATTTTTTTGTACAAAAGTGAATTTATAAAACAAATTGATTCCAAAACCGATTTTGGGGGATTATCTGTAAATTATTTCAAATATCATGTATAATGTTTTCAATAGTAGTAAGGTTTTAAAAATAAATTGGGAAATTATTTAAATTAAAATAAACTTCATGAAGTGTTTTGATTTAAAAAAAATCCATGATTAATTTGAAAATGGGACTCATGGATGTTTTGGATTAAAAAAGGTTTTATGGTTTTTTTGACTTTCACACGATGCTTTGAAAGTTTTTGATTACATTATATAATTTGGGAAATGATTTAAAACAAAATTGGATTTCAGGAAATTTATTGGTCTTATGATGAAATTCATGAGGTGTTTTGAAAATAGAGAAATTTATGAAGTTTGAGTGAGATTTTATTTCAAATAAGATAATGATTATCAAATATGGTGTTAATATTTTTAAAAACTATATACTTGGGAAATTGTAATTTTACCCTAAGAAATGGATTTTGTTTTTTTTAAGGAAGTTAGATTCTCTTGAATGTTATTTTATTTTTTAAATGTGTTTTCATAATTCTATTTAAAATGTGGGAATTGTTTGGAAAGAGATTTTTATAGAGGAGGGGGGAGGGGGTGTGCAGTGGGGAGGGGGCAGTGGGGGTGTAATGGGAAGGCGTATGGGTTAAAGGTGGGGAGCGGTGTGTTAGGGGTAGGTGGGGGTGAACGGGGGTGGGGCATGGGGTGCTGGTGTAGGGGTGGTGATGGTGAAGGGGGTAGGGGTGTATGTAGGGGAGGGGATCGGGGTGTGTAGGGGGGTGCTGATAGGAAAGGGGGAAGGGGGTGTGCAGGGGAGGGGGTGTGTCGGGGGGAGGGGCAGGGAGTGCAAGGGGTTGGGGGAGGGATGTAAGGGGGGAGGAGGGGGTGCAAGGGGCAGGGGGAGGGTGCAGGTGGTGTGAAAGGGGTGGGAGGGGGTGTGGGTAGAATGGAGGGGGTGTCCAAGAGGGGGGTGTCCTGGTGGGGGGAAGTTATATAGGGTTGAAACCTTTTGATGAACTCAAACTAGCTTAATACAACACTTTATAATAGTGGGGACAAATGGAATACACAGATCCATTTGATTAAACTAACATCATTTTATCTATATAATTATTATAGAGGAACAATAACCATGTTTCTTCAATCCTCGTTAAATTATCAGGATGTCGTTACTATGCATTATAAGTTATGCCATGTAAACAAATCATTGATCTTTTGGTGGGATCTAACAGCCACAATATTTCAACCATGGCCTCACCTTCCATGCAACACCATTGCGGGGAACACATAGTAACCATGTGTATACACAATTCATTCCCACAATGGATGATATAATTTACCACACCTACCACTTGGCTTGCTGACTATGATAGTTTCCTAACACAATTGATCATTACTTTTGATTGTTCAAGGAAAACTTTAGTGTTGTTAATTTCATTACATAACAAAATGATGTTGAATTGCTTCAATGTTCTATCTCACGCCTAATTTCTGCTATTAGATAAGAATAATTAGGAGTCATGCTCCATTAGAATCATATTTCACCTTATCTCACCTATAAAAATGAGTTCCTCTATTATGTTATGCATGGTAAACTACTCATGATAAGCTACTCAAAGGCCTTAATCTAAGTCTTAACTAAATAGATACATAGGTTGTATGTATCATAGAAATTTAAATGATGTTTAAATAGTTTCACATGATGTGTGACTATGCTTGGACACCTAGGTATGTCCTAATCTTGAACTGGCATGGCAATCCTTATGAAATTACATGGTGTTTACTTGTTGAACACAAAGTATCTTATCTTCCTAGGGGTATGCTTGTGTACTCCAATCAATACTTGTGTATTCTTGCAAATTATTGTGCACTCTATGTGTATAGATTGTATAGACATAAAAAAAATACATGAAATACCTCATATGGTAAAATTAATTTCTATCCCCATGGTGTAATTAGTAAAAATGCACCCTATCTTAAATTGATTCTTACATTTGGTGATATTTTTTTCCATGAATTAAAATTTAAATTTTTTGTAACTTATGCTACTTACTCATTTTTAATCCAATTTTATTGAAATATAATGTACCAAAAATGTATGTTTTCAATATATTAAGTATAATCAATATTCATGCAGGGTTTCGATCCTACATACAAGGTGATAGGGAGGACTAACACTTGATTTTGGAGAAATACACCATCCTGAATGATTAGAGAAACTGTATATTTTCAAGTAGTGGATCATTTTATTTTGTTTCAGTAAATATTTTCTTTTACTTGTATTAAATATGGGTTGTGCTTAATTTTTTAGATTTCATGATTCTTATTGAGCAGTGGATGATTTATTTAATTAGAGCAGTGGATAGTTTTTTAGACCATTAGAACATTTTTTTGAGTAGTCATGTATTTTTATTGAGTAGTGGGTCATTTATTAGAGCATTGGATTATCACTGTGTGAATTCATGTGCGAGAACCACTGCAGGGGGGTCTGTTCGAGGGGTTGTCTGTAGGGGGAGTTAGTGTAGGGGGTCTGTCTAGGGGGGAGTGGAGGGGGGGATTTTCATGGGGGAAGGGGTGTTGTAGGTGGGGTCCTGTCGAGGGGGGGTCTGTCTAGGGGGTCTGTAGGGGGTGGTCTACCTAGGGTATCTCCAGGGGGACGCTGTCCAGGGGAGAGTGGAGGAGGGATTTGAATGAAGGAAGGGGTGCTGTAGGGGGGTCCTATCCAGGGGGGAGAACGTCCACTATTGTCAGTGTACTCAACATTAGGATTGAATATTCCTTCCCCATCTTTAACAAGAGTACCACGTTCATTAGAGTCACCTTTATAGGCAGATTGAATGAGGCTATAATTTCTTCCCCTAGTAGTATCAGAGTTGCCAATGAATTTTCACTCGGCCTTATATGTATTAGTGATCTGAATTAGAGTGGTGATAGTATGATCTAAAATCTCATCTAAATATTTTGGATCAACTATTCCCTCAATTAGGATCTTCTTAGCCTTCCAAGATTGAACATATAAAGAATAGTCCCCATCCTTCTACCCATATTCACCTACAGTAACCACTTTTAAAGAATCATTCCTAGCCCTCCTAGATTCAACAAAGCTATTAGTATCACTATTATCAGTACCACCATCCAATTCCATACTTTGATCATCCCCATTCCATGTATCATCCTTATTAAATCCATAATCATCACTTTTAAAAAAAGAATTATCTCTAGAGATAAAATTGGATTTTCCCTTAATAGAGTGGTTATTTTTAACTTCCTCCAATATTGAAATAAATGTAGACTTCACATATTTATCCCTCTTTTCTACCCAAATAGAGGGAGTTTAATTATGTGAATAAATGTTCATAATTACAAGGGAATTATTCCCCTTACGGGTATCATAACTCATAAAAAGTTTCTCCTGTAAGTCAACAAGGTCATATCCTACTTCCGATTAGAACTAAGACCATGTTGAGAGGGTGAATCTTAGTGATGTTTATGATTTATGACCAGAAGTCAAGTCTGGGATGGGAGATTTTGTTTTTATACTCATATAACCCCATGTGTTGGAAAGACAACCATAAAGAAAGTGGAATGGGAAGCACAAGTAGAAGATAGTCTTCTACTGGATGATAGAGGTAATGAATTGTATAGATTCACATGCATTGGGACTACTAGGTTTTTTCCCTACCTCATCTCGAGAATCTATTCTATGGTAAGGTCACCTAGCCACACCCACATGTGTGCATCCCAAATCGATATCTTCCACCTACAAATCGTAATAGTAATACATACAACTAACCTGACCATGGGATCCTTGAGATTAATGTTTTATCCCCCACAAATACCATCTGTTCTCCTCTAGTATTTTATAAAATGATTTCTCCTTACCTTGTTAAATATCCTTTGGATAATGAAACATCCTTCCTATATGTATGTCCATTTATTCATTCTGAAAATACCAAAAATATTGTGTGAAATGGATGTCCATCATCCATATTTTTTTGTCACTCTCCCCTAGGATAAGTGTTGTGACACCCATGTGATCATTGGATTCCCCTCCTTCTCATCATAGATGTACTTATCCACTTGAATCTCATCATACATCTCTCCCTATATATATATTCTCATGAATTGGTAGAGGTCCCATATACCATTTCTAACCTCCCAATGATGTAGGAGAAATTTGTTGGTCCCTGGTGTCCAATTTCTCAACAACTCTTGAATGAAGTACTGATTTATGTAGAAATGGAATTTTGAACACTATGTTGGCTCATAGATCCCAACACACTATATATCTAACTAAAATTCATGATAGGACAAATATACCTAGTATACCTTGTCCCCTCTCTTTAAGAAGTTTCTATAATGAAGCAGGTCCTAGTAATATGTCAATAGTTCATGAATTTAAAAGTGGAAATAGATTAGTTTAGAAATGAGGGGGTATGGTGGGGGTATATCCAGGAAGGAGGGGAGGGTGTGCAAGGGGGTATTTCTAGGAAGGGGGAATTGTCCAGGAGGGAGGGGTGTCCAGGATGGGGGGGACTTTCTAGGGGGGATGGGGGTCTGTCTAGGGGGTCTATCCAAGAAGGAGGGGGGATAGGAGGGAGGGGGTCTTGGAGGGGGGTGTTCAGGAAGGAGGGGACGAGGTTCAAGGGGGATTTGTCCATGAAGGGGGGGGATTTTCAGGGGGTGTCCAGGTGGGAGGGGTGTCAAGGGTGGGAGGATTTTCTAGGGGGTGGGGGCTGTCTAGGGGAGTGGGGGCTGTCCATGGGGGTATGTCAGGGAGGGGGTCTTTCCAGGAAAGAGGGGGTGTCCATAAGATAGGGGTGTCCAGGAGGGGGTACTGTATAAGGGTATGGGGGCTGTCCAGGGGGTGTTCTGGAGGGATGGTGGGATGTTCATAGGGGGAGAGGTAGGGGTTCTGTCAGGGAGGGGGGTCTATCTAGGGGGTGGGGTCTTTCTGGGGGTGTGTGTATGGGGGTCAGTCCAGGGAGGGGGTGGTGGGTGGGTGGGGGTATGTATAGAAAGGATTGGAGGTGTGGAGGGTGGTCTCTTCTTGAATATGTCCTTTTAAACAAAGTAATTTAAAATTTCATTTCTGATTATTTAGTGTTATCTAATGAGGAATAGAGTTATGGGAATCTAATGTTGATTTTTTTTAATTTCTAGATACTTTAATGAGAATATCCATATTGAGTGAAAAATATAAGAGGATGGTTGGATCATCAAAATGAAGAAAACTACATCATATCATTAAAGGGGAGTACTTAATTTGGTTTTTACTTGTTTAGAACAATTCATTCAGGCTGCCACTTATTGAAAATATTTTGAAATTATTGATTTTAGGATGTTGTTCTTATAGAGTGTGTGTGCTTAAACTGCTGAATAATTTTCATATTGATGTTATTGAACTAAATCTGTTTATGATGTTTATTGAAAATATTATTTCTTATGGTAAAACATGTTGAGTGTTGGGGGTGTTGTCTAGTAGGTGCAGGGGGGATGTCCAGGAGGGGGTTGTCTTGGAGGGGGGTGATGTCCATGGGGATCTGCAGGGGGGAGGGGGTTGTCCAAGAGGGGGGTGTTGCTGTCCAGGAGGGGGTGTCTAAGAGGGAGGGGGTGTCCATGAGGGAGGGGGTTGTCCAGGTGGGGTGCACAGGGGGTCTCCAGGGGGAGGGGGTGCTTTCCAGGAGGGGGGATCTCTAGGGGTGTCCAGGAGGGAAGGGGGGATGTCCAGGGGGAGGGGTTATCTAGGAGGGGGTTGTCCAAGAGGGGGCTATCCAGGAGGGGGTGCTGTCCAGGGGGGTGTCTAGAAGGGAGGGGGGATGTCTAGGAGGGGGTGTTGTTTAGGGGGTGTCCAGGAGGGATGGGGGGCTGTCCAGGTCGAGGGGGTTGTCCAGGAGGGGGTGTTGTCTAGGAGGGAGGGGGAGCTGTCCAAGGGGGTGTCTAGGAGGGAGGGGGATATCCAGGGGGCGTCCAAGAGGGGGGGGTGTTGTCCAGGGGGGTTTCCGGGAGGGATGGGGGATGTCCAGGGGTGAAAGGGGGCTCTGTAGGGGGAGGGGTTGTTCAGGGGGTGTCCAGGAGGGATGGGGCTGTCTAGGGAGGGTGTAAGGGGGGTATGTAGCGGGGAGGGGGCTATCCAGAAAGGAGGGGGATGCCTAGGGGGTTCAAGGGGGTTTTCAGGGGGAGGGGGTTGTCTAGGGGGTGTCCATGAGGGAGGGACTGTCTAGGGGGAGGGGGTGTCCAGGAGGGGGGTGCTGTCAGGGGGTCTGCAGGGGGGAGGGGGTTGTACAAGGGGGTGAAAGGGGTTTTTAGGAGGATAGGGGGATGTGCAGGTGGGGGGGTTGTCCAGGAGGGAGGGGGTTGTCCATGGGGTGTTTAGGAGGGATGGGGTGCTATACAGGGGGCTTCAGTGTGATCTGTAGGGGGAGGGGGCTATATGGGAGGGGGGATGTCCAGGGGTATTGTCCAGGAGGGAGAGGGGGTTTTCCAGGGGGGTGTTCAGGAGGGGGTGGGTTGTCCAGGTGTGTTATCCAGGAGGGAGGGGCTATCCAGGAGTGGGGGGTGTTGTTTAGGGGGGGTGTCTAGGAGGGAGGGGGTGTTGTCTAGTGGATGTGTCTAGGAGGGATGGGGGTTGTCCAGGGGTGCAAGGGGGTACTGTAGGGGGGAGGGGGGATGTCCAAGTGAGGGGTATCTAGGAGGGGGATGCTATCAAGGGGGTTCTGCAGGGGGGAGGGGGTGTCCAGGGGTGAAAGGGGGTCTGTAGGGGGGAGGGGGCTATGCAGGAGGGAGGGGGCTGTATAAGGGGTGTCCAGAAGGTAGGGGGCTTTCTAGAGGGGTTTCTGGGAGGGGGTGTTGTCTAGGGGGTGTAGTGTGATCTGCAAGGGGGAGGGGGATGTCCAGGAGGGTGGTTATCTAGGGGTGTTGTCCTGGAGGGAGGGAGATGTCCATAAGGGGGATATCGAGGAGGGGGATATCTAGGAGGGAGGGGGTGTTGTTTAAGGGGTGTCCAGGATGGATGGGGGTGTTGTCCAGGGGTTGGGGGCTATCTAGGGGGTGCAAGGGGGTCTTCAGGGGGGAGGAGAAGGGGGGTCTGTCCAGGGAGGGGGTCTGAGGGGTCTGTTCAGGGAGGGGGCTTTGTCCGGGGGGGTATGTCTAGGGGGGATGGGAAGGGATATATCCATAGTTTTAAACTGTGGCTATATACATATAGCCATATCTTCAAACCTTGGCTATATCCTTATAGCCACAATTTAAAACTGTGGATAAAGCCCTATAGCCATGGTTTCAAACCATGGCTATAGCCCATGTTTGACTAAAGATTTAGCCATGGTTTCAAACCATGGATATAAAGCTTTAGCCATAGTTCAAATCATAGATATTTGTTTTTCCCTATAGCCATGCCAATACCATCCACGGTTCATTAAACGAGGGCTATAACCTATAGATATGGTTTTTGGTCTTATATACATAGATAAAAACCATGGTTATAGCCTAAATTTCTAGTAGTGTCAAGAACATGAACTAGTTTTTCCTCTTAAAAAAGATTCTCTTACAGTTAAACTACTTTAGGGATGAAAACATCAGGTGAATTTGGTATATACTTCCTTAACATTTAAAAATAAAATACATTGTGTGCCTAAAAAATCATAGTTAAATCCACTTGGTAGGAAATTTATTGAACTTTCCATAGGATTTTATATAGTCCAATGAATCGTGGACTCATCTTCCCCTTCTTACAAAAACGCATCACACTTTTCCATAGAGAAATTTTTAAAAATACATGATCACCTACCTCAAAAAAATATAATCCCTTAAGTTATCCACATAAATATTCCTCCTACTCCAAGCTTCCATAATGTGTTTCTGAATAAAAAAAACATGCAATGTCATTTTCCCTACCTACTCGGGTCCCATAAACTTCATTTCTCCTATATCATCCCAAAAATTCAGTGTCTGACATCACTTTACATATAATGCCTTAAATTGTTACATCTTTATAATATAATGAAAAATGTTATTATAAGAAAACTCAACCAAAGAAATATGTCTATCTCAACTTCCTTGATAATCCATTGAGAAAGAACGAAGCATATCCTTTAAGGAATAAATCATCCGCTCAAACTTTTCATCAGATAGAGGATGTAATGTCGCATTGAAATTTAATTCAATGTCCAATGACTTCTGAAGTCCTTTCCAAAAATTAAATGTGAACCTAGGATCGTGTTCTGATATAATAGAGAGAGGCAATGTATGTAATCAGATAATCCCTTTTAGATACGGTCTAGAAAGATCCTCTAAATACATTGTATCTGGAATGCGAAGAAAATGTTCATATTTAGTTAATTGGTCAACAATAACCCAAATTGCATTATTACCTTGAGAAGTTATTGGAAATCCTACCACATAATCCATTGATATATTCACCCATTTCCACTATGGTACTAGAAATAGTTGAAGCATCCCCTTCAGTAATCATCACTCTTATTTATCATGCTTACAAGTCAAACACTTCACAATAAATTCAGCAATCACTACAAAAAAATATCATATTAGTATTGGTTTTTTAGAGGGGGTTATGCACAACCCCCTATAATCATAAAATTTAGAGGTGGTTCATAACCCACTCTAAACTTTTTAATATTATTTTCTAGTATTTGGATTGATTTTAGAGGTGGTTATGTCAAAAACTCCACTAATTTAATAATTTCTGGTGCTATATATTCGATTAGATTTTTGAGGAGCTGTATATATATAATATTTGTTTGGATATATATACACATTATTTTTTAAAAGAAAATAATGGGGGTTCACAACTCCCTATAATTTAAGATACTAGAGGGGGTTTTTGAACCTCCTCTAATTCTATAGATTAGAAGGGGTTTTGAATCCCTTCTATGTTAAGAAATTACAATGGGTTCTGAACCCCCTCTCATTGATGACATTATAGGGGTTTTGAACCTCCTCTAATTGATGATATTATAGGGGGTTTTGAACCCCCTCTAAATTAAGATATTATATGGGGTTCATGAACTGTTGTTAATCCCTTAGATTAGAGGGGGTTTTGAACCCATTCTAATTTTATAAATTAGAAGGGGTTTTGAACCTCCTCTAATTTAATAAACTTGACGAGGGTCATGAACCTCTACTAATCACTCGGATTAGAGGGGTTTTTAAACCCCCTGTAAATGTTTATTTATTTTTTAAAATTAATCTCATATAAATTCAAATCTTATAATATATATGTTTGTGTGCGCATGTGTGTGTGTGTGTATTACATAAACACATTATATAAATGTATTTAATTACATTATAAAATATATATATAAGGACATTATATGAATACTTTATATAAAAACTTATACTTATAAACAAAAATTTATACACACACACATATATATATATATTGGTTTACAAAATATAAATGTAATTATAAATATATTTATTCAAATTTATAAAATTTATTTATGGTTTTATAAACATAATACATTTATATTATGATTTATATTATATATATTATATTAAATACATCTTTATTGTATAGAAATATTGGTATATTTATTATAAATGTAATTATAAATATACTTATTCAAATTTATAAAATTATTTTATGGTTTCATAAACACAATACATTTATATTATGATTTATATTATACATATATTATATTAAATACATTTTTATTGTATAAAAATATTGGTATATATGATTTAAATGTAGTTATAAATATATTCATTCAAATTTATAAAATTTATATATTGTTTTATAAATAAAATACATTTATATTATGATTTATATTATTCATATATTATATTCAATACATTTTTATTGTATATTTTGGTATAAATACATTTATATTATATTATGTATACAAATATATATTATAGAGACAAAATTAAATATAAATATACATATAGATATTATAAATATTTAATTATATATAAATTATATAAATTATATAATTATTTTATTTATAATGTAGTATAGCATATTAATTATAAATTAATTTATTAAATACATAAATACATATCATTTAATTAAATTTATATTTCCAATTATACGAATGTATTTAGATTTGTGTGTGTGTGTGTGTATATGATTTAATATAAATGTATATAATCACATACATAAATATATAATATAAATGTATTTATTTTTGTGTTTGTATATGTATATTATTGTTATGCACACACACGTACATATATAAAAATATACAAAAATGATTATATAAATATATATACTATAATTATATTATATCTATAAATACTATATAAATACATAAATACACACACACAAATATAAATATATTTACAAATATATGTATAAATATATATTTATATATGTAAATATAATTATTTATATATATATTATATATACACAGATATAATATATATATATATACACATATATTATACACAAATATATTATCTAATATATTCATAAATATATTCATAAATATATTCATAAATATATTATCTAATATATTCATAAATATATTATCTAATATTTATGTATCTAATATTTATGCATATTAGATTATATATATATATATATATTATAGAAAAATATATGCATCATATGTTATACACAAATAAATTATATATATCTTATACACAAATATATATATATATTATAGAGTATACACAAATATATATTATATATAAATATTGTACACAAATATATCGTATATTAATATTTTTATCTATTTAAATATTTATTCAAATAATATATATTTGAATCACCTTACTAATATATATAAATACAATAATGTGTAATATATAAATCAAAATCGGGTTACCTTAGTGACAAAGGGGCGGTAGCATATGCAGTTGGTTTGTGGTTCGAAACCCAATAGGTTTCATTTTATGAAATGATGAATTGGAGGAGGAACAACACATGGAAGAACTTGATGGGTAGGATAGGATAGGGAGTGTGACACAGTTGGATGGGCATGGGGAATAGGTAGGACTGGATAACAGGTAAGGGGCGCGGGGAACAGGTGGGACTGGATAGAAGATAAGGGGTGCTGGGAATATAGGCGGGACCAAAACCAGAGGGAACGAGTATGGGGAATGGGAAAAACTAGAGAGGAGGAAGGGTATGGGGAATAGGCGGGATCAGAACTAGAGGGAACAGGTATGGGTAATAGGTGGGACCAGAGAGGAGGGGGTCAGGTACAATTTTCTAAAAAAATAAATAAATAAATTAGTGGCGGTTTTCATAACCACTCTAATATGTTCTATATTAGAGGGGGTCAAAACTACCGCTAATTTAACCCTCAAAAAGAGGCGGTTTAAAAAATGCCTATAATATGTAATATATTATTCGAATAATGGTGGTTTCCAACCACCTATATTCTGGAAAATATATTATCGGGGGTTAAAACCCCCTCTAATATGAGATTTCGTGATGAAATTAGAGTGGGTTAAAACCCCCTCTAATCTAACCATCATTAATTTCCCTACTACTTTACTAGTGGTTCTTCAAAACTATCTCTAACAATAGTAGGTTGTCACATTAGCGGTGGTTCTTTATAATCATTGCTAATGTGTTTAGAGGGGGTTATAACCCCTTCTAAACTAAAAAATAACCCCTCTAATCGGGTTATTTTTTTGTAGTGAATATCTCTTTTCATTTCATCCCACTAGTTATACTCCCAACGCTTTATGTATATTTTAGTGCTGATTAGATGGACAAAAAATGGAGAACTGTTAGCTTTAGTCAACAATAATTTTATCAACTATGAATCAAAAGGCACACATAATCTTTTTCCAAATCATAAAACTCCTTATTCATCAATATTAAAATAATGAAACTTATCGTTATTAATAGATTCTACCTTTTCTTGCAAAGACTGATCCACCATTTTATCCCTCTTAATTATTTCTGACAAAGTCAACTACACTGAATCCTGAAACAAAATATAGGATGTCCCTAAATAAATATATTTGTCAAACTTTACTCCATACAAATTATGCCTCTTAATTTTTAATGAAAAAAAACAATAGCTAATTCCAATTCATGTATAGGGTAATTAATCTCATGAGGTTTCAAATGATTTGAAGCATTAGAAATTAAATGATCATTATGAATTAGAACACAACCAAGTCCTTTCAAAGAATAATCACTATAAATAAAGAATTCATCATTTCTTGAAGGCAGGGTCAAAATATAGGCATTGGCCAATCTTTTTTTCAGTTCTAGAAAATAATCATTGCATTCTTATTTCTTGATAAACCTAACAACATTTCATGTTAACTTAGTTAGGGGCCAAGATAACCAAGAAATGTTTTCAAAAAACCTTCAATAATAACCTAACAATTCATGAAAATTATGAATCACAGTTCCATTAGTAGGTATATTCCACTCTTCGACAACTTTTTTTTAGAATGGTCTACAGTTATGCTATCTTTAAAAACAATATGTTTGGGGAATGAAATTTTTTACAACCAAAATTCAATCTTACTAAACTTTTCTTATAGTTTATTTTATTTTAAGGATTAAAAAATCCTTAAGGGATTTTCATGATCCTCATGGATTTTAGAATATAACAAAATATCATCAATTAACATAGCCACGAACCTATAAAAGAAATTTTTTTCTATCCTAAATCAACCAACCTTAGGAAAATATTTCCTAGAGAATATATTCATAAATTCCTCTTATTCCAAAGAATCAATATTTTCAATTTCTCTGATATTATTCACAATTTACCACCACTAATCGGATTCTCCAATAAAATGATAAATTGAAGGGGTTACCTCTTATTGATCTAAAGAATGCATGACATCGAATATATTTTCTCAGGATTTAATCCATTCTTCAAATATCATAGGGTAAGATGATCCTATGAATGATGGGATTTTTTCTCATAAAATTCTCCACTATCATCAAGCTTATCTATGGAATATCTGGTTTCTCTCTTTCATGGACACCAAGACCATTTATATCCTATTTCAACTAATCCATCACTACAAAAAACTGTTCGATTTCAATTACAACCATCATGGGATACTCATTTGGAAGGATATTTTATTTTTGGTTCCTTCCAACTACAGCTTCTCCATTTCCTCTATGGAAAACCATTCTGAACAAAAAAAAAATACTTTAGATGAAGCAACATGGTGATCATTAAATTTTATATCATTTTAACTTAACCATAATGTGAAATATTCTAAGGGCATGCTATTAACACTATCCTAACCTCTAAAGTTATCTGAAATAACCTTTGATACCAACTATAAGGCCCTAGACTTAAACATTACAAAATCTTGAGTTAGGTTAAGAATTTTACTTTCTTTTATATTGATGATATTTTAAGTTTTATAGTTTTAGAGAATTATTCCATATCTTAAACATAACAAAACCATAAAAAAATGGACACTTCCAAAAATTATCCATTTTTTTCATAATCAAAAACCATTAAAATAATTCATGTTCTCTTTTAAGAAGACTCCTAATGAAATTAAATATAAATTCTTTCAATCCCTTAATCACTATTAAGTCATGTGAAAAAATTAAAAAACATGGTATGAGCATAAAAATATCAGTAATGGATATAAAAATAAGGAAATAGTTATTCCATAGATAAACATTTAAACTTATGAAAATCTCTTTCTTGTGAAAATAATATTTTACTCAAAAATGGAAATCTCAATTTTTTAATAAGTATCATTTACTTTAACTTTTAAAAACAAATGATTTCTATGAAAAACAATTATAAACATATAAAATTCATGTATTTACCTTGGGAAATCATCACATTTAACCCTTAAATTACCCTTATAGAACCTTTATAGATTGGAATAAACATACAGCCAACTTCCAATATAATTATTCTGAAAATATAATCATTACACAATGCATCGGAGCATTATTTGGGAACACCCATCGTTTAATCTAAAACAGGCTCACCTGACACTATCTAGGTGTACCCATAATTTATAATTTTCAATAACCACAACATGAAAGAAAACATTTCATCATTTTAAAAACACTTTTAAAAACATAAGAAAATCACTTTTAGATATTAAAATACCAGTTTCTATCAAAAAATACCATTTCCAATAAAAAAACACACCTTTCTTTTGGAAAACCCGTTTTTAATACCCAAAAATGGAAATAAGTTTTTTTCATTTAAATAAACAATAAATCTTACAAAGTAAGATAGAAATAAAATGATGCCCATAGTGGAAGAAAAATCATTATCATCAAGTATGTTAAGAATAGAAGTTTCCTTTAGTTATTTGTCAAAAAATTCTGTATAAAACATGTAAAAAGATTCCTTTCTCAAAACATTTAAATGGAATTCAAAATAGACATAAAATTTCCTTTATAACCCTTTTATATACATATAAATAAATATATATGATAATATCAATAATGTTGAAAGGAAAGGATTAAATCTTTAAACATTCAATGTGTATCATACCACTTTGAACATTTAAATCATAAGCTCTATGAAGGAATAAAATTTGAAAAAAATTAAATAACATGATAATGGATAACATATGGATATATAATTTAAAATGGGCTGCATATACATCTTATAAAATAATAAAGGAACATATCATTAAGAAGTGTCTCAATGAAAGGAGATTGAGACGAAATATCTTACCTTGAGTTTGACTCATCGTGTGGGTATTTATATTACAGAATAATAAATTTATGTTAATTTTCTACTTTATTGATAACCATTTTCAAGATTATCCTTACTTTTATTTCAATTATTATAATTTTTTAAACAACTACTTAAACAATTAATTTTATATCGATTGTTTTAACCATATTCGGTTGGTGGGTCAATTATGGTCAAATGGGTCATTAAATAAACATCCCTATAATAATAATCATGAAATAATAATCATATTTATATACAAATTATATTTTTAAAACCAATCATGAAATCTGGTTTTGAAAAATGAACCAACATTACAATCATGGAGACAGTAGGTTGTATGTACGCATGAGTAACCTTCCCATTTTTCAATAAATGTTATGGAAAGAAGTTAAGAAAAAATTATCATTAAATAATTACCATTATATAATAAATACCATATTATTTAATAATATATAATTCCATATATAATTATTGTGATATAAAGGAATCGCATCGCGTCGAGGAGGTGGTAGTCCACACGTCCATGAATGACATTATCACATTTTTTGTGTGTGAAAAAGTGTTAAAGAAAATAATATATTATATTTTCAGAAAGGTAATGATTTCATTAATGTCAAATATATGTTATTTATGTCACATATTTTTAATTAAACTCATCCTTAATACATTCCATGTATTTTTTGAATGTATCACATCGCTTTTGAGGAGGCGGTAGCCCACACTTCCACAAACGATGTTATCATATTTCCAAAAAATGGAAAGAATAGAGGTATGTATTATATAAGAGTTAAAAAATAATAAATAAATAATAAATATCATATATATCATATATAAATATTGTTTCAATCATAATACTTAACCATGATAGGTGGTAAAAAAACAAACGACATCATTTTGCAAGGCAATAGTTCATCGTACACATAAATGGTAAGTTCATTACCCATTAGATGGAAGTGTGTGTAAGTGTAGGTAGAAACCATAAAATGAAAACATATAAGTATATTTAGTATAATAATTTTATTACATAATCATGTAATAATAATAATTTAGGTGGTGTATAATAAAAATAAAACAACGGAGCTTGAGGAAGGATGTTACCTCTTCTTCGGGTAACTCCTTTCGGTTTGCACCAAACAGATTCCTTGGGTGGATTTATGCCAAAAAAGAGGGTTATAGAATTAATTGAAGTATTTTGGGATATTATTTTAGTATATTTTTTTGTGATCAAAATTTCTTTAGATGTGTGAATAAATGGGAAGATTGAGTGCCTTTTATAGTGGATGAGGAGTGGCATTCTAGTAAATTATTGAAAAGGAAATTCCACCCACATTTTTTCTATGAAAAGAGTCTCCAATAATAGGCCAAATTATATAAAAGGTATTATAGGGTGTAAATATTAACATAAAATATATTTTGTACAGGTTTCTAGGTAATTTTATCTCTTACGTGTAAGGTTTATTCCCTTGCTAAGCTAATTTGCCTCTTAATCGCTGAAAATAATTTTATTTAGTTTCATTAATATTTTTTATCAAAAACTAATTTGAAATTATGAGACATTGTAAATTATTCTGATTCAAAATATGGAATACATTTTTTCAAATTCTAATCACATAAGTTTTATAAATTAATTTAAATTTAATTCTGCCGATGGGATGACCAAGCGGGTTTTTAAAGTAAAAATGTTCAAAATTTTGGTAAGTTTTTATATCTAAATTCAATGTGAAATTGTTTCCAAGGAAATATATTATTTTAAATGATAATTTTTTTTTTCTAATTATACTTTAAAACAAAAAAAAACATAATTTAACTATATAAATAAATTATATGAAAAAAGTAGTTTTGAACTAAAATTCTGTATTATTCAATATTCATCAAATTGTGAAAGTTTTCAAAAAAAATACTCAGAATACACCCAAAGTAAATTTTGATACCCTAATTTCAAAAATGATTTTTTTTCATATAAAAATTATTAAAGTGTCAAAAATTATATTTAAAATGGGTTCTCCATTAAAAGGTGGTAAACTGCCTTTTAAAAAATATTGAGCTTTTATGCTTAATATTGAATTTATTCTTATTTTAATCCTATAAAACCTATTGGATGAATGTAAAAAAATTTAATAAGAATGTTTAAAAATAATATAGTTAGTAATATTCATTCTTTCTAACTAAATTTCTATGTTATAAATACCACTTAAAATAATAATATTAACAATATATTATTTTTCGGTATAACTTAGTCTTGCATGCAACGTAAGATTTTAGAGAAACTCATTGTTTCCTATCGGGTAAACTATAGGACATAGAATCCTATTTAAGTTAAAATTACTTTTTAATTCATAAATATTAATAAATATGAAAATAATTACTCTATCATTACCCGGGATGTTTCCTTGGGTACATGCCTTTTTTATTTATAAGTTATACTCTCCTTTATTACACCTTCCCTAGTTCATGCTCTCGGACTTAAGGTAGGGGGATTTTAGTTCCTTTGGTGTTAACAATGCCAGTTTAACATCAATTTATCTTATATGATGGGTTTATCTATTTTAAGATTTTTATGGGGAAACATCACTCCTGGAGATATTTACTATGTTTTTAGATAATGAAATAAAATATCATCATCAATATGGACAATCTATATTTGGTGTAGGCTATTGTTCATTTATTCAATAGATTAGTTATATTATTATATGATGAAGTAGAGCATGATTTTTCCATTGGTGATAGATACCATTATATGGGTTGAAGTTATTTCTAATCCTTATCTTCTATTATCGGTGAGATGATGTTGAGATCAGTGGAGGCTTAATCAGTGGTGTCTCCCATGGTTGTAGAAGAGTAATATAATGTTTTCTATGAAGAGTTTGTTATGTTAAGCCCTTGATGTGAGATCTATATCAATAAAGAGTTACTCCCCTATGCCTCTCCCATATTAATTCACTCATATAGAAGGGTTTCTTCTAAGTTTTTGGTCCTGCGGATTCAGATTGATGGAGTTTTGTCGAGATGTTTTCTTCAACCCAATGTGTTTCCATGTGAATCATTGGTCTTGATTATGAAGGAGGATGTAATTACATTATTGTGGATTGATTATCATCACTTGAATCAAGTTTTATAAGATAACTATTACCACCTTACATGAATTTTTGGTATATTTTATTAGATGAAGGGAGCTAGATGGAACTCAAATATCAATTTTCAATCAGGATATAATTAGATGTAGGTGAAAGATGAGAATATTTTTAAGACTTCATTCAAGTTTCATTATAGGTATTTTAATTTATTTTTAAGGCCATTTTCTATCATGAACTTCTTATTTGTGTTCATGGTACTTGTGGAATTTATGTTCCATGAGTTTCTTGATCATTTCATGGTGGTGTTCATTGATGGAATCCTTGTATATTTTGAGTATAAAGAGGAGTATGTAAAGAATATGTGAGATATTTTAGAGGTTATTTGGAATTATAATATATTTTTGAATATTTAAAAGTGTGAGTTATGATCCATCGATGTTAATTTCATAGGAAATGTTGTGACTTAGTGGGGAGTATCTATGGATCATTTGAAGATTGAGGCAATTGTTTCTTGGGTATATCCCAATAAGATTGTGTTCATTTGGAGTATCCTTAGATTTTAGGGATATTATAGAAGTTCTATACCCAAATTCTCTTTTATTTTTACTCTTCTAAAAAACATAACCTGAAGGCGTTAGGATTTCATGTAGACTGGCCAATGCGAGGACACTTTTTCATATCTGAAAGAGAAGCTATTCAGTGCTCGTGTTCTCTATTTTCTAGAGGAAGGAGTAATGTTTAATGTTTTTTGTGATACCTAGAAATCTATCTTGGGTTATGTTATTATGATGTATAGAGTAGTCATCTCCTTTGGGTATTAGTATTTATAGCATCATGATCATAACTATACTACCTGTGATCTTGAGCTTTACACAGTGGTGTTTTATATGAATTTGTGGTGATGTTATCACATCAGTGAGTAGTTTATTGTCTTAAAAAGTAACAAGATCTTGATATGTATCTTCTCCTATCATGATTTTAACTTCTAACAGCAGTATTGGATAGAAATATTAAACACATTATGACTTCAATATTTCCTATACAATTTTGAAAAGGAATTTTGTGGCTGACACGCTAAGTAGAAAGTTATGTAGTGATGTTATTCATGAGTTTGGGGATGTTTTGAGAGTGATAAATGAACTTATATTGATGTACCCTGATATGGGATCAGTTGATGGTAAATTTTGTCTCTACTATATGATCACAAATTCCTCATTATTGTATATGGTAGAGGAATCTTATTTGGGGGAATCTAAGGTGTGGGGTTTAATAGATCCTGTTGTTTGTGGTAAAACCCTAGAGGGTTGTTTTGAGGATGATTAGCATAGTTTATTGTTTTAGGGTAGGTTCTTTATTACTTTTTTGATGTGTGAGGTGGTTCTCCATAAGTTTCACAGCTCATATTTGATAGTACATCCTAGTGTGACTAAGATGTACCTTCCTTGATGAGTTGGTTCTGGTGGTCTGGTGTAAAGAGATCGGTTGCAGAGTTTGTATCTCGATATTTGTTGTTTTATAATGTAAAGGTTGAGCATCATATATCATTTGAGTTAATTCAGTCGATTGATGTTCCCCAATGTAAGTGGGATGAAATCTTGATGGATATCATAATCAGTTTGCCTCAAGTCCAGGGTGAATATGATTCTACCTAGGTAATTTTTGGTCACTAAATTAAATCATCTCACTTATTGATGATTATGTTGTTAAGAATAGTGGATGTTTTATTGATATAATATTTAGATAATTTGTTATTATTAATGGGTTTCTGAATTCAATTATCTCTTATTGTGATCCTTGTTTTACATTCTGAGTATAAAGAGGTCCCCAACATTCTTTTATCTCTAATATATGACTCAATACTTATTTTAATCCATATATTGATGGTCAGGGATAGAAGACTATATTGCCTTGGAAGACATGTTGTGTTCATGCATCTCGGATTTTAAAAGATCACTGGTGAAACACATCCCTTGGGTTTGCTTTCCTATATAATCAATTATCACTCCACCATTGGTATGAACTTATTGAAAGCATTATATAGTTGATTATCTAGATCTTCGTTGTGTTGAACTATGTTTGGAGAGTCTGCTATTATCATAATAGAATTAGTAAAAAGAATAAAAGATAAGGTGTAGGTGATTCAAAATTAGATGACGGTGGATTATAATTATCATAAGTCCTATGTTTATCATAAAATGAGCACTTTAGAGTTTGATTCTAGAGATCATGTGTTCTTGAAGGTGTCTCCTTTTAATGGAAAGTGAAGGTTTATTCATGTCAGTAATTTTTCTTCCATGTTTTTTGGGAATTTTGAGGTATTGGAGTGCATTGGTGAGGTTGTGTATTGGTTAGATATTCCTCCATAGATATATCAAATTCATGATGTCTTCTATATATTGAAACTTCATTGGTATCTTCTTGATTATTCAATTTTCATTGACTAGGGTAAGTTGTAAGTTGATTATTATGTAATGTTTGAGAAATGGTCTTTTGAGATTTATGATCATCGGGAGAAGGTGTTATATGGGTATTATATTTATTTGGTTCATGTCTTGTGGTGGAAAGGTGGCTTGGAAGATTATAATTTAAAACATGAGTCACAGAAGAAAACTCAATATCCTAAGTTTTTTATTCTTTATTTCATTGGGATGATGTTTATGACCTTGTCTTTATCAATTTATTATATGATAGATGTTGTCTGATTATGTGTTATTTCTATTTCTTGAGTTAGTTGTTCTCTTAGTATAGCAAGATCCCTATCAAGTATCTTATGGGATGTTTATGTTTCAACCCCTTATTTTATTTCATTTTTTTGTTTCTTGAGGATGATAATTATTAGATATGTATCTTAAGTAAGGGTCAGAATTTTCATTAACCCTTACCTTTTTGGGGATTTAGAGGGGATAAGAGAAATTTGGGGGGGTTTTTCAAGGTATAGAGTTTATTTTTTGATATTTGGGGACCAAAATTCACATGGTGGGACATTTGGTGGAGGTAATGGTCTAGTCCCTTTTAGATTTGTAGTCATGAGAGCTATTTTTGTGGTGCCTGGTGAATTCGAGGAATAAAACATCTATTTTAGAGGATGTTATGTATAGATGATTTCCCAGTGTAACACGGGGAAAGAAGAAACACCTATTTTGAAGTGTGTGGCATCATCTATAGTTTATAAATGATTATTACATATAGATTAAATTACATTATATATTATTCCCCATATTTCGATTTACCCTTGATGTACTGGCCTAGACCCTCTTGGTCTATTACTTTTCCAAATTTTGATTCTTGGGGTGTCGTGGAGACCATCAGTGATTCATTAAAGAGTTTTCTAAATTTCAGGATCGAATGAATGGTGTCACCGATGGGCGTCAGTGGCACCGATGGGCGTCGGTGTCACCGATGGGTTGTCCATAGCACCAATCGGCATCGGTGTCAGGGTGACGGTGCCATGGTGACGGTGTCAGGGCGACGGTGCCTGGGCGACGGTGTCAGGGAGATGGTGTCAGGGCGACGGTGCCTGGGTGACAGTGCCAGGGTGACGGCAACAGGGTGATGGTGTCCGGGTGATGGTTCCAAGGCAACAGTGCCAGGGTGATGGTGACTCGCCAAATGGTGAGTCCTTCCCTATTTTTTTAGGACCTTCCATTTTTTCCCCAGTAACGTATCTTTTGAAATAAAAGTGTTTTAATACCCCTTTAAAATCCATTTAAATATAGTAAAAGATTTTTTAAACCCACAATAATTATACGACACTTGAGTTACCAAAATGTGTGGCCTTTTTCCTAGGTGTCGCACCTTTTTTGTGCTTTACAGTTTCACCCTTATTATGTGTTTTTCTCCATTTGAAGGAAATTTGTTAACTCACAACTGTTATCTCTACCATCTCTGAGGATAATTATTAAATATCAATTAATATCAACGTTTAAAATTGCCCAAGTATGTTTTTGATCCATGACCCGACTTTCAAGGACTTCAAAATTGTCTCCCTGATTTTAGGATCTGGAATTTTATTAATCCGAGACCCTGACTTTTTCCTTCTGGACTCTCTTAGTGAGCCTAGAGACTTCCTTCTGATATGAATTGTGCACCCATGATAGAGACATTCCCTCTTATCCTTGGAGTCCTCAGATTTATTCCTCTGAATGTTATATATCCCCAGTTCTTAGAAATAAAAGAAAACTTCAATAGTTGATCATCTGGGTAGGGTTTTTTCCTTCATATCTTCTTATTATGTATCACATGGTGTGGGTGTGATAAATTTTTCCCTTAAGATGTAGACAAAACAAAAACTTGACGAAGATAAAAAAATGGATTTTAATAAATGAAGGGGTGTGAATGATGATGATGTTTCTATATTCTTTTATCTTTTTTTATGTTATGAATTGTATGGGGTTATACCCACTGAAAATCGTGGCCATTGGTGGTCCTTTCTTGGCACTAATGAACCTATGTTTTCTAGATAATCCTTTGATTGAATGGCTATAGTAGGGAAACTGGTTAATTATGTAAACTAGGTTAATTAAATGGATTCCCAAAGAATAATAATCCTTGTTTGATCACCCTGGTTAACCAAGCAGAAAGAAGAATCCTAATTAATGGTGTGGTTAAATCAGAAAAATTCCTTGTTCTGTTATGAGGTATGTCTGGTGGCTCTATTTGATACCTTGTGGGGTAACGTAGAGGGGGATGAAATGTTATGGTTGATAAGTTGTCATTTGTGAATCTGAGGTAGTGTGGAGCTATGTTTTTTGTCTTGTTTTGGTTTAAGTACTTTGGGGGATCTCATGGATCCCTTTTGTTGTTATTACTTTAAAAGAGAATCAGGTGTGAATGCTTAAATCGTTGTTTGACCATTTTTCCTTCAATAGTTTCCTTGTCTTGTGGTTATTCCTATTAGCTTCTCGGTAGTAGAGGAATGTTTTAAATAGAATCACTTGAACATGATAACAAGAATGTGTTCGATGGGGAAACTATTTTCTATTAGTGGGTTGTGTTATGGTTGTGGTCGTGGTGCATTGTTTCATATAGGGATAGCAGTGAGAGCGGTTGTGTATATCCCGGTCATGTACTTAGGAACCCTTAGGTTGGGATGAGTGCTTGTTTACCTATACATATAAATTTTAGTTATTATGTTTCTTATACACACCCCACCCATGTTGAGCAGTTTGTGCAAAACTCCCTCATCTCATGGGGGAGAGTTTTTTTACAACATTCTTATGAGTGGCTGGTTATTAGCTCCTTTCTTATCCCTCTCCCAGGTAGCCCAAGACTCTTTGGGGAGGCTGTAATGGCCTAAGGTTCATTATGGCCCAAGACTCTTCGGGTAGGGTGTGTTGTGGTGGTTGGCCCAAGTGTGTGTGAGAAGGTTGTTTCTCAAGTGTCCTCGGGATGAAGCCCGGATTTCTTCGGGCTTAGTAGTGGTTACTGTAGCCTAAGTGTCTGCGGGCGTGGTTATGTGTGGTTGTTTTGGCCCAGGTGTTTGCGGGCGTGGTTATGTGTAGTTGTGGTGGCCCAGGTGTGTGCAGGCATGATGTGTGGTGGTGTCCCATAATGTTTTTGTTGGGGTGGGAGTGGAACAGTAGTGAGACTTGTGGGGGTGGTCTGATGCATAATATGTCTTCAATAACTAGTGGGAAAGCCGTGCAGGGTACCTAATTATCGATGTTCTATTATTATTACTTTACCTAAATTGCATTATTTGGGGAGTGAGCCTTGGTGAGGCTGGGTGGATAGTTTTCTTGCTATGTGGTTGGGTTACCTTTACTTTCTCACGGGGTATTAGAATGCCTCCTCACTTGTGCACAAGAGCTTTTGGTTTTCCCTACTGAGTATAACTATATACTTATCCTATTTATATAAATTTACTTTTAGGTTTCTAAGAGGAATTTGAGGACTGTGTCGGACCTTACTGGCCTAAGCTTCGGGAGTTTTCCTTGCTGCTTTTGTTTCTTTTGGTACTTTTTATCAGATTTTCTTATACCTTGTATCAGTTTATTTTGAACATGCATATGGAAGTGGTTATTTTGATTTACTTTTAGTTTTAGTTTTTTGATTTTTTTGGCATTTCCCTTCTTATCTCCCAATCTTATTAGATACAAAGTATAATGCATTCCATTTTACGTGATATTTTATTCCCTTGGTGTTATTCTCTACTCTAGGGCCAATTAAAGGCAGGACTCGGGGGTCATTATCTCTCCTTAAACTTGAAGAAGGAAGGGTCTGGCAATTTTTTGGGAAAATCCCTCAAGGTGTCCCCTCATAATTTTTTGAGTGTGATTTTGTTTGTTGATAAAGTCATATTATTGCAAATGAGTATGGTTGGTGTTTACCGAAGACAGGTTTTTAAGGTGGTGCAGTTTCACAGTGTTTTCAAAAAAATTTGGCCTTAAAATTGGGAGTTTGATGTTGGAAAAGGAATAATTTTTTTATAGTAGTGAACTGCCTAAAGAACACTGAAGAAAGTCGACAAAGGGTGATAACCACGTACTATAATACATGGGTCACGTACAATGTTCCAGGAATGGTATGCGGAGCAGTGGAAATGGTACGTAGATGCGGATGGCGAAACAAAAAATGGTATATAGTTGAGCAGCGGTGTGGTACGCGGATGGGTTAAAGTCGGAGGCAGAGATTGACCATGTAGGATCAAAGTTGTTACGCAGAGTGCATCGTAAAATGGTTCGTGGATGGCTTGCGGTTCACGGTGCCTGAAGAATAGGTAAGCGGTGGAGGCTAGATTGAACATTCAGTAAATCTTGATTTAATAGATTAAGTGGATATCTTTCCTACATAATAATTTATAATCCCACTAATTACAGTGGATATTTAACATTATTAGAGAATACTTTTTTCTCTAGGAATTCGGAAAAGTCCAAAAGTTGTTCACGCTGAAGGTGTTTGCCGGGATTCCTAACTCGTAAAGGAAGGCTGGTACACGGAAGAGGAAGTCTGGTATATGGAAGGAGTTGTCTCATTATGCAGAGGAGGAATCTCTGGTATGTGAGAGGGAGAATTCTGTATGTGTTGTGCAGAGTGGGAGCTCCGGTATGCGCAAGAGAAGGTAGTCCGTGAACAGAGAATAGTTCACGAACAGGAGGGGTTTCGCAAAATAGGTTTGCGGAATTGGTACGTGACAGCGGTATGTGGTCATGAAGGTGGAGGAAGTCCGTGAATAAAGGGACGTTCATGGAAGTAGCAGTGGTACACGAAGAAGGTGTCCCACTTACCAAACCCGGTACTCAGTACGCGGGAGAAGTAGGTGGTTCATGGTTTGCTCAAGGAATCTTGAAAAGGCTTCAATTCAGTTTGCGAAAGTATTTTTGGGTACCTAGAAATACCCAGGAAGGTTGAATTCATCTTCGGGTGAAAAATGAACTTAACATAGCATCTATCTATAGTTGAGGATACAGAAATTCATGAAAATGAAGGGACCTAAATGTCCATAAACTGTGTTTGACCTATAAGTCGATAAACTGTGAGCGGATTCCTTTATAGGAGTAGTGAGTGTAGAAAGTGGAAGACAGTGACCCTTTCCACTGGTAGTAAGCCAGAGAAAGAGGCATAGGTAGTGACCCTTGGGAATTCAGTGAACAGACCCTAAACCTTGTAAAGGCATTGAGCTTAGTCATAGAAGAAATAGCCCAAACATTGTACTCATTATTGGCAGTGAGCCTTAGTGAATTTGGTACATCGGCACATTGAGGTTGTATTCTCCTTGGACGTATCCGAGTGAGGGTGAACCAAGTAAAAATCATTGTGTCCTATGAATGATTTCATATTTGTTCATATATTTCTACGGGAGGAAGAGAGAAATGAGTTTTGTCTAACAAAAAATCAAGATCTAAAAGGGAGAAAATTTTAATCTACCATAACCCGATTCACCCCCCCCCCCAATCAGGGTATTCTACCTAGTGAACCTAACAATGGGTATCAAAGGGAAGGTTTATTTTATCATATTTGTTCTCTTTGGCTTGGTTCAGCCAATTATTAAATGTAAAGATTCAGTCTTCTATTATCTCGGTCTTCCATGGAAAAAATTAGAACTTCAAAGAAGAAGTAGAAGTCGGGTGGTATCCCTTAGTGTAGAAGTGTCTATAGAGACCGTGTGGTTCAGTTAAAGGAATCATGTAGTGAACAGAATGATGATTTGGATAAATCATACAGTGAAAATACTTACTCATTCAGTGATACTGAAGGAATGAGCGAAGAACCTGACATTCCAAATGATGTTGGAACTACTGATAATGAAGAAGCTCCTTCTAGGCGAAAAGTGGAAGTTTTCCCCAAAATAAAGGAATTGGATCCAAAATTGTATGAAGAGATTAAATCTAAATAAGAATGGATCCAAGCATTAGAAATTTAGGTTAACTAGCTAAGTGGATTAAATCAAAGGCTTATTGATGTGACCACTAATATGAGGGAGAAGAATGATTCTCAAGCTGAAGAACTGCAAAAAAATATGTACAAAGAGAGAAAAACACAAAGCCGATGACAAGGGAAAGAATCAAAAGTTAGAAGAAATTCAAAATCTGAAAGCCAAAAATGATGGTCTTGGAACACAGCTATCTGAACTAGTTTGGAAAAATAAAAGGCCACAACAAGAGAATGCATCCTTCTCAAATTATATTGATCAAGAAAAATTGAAAAAAAAAGAGCAAAGTGATATGGTAGAAAATATCACACGATAACTGGAAGATGAGATGAGTAGTGGAAAGAATCTCAGAAGAGATCTCAATGCTCAACTTCAACCAATGGATAAAAATATTCAGCAACTGGAGAAAGAGATAGAATCAGTCAAGAAAGAAATAGAGAAAGCAAATTACAAATGAAATCATATGTTAAAGGATGCACTATACTTACTATTCGATTTTCCTTAAGAAGGTGATGATGAAATGAAATCCAAATATGCTACTTCAAATGTTAATCATGAAAGGATAATTTTATCCCAAAGGCCATCCATTTTGGGAAAACTTGGAATTAGATATGATGATCCCACTCTTATGCATTATAAGAAGAGAGTAGTGAAAAGCGCCATAGATAAAAAAAACCTTGTAGGTACTGGAGATAGACCTAGAAAGGGTTTTACAAGAATTAATGACAACATGTGCTATTTATGTGGGATTCATGGTCATACATCAAGATTTTGTTCAGAGTCTTAGGAAAACATTTCATGTTGTGAAGATAGAAGTTTAAATAAATCTAAGAATAAGAAGAAGTTTCATCAGAAATTAGAAAGAGAAGTCTCTCAGAAGAAAGCATTCCTTAGATGCTATTACTGTGGAAGAATGGGACACACCATGAGAATGTGTCAGGAAGCTTATGGGATCAATGTCAGAAGAATAACTCAATATGCATCAACATCTAGACTAATAAATGATGAAATGAGGTATGCCTGTAACACCCCAAGATTTTACAAAAAATATTCTTTTTAATTTCATTAATGTCTTGTGTTATACGCTACACCAAAAGGAGCTTTCACAACACGAATCTCTTACCTGGCTTGAATTACACGCAATCACGAACTTTCAAGATAGCGTGTGTTGTACGCAACACCAAGATTCGCTAAACAACGATATGCTATTAAAATATTATTAAAACTAGCCGTTTTGAATATTAATAACCACTTTTTAAAATTTTGTAAATTTTATTTTTCAAAATGGACTTCATTTTTGGATTCAGAATATCAAAATTAGCTTAGGGTAAAATTTTGGTAATTTTCGGATAACTTTCATATTTTGATGAATAGTGAAAATTACTAAATTTTATTTAAAAACAACTTTTTCAATCAAAATAATTAATAGTGATAAATTATTAATTTGAGTGGTTTTAAAGTATATTTAGAATATATTTTTACAATTTAATATAATGTTGTTCATTGGATGTAATTTCACATTTAAACCAGACATAAACAAGTGTCAATCTTTTGATAGTTATTATCTTTTAAAAACACGCTATTTGTTTTGACGACGGGAATTAATTTTTAAATTAATTAATGCAACTGATATGTTTTGAATTTGGTAAAATAGAAATCATTTTTGAGTTCATAATATCAAATATAGCTTAGGCCTAATTTTTGGTATTTTTCGGGAAACTTTCATTTTTTGATGAATAGTGAAACCACTGAGTGGTAGTTAAAAAAATGAATTTTTCATAAAACTTAATTTTACCGCTTCTGTGAATGGAATTTCAAAAATCCGAGAGACACGGTTGATGTCAGTAAGTAAAATGTGTTTCAATGAGATCAAAATAATTTTTGGTGAATAATAACTTTTTACTTTTTTTTACCACGGTTAAAAGTAAATAGGGTAATTAAGGGTAAAAATGTTATTATTATTACCCTAACACATGTCCTAATTCTATTTGATAAGTGTAATTCGACCAAAAATAACCTTAGGAACAAAATATGACCATTTAGGCCCACTTGGATTAGATTAGGACATTTATTATTATTTAATTCAAAGAAGAGTTAAAAGAGTTAAAATCTTATTTACTAAAACATTTTTAATATAGGGTTATACATAAGATAAATTCAATTGTAAATATTCATTAGAAATATAATAAGATTAAATACATAATTATATTTTATTTATAATTTTTAGACATTAAATAAATTAATTTATTTATGACACATTGATGATGCAGTAATTACCATAATAGTGAAAAATTATAATAATTGATATTATAAATACCCAAATAAATAAAATTTGAGACTTTTAATGAATTTCACTAATTTTCTAGATTAATATGACATGTTAGTATTGATTTAATTAACTTTTTTAGAACTAATCATTCTGTGATGATTTTCACAAAAATCAATTACTAAATAGTGTCAAAATTGACATAAAATAGTTTTTAAAACAAATATTATATTATTAATTGTTATTTTATTCCTAAAAATCTAAGGTTCGGCCAAATGACTTATATAAGGTTATATATATTAATAATAAACAACTTGGGGTTCTTTTGGCTTCTTATAGTAAGTTTATTAACCTTATAGTGTAAGAACACGAGACGACACGGTAAAAGTAAAATTATTTAACTTAATGTTAAATCTAAATGATAAGGTTAAAATGGGAACCTAAACATGTCTAAATTCTATTGGATGAAATTATTTCGACCCATCCCTACCTTATATTTGAAATAAATCAATTTGGAGCTATTTAAAACCGAACTTCACTTTATAATAAAATAATATTTTTATTTATTCCAAAGGTGCCCCTCTCCTCCCTTATAAAAGGGCACCCCCTCTCTCTCTTCCTCACACCACTTTGAGCCTTCAAGCTAGGCCAACCTCTGCCAAATTCTATTCTCCACTTCCCTAGAAACATCCTAGAGGTTCTGGTATTCCTCAAAGACCAATTTTAGTGCCCTAAGAGGAGGTCTCAAAGAGGCGCTTCAAAGAAGAGGTAATTTCTGTTACCGATTCTTTAACCTTTATTTCTTCTTCCACTTCTTCTTCTAAGGTTGTTTCATTATGAAGTTATAACATCAGTATCACTCATATACTGATATGTTATTATAATTATGAAACAACCCTATTTCACCATCTATCCATCCTACGGAAAATGAAATCACCGCGCGTGCGTACGTACGGAATACCGTCTCCACGTCGTGGTGTAATCTATTTTCCACCACCACCTTACTTGGATGGGTATAATGGTGTAAATAATAACTATATATGATTATTGTAAAGTGATATTGATTCTTTAATAGTATACATACACTCCAATAAAATTCCACGACCATGGGAACGATATCATCGCTCGTGCGTACGTACGGAATACCGTCTCCACGACGCGATGAGATTCATTCTCAATGATTGACCATTCATGAATGATTATAAAGTATATATAATAAGTAATCATGAAATATATGACATAATAATTATAATGGATTTATGTGTATATATATGTATGTCATCTACTTAATTCCATTCAACTCAATAAGGAAATGAAAACAGCGTTCATGCGTACGTACGGCCTACCGTCTCCATGAACGGTTTATTTCATTCCATTTACTGACTTATTATATATAAATCATGTTTTATATTCTGAAATTAAGTAGTCATGATCTAAGTAATCATATGAATAATTACAAGTCAAAACATGGACAACAAATGAAACGATTTTACCCAAAACACTCTTTAACATGGAATTTACAAAAGAACGGGTAATATAAAGTCATAAGTGAAACATATATGATATAATAACAATGAATATGATTATTTCATAAGTCAATGAAATTATTTAAATCATTATACAGGAGGTTTGGACACTTACGAAGCAAATTGGACCTAAGGTAAGGGAAATATCACAATCTCATTTTTATTCGAGATTGTTTATACTTTGGTATTTACTGGGGTGTATTTTATCATCCACATCCATGTTTCCTCAATATGTAATATTGTTTCCATCCACCTACAATTTTTTAAATCCAATTTTACCCTTCATTGAGTTTTTAGTAAAATATATGAAAGGAATCTTTTGTTGTTTTTCATACGAGGTACTTTTTGACTTTTCCGACAAAAGTTCGAGAAGAATGTTTTTTTTAACTTGTACGGCATGAATGGATTTTTAAAACATTATTCCCAAGAAGCTTCCTTTACAAGTTTTCAAGTCTATTTTAATCAACTTCTTTTAGTTTAAAATTGTATGACATGTTAAGAAAGGAAAATGTTTTTGAAGTGGAAAGGATATTTTCCTCAAGAATATAGTTCAAGAGTTTTATCAAAATTATTTTCCATCTAAGATAATAAAGGGTTCTGTCTATATCCCTATTATTACATTGATTTGATTATGTTGTGTTGGAAATATTTTTTCCTTTATCTTATATGAATTTTTTTATGATGTCACGATGTTTAAGATTCCCATTTTTATTACATGGGTTATGCAATGATGTATGATTTATGATTTTGTGGCACGCATAAGAATGGTATCATTTTGAGATGGGTGGGACCTATATCTCCCTCCAATGCATTGGGTAAAGATTTTATATCTCATGAGATAGACATGGCTGGAACGGTAGGTTATACCGGTTCAGTGAAACAGGACTGAAACGAGGAGTGAACTCGGTTTAGAAAGGGACTTTGTCCACTAAGATAGTCTTGGCAATGAGTCTTGACTAATAATAAATGATTCTCTATGATTATGTGTGTATGCCACAAAGTTTCATGTTTTATGTTATGATTATTGGGATTACATTTCACTACCATGATTTATCCCATGTTATGAAATTATGATCTCTTTTGCAAGGTAAGATTTACAAATTGTTATGTTCTTATGAATATGATGTGATTAATATTTCTTTTTTTTACACTTACTGAGAATTTGAGCTCACCCTTTTTTGTTTTCTTTTCCCCAGGATATAAATAAAGGTTTTAGGTAAGGAAAAAAAAGTGGAAGATCTTTATGGGAGATTTTGAAGATCTTTCACCATGATTAGAAGATTACGTTACAAGTTTCCAAAGGCACTAAACTATTACAGTCCTTGTGTGTCTGTTTTTGCTATGTATTAAGTATTCCGCAAAAGTAATGTAATATCCATGTACGTTAAGCTTCGGGTCTCTACAGTTGGAATCAAAGGAAAGGTTTAGTCAACCTTTGGAAACTAGGATGCGATAACTTTAGTGAGATTCCTAGAGATATTTCTAAGGTATGTCTAGGTATGTCTCTAAGGTTAAGTATACGTATAGTTTATAGTCCTATAATTGAGCTAACGATATTAGAATTTAACCTAAGATGTTAGATATTGAAGGTACTCCCCCTTTATTATGTTGTTTTCCCTAGCATGATTTTTGCCTCTCACACTATTCTTTTTGGGTTTTAGACGATGGCTGGAACCCAAAGGAACCGTATTGATCAATGCAATAGACAATGCAATGATTGTCCTCTTGAACAAACAAATGTTATGGGATATGGAGTGCAAAATATTATTGTTATACTTACACAATCTATGAATCATTCTGGACTTCCAAATGAGTAGAGAAGGGAACAATATTCTATTGAGTCCTTCATGAGGCAACGTCCACCTTCTTTCAGCGGGTCTTTTGATCCACTTGTTACTGAACAATGGATCAGTACCACTGAAAAGATATTTTCAGTTCTTCAATGTTCTGAACATGATAAAGTCATCTTAGCAGTATATCGTTTGGAAGGTGAAGCTGATCAATGGTGGAATATTATCAAGAATACGAGGCAAAGAGATGAAATTGAGTCCATGGAATGGGACGAGTTCAAGAACTTATTTTTCAATAAGTACTTCCCTCGTATTCTTCTAACAAAGGTGGAGAAGGAATTTCTTGAACTAAAGCAAAAGGATGATGAATCTGTTGGTATATATGAAGCGAATTTTACAAGGATTGAAAGGTATGCATCTGGATTTATCATCCAACCTGAAAGTAAAGTTGATCGATTATTCAGTGGCTTAAAACCAAATCATCGAAGGGAATTAGCTATAAGAGACTTCAGTAGCTATGAAGAAATTGTGTGTTGTGCTATCAAGGTAGAAATGGAAGTTTGTATTACTTATCCATCTCATAGTTCTGACAAGAAACGAAAGATGGAGTTCAAGGTGAAATCTCAAAATAATGGTGAGAAGAAGATGAATTTTTCCTTATTCTCAAAGTGTGGAAAGAAGCATGGTGGAGATTTTCTTAATGGGACAAGTAAATGTTTCAAATGTGGAATGGAAGGTCATCGGGCATTTGAATGCCACAATGATGGGAAGAAGATGTCTAATGATGCAAACAAAGGAAGGGATACACAGAATGAACCTACTACACTTCAATGCTTCAAGTGCAAGGAAATGGGGCATTATGCTAATAAATGCCCTAATCCAAGGGTTAGTGATGATCGACATGAACAACCACTTAAGGCAAAGGACAAAGGGAAGTCACATGCGATCACCATTGGCGATGTTGAATATGATAACGATGTGGGGGAATGATTAAGTGTTTATGTAATGGGATTCCAAAATAATTTTGTATATAGTATCGTAGAATATTGGAACATTTATGTATTGGTCTATTGTGGTTTTCAATAATTATATGGTACCGGTAACCATGGAAAGCGATTGAGATATTTTTGGAAAAAAGATGATATGCACATAATGAAGGGAAAATGAGAAAATGAAATATTTTACAGTATTCATGAGCTCATGATTGATATAAGGACTAAGTGATATCATAGTTTGAGTATATAGAATTTTTAGGATTTTGGTATGTGGAAAGTGTTAACTTTTAACTGCATTCGTGTTTTCACTAAGGTTCAATGGGTATTCAAGAGAATACATGATTAAGGTATTTGAATGTTTGGAATGTGACCAACAAGACATATCTTATGATATATGGGGATCAACGATGGTATTAAATCTCTGGTAATCGTTTTCACTATATTATGAGAGTGGACTGCAGTATTAGGGATAAGCCTAAAGATTGGAATGGATTATGTTGGACATAAGATATTATTGTTTAAGGATAGAAGTTTTTCGATATAATTGATGGGATGTTATAGTAATATAGTTTTATAAAAAGGACAACCTGCAGGACGGGTGATAGCCCATCGCGTCGGACAAGGCTGTGGGAATCGAACCCACAACCGAAGTGCGACTGGCCTTTATCGCCTACCACTGGCCTACAGGAAGTCCCTGTTTAGTAGAAACTAGTTTTATTATATTAAGCAGTATGATATATGAAGTATAAGTCCATTTTAGGAACCATATATCATTAATCTCACTATAGATGGACTTATGTATTTTTTGATAACATTTCTAACATTTTGTTTGAGGCAGATGGAATGACCCATCATTCTATCACATGATCTGCTAACACATCACGAATGACAAATTAAACTTCATTTCTTTAAGAGATGAAGTGGAAATTGTCCAACGGTGAGACTATACCAAAATCACGAAAGTATTTCTTCTAATTTCAATTTCATCAACTTTAAGGAAACGATCTTGAAAACCAAAAATGTTGTCCTAGTGCTCTTATATCTGATGAATTAGATGGTACCCAAGATCATCACAAATATATGGCTTTGTGATTGCTGGATTTTCCATATCCATGTTCTCTACCACTCTCCATCAGAACATGATGGTTAAATTTCTCTTCCATATCCATATTTTCACCTATGTGGAAACCCAGTGATTAGTTTATTTGGGTAACCGTTACGTTTCATACTTTTGTTTTTAAAGATTGGTTTTGGTATTCCTTTTTATGATGTGGGTTTCTACTAAATAAACTTTAAATAGTAAACCATTTATAACCCCGAAGAATTTCGAGGGCGAAATTCATTTTAAGGGGGGTAGAATGTAACACCCCAAGATTTTATGAAAAATATTCTTTTTAATTTCATTAAGGTCTTGTGTTATACGCTACACCAAAAGGAGATTTCACACCCCGAATCTCTGACCTGTCTTGAATTACACACAATCACGACCTTCCACGATAGTGTGTGTTGTACGCAATACCAAGTTTTTCTAAACAACGATATGCTATTAAAATATTAATAAAACTAGCCGTTATGAATAGTAATAACCACTTTTTGAAATTTTGTAAATTTTATTTTTCAAAATGGAATTCATTTTTGGATTCAGAATATCGAAATTAGCTTAGGGTGAAATTTTGGTAATTTTCGGATAACTTTCATATTTTGATGAATAGTGAAAATTACTAAATTTTAATTAAAAACAACTTTTTCAATCAAACTAATTAATAGTGATAAATTATTAATTTGAGTGGTTTTAAAGTATATTTAGAATATATTTTTACAATTTAATACAATGTTGTTCATTGGATGTAATTTCACATTTAAACCAGACATAAACAAGTGTCAATCTTTTGATAGTTATTATCTTTTAAAAACACGCTATTTGTTTTGACGACAGAAATTAATTTTTAAATTAATTAATGCAACTGATATGTTTTGAATTTGGTAAAATAGAAATCATTTTTGAGTTCATAATATCAAATATAGCTTAGGCCTAATTTTTGGTATTTTTCTGGAAACTTTCATTTTTTGATGAATAGTGAAACCACTAAGTGGTAGTTAAAAAAATGAATTTTTCATAAAACTTAATTTTACCTCTTCTGTGAATGGAATTTCAAAAAATCCGAGAGACACGGTTGATGTCAGTATGTAAAATGTGGTTCAATGAGATGAAAATAATTTTTGGTGAATAGTAACTTTTTACTTTTTTTACCACGGTTAAAAGTAAATAGGGTAATTAAGGGTAAAAATGTTATTATTATTACCCTGACACATGTCCTAATTCTATTGTATAAGTTTAATTCGACCAAAAACAACCTTAGGAATAAAATATGACCATTTAGGCCCACTTGGATTAGATTAGGACATTTATTATTATTTAATTCAAAGAAGAGTTAAAAGAGTTAAAATCTTATTTACTAAAACATTTTTAATATAGGGTCATACACAAGATAAATTCGATTGTAAATATTCATTAGAAATATAATAATATTTAATACATAATTATATTTTATTTATTATTTTTAGACATTAAATAAATTAATTTATTTATGACACAATGATGATGCATTAATTACCATAATAGTGAAAAATTATAATAATTGATATTATAAATACCCAAATAAATATAATTTGAGACTTTTTATGAATTACACTAATTTTCTAGGTTAATATGACATGTTATTATTGATTTAATTAACTATTTTCGAACTAATCATTCTGTTATGAGTTTCAAAAAAATCAATTATTAAATAGTGTCAAAATTGACATAAAATAGTTTTTAAAACAAATATTATATTATTAATTGTTATTTTATTTCCTAAAAATCTAAGGTTCGGCCAAATGACTTAGATAAGGTTATATATATTAATAATAAACAGCTTGGGGTTATTTTGGCTTCTTATAGTAATTTTATTAACCTTATAGTGTAAGAACACAAGAAGACATGGTAAAAGTAAAATTATTTAACTTAATGTTAAATCTAAATGATAAGGTTAAAATAGGAACCTAAACTTGTCTAAATTCTATTGGATGAAAGTCTTTAGACCCATCCCCACCTTAGCTTCGAAATAAATCAATTTGGAGCTATTTAAAACTAAACATGACTTTATAATAAAATAATATTTTTAGTTATTCCAAAGGTGCCCCTCTCCTCCCTTATAAAAGGGCACCCCCTCCCTCTCTTCCTCACAACACTTTGAGCCTTCAAGCTCGGCCAACCTCTGCCAAATTCTCTTCTACACTTCTCTAGAAACATAATAGAGGTTCTGGTCTTCCTCAAAGACCAATTATAGTGCCCTAAGAGGAGGTCTCAAAGAGGCGCTTCAAAGAAGAGGTAATTTCTGTTACCGATTCTTTCACCTTTATTTCTTCTTCCACATATTCTTCTAAGGTTGTTTCATTATGAAGTAATAACATTAGTATAACTCATATAATGATATGTTTTTATAAGTATGAAACAACCCTATTTCACCATCTATCCATCCTACGGAAAATGAAATCACCGCACGTGCGTACGTATGGAATACCGTCTCCACGCCCTGGTGTAATCTATTTTCCACCACCACCTTACTTGGATGGGTATAATGGTGTAAATAATAAATATATATGATTATTGTAAAGTGATATTGATTCTGTAATAGTATACATACACTCCAATATAATTCCACGATCATGGGAACGATATCATCGCTCGTGCGTATGTACGGAATACCGTCTCCACGACGCGATGAGATTCATTCTCAATGATTAGCCATTCATGAATGATTATAAAGTATATATAATAAGTAATCATGAAATATATGACATAATAATGATACTGTATTTATGTGTATATATATGTATGTCATCTACTTAATTCCATTCAACTCAATAAGGAAACGAAAACAGTGTTCATGCGTACGTACGGCCTACCGTCTCCATGAATGGTGTATTTCTTTCCATTTACTAATTTATTATATATAAATCATGTTTTATATTCTGAAATTAAGTAATCATGATCTAAGTAATCATATTAATAATTACAAGTCAAAACACAGACGACAAATGAAACGATTTTACCCAAAACACTCTTTAACATGGAATTTACAAAAGAACGGGTAATATAAAGTCATAATTGAACCATATATGATATCATAACAATGAATATGATTCTGTAATATGTCAATGACATTATTTAAATCATTATACAGGAGGTTCGGACACTTACGAAGCAAATCGGACCTAAGGTAATGGAAATATCACAATCTCATTTTTATTCGAGATTGTTTATACTTTGGTATTTACTGGGGTGTATTTTATCATCCACATCCATGTTTCCTCAATATGTAATATTGTTTCCATCCACCTACAATTTTTTAAATCCAATTTTACCCTTTGGTGAGTTTTTAGTAAAAGATATGAAAGGAATCTTTTGTTGTTTTTCGTACGAGGCACTTTTTGACTTTTCCGACAAAAGTACGAGAAGAATGTTTTTTTAACTTATACGGCATGAATGGATTTTTAAAACATTATTTCCAAGAAGCTTCCTTTACAAGTTTTCAAGTTTATTTTTAATCAGCTTCTTTTAGTTTAAAATTGTATGACATGTTAAGAAAGGAAAAAAAATTGAAGTGGAAAGGATATTTTCCTAAAGATTAGAGTTCAAGAGTTTTATCAAAATTATTTTCTATATAAGATAATAAAGGGTTCTGTCTCTATCGCTATTATTACATTGATTTGATTATGTTGTGATGGAAATATTTTTTCTTTTATCTTATATGAATTGTTTTATGATGTCACGATGTTTAAGATTCCCATTTTTATTACATGGGTTATGCAATGATGTATGATTTATGATTTTGTGGAACACATAAGAATGGTATCATTATGAGATGGGTGTGACCTATATCTCCCTCCAATGCATTGGGTAAAGATTTTATATCTCATGAGATAGATATGGCTGGAACGGTAGGTTATATCGGTTCAGTGAAACAAGACTGAAACGAGGAGTCAACTCGGTTCAAAAAGGGACTTTGTCCACTAAGATAGTCTTGGCAATGAGTCTTGACTAATAAGAAATGATTCTCTATGATTATGTGTGTATGCCACAAAGTTTCATGTTTTATGTTATGATTATTGGGATTACATTTCACTACCATGATTTATCCCATGTTATGAAATTATGATCTCTTTTGCAGGGTAATATTTCCAAATTGTTATGTTCTTATGAATATGATGTGATTGATATTTCTTTTGTTTACCCTTACTGAGCATTTGAGCTCACACTTTTTTGTTTTCTTTTCCCCAGGATATAAATAAAGGTCTTAGGTAAGGAAACAAAAAGTGGAAGATCTTTATGGGATATTTTGAAGATCTTTTACAACGATTAGAAGATTACGTTCCAAGTTTCCAAATACACTAAACTATTACGGTCCTTGTGTGTCTGTTTTTGTTATGTATTAAGTATTCTGCAAAAGTAATGTAATGTCCATGTACGTTAAGCTTCAGGTCTCTACAATGCCTTTGGTTGAAAATGTTTTATATGTTTTGATTATGGTCATTTATCAAGACATTACAGTAAGAAGAAAGTTGTAAAGGAAAAGGAACTTGAAATGAGGTTCTCAACTTAGGTGGTGTATAATGAGAAATCCTACACTAAAAGATAAAGTGGTAAATTAAAAAATAGGTTTACTACCTCAGGGGAATCTCAAGGAGATAAAAAAAGGTGTATCAATCACCTTCTTTATCACACTCACAACATCTCTCATGGAGAGAATCTGAACAAGCCTAGAAGATTAAGGGGTGATCTACTCTAGCTGTGATTAAGATGAATTCACATTTAATGGATGACTCACCACCAGGGAAAAATAGTGTGGTGGATCAGGTATCTGCTAAAAGAAATATGAACAAAAAATGTATTGAAAAAATATCTTTTCATGTGCAATAGAGAGAAGTGGAGGAAAGAGGCATATCCCGACAATGGTGGAAGAAGCAGGGGAAGATGATGAGAAGAAAGATTCCTACTCAGAGAAGGAATCAAGGTAAGTGGAATATTAGTGGAACATCAAAGAAAGAAATGTGTACTAGTGGGCTTAAAACCCAAATTGTGATAAAGGTCAAGCTAGCAGAATCTACATATTAGAAAAAGACTCATCATGTGGGTAATGGATTCCTAGTCATATGGCCAAAGAAGTTGAAGTTGGCTAGGTAGCTAGAAAAATCAAGGAAAGAGTGTGATGCTCTACAAGAAATAATCAAAGGGTTGACCCATCAGAATCAACCACAATCCTCACATTGAGGATTCCAGAAGTTCCCCTCTCCCTATGCATATAAATGATATTAAATTAAATTATTTTGTTTCGGGTTCAAAGGGAGATATGATCCATGGGGAAGTGTCATCAAAATATGCAAAGCAGTTATGTGATGTGATCCATAATGTCAACTGATTCAA
This sequence comes from Viscum album, assembly GCA_963277665.1. Taxonomy (NCBI): domain Eukaryota; kingdom Viridiplantae; phylum Streptophyta; class Magnoliopsida; order Santalales; family Viscaceae; genus Viscum; species Viscum album. The sequence continues at coordinate 436,975,776 of OY728142.1, read as the reverse complement.
ATCTATTACCAAATATAGAGAAGGAATTTGGAAGAATTCAATGGAAGGAGTTAATGTTAAATGGATACATGAGACAGGAGGAGAAGAATGTTTGTGGGTTTAAACAATAGACTTTATAACTGGAAGAGTTGTACATCATAGGGGGAGCTTTCTACTTCCAAATCATATTCAACACAACATTTCTATTATCAAAGTCATTATCAAAAGGATGTGTTCTATAGAGAGAAGAATCAGACATGGTAAATTGTTTCGAGACTAGTAGACAAGAATGTTATCGGAACAAAATGGATACTTCACAGAAAAATGAATGAAGATGGTGTTTTCATTCGAAACAAATCACAACTAGTGTGAAAATGGTACTCTTAAATAGAGGGTACAGATGTTGATGAGACATTTTCCCCCATTTTAAGGCTGGCGACAATTATATTATTCTTGGACATAATTGTGCAACGAAAGTTTAAATTTATCCGAATGGATGTCAAGTCATCATTTCTGAATGGAGTTCTGGAAGAAGAAGTCTACATCGAGAAACTAGTTAGTTATCTCATTCATGAAGATGAGAATAGAGTTTTTTGACTGAAAAAGGTTTTATATGGGTTGAATCAAGCACCGAGATCATGGTATTCAAGGCTTGATCAGTTTCTAAAGAAGCTCGGTTTTCATCGTAGTTGAGTTGATTACAATTTGTATTACAAAAATGGAAAAACTCAAAGGATAATGGTGTTGGTTTATGTTGATGGCATAATCTTTGGTGGATAATATGAAGCACAATGCAGACAATTTTCTAAATTCATGAATAGTGTGTTCAAAATGTGGATGATTGGAGAGCTATCATTTTTCCTTGGATTATAGGTGACATAATAAAAGAATGGAACTTTTATTTCTCAATATAAATATTCCAAGGAGGTTTTGAGAAGGTTTGTAATGGATAATTTCAAAGAGATGAAGACTCTGGTTTCTACCCAGTTGAAATTGTCATGAGATAATGAAGGCAAGCCGGTTAATATCAAAGAATATAGGCAAATTATTGGAATTCTATTATACTTGACAGCAAAAAGGCAAGATATTATGTTTTCTACATGCCAAGAAGCAGGGTATCAAAGCAATTCTATGGAGAGCCACATGATTTTAGTAAAAATAATTCTTCGGTATATCAAGGGAATAGTGGATTTTGGCCTAATGTATAGTGACAAATCTTATCCAGAATTATTGGGATATATAGATGTGGATTGTGCTGGTTCAGCAGATGATAGGAAATCAACATCAAGAGGTTCCTTTTATCTTATAGGGTGGTGTATTTCTTAGTTAATAAAGAAACAATATTTCATTTCATTGAGCACTGCAGAAGCTGAATACGTTGTGGCTACTCAAGCTTGCAGGCAACTATTGTGGATAAATCAACAACTTGAAGATATGAGATTGAAGTGAAATCTACGATTGGAATTCATTGTGATAATTCAACTATTATAAATCTGAGCAAAAATTGAGTCCATCACTCAAGTAAAAAAAACATTGAAATAAAATATCATTTTATCAAGGAGAAGGTGGTGCAAGGGCTTGTGAAGTTGGAATATGTGCCTACAGAACAATAGGTTGCAGACATTCTAACAAAGCCCTTACCCAAAGAAGCATTTGAAAGGCATCGACTAGCTCTAGGAGTCTAGTTGACTTCCTGCACTTGAAAAAGTGTGTATGTGGGTCCCCATCTCCCCGAGGTTTGATGTGACATTCCCTAATGTGATTATATGTCTTCTTTTCACTGTTGAAAATAACCTTGAAGTGACCTTTGATTTCGTTGACAAAGGGGGAGAAAGTGCAACTTCTAGAGGGATAAAAGACATGGGGAGAAGATATTAAGTGGAGCAATGAGAAAGGGGGAGTTTAAGCTATTTGGGAGAGCTATAAGATAGGGGGAGCATTAAATATGATGATTCTAGAAGTGATCGATCAAAAATAGATATCACGATAGCTGAGGATTGTGATAAAAGTAGAAAAGTGGTGTTGAAATGGTGTCAGGAGACTTCCAGCACTCAGCAATTGGAATTAGTTTGGTATCAACAATTGGTGTCAAAAATGAAGTGATTCATTGATGAAATTTTCATGATACTCTTGTTTCTCACACCGAGCATGGATCATGTGGTCTTAGAGTATGTGTTCAGTAAATCCTTGATCACTATTTTAATCACATTAAGCGAATGATGGATTGAAGATGGAAGGAGATTTATCGAGATATCGAAAAACAAAGAGTTGTTTTAAGATGAGTTGTCAACAAATCCAAAGGGGGATATTGTTGGGGAAAATCCCTCAAGGTGACATCTTGGAATGTTTTAGGTGTGATTTTGTTTGTTGACAAATCCAGATGACTACAAATGAGTATGGTTGGTGGTTCTCGAAGACAGGTTTTTAAGGTAGCACAGTTTCCCAGTGTTTTCTAAATTTTTGGACCTAAAAATTAGGAGTTTGATGTTGGAAAAGGAAGGATTTTTTTTCATAGGAATGAATTGTATGAAGAACACTAAAGAAATTCAGAAAATGGTGAGAACCGTGTACCATAATACATGGGTCGCGTACCATATTTCAGGAATGGTATGTGGAGCAACGAAAATGATACGTGGATGTGGTTCTCAAAACCAAAAATGGTTTTCAGCTGAGTGGTGGTGCGGTAAATGGATGGGTTTAAGTCAATGGTAGAGATCGACCATGTAAGAGAAAAGGTGGTACACACAGTGTGTAGGAAAATATTTCGCAGATGGATTTCAGTTCACAGTGGATGAAGAATAGGTAAGCGTTGGAGGCTAGATTGAAGATTCAGTAAATCTTGATTTAGCGGATTAAGAAGATATCTTTTCACATGTATAAATTTCTAATCCCACCAACTACTATAGAGATTGAACACTATTATAGAATACTTTTTTCTCTAAGAATTCGGAAAATTCCGAAAGTGGTTCGTGTTGAAGATGTTTACATGGATTCCTAACCCACAAAAGAAGTTTAGTACATGGAGGAGGAACTCTGATACGAAGAAGGAGTTGTCTCGGTACACGGAGGAGGAATCTCTAGTATGTGAGAGGGATAATTCTATAAGAGGTACATATAGGGAGAGCTTCGGTATGCAAAAGTGAAGGCATTCCGCTAACAGAGAATAGTTCACGGATAGGAGGGGTTTCTCAAAGGAGGTTTGTGGAATCAGTATGTGGCAACGGTATGCGATCGTGAAGGCGAAGGAAGTCTGCGGACAAAGGGCAGTTCACGGTAGTAGGATTGGTACGTAAAGAAGGTGTCTCATGTACCAAACCTTAAACTCAGTACGCGGGAGAAGGAGGTGGTTTGCAGTTTTCTCAAGGAAGCTTGAAAAGGATTCAATTCAGTTTGTGAAAGTATTTTCTAGTACCTAACAGTACTCAGGAAGGTTGAATTGATCTATGGGTGAAAAAGCAACTTCAATAGAGCATCTACCTATAGTTGAGTATGCAGTAATTTATGAAAATGAAGGGACCTACATGTCCATAAACTATGTTTGACCTATAATTTGATAAACTGTGAGTGGATTCCTTTCTAGGATCAGTAAGCGCATGAAGAGGAAGATGGTGACCCTTTCCACTGGTAGTGAGCCAGAGAAAGAGGAATAGAGAGTAACCCTTGGGAATGTAGTGAACAAACCCTAAAACTTGTAAAGGTAGTGAGCCTAGGCATAGAAGATCTATCCTGAACTTTGTATCACTATTGTAAGTGAGCCTTAGTGAATTTGGTACATCAGCACATTGTCGTTGTTTGCTCCTTGGACATAGCCCGATGAGGGTGATCCAAGTAAAAATTGTTGTATCATGTGAGTGATTTCATATCTGTTTGTATATTTTTATAGGGGGAAGATAGAATTGAGTTTTTTATAATAATTAAGCAAGATACAAAAGGGAGAAAGTTTTAATCTACCATACCCTAACCCCCCCCCCCTCTTTAGGTATTCTACCTAGTGTACCTAACACAGTTTATTGTCCCTTTCTTCATCTCGATGAAGGCAGGTCGTGATAGAATGGTATCAGAGGGAGGTGGTTGGGAGATAGGATGGATTTTTGGGTTAGGTACAGTGATAATTTCATGGGATGGTAGGGAAACAGTGTTAGTAAATCTTGGTGCATGAAATAGGCTAGGAAATACAGGCTAGGACATGGGATTTTAGGGCCCCCGTGATCCAATGCAAGGACTCTGGACCTATAGAACAACCAAGTGAGGCTACACTGATTGTAGGGTAGGGGCCTTAAGAAAAGTACATGCATCATAATGACTTGTATTATTCTATGTTCTGGTTGTTTTGGGAACTTTAAAAAAGGGTGTGGTTTAAGAAAAATTTAAAAGAAGTCTTCTACACTACTTGGGCTTAGGCATTCCGTGTTTACCTTACAGCTATGGCACCTGGATAACATACACGAGTGGTTAAGGTGATCGAGGTCTAACAAGATGATATGGCTGATTAGCGGAGGACTAACCGAGAGGAGGAGGACGACCAGTGGTAGAAGATGTTTCTTTCCTTTTAGCGGCAGAACCTTGGGAAGTATGAGGGAAGCTCCTCGAACATGAATATGGAGAACTAGATCGAGGAGATGGTGATATATTTCAAATTAATCTAAGCTCTGGCAGAGTATTGGGTTCCTCTGGTCGTGATCTAGATGCAGGGAGTGGTGCGTTAGTGGTGGACGCTCTATCTCAGGGAGAAAAAAGAATCTGAAGTTTCGTAGACTAACTTCGATAAGGAGTTCCAGGAAAAATTCCTATCTTCTACAATGTAGGATGAGAAGAGGCAGGAGATACTCTCCCTTCAGTAAGGGAGTATGACAGTGAGGGATTTAGGGATCAAATTCAAGGATCTCCTTTGTTTTGCTCTAGACCTCTTCCTATATGAGGAATTAGAGGCAAGGCGCTTAGAGGAGGCACTCTGACCTTCCTTATAGTATAATGTTATTCCTTCACTTTACTGATGTACTTAGAGGTTTAGAAGAGGGATAAAGTGGTGTAGAGGATGCACATGCTGGTAGGTGTTCCACATGAGGGGATCTAATTGAGATCGTTTAAGGGGAATGCCTTAAGAAGTAGGCCTCCAGCATCAGGGCCATCCAAGTTTTGTCCAATTGGGAGCAGGCCCCAGTAGTTCTAGTTTCGATCTCTCGGTACCTCCCCTTCCTTCACGAGCCTAGGATCGAGGTGATATATCTGTAGAATATTTTGGGAATATCTGGAATTAGTGCCCATACCTAGTGTAATATAGTGGAGGTTGTAAGGTTCATCACTTAACTCAGCAGTAGTAGTTTCTAGCAAAACATTTTCAGCAGCAACAACAGTAGGGGAAACGAGCTCCCAATCCATTGAGGGTGAACGATGCCAATGGAGGCCAACCTTAGGCTTCTCCTTAAGGACCTCAAACAGTGCATGGTAAGGAAAGATTTCTATAGTTGAGAGGAAAGGAAGCTTGGTGTGGGCATTTGCACGCTGCAGAAGCAGCTGTTTCGGTAGGGCCAGAGGTCATTCGAGATACGATCATCTTATTTAGTACTCTTGGATGTGCCTTGTTTGATTCAAGATCTTCACACTCCTTTTTTTTCACCTAGACTATCCCATTCCTTGGGCCTAGACCTAGAGAGACTCTCCATACCCCTGGTTCAAAGTATGCCAGTTGGAGATCAGACCATCATGTTAGAGGTTTTTTGAGGATGCAGACCGATGCTAAGGCCGCATCCGTTTAGTGGGGATCTCTTTATGCTTAAAATGAATCCATATGATGTCATCCTGGGCATCGATTGGATGTTTTGTGTGAATGTTGTTATTTACTACTTATGGGGAAGTTTCGTATTCTCAGATATGGGTGGCTAGCATGTTTCTTTCATCGGAAAGCAGGGTTTCCAGGAGGGTAGCTAACGTGTGGAGCTCCTTCTTTCTATGCTAGCTGGTCAGTTAGTGTAACTAGAAGAATTAGAGATTGTGGAAGTCCTGGGGATCTCCATTGAGTTCCTGAACATCTTCCCTGAAGAGTTTGTGACCCTACCCCCTCGACGTGATATTGAGTTTGGGATAGACTTGCAACCTGGTGCCCGTCTGATTTTGATGGCTCCCTATCAAATGGTGCCTTCTGAGTTGTGGGAATTGTGGATCCAGGTTGATGACCTAATAAATATGGGTCTTATCTGACTAATTACATCACCATGGGGTGCCCTATTCTTATTCTTGAAGAACGAAGATGGTGGTCTCAGGCTATGTATAGACTACCGAAGGGTGAATCAGGTAATGGTCAAGAACTGTTACCGACTCCCGAGGATCAATGACCTTTTTGACTAGGTAAAGGGATCAGGTTGGTTCTCTAAGATTGACCTATAGTTGGGATATCACCAGTTGAGGGTGAGGGATGGTGACATCTCAAAGACTTCTTTTAGATGCAGATATGGGCATTTTGAGTTTGTGGTCATGTCGTTTGGCGTTACGAATGCACCAGCCATGTTTATGGGGATCATGAACTCCATTTTCTATGAATATATAGACCAGTTCGTAGTTGTGTTTATTGAAGGCATCATGATCTACTCAAGATTATAGGAAGATCTTGTTAATAATCTAAGGATATTTTTGGAGGTCCTCCGACACCACCAGCTCTACGGGGAGTTTTCCAAGTGAAAGTTCTGGACACAAGAGGTGCACTTCCTTGGAAATGTGGTGTCCCAAAAGGGAATTGCAGTAGATCTATAAAAGGTTAAAGAGGTTGTTTCATGGGTAGCTCCTAAGAATTTGGTAGAGGTTCGTAGTTTCTTGGGTCTAGCAGGTTACTACTGGAGGTTCGTTCACATCTTCTCTAATGTTTCAGCACCTTTGAAAGCCTTGACCAAGAAAGACCAGGCTTTCGTTTGGTGTGAGAAGTTCCAAGTAGCCTTTTTATTATCTGAAGGGAAAACTGGTTAGTGCCCCATTACTAAAGTTTTCAAAGGAAGGGGTATCGTTTGAAGTGTTCTATGATGCTTCTGGTCTAGTATTGGGGTGTGTTTTGATGAAGCAGTAGAGAGTGATATTTTATGTGTCTAGGCATTTAGGTCCTCACGAACGTAACTATTCCACCCATGTCCTGGATCTTGATGCGATTTTTCTCACACTAAAGTTGTGAAAAAATTACCTCATTGGGGAATGCATTGTGTTCTTCACAGATCACAAGAGTTTGAGGTATGTCTTATCCCAGTGAGACCTAAACTTGTGGCAGTGTAGGTGGATAGAGTTTCTTCAGGACTATGACTTCAAGATCTCCTGCACCTTAGGAAAGGGAAACATGGTGGCTGATTCCTTGAGTAGGAAGTCACAAAGGGATTTGGTTTGGGAGTTAGAAGATGCTTGGAAATCAATGGAGGAGTTGGCTGCCTTTCACCTAGAAGCAAGGGTGGAGGATGGTAGGGGATATCTGTTTCATATGACAGTGTAGTATTCATTAGTACGGAATGTGGAGGAGTCTCAATGGGGATACCTAGAGTCTAAAGTGGTGTGTGACCATGTTATCCAGGGCAATGCACCAGAAGGATGGTCAGAAGATGGTCAGAATCGGATGGTGTTTTGTGGAAAGATGTTTGTCTTAGTGGAAATGAATGATAAAGTTCTCGGTGAGTTCCATAAATCACTCTTGGAGGTACACCCAGGGGTTTCCAAGATGTACCGGGGCTTGAGGGGTAAATTTTGGTGGCCCTGAGTGAAGCGGGAAGTGGAAGAGTTTGTGGAAAATTCCTCGGGTTCTAGTAGGTGAAGGTTAAGCACCATGTTCTGGGTGGTCTGTCGTAGACCTTAGATGTTCCTGAGTGGAATTAAGATGATGTTTCATTTGATTTAATCATAGTACTACCCAAGGATGAGGGAGGCTATGATGCCATCTGGGTAGTGGTGGATCGGCTGATGAAATCGGATCATTTCTTAGCGATTAAAGAGTTGAGCGTAGTGGATGCCTTGGCACAGTAGTATGTGAGTGAGGTTGTACAATTGCACAGAGTTCCCAAAACCATCATTTAGGATCAAGATACATGCTTTACTTCCAGATTTTTTAGGGGATTACAGTGTGCTTTTGGCACCCAGCTATTCCTTAGCACTACTTTCAACCCACAGACGGATGGGCAGACAAAGAGGACCATCCAGACGATGGAGGATATGTTGTGGGAATGCATTCTAGACTTCAGAGGATCATGGGTATGACACTTGACACTGGTATATTTTTTCTACAAAAATAGTTGTCACTCTACCATTGGTATGGCTCCGTTTGAAGCCTTGTATGGAAGGTTGTTTCGTTCACCCATGTGCTGGAAAGAGGTTGGGGAGGTAGGTGTTCCTGGCTCGGAGGTGGTGGAGAGAACAATGTAGAAGGTTCATCTTGTACATGAGAGGATGAAGGTGGCTTAAGACCGGCAGAAATCTTATGTAGATCATAGGAGGAGAGACCGGGAGTTCGAGGTTGGGGACCACGTGTTCATAAATTTCTCCCCTCGGCGTGGGAAGTGAAGGTTTGATAGGGGGATTAAGCTTTCTCCCAGGTTCTTCAGACCCTTCGAGGTGTTGTGATGGGGTGATGAAGTGGCATGTCAGTTGGAGCTACCACCACTACTACAGAGGGTCCATGATGTCTTCCATGTGTCTCAACTCTGTCGGTATCTACCCGATGACTCGCACATCCTCGATTGGGGAGAGTTTGATATCGAGGATGATACGACGTTCATGGAGCGATCAGTGAGGATCAAGGAATGTGAGGATAAGGTGATTTGTGGGCAGACCATTCCCTTGGTTCATGTTTTATGGAGGCACGGTGGCCTCAAGAAGATTACTTGGGTGCAGGAGGCATAGATGTGTGCCAAGTACCCAGAGTTGTTTTGAGTTTTTTTTATGTTTGTTTTGTACCTGGGTTTTATGTAACGCTTGACATTGTTAACTATGGGATGGGTTGTTTTCTTTATGATTATGTGTGAAAAGTTCACACTGTGGGGAAGGGAGGACCTAATCCCTAATCAAGATGCATTAAAGTGGATGTGATTGAACCCATGCGGGCAAGTCAGTGTCACCCAAAGTAGATAGTATCTTAACACAGAGGAGGGGACTCCCAAATCCATATTTCTAGATGATGTTACCTTTATATGTTTTGTGGTTACTTGGGGGAGAAGAGTGGTAGTGTATCCATAGTTTTTCAAGGGATAGATGAGGGAGAGGTGTTCCTAGATATCGAGGGTTGTTCCGGCTTTCGAACAACTCTAGGGTGGTTTTTTCCTGAGAGGTATCTGGCGAGGTGGTTGTTCAGACCCATCCCTTTTATTTGGGTTTACTCTTGAATTCTAGAGGGCAGGAATAATTTGAGAGGTATCTGATGTAAGGACCACGGACCCTCCTAGTACATTACTTTGCCAAATTCTGGTGTTTGGGGTATCTTGGGGACCATCAGTGACTCATTAAGAAGTTTTCCAAAATTTAGGATCGAATGAACATTGGCACCGATGAGCGTCGGTGGCACTGATGGGCAACGATGGAACCAATCGGCATTGGTGGAAATGATGAGCATCGATGGAACCGATGTGCGTCGATGGCACGAATGGGCATCGGTGGTACTGATGGGAATCAGTGGCACCGATGGTTATTTGTGGCACCAATCAGTATCGGTTCCAGGGCGACGGTGCTACGGCCATGGTGCTGGGGTGACAGTGCCAGGGCGATGGTTCGATGGAGACTGTGTCAGGGTGACTGTGCCAGGGAGACGGTGCAGGGCAATGGTTCCAGGGCGATGGTTCCAAGGGGATAGTGCCAGGGTGACGGTGTTAGGGAGACGGTGACTCAACTAATGGTTATTCCTTCTCTATTTTGCCAGGACTTCTAGTTTTTCCCCAGTAACGTATCTTTTTACATAAATGTGTTTTAATACCCCTTTTAAATCCATTTAAATCTCGTAAAAGATGTTTCAATACACCAATAGTTTGTCAACCCTTGAGTTACCAAAACGTCTGGCCTTTTTCCTCATTGTCACACCTTTGTCGAGTTTTACAGTTTAACCCATATTACTTGTTCTTCTCTATTTAAAGGAAATCTATTAACTCACAGCCATTATCTCCACCATATTTGAGGAGAATTATTAAATCTCAATTAATTCCAACTTATAAAACTGCCTAGATGTATGGTAGAGCCACGACCTAACTTTTAAGTACTTCGAAATCATCTCCCTGCTTTTACGATATGACATCTTCTTAAGTTGAGATCCTATATTCCTTTTTTCTTCTGGCCTCTCTTAGTGCACCTGGAGACTTCCTTCTAATATGAATCGTGTGCCCAAGCAGGATCCCATCCCACTCATCCTTGGTGTCCTCAGAGTTCTTCCTCTGAAAGTCGTGCATCCTCATTTCTTGGCGCGAGGAGAAAATTTCAATTGTTGATCATCCAGGTAGAAGTTTTTCCTTCATCTCTCTTTATTGTGCATCATGCAGGGTGGGTGTGATAATGTTTTACTTCAGGATGTAGATGAAAACAAACCATGATGAAGATCATAAATGGAATTTAAAGAATGAAGGTGTGTTAATGATGATGATGTTACTGTATTATTTTACCTTTGTTTTTATGTTATGAATTGTATGGGGTTATTCCCACTGAAAATCATGGCCATTGGTGGTCCTTTATTATGCACTATTGAACCTCTATTTTCTGGATAATCATGTGATTGAATGGATATATCATGGAAATTAGTTAATTACATAAACTCAGTTAATTAAGTAGATTCCCAAAGAATAATAATCCTTGTGTGATCACCCAAGTTAATCAAGCAGAAATAAGGAACCTAATGAATGGTATAGTTAAATCCGAAAACAACCTTATTCTTTTATGAGGTATATGTGGTGTCTATGTTTGATACAATTTAGGGTGAAGTATAGGGGGATGGAATATTCTAGTTGAGAAGTTATAGGTTGTGAATCTGAGGCATTGTGGAGCCCTATGTTGGGGCTGGGTTTGGTTCTAGTAATTTGAGGGATCTCACAGATCCCTTTTGTTATTGTGACTTTACAATAGAACTGGGTGTGAATACTTAAATAGTTGTTTGAACATTTTTCCTTCAATTGTTTCATTGTCTTGTGTTTGTTCCTATTATTTTCCAAGTAGTGGAGGAATGTTTTAAACTGAAACACTTGAACATGATAACAAGAATGGGTTTTGCGGGGAAACTATTTTCCAGGAGTGGGTTGTGTTCTGGTTGTGGTCGTGGTGCATTTGTGCATATAGGGATAGTAGTGACAGCAGTTGTGGATGGTCTTGTTCTTTAGAACCCTTAGGTTGGGATGAGTGGTTATTTACCTATATGTATAAATTTTAGTTCTTTTGTTTCTTATACTCACGCCACCCATGTTGAGCAATTCGTGCTAAACACCCCCATCTCATGGAGAAGGGTGTTTTTCCAAACATTCTTATGAGTGGATGGTTATTATCTTCTTTATTCTCCCTATACCCAGTATCCTAAGACTCTTTGGGGGGCTGTGATGGCCTATTCTTCATTATGGCCCAAGAATCTTCAGGTAGGGTGTGTTGTGGTGGTCAGCCCAGGTGTGTGCGGGCAGGTTGTTTCCCAAGTGTCATCGGGATAAGTCCTAGGTGTCTTCAGGAATAGCAATGGTTTTTGTGTCCCAGGTGTCTTTGGTCATGGATACATGTGGTTTTTGTGGATCAGGTGTTTTCGGGTGTGGTTATGTGTAGTTGTGGTGACCCAAGTGTCTGCGGGTGGGATGCGTGGTGGTGGCCCATAATGTTGTTGTTGGGGTAGTAGTGGGACTGTAGTGAGACTTGTGGGTAGGGTTTTATGCATAGGATGTCTTCAATATCCAGTGGGAAAGTGGTGCAGGGTACCCAAATATCGATATTCTATTACTATTACTTTACCTGACTTGCATTATTTGGGGAATGTGCCTTGGTGAGGATAGGTGGATAGTTTCCTTACTAGGTGGTTGGGTTACCTTTACTTTCTCACTGGGAATTAGAATGCCTCCTCACTTGTGCATGAGATATTTTGGTTTTCCCTATTGAGTATACATGTATAATCACCCTATGTATATAAATCTTCTTTCAGGTTTCCAGGAGTACTTTGAGGACCGTGTTGGGCCTTAGTAGCTCAGGCTTCGGAAGTTGTCATTCCTACTTTTCTTTCTTTTGGTACTTTTCATCAGAGTTTCTTGTACCTTGTATTAGTTTATTTTGAACATGCATATGGGATTGGATCATTGGCTTTACTTTTACTTTTAGATTTTGGAGTTGTTTGAGATTTACCATATTATCTCCCAATCTTATTAGATAAAAAGGGTAATGCCTTCCATTTTGCGTGAGATTATATACCCTTGGTTCTAGTCACCACACTGGGAATGGTTGAAGGCAGGACTTGGGGGTCATTATCTCTCCTTCAACTTTAATAAGGAAGGTTCTGAAAGTTTTTTGTCCCTTTCCTCATCTTGTTGTAGGCGGTTCATGACACTTGAATATGTTTTTAGAGTTTTCAATGTTCTGTTCTTTGGTTAAGCTATGAGGATGTCACCACATCATGGAGGTAGCTATTTTGTGGGTGTTGTTCTTAAAAAATATCCTTATGAAAAATAGGGGAGGATAAAATTCCTAATTTTGTGTCCATGGTGGTGCTGATTCAAGTTGTGGTTGAGTTATGCAGGTAAGTTGGAAAAAGTGAGGAAGGGTTCCTCATGTAGTGTTCTAGGTTGTGGTTTCTAGGAAACATCAAGGGAAATTCCTCCATTCAATATTTTATTTTTAGAGGGAGAATGTTAGAAATCACCATAACCATTTTAGGTACCAACATATCCTATTATAGGTTAATCATGTTTTAAATCGGTGAAAACCACCATGAATAGGGGGATATGTTTCATTTTATGGCTAGAGTTTCGAATCTAAATTTGACCAAAGGAACCTTGATCGTGGTTGAAGTTTCCACACCATAGTGAAGGCCCATTATATTTTATCTATAAATGGGGGGATTATCTTGTTATTTTATAAATTTTTTGTTATTTCCTTCAAACCTTAGATAACCCCTAGGTCCCTTTATAGACTTTCAACTATCTTCTTATGAATATTAACCTCTTAGTTCAGGGTAATTGTTCTCTCTTAGTGCAAGATATCCATAAACTACTAATTGGTCCACCGTTATTACTATATACCTTTATAGAGGTTATGAATTGAGTTTTTTTTTATTTTTGGTTAGTATTTAGGCATGGTTGATGATGGTTAATTTTTTTTATCTTCTAGATTATTTTCCATTGATTTTTTTAGTGGTTGATTATTTCTTTCTCTACTCTTGTGTTGTGTTCCTCATAGATTCTAATCAAGGTAGGTAATTCAATGCCTTTCATTTTTTTATGTTTAGGTATGGTATTAGAATGATTTATCTTCAATAGGTAAATATATGAGGTTAAAATTAAAAAGATAATTAACCATACCAAAATAATTGGAAATTTTGAAAAGGTGATGTCAATTGATTATGATTGTGACTTTATTCATGACGGTAGCCTCATGTAATTTTCTAGATAGTGTGGAATCTTTATTCTAGATTATATATGCTTTCCTTTATTATTTTACATGATTAAATTGATTTAGAAATATAAATATGGTATGATAGGGAAGATAAATAATGGTCTATTCACATAAATTTATATTTATTCATTGAAATTGTTTAACATAATTAAGTGTTGCTTGATCAAGTCAATTAAATGATTAAAGATATTATTATCTACTGATTAATTGTGTTTCTTGTTTGTTGTAACCCATGTATATTTAATTAGTTAATTCAAGATGGTAAGGAACATTTTTATTGTTGGAATTTATAATTAGTGACCAAATGTGTTTGGTCCATGTTTTCTTATGCCTTGTATAATTTTGATGATATTGATTTTATTTCACCTTGATATTTTTTTGTTGGAAATATTATTTTTTTCATTTATATATTGAAATGGTGGATCCCCAATTTTTAATTAAGTGAAACCATGTATGGCTGGATTGTTTAATGAGGTTTGGGATATTTTCCCTAGATATGATAGTTTATTGATGTAGTTTACGATGAGATAGTATGGATGACATGGAAAGGTGTTGAGGGTGATATTGGGATGGTTATATTATGTTTGGATCCTTTCTTGGTGGATTTTTTTCTTATTTATTTGATATTATGTTTCTCTTATACATTCTATAAATTGGTTCTTTCATTATAGGTATCTCTTCCTCGAGATAGGATTGGTTGAGTATTAGAATACTCTGTATTGTGAAATGGTAAATGAATGGTGAATAAATTATGAAGTGGAAAGTTTTTAATCCTTTTATATTATCTTGATATGTTTATAAATGAAAATCCATTGAATGGGTTATGATTTAAGGTAATTGAACTTTAATATTGAATTGAAATGTTTAATATGAAATCATCTTGTATTTAAATGGTTAATATATATATATATTGAACTATAGTGAATGTAAAATTATAATGTTTAATTATAATGATTTTATATTGTATGAACATAGATTTCTTGTCCAAGTGATAGTAGTAAGGTTTTCATGTGGAATGTTAGCTATAGTTTGAGTCTAGGGTGGGATAGTTTTCCCTAGACTAGTTGTGTATTATACTATCAATATGTTTGATTATTTATTACACTCCATCACCTAAGTCGGTAGGGATAGTTGATGCCTATATTTTCCTTGGGTTTTAGGTGTGTTCTATATATCTAGGTTTTCATAGACATAGATGTCTAACTACTACCCCTACCCCACACTCTCCTACATATGTGGCATGGTATATATGAAAACTTAGGATGTGTTGACTTATAATTATATGGTATGTTCTCATGTGGGTTGTAGTGACCCACAATTATTATATACATATATATATGGTTTGTGGATATTTAGTTTTATAGATCATACTTGTATAGGTATTTAATGGCTTGTGGTTATATATGTGTATTTATACATGGGCAATAATGGATTATGGTATAGTGTATATTTACATGGGCTATGATGGCTCTCGGTTTTACTTCTGGGAATGTTATGGTAATGTATTTAAGGTATGTTTATATATGTGTGTATTATTATGTGTTGATAATGTGGTTGTGATATGTTTTCTCAAATGTGAAGTATGACTTGTGAAGGGGATAAGAGCACCAAGATGTTAGACGTCGAGGTTAAGGGAAATTGGTTCAGTGGGAGAGTGGAAGTTGGGTACTTTTCTTATGAATATTCTTGAGAAAAAATTGGTGAGTTTGGAATATAGTTTACCTTCTAAGGTGACAAGTTGATTTCCTTGGTTTATTTACCATGGATTTAGTATGGTTCTTTCATTTTTACAAAATAGGTTTAAGGGAGGATCCTAGTGAGTATACCTATATTCTCATACCTATATATATATATAAATGTTTTTTCAAGTTAGTAGGCATGAGTAGGAGATCAATATGGTCATTTATAGATCTTGGATATTGTTCAAGAGTGTCTAAATTTTTGGGTTGTTTCTTAGGTGGTGTTCTGGTTATTTTCATTTGTTTCAACTTTTATAACATTCATGTATTATAATTGGATATTAATTAATGTAATGGAGTTTATTTGTATATATTTTTTGATTTTTTGGATATATTTTGATTGTAATTCCTCCCATATGAATGAATTTTATAACCTAAGTGCTAGTTCCCAGCCCATGACCTATTAAAGGTGAGATTCTATGGTGGCTCCCATCTTCACTACCATCCTAAGAGTGGTACCAATAGATGGTGTTTGTGATATGATCATCGTTGAGACCTTAAAAATATTGTAAATTCCTTTTAATTAAAAAAATTCTCATGGATGGAAAATCACACTCTGTGATGGATTATTTCATGTATATAAGTATGTGTTCATCTCATCTCGAAATCATCACTACAAATGAGACATATACTTAAATGAATGTTTAACATTGTAAAAATAAAATTTTCAGAATTAGTAATTTATTATTAATCAATATATTGTTGATATAATTTTAACAATAAGTAAAAAAATTAGGAATATGGATATTTAAACTCTATTATAAACATTTCAGATGTATTTTTGAACTTTTAAGTGATGATGACGTGTAATTTCCTAAGGATATAATTCTAAACTGTCATGACTATCAAACTTGAACAATCATGAATATCATGAACATGGAACTTCAAACTTATATTGAAATATGATATTAAATGAATTAAAATAATTATATGAAATTAAATAATATACTTATTTTAATGTTATAATAATGTATAAAACATTATAATTTATGTTTATATAATAAAAGTTACATTGAAGAATCTTGGAAGGAATAAGTAGATTTATTTTAAATCCTTTTATTTATTGTTTAATGTTCTTCTATCAACACTCTCTATGGAATTATCTAATATTCTTCTTTCTCATTGATACCACAAAAAACATGTATATAATTTGGTTGTAATTTTCTTATATAATTTCATTAAATGTTTCATAATTGTGTGAGTTTTTAATTATTTTACATATAATGAGATGTTAGATCACATTGGAAGGGTTTTGAATAAAATCATGGGATTAATGAAGAAATCATATCATAACAACTATCATTAAAGTGTGGTAAGTTCAAGTAATATATATATAAATAACATTAGAAAACCCTTGAACTATGGTTTAGAACTATCATGTAATAGTAGACATGCATAAGAATAAACTAGAGGAAATTTGATATTGTTGTGCTATAATTTCATCAGCCATGTCATGAAACTAAGAGGAGAAAAGTATGAAGAATTTTTCAATATTGAAATTTCACCATGATTCTAATCATCATGACATAACAAGGCTGCATAGACGTAAAAAAATAAGTTTTATATTAGAAAACTCCTTGGAGAAATACTAATAAGTGTTCCTATGTTTCGATCCTTCATGCAGTTTTTAAGATATGGGATTAAAAAATTGATTCACTTCCAAGAAAATTTTCTCATTGGATCCATCCAAGAACATGGAGGTGGATTAAACTCAATGGAAATTATCTAGAGTGAAATAAGGTTATGGGATAGGGGAATTAATGGGTATAAGATGGGGTATTGAAACAAGAGAACTTAATAGTGTTCCATGATATGATGAAACACCTCAAGAACTATACACCACTCATAATGCACACTTCGAGTAGAGAACTCCCACATTAAGGATGATAAAGAGTTTACAATACCCATATCAGTTTTGATATAGGATAGGGATTAATTTTTAGAATATTTATCCGTGATGCAACTAGATCATATCACCATAAAGGGCTTTGTAATAATAAATTTGAAAAATAAAAATAAGATTTTATGTCATGGATCTGAACACCACTCCATAAAATCAAGGAATAAGATTAAACATTGATGAGTTGATAAGACATTACATCGTAGAATAATCACCACATCATAGAGATTCATAGAAAGGAATTGACTAAATAATGTGAAGTGATTTCAAAAACATACTTATATGATAAATAAAGGAAATTAAACCCATATTTTAGAAATTCAAAGGATCATATTTATGCATTCCTATCATGGGGTGTGGAAAATTAATATTTTAATTACCTAAGTAGAGTATAGTAGTTAACTCTAGGTAGTCTCCCGAAGAGAGGTGCACACAAAACAAGGTTTTCACTTTTATTAGTTTTATGAAAAATTCATTTAAAATAATTTTGAGAAAGTGAGAGAAAGAAGCAGTTTGATTTAATTTATTTTAAAATAATTGACAAATATGATGACCCAAGTGGGTTTGTCTAGACCTAGTTTTGTGAAATCATGGTTTCCAAAATTTTCCCCTTTTTATTCTGCTGATAGGTAAGAGATAGATTCATCTACTGATTCCTCTATCTCCCTTAGCCAGATGTTTATGATGAGAATAATCTTATCTAAAACCTCATTTTAGTCTACCCTCCTTCCTATGTCTATAGATTTTCAACAGGTTTTCTTGATTAATTAGGGAAATTAATGACCAAGAATTGTTATTCCCTAGAAAACAAATATTACAACATACAATTTTACACATGGGAAGATGATCGTCAATAACTCACCACCTAACCCTAATCATCCCCTATATATGCAGAAAAGAATTGGGTGGAGGGATTTATGGATACTCAACCAAAGTAATTAAAATTAACAGAATCTAAACATTATGTTGTCGTATTTAGAATTTAAAATTGAATTAAGAATTGAAGTGAGGTGCAGAAAAAATATAGGATCTTGTTAAAATGGACCACAAAACTCAATAAAAGAACATAGGTCCAACCTCCCCATTTCCCAATCACTCAAAGAAGATTCCCCTCCATGGATGGGGAAGTTTAGTTGATTTGGGAGAGGGGATACATCGCATAATAAAGAAAATAAAATAAAAGGAATATAGGGAAATAAATATTTAGTGATCCATCATCCAGATCATTTCTCACTAATTGATCCTCTTCAATCCACTCCTAGACTCTTATTTATAGGAATGGAAGAGGATTCAGAGTGTCATAATAGTCCATTAATGGATTTTGGGTCTTAATGGGTCATTTATGGGTGTTCAAAAAATGATTCTGCTGAAGATTAATCATAAATCAGTGTTTCATAAATCTGTCCCAAAATTTACAAGTTTGGTAATTGGTTGGCACGACATATAATGTGTGGTCTTGATTTTTATTCACCCTATAATTCTCTGGGTCCTATAAATCTCTATGGTTACACATCGTTTAAATGAATTACACGATGTGTAATTTTGATTTCTAGAAGGTTTCTACTTGTTTAGTCTGGTTCTTCATTTCTGATCTTTGGGTATGGTCCTTGATTATGTTGTATCTTCAATATATCTTCCAAAATCCCATGACGCACCATGACACTTTTCATCATGGTATGAAATGGTTTTTGATTACTAAATTTGTCTCATTTTTCATTATTTTTTATCAAACTCTATATCCTACCATAAATTATAAAAATAGTTAAACATTGGTAAGTTTTATTAATTAGTTAATACAAACATGTTAGTTTATATCCAAAAATATGTGAATTAAATGGTTATGTCACATGTTTTGATCGCTGGGATATTTGATGATTTTGGGGAAGATATTTTGTTTCACATAGAAACCCATGCCATTTCTCATTGATAATGTTTAGTTAGGGAGGTAATTTTGGAATTTTCTAATTTATATATGTTCATGACAAAACACACTTGTTTCATCGTGGTAGTTTCCAGCATAATCATTAGGTTACCTTAATTTTAGGTTTAAATATGGTTTTACATTACCTTTCTTCCTAACAAATCAATGTTTCTAGACCTAAAAAAGGGGGTTTATAGATAAATAATTTTTACCCACATAAAGGGATTCACTTAGACTTGATTTAAGAAATTGTATGATTTTTCATTAATATTTTTATGTTACCTTTATTTATAAACAAGGATTTTTAATTTCCCATTACTTTTCATCTTTCTTTTTTTTTCTTCTAAAAATAAAATTAGAATTAGTTACTTTCCTTTATTTTTTTTGTCTTAACATTTGTATTGAAGTATTTCCTTTCACCTTCTCTCTATGGGTTTGACCTTCATACTCCCATTCATATACTATACTTTTGGTAGTTTTAGTTATTTTTCTAGAATTGTTTTAAATTCTAAACTAGTTATCCCATAGTAACTAATGAAACCCTAGGGTAGATCATGTTTTTGGGTCCATTTTTAGGGACATAGTTTAAGAGACCCTAAATTAAATAGTTAATACAATGCATTTTCCTTCCCTTTTTTTGTTTCCTAGTTTTATTGTAGACTTTTTATTTTTATTATTTTTACACACTAGATATTTTTGTGTTATTATGGGAGGAATGGAATGTGTAATGACTAAACACCTCATATTTTCCATTAAAGTGGAAGATCATGGGCATAAAATCAACCAAATCAAAGATAATATCCAATGGTAAGGTGGATTTTTCCCACAACCATACCCAATTAGTGATTAATAACTCCTTTATGGATTGGATTATTTTTTCTAAGAGGCATGTAAATACCTAGAGAGGATGGAAAAGGAATTTTAATAATCAAAGGAGGTACCCAAGTCAGAAGAAAACATCTAGGAAAGACTTATGGATAAATCAAAGGGGAATGTTGAGTTTGAGGATAAATTTTTGTTAACTTGTAAGGATGATTATAGAATTGATGAACCTAGGGATTACACACTCATATTTTCTAATTCATAGGAAGAAAAAAAAATAATCTTTAAAAGAAGAAATAAAAATTATAAGGAGGTGTTAGATGCTGAAATCCAGAAGAAAATTGAAGTTTTTGAAGAAGTGAAGCAATAAAAAGGAAAGATGAGTATTATCAAGTTTGGATAACACATTATCTTTTTCTTAATTATTTGAGACTGTCCAATACTTGGTGATATTTTTAACAAAGTTTCAAGATGGTTTCAATGAGGAGGAGAAAAGTGTTACAATAGGTGAATAAAAAAGTCAGTCATGGATAAATTTTAACTAGGTAACAGCTTACCATACTCCCATTAAATGATAATAATAGTTATGGTCTAGATAAAAGACCTTAATCAAATAACTTTTCATAAGGAATCCCAATTTTTTTATGTTTTATTAGGGATTAATATTTATAATTAGTCTTAGGTATTTTTTAAGGATTTTGAATAAATTCCCCTTACTTTTTGTGCTTCATTAACATGGACCTTGTATTTTCAATTTGTCATTTTCCTCTTGGTAGGTATATGATAATGAATGAACAAGAGGAGAAGGATGAAAATTAAGGGAGAGATCACTTCATTAGATATAGAAGTGATAATTTTAATTTCTTATTTCTTCTACTCCCCTAAATTTATTTTTATAATATTTTTTTCTATTAATAAAAGTTTCATGGACCACTTGTATATTTTTCTTTATTTTCTATAATGACAATTTTCTTAGGAATACCATAATTCCATGATTTATATATCATTATTAATAATATGAAATTATTAATATGGTCGATAAATGAGTAATGATAAACATGAGGGTATTAATTCAATTAATTGTGATTTAGGGGGACTATTAGATATATGTATATGAAATTCCTCTCTATATTTTAATGATTTTATTTTCTTAAGTTTATGTTGATTGGTTTGTATTTAATATCATTCCACGTGTTATTTTCCTAATTATTATTTTTTCTCATTCCTGATAGGGTTCTAAGATATTTTTCAATGTTATTCTCTATACCCAATTTCTTAAGAGATACATGTGGTATGTAGACCATCTAAAACTTGCATTGATATCTTTTTGAAGCTATAAAATCACAAATTCACATTAATATGATTTTTTTATTTGATCCCTTTATTCTTCTAGAACTAATTTTTCATTGAATACTTCTTTTAATCCAATAAAATACATGATTTTCTTTAATAGTGAAATCCAAAATACAAGCCTATATTATCTTTCTTACCCTAATCTTGGTATTTTTTCTTGATATACAATGTAATTAGTGTGGGGGAAGAGGTTATCTATGAAGTGAAGTAGATTCTTTGTATAAGAAAATGAAAGGTGTGTGGTATTATTATTTGGTGTGGAAAAGGTTCATGGATTTATGTACATTGTGTTTTGTTGTCTACACTCAAAAAAGAAAAAAATAAAAAATAAAAAATCATTATTGAAAAAAAAATCAAAAGAGGGTTTATATTTTATTATTCTTTTTCATGTAATTTGTGAGCCTTGATAAGAGATGGCGAGTGTGAGTGATGATGTTTTTTAAAAAGAATTTTTACCAATATTTTATTTTTTTCCCTACATTTTTATTTAGAGTTTAACTTCTTTTTGAGTTATAATTTTTAAAATAAATTACTAACCATACCTTATCATAAAATTAATTTGATAATTTAATGGAAGTCCTCATTATTAATGTTGTTATTTTTCATTAATTTATGTATATTTAAGATTCATTGTAAGCCTATATCTAGGATTCATTTATAGAAGGTATGAAAAAAAATCTAGATAAAGAGAAAATTTTCAAGTGCAATAGATCACAAAGTAGCCTAAATATTAATAATGAATTGATAAATATGAATGGAGGTTAAGAGTATTATCATTAAAAGGGAAAGTAAAGTACATGGTTGATTAGCATTCCTGAGAAATTAGAATTTGAATAGATATTTCTTGTGTAATGCTTGCATATTTTATTCATTGGTTTATAATTTTTGGATTTTATTTATTATGACATTTATACCTTTGTGGTATGGGTGTACTTTGTGATGATGTTGAGATTTCATGCTTGACTAAAAGAATAAATTTATGTGTGGTGTGAATTTAACATCTCAACTTCATGCATTGATTCTTATTTCAAAATTCATTTATTTAACTATATAATTAATTATTTTTACTATATTTTAAATTGGTTTTATATGTTTTTGGTATGGAATGATTAAATTAGAATTATAGAAGAAAATGGGAATTTTGGATTGAAGTACATGTTAAAAAAAAGAATAATTAAATGGATAAGTATTATAAAAAATGTTCTTGAATAATGCCAACACCACTCGAGAATAAGTCCTTGATAAAGTAGTTATAAAACCACAAAGGTAGTATCTTCTAGAGTATAAATATGGATTTGAAGAACACCCAGTCCAATATGGCACTGGGTGAGAGGCAGATTCGATGTGGCAAGCACTGTTGGATAGTGTTCATGGCACGGGGTAGTACCTTGGGGAGGCAATGGTCATCAGGAGTGGAATGTGTAAATAAAAAGCACCTTCCCTTTCAAAATTTAGATGTAGGATAGGCTATATATATGGAACTATACACTTAAGTTAAATACACACATATTCTAGGCAATACAATATCATTTGGCCCATATTTACCCCTGGATAGGTTTACATGATGCCTTACATTTTCCTCCTACAAACCTCCATCCTCAAAAAAAGGGGTTCCTAATTTTGAGCCACTTGGCCTCTATAATGATGAAATAAAAATTTCACACCTTCTGGGAGTTTTCTCCAAATCCACTAGAGATCCAATATGGATAAATGATATAATTTATTTATCTAAAATTTCCAAAAACAGCAAGTTTAAAGCACTCATGGAGGCCAAAAAATGTATACCAAGATCATCATCTCTCACATCATCTACATATTCAGGGGGGAAGGGAAAATAATCTAGAAAATAAGGTAATATTCCCATACTGGTTATCCTGAGAAGTAATAGAATCAACTAATTTGTTACCTTCTTTCCATGTGTGAATCACTAGCACTTTGTTATTAAAAAAGTTATTTATCCTTTGGATGATATAGATGATGTTACATTGAATAGAGTCATGATTTTGAAGATAGTTGTGTAGGATTAGAGACTCTGTCTTTACTGCCTCCAGGTTTAGAATATGATCCATATAAATCTTTATGCCACTAAGAAGTGAATTTTCTTCTACAATAGGGGATTCATCATTCCTATAAGTATCTAAGAAGTAAACCACAACTGATCCCCTGTCATCATGAACCACACCACCTCCCCACATAATACCATTTAAATAGGATCCATCAGTGTTAAGTTCCATACAATAAGAAAGTGGGTTACATTTAATCTATCTGTCATGTGAAACCAACCTCTAAGATAAGGTGGTAGAAAAAATTCAAGAAAAAAGGTTCCTTAAAGATGGTGACTTATCCCAATAACCAAAAACAATCCCAATATCATCTTCCATATAAAAGGATTTTGCAATCATAGAGAACTATGAAATAAGAAGATCCTCATGCTTGTACTTATTTCTTGCACACCAGATGATCCAGCATCCCACTACTAGGAGAACATTCCTCTACTTCTTATCATTTTTGTTAGTCTAAAATTGGTTGTACCATCTTTGGAAAATAATAATTGATAGTACCATTGTAGAAACTGAACCCAAAAATCTCACTGAGACTCCTCCATATTTCTTACGTCTATTCTACATTGAAAAATATATAAAGGGTTGATAATTTATTTGTCTCTATGTAGTAAGAGAATTTAGATGTAAGAGGAATACCTTTCCATTTTATCTCTTTGTCTATGAAAATTTTATGGGATATTATACACAAAATTAGGAATAGGAATTTAGCAAGTATCTCACGGCACCATAGGATCCCTTCCCACTCATCCTTGATAAAGGAATCATGACACAGAGATCAGTATGTTTTTACATTTAAGGCTCGTATCAAGGAACATGTTAAGACCATTCTATCCTCCTCATCATTAAAAATAATATTAAAAAATATAGCATGCTACTATTGATTAATAATAGATTAGATGAATAATGAATACATGATAGCTTCATATAAGAAAATGTTTGGAGTGGGGCACCCCGGGAAGCCTAGAATCAACCCCACCCTGTTTTGGTTTAATAAGCTTATATCACCACATCCAATGATATAGAAAGAGTGTGATTAATTTCCCATAAATCGATATGAAGCCTTTCACCCAACCCTTATGACTGGTCGCTTGGCACATCCACAAGTGACCCATGTTTTTTTGAAATGAATTTCAGCCACATGGATCTTCCCTCCCGAGCATCCCATGCTAATTTTCCTTGCATGAAGTTCATGGAATCTTTTACACTTCTCACATTGATTCCCCTAGCCTCATTCTCTTTTTCCAATATCTCCCATGAATCCCAATGACAATGAACATCCTCATTCGCATTCCATATGTAATTTACAAACAATTTATCAATTATTTTAATCACAATTTTGGGAATGTGTGTAATGCCCCAACCCCAGTTACCCAGAGTCGGTGCATTATTGTGTAACATTGGCATGATCACAAAATATCAAGTCTCAAAAGACCGATTAGTTTAGTATCCTTGGAAACACTAGATACATTCATAAGTCTTACATTACATCATACATTAAAACAAAACTCAAAAAACATCTTGTCTTCATATCCCCTCATACTATACCTGGAGTTCATTCATAATATACTTCATCACATCCTAGAAAAATTAAAACTTTGAAAGGGGTGAGATCAGATGCTGAGTAAGGATATCAATATAGCGGAATCTTTCATAAATAAACATTAACATTTAAGGCAATGTATAACTAAAAAAAGCCTTTTAAACTTTAACTTCAGCATAATATGGAAAAAATTAAATGAAATAATTCCATTTACTTATTCACATGGATATTCTACTAGTCGAATAATCACATGCAATATCAATAACCACTTTCATAATGATGGAATGCATAATGCCTGACTATCATAATCACGTAGCCAAGGCCTCGTGCCAAGACTACAAATAAGATTTTGTCAAGGCCTCATGCCAAGACACTAGTTTGTATCATGAGACCTACCGATGTAATTTTTTTAGAATATAATTACGTTTAAAATTGCTCAAATACACTCCAGTGTTTTTCTGAAAACATTATACAAGCTTCTGAAAACAAAATAACTAATTCTGAGACTGCTCGACTAATTACAGGCCATGATGGGTCCACGCCCAATCCCTTCCTATCTACCGCACTCGAGAGTCAGCTTTTCTGAAAACATTTTTAAGATTACGTTAAATATGTATAAATTTTCACTGGATTTTCATACATTTGAGAGAAATATCTCTCTCTTTTTTTAAAATCATTTAAAAAAATTTATGGATTATAGAGGAAGTCGAAACTCAAATAATGGTCATGAAGGTGGAGAATTCGTTGTCACTACATACGTAAGAAAAAAACATTCCTTTTGTTGTTTAGTAAAAATGCTTCGTATAAAAATATTCCTTTTGAATAAAAGTAAAAGTCAAAGGGGTTTATACACCATATAATAGGAAGTTGTGTATAAAACAAAATATGCCTCAATGAAAGGAGATTGAGACGAAGTCCCTTACAAAGAACATTTTTTTAATAAAATAAATCTATTATGTGTATTCACTATAAGTACACAAAAAGAAATTACAAATACAAGAAAGGACATAATAATATCATGATATAATTTGGAACTAGGAGATTAACCCAAAGAATGGAAATTGGGTTAAGAAGTTCCCTTACCTCGTGTCGACTTGAATCGATCATTCTTTAATCTCCTGAATAATAAACTAGAGTTAATTTCTACTTGCTTAAGAACCTTTTTCATGTTAATTATTCTTTTTATATCACTTATTACCATGTTATGAACATTATGTAATTATTTATGTTAATAACGGTCGTTTTGTCGATCTTTGGTACTTGAGTCAAAAATAAACTTCTTATAATTACAAGTTGTTCATGTGGTAAAATATCCATTATATCCAGAATTATATTCATGATGTAGATATCATATATATCATATATATCAATTAGATACATGCATTTATAATATTACGTAACATTTAGAGGTAATAAATGAAATGCACCATTCATGGAGACGGTAAGCCGTACGTACGCATGAACGCTAGTTTCATTTCTATTTCGTATTTAATGGAATGAAATCATAATTATATAAAGGTATACTATAATTCCAGTATAATATCATGTATAATATCATTTACTCCATCCTTTATACATCCCACATATGTCATTAACGATTCAAATCACTTTGAGGGGGCGGTAGTCCGCACTTCCTAAAATGAAATTATCGTGTTTACCCATAATGGATATCATAAAGGTATGCCATAAATGAAAAATAAAGAATCATAAGGGAAAAAAACATAATATATATCATATATTAAAATAGTTTCATCATAATGGCCACCATAAGAGGTGTTAAAAGAAGATTGAACAATCATCGTTTCGTGAGGTAGAATTCGCCACCCACAGAAACAGTATGTTATTTAACCATTAGACGAAGGTGTGTGTAAGTGTAAATAAAATAATTCTCATAAAAACATCCAAGTATATTTAGGATACTGGTGTTGTTATATAATAAAGGAATAAAAAGAGTTTAAGGGCTTGGAAAAGAAAAATAAAACAAAAGAGAATAAGTGAAGACATTACCTTTAAATCGGGTAACACTTTTTTATTTGAGCCAAAGGCTTCATTGGGTAGACTTATGACCAAAGTGAGGCTTCTAGGAGTAAGAGAGGGAAGTTGAGAGAGTATTTTGGCAGAGTTTGTCTGATCCAAATGGCTTTGATGGTGTGAATATGGTGGTAGAAGTGGGGGCCTTTTATAAGAGGAGAGGAGGGGCACTCTTGGAAAGGCATGAAATATTACATTATTATGAAATGTTTTTCAGATTTTAAAGGTACCACAATGATATATTTCGAGGCTAAGGTGATAAGGGTTCTAAATATACTAATCCAATAGGTTTTTGACAAGTTTAAGTCTTAGATTTTATATTAACTTTTCATTTTATTTAAATCGTTAATTAATGAGGTAATCGATGCATCATCTTTGTGTCATAAACAATTTAATTTATTTAATGTCTAAAAATTATAAAAAAATACCATGATGTAAGAAATATCTTTAGCTTTCCAATTAATATTTATAGTAAAAAATTTAACTTATATAACTCTGTGTAATAATTTTTTTAGTAAAACAACACATGTTTGTGACAATTTTATTTTTACTTTAAATAAAAAGTTATTAATGTCATTTTGTTACCCAAGTGGCTACATGGGGTCCCCAAGTTGATCCATGGATTTTCCTGGTCGGACATGACTCTTCCAATAAGTGTAGGACAAGTGTAAAGGTAATTTCATATTATTATAACATTATATTTACCATAAATTACACTAATTACCTATAATTGCGATTAATAGAACTTAAAAGTTACTATTCACCAAAAATTATTTTAATCCCATTGAACCACATTTTACTTCCTAATGACAACCATGTATGTCGGATTTTTGAAATTCAATTCATAGAAGTGGTACATTTTCATTTAAATGAAAAATCAGTTTTTTAACTACCACTTAGTGGTTTCACTATTCATCAAAAATTGAAGTTTTTCAGAACAATGCCAAAATTTCACCCTAAGATATAATTGATATTACAAATTCAAAAATGATTCCTATTTTACAAAATTCCAAACATATAAGTTTCATTAATTAATTTTATAATTAATTCCTGCTGTCACAACAAATAGCGTGTTTTTAAGAAACAATATATATCAAAAGATTGACAATTGTTTATGTCCAATTTCAAAGTGAAGTTAATTATAATGACCACCATTGGATAAAATTGTAAAAATATATTCTAATTATACTTTAAAACCACTCATTAGTATAATTTATCACTATAAATTATTTTGATTAAAAAATTTGTTTTCAAGTATTTTCTCTATTCATAGAAAATTGGAAGTTCTCAGAGAATTACAAAAAATTCAACATAGGATAATTTCGATATTTCGAATACAAAAATGAAGTCCATTTTGAAATATAAAATTTATATAATTTAAAAAATTGGGTATTACTATTCATAACAACTATTTTGATTGGTCACGGTGTGTTAGAATCTCAAACTTGTGTACAATGCAAGCTATTGCATTATTAAAAGAGAAGTGTATCGTGAAAGTTTGGGGTGTTACATTCTCCCCTCCTTCAATAAATTGCATCCTCTCAATTTGAAAATTTTCATCAAAAATAAAAGGTTGAAAATAGAAAATACCTTTGTGGAAAACCCACATCGAAAATAGTGTTAATAAAAATATAACATTAAAAGAAAGAAAGAGAAGTACAAAGGTCACCCGAGATAGCTCATACAAAGACTCTATGAAAATATGGATATGCAGGAAAAACAGACCATCAAGGTCTGAGGGAGATTTGTAGAAAACAGGGTTAGAAGAAAGTTAACTATAAGAAAATCACAAATTTGTGATGGGTTAAACGATCATTGATTCCCTAGTAGGAAAATTTAACCGACAACGTTTTTGTTTTAAGTTAACTTCCATAAAGTTGAGGAATTTATTTTGGAGATTTACTAAGAACATAAGGAAATATACATACTTGGCATGTAGACTTTCATTCTTTAATAAATTTTCACCAAAAACCCATATTTCACTCAAAAAGATAATAGAACTCAAAAATATTATATTTATCCTAATCTTATAAGGTTCCAAATATTAAAATATACCATTTAGATTAGGAAAACTATTTTTTAATAACCAGGGACTTCCTGTATGCTAGTGGTAGGTAATAAAGGCCTGTCGCACTATGGTTGTGGGTTCAATTCCTGTAGGTTTGTCCGACGCGACGGTTTATCCCCCAACCTACAGGTTGTCCTTTTCCTAAAACTATAGTATTATAATATTCCAAAAATAATCTTCAGAAATGTTTTAACCTTAAAAAATACTATCCAAAGTTCAACTTAATCCATTCCAACCTTTATAGTTATCCAAAATACCTCTTTCCAAACTTTCTCTAAAAGGTCTCTAAATTCCAAAATCAATTGTATCATCAGATTCCTCAAAAAAAGTAAAGTTTCTCATATTTTAACATAAAAAAATATGATTACCTTCATCATATTAAAACCTTAATGAAAACAACAAGTACTGCAGTACAATCCTTATATATATCACATTATTATTATAACCAGAATATAATCCTTGAGTCCAAAAGCACCAATACATTAATTATTCCACTTCAACTATAGTAATAGCATAAGATTGACCTTGATCCCTTGGCCTTTTATGAGGTAAGTTTCCCTGACGCTTAGGACATTCATTTGTATAATGCCCCATTTCTCTACAATTGTAGAATTCAACATTGATAGCATCTTTCTTTCCCTTGTAATCACGAGCCCGGTGACCTTTTTATCCACATTTACAACAAACTCCCATTCCTTTTAGGCAAGTACCGGGGTGATTCTTCCAACAATTATCGCATAATGAAAAATCCTTCTTTCCCTTTTCCCTTTCTCTGTCTCTTGTTCCATCGTTCTCTTCTTCTCTTGCTTTACTTTATTGTCATAAGATTTAGAGAATTCCTTTTCTATCTTGATAGCACATGAGACAATATCTTCGTACGATGAGTAGGATTGTGATACTAAAGCTCGATGGATAAATGGTTTTAACCCTTCAATGAAATGATCAATCTTACTTCTTGGGTTACGTATATAATCTGCAGCATGTCTCGCTAACCTTGTAAAGTTGGCCTCATAATTTGCGACATTCTCATCCTCCTTTTGTCTCAGACTCAGAAATTGCCTTTCCATATATGCTCGATGGTCATGTGGAAAGTATTTTTCTAAGAAAATTTCCTTAAACTCCCTCCATTCCATACTTGATACTTCTTTATCTTCCTTTGTGTTTTGAATCAGCGACCACCATTAATCGGCATCTCTAGTGAGTCGGTAAACTGCCATGACAACCTTCTCCCTTTCGCTACTCCCCAAGGTGTGGAATATTTTCTCTAAGGATTTTATCCATTACTCAGCTAATAATGGATTTTTACCCCCATTAAATTTTGACATTTTTTGCCTCATGAAGCGGTCTAACATTGATCCTCCACGTTGCGGATCAGGGTGCTCCATACGAGTAAGGTTATTATTCATAACCTGAGTGAGTTGTCCCAGTATTGTGATAAGTTGATCAACAACATTTGTATCCCCAGCTTTATTATAATTATCTTGAGCAGGAGGGTAATCCCTACATGGAGTGCGTGCATTAATACGGTTTCTATTCCTCCCACTAGGCACCATTTCTAAACAATGGCATAAACTAGATTAGTTTATGAATCAAAATACATAATTACATACTTGTAAAACACTTAACATAAATTGAACTATATATGGATATTATCCATTCTCATAAAAAAATTTCTTTAAGGAAGTATATACTCATAAACCCTTCATAATACTTTGTAAAGAAAATGAGAATTATCTTAAGCATATCCCCCGGGAGTGTCGTAACCAAGAGTGCAGCAAGGCCCGTTGTCGTGCACCAGTTCCCGTTCGAGTCTAGCTCAAAGCGGTGTTTTCAGGTTTTACCCCTAGGTACAAATGTTCCAGAGCTTCCTCTACCTGCTCATATCCAGACAGGGATGTATTGCTCAGAATACTCACAAAAATCTCTATAATACCAAAATTCTAGTAAGTTATTCTATACTAATCCTCAAAGTCTATCTTAGGGATATGTGCTCGAATCAGAGTTTATCTAAATCTAGCTTCCAAGGTTAGTAATAAACTGCCTCTGATACCAACTGTAATCCCCTGACCCCAGTTAACTAGAGTCGGTCCATTATTGCGTAACATTGGCATGATCACAAAAGATCAAGTCTCGAAAGACCGATTAGTTTAGTAGCCTTGGAAACACTAGATACATTCATAAGTCTTACATTACATCATAAAGTAAAACAAAACTAAAAAAACATCTTTTATTCATATCCCCTCATACTATCTCTGCAGGTCATTCATAATATACTTCATCACATCCTGGAAAAATTAAAACATTGAAAGGGGTGAGCTCAGATGCTCAGTAAGGATATCAATATAGCGGAAGCTTTCATAAATAAACATTAACATTTAAGGCAATGTATAACTAAAACAAAATACTTTTAAACATGAACTTCAGCATAATATGGTAAAAATAAAATGAAATAATGTCATTTACTTATTCACATGGATATTCTACTAGTTGAATAATCACATGAAATATCAATAACCACTTTCATAATGATGGAATGCATAATGCCAGACTATCATAACCACGTAGCCAAGGCCTCGTGCCAAGACTACAAATAAGATTTTGTCAAGGACACATGCCAAGACACTAGTTTGTCTCATGAGACCTACCGATGCAATTTTTTTAGAATATAATTTCGTTTAAAATTGCTCAAATATACTCCAGTGTTTTTCTGAAAACATTATAAAAGCTTCTAAAAACAAAATAACTAATTCTGAGACTGCTTGACTAATTACAGGCCATGATGGGTCCATGACCAATCCATTCCTGTCTACCACACTCGAGAGTCAGGTTTTCTGAATACATTTTTAAGCTTGCATTAAATACATATACATTTTCACTGGATTTTCATACATTTGAGATAAATATCTCTCTCTTTTTTTAAATCATTTAAAAAAAGTTATGGATTGTAGAGGAATCCAAAACTCAAATAATGGTCACAGTGGTGGAGAAGTCGTTGTCGCCGCATACATAGGAAAAAAACATTCCTTTTTCATTTATTAAAAACGCTTCGTATAAAAAAATTCCATTTGAATAAAAGTAAAAGTCAAAGGGGTTTATACACCGTATAAGAGGAAGTTGTGTATAAAACAAAATATGCCTCAATGAAAGGATATTGAGAAGAAGTCCCTTACAAAGAATTTTTTTTTAATAAAATAGATCTATTATGTGTATTCACTATAATTACATATAAAGAAAGTACAAATACAAGATAGTACATAATAATATCATGACATAATTTGAAATTAGGAGATTAACCCAAAGAATGGAAATTGGGTTAAGAAGTTCCCTTACCTCGTGTCCGCCTTGACTCGATCGTTCTTTAATCTCCTGAATAATAAACTAGAGTTAATTTCTACTTTATTAAGAACCTTTTTCATGTTCATTACTCCTTTTATATCACTTATTACCATGTTATGAACATTATGTGATTATTTATGTTAATAACAGTCGTTCTGTCGATCTTTGGTACTTGAGTCAATGATAAACTTCTTATAATTACAAGTTGTTCATGTGGTAAAATATCCATTATATCCAGAATTATATTCATGATGTAGATATCATATATATCATATATATCAATTAGATACATGCATTTATAATATTACGTAACATTTAGAGGTAATAAATGAAATGCACCATTCATGGAGACGGTAAGCCGTACGTACGCATGAACGCTATTTTCATTTCTATTTCGTATTTAATGGAATGAAATCATAATGATATAAAGGTATACTATAATTCCAGTATAATATCATGTATAATATCATTTACTCCATCCTTTATACATCCCACATATGTCATTAACGATTCAAATCACTTTGAGGGGGCGGTAGTCCGCACTTCCTAAAATGAAATTATCGTGTTTACCCATAATGGATATCATAAAGGTATGCCATAAATGAAAAATAAAGAATCATAAGGGAAAAAAACATAATATATATCATATATTAAAATAGTTTCATCATAATGGCCACCATAAGAGGTGTTAAAAGAAGATTGAACAATCATCGTTTCGTGAGGTAGAATTCGCCACCCACAGAAACAGTATGTTATTTAACCATTAGACGAAGGTGTGTGTAAGTGTAAATAAAATAATTCTCATAAAAACATCCAAGTATATTTAGGATACTGGTGTTGTTATATAATAAAGGAATAAAAAGAGTTTAAGGGCTTGGAAAAGAAAAATAAAACAAAAGAGAATAAGTGAAGACATTACCTTTAAATCGGGTAACTCTTTTTTATTTGAGCCAAAGGCTTCATTGGGTAGACTTATGACCAAAGTGAGGCTTCTAGGAGTAAGATAGGGAAGTTGAGAGAGTATTTTGGCAGAGTTTGTCTGATCCAAATGGCTTTGATGGTGTGAATATGGTGGTAGAAGTGGGGGCCTTTTATAAGAGGAGAGGAGGGGCACTCTTGGAAAGGCATGAAATATTACATTATTATGAAATGTTTTTCAGATTTTAAAGGTACCACAATGATATATTTCGAGGCTAAGGTGATAAGGGTTCGAAATATACTAATACAATAGGTTTTTGACAAGTTTAAGTCTTAAAGTTTATATTCTTTTTTCATTTTATTTAAATCATTAATTAACGAGGTAATCGTTGCATCATCATTGTATCATAAAAAATTTAATTTATTTAATGTCTAAAAATTATAAAAAAAATACCATGATGTAGGAAATATTTTTATCTTTCCAATTAATATTTATAGTAAAAAATTTAACTTATATAACCACGTGTAATAATTGTTTTAGTAAAACAACACATGTTTGTGACGATTTTATTTTTACTTTAAATAAAAATTTATTAATGTCATTTTCTTACCCAAGTGGCTGCATGGGGTCCCAAAGTTGACCCATGGATTTTCTTGGTCTTCCATGACTCATCCAATAAGTGTAGGACAAGTGTAAAGGTAATTTCATATTATTATAACATTATATTTACCATAAATTACACTGATTACCTATAATCGCGATTAATAGAACTTAAAAGTTACTATTCACTAAAAATTATCTTAATCCCATTAAACCACATTTTACTTCCTAATGGAAACTATGTATGTCTGATTTTTGAAATTCAATTCATAGAAGCTGTAAAGTTTCATTTAAATGAAAAATCAGTTTTTTAACTACCACTTAGTGGTTTCACTATTCATCAAAAATTGAAGTTTTTCAGAACAATGCCAAAATTTCACCCTAAGCTATAATTGATATTCCAAATTCAAAAATGATGTCTATTTTACAAAATTCCAAACATATAAGTTTCATTAATTAATTTTATAATTAATTCCCGCTGTCACAACAAATAGCGCGTTTTTAAGAAATAATATATATCAAAATATTGACAATTGTTTATGTCCAATTTCAAAGTGAAATTAATTCTAATGACCACCATTGGATAAAATGGTAAAAATATATTATAATTATACTTTAAAACCAATAAATAGTATAATCTATCACCATAAATTATTTTGATTAAAAAAGTTTTTTTTAAGTGTTTTCTCTATTCATAGAAAATTGGAAGTTCTCAGAGAATTACAAAAAATTCAACTTAGTATAATTTTGATATTCCAAATACAAAAATGAAGTCGATTTTGAAATATAAAATTTATATAATTTCAAAAAGTGGGTATTACTATTCATAACAACTATATTGATTGGTCTTGGTGTGTTAGAATCTCGAACTTGCGTACAATGCAAGCTATTTCATTATTGAAAGAGAAGCGTTTCGTGAAAGATTGGGGTGTTACAATGTGAAGAGTGGATAAAATATGCATGGGGGTAGAAAAAAATAAATAGTTTTTCAAGTTAATGTAACCCCCAAATGAGATAAAATAATTCTTCTAATTTTTTATCTAATTAGATATCTTGTCTTGAATCCCCTCAAAATGGTCAATACAAATTTGACCTTGTGAAATTGGTGCATCCATATATTCCAATGGAAAATGGTTCCATAAAATACCAAGAGAATTCTCAATTTTCCCTCTCCTTCTCTCTGGGAAACAACGATAGATAAAAACATTGATTTTCTATTTGTTGATGATCTTCCCACTCCACTTTCTATATTCATACAAGAACTTTTTGATGTTATGGATAGATATGCTAATACCATTAGTAAAAATCAGAATATCATCAGTAAAAAGTAAATGGTAAATACCAGTATTCTTTTCTCTGTAACAATAGGAAAGGATGGATCCATAATTTATACTTCTTTTAATGTATCTTTTAAGATAATCTTGAGCCATAATGAATATATTTTTGGATAAATGGTCCCCCTGATAGATCCCCTATACCACCTTAAATAATCCACATTTTTTCTCCAATAAAGTGATAGAGAACTGAACTGAACTATAGAATTTGAAAAAATATCAATCATCCATATATAAAATCACGTACTTAACATCAAATTGAAAAAAAAATCTCAATTTCATTATATTATATTCTTTATCCATGTAAACTTTGAATAAAATATTAGATCCTATAGTTTTAATGTTAAAATCTTTAATCATCTCATATGTCATCCCAATTGCATCCTAAATGGATCAACCTTGGATAAAGTTGTATTATTCCTCTAATATCAGATTATGTAAGTGAACTGCAAGACTTCTATTAATAATACTATTCATACATTTTTGGTGGAAGTTTCAAGTACTTATGGGTCTCAATTGACTGGTGGGGTTGGGGTTATTAACTTTTTAAATAAGAACACTATTGGCAGCACAAACCACCCTTGGCAACCACCCCTAAAAAGTTATTGAATGTTCTCAACCATCTCCTTTTCTAGAATACTCCAAGATACCACATAGAATGACCCAGGGAAAATTATATGGTCCTAGAGAAATCTCAGGATTGGTAAACTTAACCACCTCCCATATTTCCTCCTCTTCTGGAATGAAACTAAGAGACCAATTCATAGAGTTTGAAACCACCCTAGTGATGTTATCAAAGATCAATGAAGACCCTATCAGATAACAATCCTGCATTTAAGGGTTAGGATCACCAAGAATATTTGAAATAAGATTCAATCATAACACCAACCATGCTAAGGTAATTGTTGAAAGATTGGTCTTCAATCTAAATGTTAGGGGAAATTGCCAATTTTTATCTTTAATATAGGCATAGAAGAAAGTTGTGTTGTGATCACCCTCCTTAAGCCACAAATATTTAGAGAACTCTTGGGCCACCCTTTACTCTTCTAGAATCAGTTTTTCTAAATGACTCTTCTTATTGAAAAGATCACTAAAGACCTCCTCATCCCATGAATCCTCTATTCTTACCTCAACATGCTCAATGTCAAAATTCATAGCCTCCAACCTGGTGCAGGGTGATGGTCGAGTTGCACTCTAAATTAGATGATCCACTTTTAACCATAAAAAATTATTATGAAATTCCACCCATGAATTACCATGTGTGGTTTTATTCCATGAAATGCTAACCACGTTAATGAAGTTGGGATCTGAGATCCAATATTTTGAGAACTATAAATCTTTGTGATCATTTCTATTGGAATCAAGGGAAATGAGAAAGGGAGAGTGATCAGATTATGAACAGACTAGATTTTGGATACTCACATCTAGAAAAGAAGAGACAGCCTAAAGGTTGGTGAAGAAATGATCCATCCAACTCCAAACTAATTTTGACCATAGATATTCTAAGTCATTTGAGTTCTAGAAAATTTCACACTATGAATTTATGTGATTTACACCATGTGCTTGTATGCAATTTAAAGGTGGTGCATGTGACAGATTCATGGATGTGACTTATACATTTATACATTAAGGTTGGTTTTAGTAAAAAATTCAAATTTTTCAATATATATCTCTCTTTCTATGTTTTTTAAGGATATATATTGTGGAAATATTATGGTAATGTCATATAAGGGTTTTACTGCCTATCTATATGAAATTAGAGTTGAATACGATGTGGGAAATACATTCAGAAAAAGAAATATATATAAAGAGATATGAAGGGTAATATACCTATTATAAGAAGATGTAGGATTAAAATAGGGAGGGTGATATGAAGGAGGTTTTTGATACTGTTGGAATATCTTCTTTGGATACATTTTGTATCTAGCTAGTTTATATAGGTTTTTTCTTCTACTCTCTTATCTATTATAACAATATAACTTTTATACTATTTTGGTTGTAATCATTATTATTTTTAATGATATTTCATGTTAGTATTTTTGATCTTTTTTCATTATTACATATCTCTGTCTCATTCATTTTGTAATGATCACTATTTTGTGAGTAAGAGCATGATTTTTAGCATATTAAATCTATTGTAGTTTCCACCAGGACTATTAGCTTAACTATAGTTCATGTTTAAAAATTGTTTTGTGTTACATGTCTTCTTCAAAACCAAAAAACATGACCATGAGAAAAAATGATGTTTTTGAGAGAGATTGTGTTAACCTAGACCAATAGATTCACTTATACTTTATTTTGAAAACTGCATGATTATATAATCATATTTTTTATGCTTCATTACTTCATGAAATTTTATTTGAAATTACTTTATACTTTTTATCTTTATTTATTCTCTTCTAAAATTCAATGTATAGGTAGTTACATTCAATTAATTTTTTTATTAAGAATTGTATTGATGTATTTTTTTGCGCCTCATATTTTTGGGTTTGACATTAGTACTCAAATTTCATACTGTGATTTAGTAATTTTTGTGATTTTGTGTGTCGTGGTTATAAATTCTAAGCTGGTTATCCCATAGGAAATAATGGAAAACTATGGAAAATCATTTTAACTTCACCTTGTACATATAAAGTGTCCACTAAATATGTAAATAATCCTATAAAGAATCCATGGATCATATTGAACCATCCTCTGAAATAAGATATGAAGAATCAAATGTTGAAGTTATTGGATGTTACAATCAGCTACCCAATTTAAGAGTATGAATGGGTTATCCCTCTCCATATTATGCCCAAGAGAGGAGGGATGACCATAGTTAATAAGAACTGTGATCTATTTCCCCCCCAAAGAGTGCTTTTTTGGATGGTTTTCGATGATTTCCAAAAATATAATGATGCAATGAAGGACTATTTTCCCCTACCATTCAAGGACCAAATATTGGAATGATTAGATGGGCATGATAAATATTAAATCATGTACGATTATTTCTGATATAATTAAATACCAATAGAACAATAAGACCAAATAATTATGATATTTACACACCCCTATATAAAATTATCCCATGTATATATGTCATTAATTATGTGAAATGTACCTACCATTTTTCAATAGTTATTGAAATAAAGTTTTTATGGAATATAGGATCAGTTTATTGAGGCCTTCAAGGATGATTTTTCCCTATAATGATAAAAATTAGGGGTATGCCTAAAAAATAAAAACTTGGATTTAGAGTGATGTGAAGTGACATTCCAAGATATCAATTATCAGAAGTGTTATTTCATGGTGAAGGATGGAATTGTACCTTGACATCTGATTTCAAAGTATGGGATCGAAGTAGATCCTATTAAAATAAATGACATAAATAAATTTTTGGAACCAACAATGGTGATGTAAATTCAAAGAATTTTATGATATGCTTGTTCCTATCAAATTTTTTTAAAATATTTCTCCTATATTAATCAACTCATCACCCACCATTTTGAGTAATATATAGAGTTCATGTTTGATATAATTTATAAAAAATACTTATAGGAGATAAAGTCACAATTGATCATTATCCCAGTAATTCTATATATAAGTTAAAAATATTTCTTCTAGATGATATGTGATGTAAGAGATGATACTATAGTGGAAGTGATTAGAAAAATAGTGGATTGAATCCTCCAACTTATCTTTTATTAAACTTAGACTCTGATGTAGGAATAATTCAACTACAACATGATGGAGAAAGAGTTACTAGCATATTTATTTAATTTTGATAAGTTTATATCTTATCTTTTACATTACAAAATGGTTGTTCAGAGTAATGATGTGACACTAAAATATTTTCCAATGAAGATATATGGTAATCCCTCTTGATCCAGTGTATCATTTTTCTCTAGAAGTTGGACATTGAAAAAAAGACAAGAAGGTGTTTGATAATTTCATCATCAACCAAATTTCATAGATAGAGTTACCATATTTAACTGGAGATTGTGAAGTTGAAATAAGAGATGAATTCTAGGACAAACACTTATCTATAACTAAGTTCACAGAAAGGCCATGATTTTTTCACATCAAAAAATATTTTGTAAGCTATGAAAATATAATAATAATTCACATACCAATAAATAAATGAGTTCCTAGATTAAGTGAAACATTATTTTTGGGTTGATACTCAAATCTTTAAGCAGTTAAAATATGGGTTAATTTTTTCATGTGTACTTGAGAATTAAGTGGAATATGTATTGGAGTTTTGTCCCTCCTCTCTATTAGGGTGACACTATAGACCAGAGAGAATAATGGATAAGATTTTATAAAGTTAATTACTTTTTCCAATGCTATATAAGGATGAACAGATGTTTTTTTCAGCATGTAATTTTTGTTAATTTATAGTGAGTTTTGGAAGAAGATATGGTAATCCATAATAACTGATCGTAGAGGTTGAAGTTTTTAATGTATTAGAGATTTACTTTAACGGTACTTTACCTAATTATTTTGGTCACATATTCATCATAATATGTTTTAAAAATGTTTAAAAATATATTAAATAATAAGAAACCATAGCCAATATAGTAAAGGTGGTCACTAAATTTTTGTATAATAAAATCTTTATTGGGTTTAGAGTTCCCATGTTGTTGATCAGTGATCAAGGGAATAATTTTGACAACCTATTATTTAGAGTATTTTTAGAGAAATATAGGGTTAACTAAAATAAAAGTACTATGTATCATCTTAAAATAAGTAGACAAGTGGATCAATAAAATAGGGATATGAATCATATTCTAGATAATATTTCCAATGTTGTTATGGATGATTGATCAAGGAAAAATGATTATGCATTTTTATATTTTCAAAAAAAAACTATATGAAAACATTAGCATTGTCTCCATTCTAATTTGTGTATGGGAAACCATGAAAAAAATTTGTGGAGATCACCCATAAATCATTTTGGGTTTTCAAAGCTATGAACTTGAAAGAAGGCGAAGCTATAAAGGTGATACTATTAGAGTTAGATAAGCTTTAAGAGATTTGGATGGATGCTTATGAAAATTACACTATATAAAATGAGAATACAATGGAGTATCATGAATAGAAAATTATAAAGATGGATTTATACCAAGCATAAAATCATATTTTGTCCAAATAATATATGTATTTTTTCTGAGTTGAACAGAATTCAATATAGTTTATTCCCTTGATGGTATTGAGAAGATTTTCACATATAATTGTGGAAATTTAAAAGAATGTGGAACTATCCTTTAAGTTAAATGAACATAACCTCAAAATAAACATTGGGTATTCTAAATTGGGGTGTGAACTTTCCATTTTATTTGAATGAGAGGGATTAGGTACATTGAGCCTTTGAAATTAAATAATTTGTTGATTAAGAGTCAATCTGTGTATTTTTTCTTTTTCTTTTGCATGTTTCATTCACCTTAGATATTAGGATAGAAATTTTTAGCAAATGTTTCATTTAATATAATACATAGTGATTTAATAAAACTCTCTAATTAATCTCATAAAACATCTCATAGATATTAGAAAAAATAATTGATAATAAGCTACATAGGATGAAATTAGTTTTTTGAGTAATAGGATTATATTTTTTTAAAAGGGACAATTTATCACTTCATATATTATGATATCATTATATATGGTTTGGCCATAAAAAACTTTAAAATTTTGAAAATTATTATATAATGTGTGTTATTATATAGGGAGGCTTGAGGTTGTAATTTTGAAATTTATCATCTCTGAAAAAATATTTCTCACCATAGAGTAAGGCCAATTCAATGCTGCAACATGTTATTCTCAAGAAATTTACAACACTAATCAAAATATAGAGTCCATGGATACACCACCAAGGGCTACGAGATTAAAGATCCTAGGATTTGGTGTCTATATAAGAATGCACCTTATCACAATGCATTGATCTTCTCGTGTCTTAATATTAATGATGCTTAAAAATTGAAGAGCACTTGAATTTCATGAGGGATATGTCATATCACAAGCATGCCCTACAATCCTATACTTTTTGAATCAATAATTATTTCTCACATTGTAAAACTTTTTGACACACTGAAAATTAATTGGAATTAAAAATTTAAAAATTTGGTTTCTATAGAAAAAAAGGTATTTTATTGATGTAGTACTTCTATACACATCTCAATTTCAAGGGAAGACAAAACCATGAAAAGGATTGTGTCAAGATGGCTAAGACCATAGGCTAACCACTCTGAGGGTATAGTTTTAAAATTTCAAAAATATAAAAAACCAAGGGTGGTCATTTGATAGCAATTATGTTCATGTTGTAACCATTAAGAAATTTATAAATTCGTCTATAAACCCTAAGTTCACATCGTGACCTTTTGAATACCCTCTCATATATTTATCTCAACCCAAGCCTTTATATATCCTAATAGATTCCTAAAACCTCTAATAAACCTATTAAGACTCTCTAACCTTACCTATATTGATTTAATTATCCTCCACATGTTGTTTTATACATTTTTATCACCATGTTTTCCAACAAGCACCTCCAACCCCCGAAATCGAACCAACTATTGCCCCTTTCCAAAAAAAACCACCAATACCCCTCTATAATCCTC
The DNA here is from genome assembly GCA_963277665.1 of Viscum album. Taxonomy (NCBI): domain Eukaryota; kingdom Viridiplantae; phylum Streptophyta; class Magnoliopsida; order Santalales; family Viscaceae; genus Viscum; species Viscum album. The sequence continues at coordinate 436,934,006 of OY728142.1, read as the reverse complement.
TAAAACATCCTCTTATATAATATATTCTCAATAATATACAATATAAATCATGTATTTTTTAGGAGGATGAGGCCACCTAGGCCCATTCATAGGTGGCCTCCCACTCCCGATAAGGTCCCACACTCAAAGGTCGATCCCTTGGGGAACCTATTTAGGCATAACCACCTTTTATTTCTTAGTATGAGTGGAATAGGTACATATGGATTTATTTTCATTATGTGATTCACCTTAAAAAATATTTTCTAGAATATGGAGTCAACTTATAGGATTCCGCCCATTTTTTAAAATACCCCTCTAAACTAGCCTCACCAAGGCACGCCACCTAGGTTCATGACCACATGTTATTTTCACCCTACACATACATCAACATCAACCACCCAAATTATTATAACTCTAGTACTATATGAGTATTCATATTAGAGGAACTGTACACATTCTATGATTTCACCACATGAGATATCAAAAATTATGGGTAATGTTTTCACTCATATATAGTTAGATTTAAATTCTTAACTTAAGGGAAGGTGGAAGTTGAGAGAGGAACCCTCATAGATTCCTTTTTAAACCCAAAATCTTGAAATACTACCTCCCTCTAGATCAATGAGGTTAGACACAAGATTATACTAAGTATGTTCCCTCTATAGAGTATACCTCGGCTACCCCAGCTAGTACATATGTTCATTGTACTAATCCAATGGTCACCCTTTACATTATTATGTAGCTCGTGGATATATTCATTAAGATAAAACCCATTTCAATTAATTCCACTACAATTTTTACCCATATATGTAAGTGATTATTAAGGAATAGACGAATGAGTAGTACCATATTACCTAATGATGTGAATCATTACCCACATTCCTAAATGGAGGTCTAGGATCCAAATTCTCCATATATAAGTCCACCCCTAGAGCATGTTACCATTGTTCGGGTTGAGAACACATTTAGTTAGTAGTCAAAATCTCTTTTGGATACCACTTAGTAATTTCCAAGAGCAGGGGAGGTGGAGGGTGCTAAGAAGGTCAATGGGGAGGAGGAGGAGAAAACTTATGGTCTTTAGGATATCCCCTTACCCCATTTTTTGTGTGCATTCCTAGTATAAATTTGGTATTTTGTCTTATATTTTAAAATTATCCATGTATTTCATATCAGTTATAACTCATTATGAATTTTTCTTATACCCCTTTGCTGAAATATATGAAATCATCTCTTTTGAGGTGAATATTTATTGAGCTTTATTGAAATATATTTTTAAAATAAAAAAAAAATAGTTTTAGAATTCTAGTTTCTAGGTAATCCATACTAATAGAATAATACATGAAATTATTTAACTACAAACAATACATCCAGTGATTTAGGAAAAGGGAAAAAAACCAGGGATGATTTATATTTCTTTTTTTATGCCTTCCTTTGCTACATTTTAATGTTCATCTATATTCATTACTCTTACCTTTTTAAGAAATTAGGACAAGGTTAAATTCATTTGGGTTGGATCCTTATGACCCACATGATTTTTTACACTTTACTGATCTATGATACATCGCCAATTAGAAGTAAAAGTTTAGTATATTAGAAACAAATTAATATATTATGATCATAAATGATAAATTCATAATTGGAAATTATTTAAAGTTAATGCTCATTTAAATTTGGAGATTTTTAAAAGTTACTTATGATATTATTTTAAATTTTAATACAAATTCTATAGACTTTGAAATTATTAATATGGTTATTATTTTCCATTGCATGAATTTATTGACCTAATAATTTTATTCTCAGTATTGAGATGAATTCTAAACTTGATTTTACATATTCTTTTATATACCCTATTTCATGGGAGAATCTTGGGATGTGTATGGATACTAGAAATTTATTATTGATTTATTAAAATATGATGATTTTAAATAACATTAAAATTATTTAGGTCATCAATTGAATATTTTTCATCCCATTTTATCTTGAGACCTACCTTATATTTGATCCTTTTACAAGACCATATAGAACATGAATTTCCTTATAATAAACCACATTAAAATCCAATTTTTCCTTCATTCTATAATTATTTGGTATGATTACAAGATTTTAATTGAGTTTAAAGAGGGTGTTTGGGTGATTTCATGGTGTAGTTAGAAATTTCTACTAAAATAAAGAAGTAGGTAATTATCTCTTGATTATTTATAGAAAGGGGTCACTAAGAATTTTTTATTACTCTTAAAATGATTCCACAATATTTCGAAAAAAAGTGAGTAATGAGACACGTCGGATTGACATTTCACTAGACACCTTCCCCATCCATGTTATAACTATTAAAAATAATGTCAAGAGGAGATTCATGGTGTGTATGTAGGTTCTAACTTGGATTATATTCGAAGGGTGTGAGACTTGTTATTGTAAAAATTAAATTGAAAAAAAGAAAAGAAAAATTAAAAAAAAAGGAAAATTTAAACACTATTTTGAATTTTTATATTGTGATTCATTGAGGAATATGAGAAAGGAAAGTAGTGATTGATGATTATTGAGAAGGATAACGAGAATATTTTTCATTAATCTTATTTTTAAATCATACATTATGTTTTAAGAATTTATACTTCTTTTTGAATTTGATTTGAATTTTTCATGTTATAAATAACCAACCCTAACCCTTAGACACATTAAAACCTTAATGGAAGTCATCTTGATTTTTACAGTTTAACTTATGGGTAAAAATTTCCATTCTATTGATTGGGTTCATATAATTTAGATTTATAATAACTCAAATTAAATTATCTTAAGTGGGGAGTAAATTGATTTTCAACAATGTTAAATCATAAGTGGAATAGGTAATAAAATAAATTGAGTAATCTGAGTGAAATGGGATAAGAGTCATGAGCTAGAATTTTATATCAAGCTTGATTATCATAATTTTAATTGACTGAGTTCTGTTATTTTAAAAAAAGCTTATGACTATATTTTTATGACAATTATTTATTGAATGTTTCCCCTAATAATATTTGTATTATTTTTGGTTTTATGTTTATTTTTTTATGAAAATAAAACATTCAAGTGTGGGGGAATTTGATAACTCAAAGAACATGTATAGAAATTTTCTAGGATTATTATGTCTAAATTGATTAAATACTGTATAATTGTGTGTGATTTTGATGATTTTTGGTAGTGGGGGATGTTGGATCACTTTGGAGCAGTTTTAGTGAAATCCATGAAATTTTAGAACAAATTACACTACAACCACTATCATTGTGGATTCTAAAAATTTAGAAGACAAATATGAATAACCTCAGAAATACCTTGCACTATAATCAATAATAATCACAATGAAATGAGAATGTGTAAGAATAAATAGTTGTAAATGAGATGTTTCTGCATAGGAATTCCTTCCACAATTTCATGAAACTATGAGGAAAAAAAATGAAGAATTGAATAAGTTTTAATTTTTTCACAATGTTGATTATTATTCCACAAAAAGGCTATTTGGAAGTCATAAAAAGGATTCATATGAGAATAATTTTTTTAGGATATATGATTGATTATTTTTATACCACAATCCTTCCCTCACATTGTAAGTCAGATGAGCAGAAAAATTAAAGCATTTTCAGGCCATAGTACTCAACAAACCAATCTAATCACATGGAGGTACATCCAGTTCAATAGTAAGTATATATATATTAATATGGTTTTTGTGTAGAGGACCGAATGGTCATAGTTCATGGAAATTCTATTGGAGAAAAAATTAGGGTTCCAAAATGTGATAAAACACAAAAAGAACCATAAACCACACATAACTCATACTTCATGTAGAGAGAACCTATGTGGAGGATGATAAAGAGTTTATGTCTATATCACCATTTTGGTGTGGGATGGGAGTGAATTTTGTGTAACTTTATCTATAGTGAAACTATCTCATAATGTAGTAAATATATTTTCAACATTAAATTAGGAAAAACTGAAGAAGATATTTTGTTATGGATGTAAACATCATGTCATAGAATCCTGATTTAAGATTTACCTTTGAAGACGTGAGAAGAAATTATACCAAGGACTTATCACCATGCTATATAGATCTGTTAAAAGGTGGAGACAAACTAATTTGAGAAAAGTGATTCTAACATCATAATTCTCATTCCACAATGCAACATGGTTGAGTAAAAATAAAGGAAATTAAAACAACCAAAAAAATTAAGGTATCTCTCCATGATATTCAAAATATTTGAAGAATTTGAGGAATATATTATTCTTCATATTCTAACCCATTAAATTATGTTATGATGATGTTCATACAAGGGAGGAATTTTAGATTTTTTTTAATTTTGATATATTTATCATGTTTTAATATAATTTCTATATCATGACATAGTTTAGGTATTTAATTACTTTTTATATTGGATGTTTAAGAGAAAATAGCTTTTGTTTATAATTTCTACTCTTTTAAACAGAACCTTGATGGGGATATTCATTGTGTGGGACATGGGTTTGAAACATTGAATGTTGGTGATGTTTTATTAACCTATTATATTCTTTCTTTAATTATCTCTTCTATGTGAATGTCTACACCATATCTTAAGATTACTTATTCTCTCATGGTTATTTCCATTACATCATGAGTGAGTAGTCACTTAATAGATGATGAAAAAATTGTAACAGGATGGTGAATGAATGTAAAAGGATGATTTTTCTTTCGGATTTCATGTTTTGTATTAGTATTAATTTTTTCTTAACTCATAAATCATCCCTTAGTTGTTATTTGAGATAACTATCTGTTAAGGGTGGTTCCCTAATGTGTCAAGGAAGAATGGAACTATGATATCAGTCTTTATCTTTATTTTGTAATTAAGATTTAATCTTAATACACCTTTGTTTAATTAGTTTTCTTTTACCATGAGAACCTGAATGGATTAATATTGTATTAATTAACACTACACAGGTGAATATAAATTTCTCCTATGGAATTTTACAACTAATTAATTTATTTCATTACAAAATATGACAAAATCATTATATTTATGAAAGAACATCTACAAAAATTGGATCATCATCTTTATTCTTAATAAAAATGTTTTCATTATTGAAAATCCATTGTCATTATTTTTTATTTTGATCTATTTTAAAATTTTAATTTACTTTAAAAAAATTTAACTAATAATAAAGAAATATTCACTAGGATAATATTTTCATACCTTTTTTAGTTCTTTGACAATGGTATTCTATATTTTTATGCCATAATTATATAGTATTAGTGATACATGTTTCTTTACGAGAATTATAAAGTTTAATCAACATCCTTGATATGTGATAATGATTTAGGGGATTTCATGTCTTTTTAACTATTTCTAGGGAATGGTTAATTAAACTAGCTAAAAATTTAAGTATTGGATTTTTTATTCAAGTATTTTCTTTTATTTTTCTTTTTTTATTTTTTTTGTTTTTACATGTGTATGAAATTTTATTTTATTTTATTACAATTTCTAGGTGCATGAGTTATACCCCACACACTCAATAATGGAGTTTGGATTATTCTAACCAATTAGAGTTCCACCCTAAGATTGAATGTTATCTTGCTTTTCATCAGAGAGTAGAGATGGTAAACCATGTATACTTTGTAGTGAATGAGGAGCTAGAAAACCCTTTCGGTGGAACCCAATAAACAACATATGAGATTAACTTGATGAAGTAGTGACTTTCATTCAATAATGGATACACTCTAAGAATAGTGAGGACACATATTTAAGACAAAAAACATTAAATGAATCCCACTATATTGAAGATGATCTAAAATATGGTTTGGTTATATATATTGGAAGGTGAATACTATTACATACACTTATAAAAAATATTGTATAAATGTGATACTTTCATGAAATATGGGACGTGTGATGATTCGATTAGACAAAGAAATTTTCTTTTATCATTTATTTTTATTCCGAAGAATGGTTCAAGTCTCGACCACTAGGTTCCATCACCACATGGGATGATCTTTCACTAATATTTTAGGTTAAATATTTCCCATTGGTGATTACAGTAAAGCTTTGAAGTGAGATTAAATATTTTTCTTAGAAAGATATAAAATCTCTTTAGGAAGCTTGGGTTCATTTAAAATAGATACTAAGTAGACACCCAAACCAAGGAGTTATTATTTTGATACAATTTTAGTCCTTATACTTTTATTTTCAATATAATTACCATGTTCTGATTGATTCATAAATTGCATTAGGACTCATGAGAAAGATACCCTCCAAGTAATAAGAAACATTGGATGATCTATCCAGTAATGTGTCTCAATGGCATGGAAAACTAAGACCGCCATGGATAAAATTTTATCAAGTAGTGGATAAAATAAATATATTTTCCCAAATAGAATAAATATAAATTGAAATTGAGGTACAACTAGATATCTATAATCAATAAGTATAATATAAACTATAATAAGACTTTTAATGTGAAATTTTGTGAGGTCTACACCTATTTTAAGATTATTAAGGTGAAATATAGTATAATATTATGGTTAAAGTAATTTTTTCAATTTTAACTAGACATAAACGTATTTTCAAGACCAATTCAATCAACAAATAACATTGGTTTCCCTAAATTAGAGATAGAATCATGGAGTATGGAAAAATAAAATTCATGCCTAAGGTCCTCCAGGTTGTTCCCATGGATAGTAAGTACTATAACTTACTAGGAAACAATTTTAATCCCTTTGTAAGTAGTTTTTTCAAAATCTCCAACCAAAATTTACACTATAATTCTATGAATCAAAATCCTAATTTGATAAAGTATTGATAAAATATATCAATAATAATGACCAACATTTCTCTCTAGTGGATACCAACCTTTATAATCATGAAAACTAATTGTAAAATCACTAATCTTCACTTTAAAACGTCAATAATAAACATGGATAGCTTTCTAATATGTTTTCCAAGATATAACTCAGTAATTAATTAATAAATACACAGGTTTCAGTAGAGGATGAAAATGTTGTGACTTTAAGATATGGGATGTAACTAAAGAATATAGACTCCCACAAGGTCAAGGAGGCTATAAAGGAGAAGCTAGTGAAGAAAGAAATGTAAAAGTAATTCAGGGGGAAGGAATCAAAAAATTATCCAAGAAAGGAAAATGTAGCATATAAGGAAAGGATGGAGAAGGATATACCAAATAATCCTGAGGTGTTACCCAATCGACCACCTTTTTCTTTTCTATAAAGGAAGGTTAAGGGAGGGTGTGGTAGAATATAAGAAGTTCATGGATATTTTCAATAATTTGTACATCAACATCCCATTTATAATGTAAATTTCCCAAATTTTGGAATATTCTAGGTTCCTCAAGGAATTACTTATAAATAAGAATAAATTAGAGTACTTGGAGTTTATTTCTCTAAGTGAAGAATTTTTAGTTATCATATAAGTAAACATACTACCATAAATTCATGATCAAATAAGTTTCTCCATTCCATGAATTATTTGTTAACCTATTTTTTAAGAACATCATTATGATTTGGGATCCAATGAAAATTTTATTCCATAGAATGTATTCAAGAATTTTGTTCTAAGAAATCTAAAGCCCGTGCAAGTTTCTCTTCAACTAGATGAATAATTTTTCATGTACCTAATCATTATCTTAGAAGATAGCTTGGTGGAGTTGGATAAATTAATAATTACCACTAATTTTTACATATAATATATATAATAAGAATGAGAGGTACCAATCCTTCTCATATTATCTTTCCTATTCATGGTAAAAGCACTCATTTATGTCAATCAACAATAGTTGTTTTTGTAGGTTAGAAAGAAGAAAGTTTAGTTCGATCTTATAAACCCACTGAAGCATGAATATGAACCTAATAATTTTTATTATGTTGTAACATTTTAAGAAGGCTGTGTATTTTTTGTGATGAAATCTAAATATGATTAAGAAATTATGGACCTAATCAATTAATAATTGAAAAAAATGTTAAGAATGGATAGAGAAATAATAAGTTTTTATAGTAGTAGATCACCTTTTAGTGGATTATTTTTCATAATTGGTTCCCATAATCATGAATCCACCAAAAATAAATCTGAAAAAACTCATTATAAATCTAAGGTACTAATTTTTTCATGGGATAGGATCTCCCAACGATTATGAGTGTTGAAGTTTCAAAGGAAAAAAGAGAACCATCCAATTGAAGTGTTGAAGCAAAGGAGTAAGGATATTTCTTGGAGTATTACTAATATAAATAGTGTATTATCATCCCTTTATACACATAAATAGATGATTTTATATGGAAATAATCCCATAAGGAAGTTATAGAGGATATCGACCCCTCTTATAAAGGAATTCTGGAAGAAGAAGGTGTTGAAGTTATTATATGCCTGAATCATCTACCTAATTTCAAGTAGTGAATGGGTTATCCTTATCCAAGTTGTTCTCAATAAAGTAGGAATTACTATTTTTAATAAGGATAATGTGATGATATTAAATTAAATAGTTATGGTGCAGATAGTCTATGTTAATTACCAAAAACTTAATGATACAGTGAGGAAGGACAATTCTCCCCTTCCATTCATTGATAAAATATTGGAATTGTTAGATGGGAATGAGTACTGAAAATTATTGTATTATTATTATGAATATAAAAAAATGTTAGTTTAGCTTAAAGACTAATTAAATGTGATGTTTAATTGCCTTTATAGAACCTTCATTTACCAACACATATCATTCAGTGTGTGTAATGCACATGACACTTTTGACCAATTCATGACACAAATTTTTTATGGGATGGAAAAGTATTTTCTTATGGTATTCATGAAATATGTTTTCATATATGGATGATAATTTGAGGTATATCTCAAAAATATTGAATTAGTGTCAGAGATATGTGAAGAGACATACCTAGTGATCAATTGATAGAAATGATACTTCATTGAGAAGGATTGAATTGAGATTACCATTGGATTTCCAAGGATGGGAAATAAGTAGATCCCATAAAAATAAAGGCAATTAAGTAATTATTAGATTCAGTAATAATAGAGAAAATTATAATCTTATTGGGACATTTCTATTTCTACTAGAGATTCATAAAAAATTTCTCCACGATTTCTCAACCCCTCATCCATATTTTGGTGAAATATGTGGAGTCTGTGTTTGAAAAAAAAAATTAAAGAATATTTCTAAGATTTAATATGTGATTAATCAATGCCCAAATTATACTACCCCCAAAATTGGTAAAGTGCATTCAAGATATTGTATAATTAAATATACTATGTTGTATGGGAAGCTCTCATCCAAAGAGTATATAGACTAGTCCAACCTATCTTTTATTTTATCTAAAACTTGATAAAGAAAAAATTTAACTACACCATGATGGATATGGTTCTACTAATATTGTTCCTTGATTTAAATAAGTTTAGAACTTATTGTGTTCTCCCCAAAGTGGTTGTTCACACTAATCATGTGACACTAGAATATTTTTTAATAAAGAATGAATTTAAGACCCACTTGATCCAATGGATCCTTTTTCAATAAGAGTTGTACATTGAAATAGAAAAATAAATAGCATTTAGATAATTTCATTATTTCCCATTTTTAAGGATGGTGTTACCCCATTTAAGTATATATCATGATTTAAGAATCATATATGAATTCCCATCATAATACTTATTTATAGTTGATCTCATAGTAAACCCATGGTTTTTTGATATCACGAACTATTTGTAAACAAGGATAATATACCCACAGCTCACTTACTAATAAAGAAAAAACATTACTAGATGAAATTAAAAATTATTTCTGGGATGATCCTCAACTCTTAAAGTAGTGTAGAGATCAGTTTATTTTTCATTGTGTACTCAAGATTGAATTGTAAAGCATATTGGAGTCCTATCACTCCTCACTAATATGTGTATACCATGGTCTGGAAGAATGGTGGAAATTATTTTTCCCCACACTCTATAAGTATTAATAGATATTTATAGTATAATGTGATAATTTCCAATGTACAAAGATCCTTGGAAGGAGAAATTTCATGTTGTAATAACTGATCATAGATGATGAAGTTTTTTATTCATATGGGATCAAATTCATGCGGCCTTTCTCTAATTCATTTATACACACATGCATCTTGGTGTGTGTTGACAATGTTTAAAAATTTATTGAAGAATAAGTCTCCATAACCAACATAGTAATGTTTATCACTAACTTTTTTGGAGAATAATTTATTTTCTAGGTTTGGAGTACCCAAGATGTTGATCAAAGATTGAGGGATACATTTATTTAAGAAATTATGAAGAGAAGTTATAGATAAATATGGGTTCACTAAAATATAATTATTATGTATCATCCTCAAAAAAGTGGATAAGTGGAGCTATTGAATCAAGTGTTGAAGCATTTTCTAGAGAATATCGTTAATTATGCTCGTCGCCCTCCCCTCTCGTTGCCCTCTCAATGATGCCATAGGCATCGATGGCGGCGTGTCTGGATCCCCCCTCCTCCTTGGAAGGTGTAGGCTCTATTATCCCATCCTTCTATTCTTTCTGCCCCCATTTCCTTCCTTTATCTCCCCTGGAATCTCTCCCAAAACTTCTAAAGATCCAGCTCAGCCCAAAGGTTCTAGATTTCCACGAAGGCTCGCCTCAGCTTCCACTATCACTTTAGGAGTTCTCCAATGCTTCAAATCTCTTCAACTTAACTATAGTGGATCGTTTTTTTCAACAAATACCTTCAATTGATGAGTTTGACTGGTTCATCTTCGACTCATGGAGCTTAAAGGATTGGGCAGTGGTTGGGATTCTTGATAGACACCACATCTTGATTAGGTTCGCAACCGAGTCGGATCTGGTTTCTGTGTGGTCCAGTGCCCCTCACAATTGCAACAGTTGTTTCTTCTTCCTCTTTCAATGGTCTTTTGATTTTCATATGAATTGGGATCCTTCTACCTCAGGGATTAGGGTAAGTCTCCCATAAATCCCTCTTCCCTTTCAAAATCACTCTATTTTGAAGGTTCTTGAGAATCTTGTTGGTTGATTATTTTGATCAGACAGCTGAATAGATGATGTTAGCCATTCTATTTTCCCCCGAATATTTGTAGAGGTTGATGTCTCGAAGGCGCCATTGGACTAGGATTGGATTTTAGTTGGAGAGTAATTTCGGTGGAAGTAGGCAATTGTCTATGATTCGTGGACTAGCTACTGTGTATCTTGTGGTCTGCTTGGGAATTTGGCCTCAGTGTATCATCGCGGGTGTAGTTTCAATCAAGTACAGATGTCGAAGGAGAGGGATGTTAATTGTGATGGTCATGGTGTGTTCCAGCTAAGTTATTCTGGGGAGGAACTTCATGAAGTCTTGCCACTGGGGATCAACCCAACTTCAGAGAACCATCTGGCATCTGATTCAGCCAAAACTTCTGTTTCTCATGGGTATTTGGATGCTAACCCAAAGGTGGTGGATGTTTTCGGCCGCCTGAAACAGGACCCGGGTGTCCATATCCAGATGCATACCCCTGGAGCTAAAGAGGAACAAGTTTCTTGTTTAGTGGACTCAGGGATAGAGGTAGTTTACTTTGTTAAGGGTCAGATTGCTTTGGTAGGTACTCCTCCAGATGATAAGGGCCATGTTGATAACAGCATTGAGGTAGAGCCAGCTAGAACTGGACTGCAGGAGGGGTTTTTTCTGGATGAGGAAGTCCATCAAGACTCTATTGATAGAGGATTGAAATTAAATTCTATTTTTGTGGAGCAGGTCTACCTTCCAGAACCGCGACAAAGAATAGGGGGTTCAGATGAGGTGATTGTTTTGGGTTCCTTGGACACAAACACTTTCATATCAAAGGTCCCATCCTACTCGAAGGTTGTGTTCTATAGAATGAAGGCAGACTCTGTGGTTAAAGAGGTAATGGTGAAGTCATCAAGTAGGCCGAGTCCCATCAAGGAAGCCCCGATGCTAAATTTGGGAAACTTCTTTGATGTTTTGGATGTCCAAGACCCATTTCAGGATCTAAATGAGGTTGAATCAGGTGATAACAGTTATAGCCAAATGTATGTGGATAGTTTTGAAGGAATTCAAGGGAAAGGACTTCATAGTCCAAGAAGGAATAAAGGACAAAAGGGTAATCGAGACTCAGGTAAATGCATTGTGGCTAAGGGGGAAAATCAAAGGGTCGCAGAGACTATTCACACTTGCCAAAACAGATGGAATCAAGGTCAGCCAAGAAGAGTGTAAGCAAGGAAGGCCAGGCCCTCCAAAATGGGAAAAATGGAATTTAGAATCAAGACCAAGATATAAGGGACCAAGGAAGAAGGTGATGAAAATGGAGAAGGTAAGTATCTGGATCTTATTATACATTCCAATTAGTATTTTCCCTAAGATCCATTACAACAGAAATCAATAGACAAAGAGAAGGAAAGAATTCTAGAAAGACTCCCTCAGGTGGAAGTTAATGAGGATAAAGAGGCTTAGATCAGTAAATAAGATAAAATCATGGAATGAGGTTTCAATGATGGGAGGATTAATATGTAGGAGTATTATCACACATGGGACATACTGGCTAGCCACTTTGAAGATATACTCCAAGAGGACCAGAACATGATGGTGCATTCTCATTTCTCAAAGCTCTACAAGGTAAGTGACTCCAGCAATTTCAGCCTTGTTTTTAATGATTTTTTAATTTCTTATGGAATTTACCTTACTTTGTAGATCTATTTTGGTTTCACACTTTTCCACAAAACTATTTTTTGGAATAAAATTTTAAACTTATTAGTAGAGAATGTCGTTAATTCTAACCCAAAAATGAGGTCAAGGAAACTCAATAATGAATTGTTGGATTATTAAATAGCCTACAAGTCACTATTGAGAATATATTCATTTTAATTAGTGTAAGGGAAATCATGAAATATTCTAGTGGAGATTTCCCATAAATCATTTTGGGTGGTCAAAGCTATGAACTGTAAAGAATAGAAATCTAGAAAGAAGAGACTGTTAAAGTTGGATGATCTTGAAGAGATCCAGAGGGATTCTTCTGCCAATAAAACCATCTATAAGAAGAGAAAATTAATTAACATGGTGAACACATTTGAAATATAGAGTTTAACCCATGATATAAAGTAAATTATTTAACTCATATTGGAATTTGTTCCTAGGTAAACTCAATTCAAGTTGGTTGGGTTCTTTCATGGTAACGGGAACATTACTATAATGAGATATGTAAATAAAAAAAGAATGATGAACCATCGTTCATGGTGAACATACATCACCTCAATAACTAAATTGAGTACTCTAAGTGGGGTGTATCATCTCCATTTTCTTTGAATGAATAAGATAAGGTGAATTTAGCTTAAAATTTTAAATAAAATGATGAATGGGAGGAAAAATAGGTATGTTTTCTTTTTATTTTTCATGTTTCATTAATTTTAGATATTAAGCTATAAATATTTGTGAAATGTGTCATTTAATATAATCTATGGTGATTTAATCAAACACTGCCATTCATCCCAATAGACCTATCCCAAAAGTGAGAAGAATGTATATGTAATAATCTACAAAGGATGAAATTAGTTGGTAAAGGAAAAATGATAGTATTTTTGAAATGTAAATTGGTCATTTTGTTTCTTCCAATTCCACACCGCAAGGTTTGATCATCAGAAACTGTACAATACTTCCTAATACCAAATTTACTCCCACAACCTCTAATCAACCTGGTAAGATTAGTTAACTTGTCCTTTATCAATTCATTTCCCCTAAATGTGTCATTTCATAATTATTGATCATACCATTTTCCAATAGACTACTCCAATCCCCAAAACCAAATCAACCATTACCGCTTTTCCCAAAAGCCATAATAAACCTTCATAAACCCTTATGATGAATTCCCTATTCAATATTATACTGTGTTAATTTTGGATTTTATAAGAGTATGAGGTCATCATTGTAAATTCATAGGTGACCTCACACTCTTGAACAACTCTCACACCTAGAGGCCAATTGATTGTTCTAATTTATTAGGAAACACCACTCTATATTCCTAAAGATGACTGAAAATGGTATTTTTGAGATCTTATTCATCGTGTGATTAACCTTCAACACTATATTTTTAATTAGATAGAGTTGAATTACAGGGCACCACCCATTCCACCACATACCCCCCCCCCCACCACACACACATAATCCATACTAGTGTACACTGCCTAAGTTCATGTCAAATCCTGGTTTCTCCCATTACCATCCATTAGTATCCAAAACCCATATTATACAACCTTATATTCTATTTGATAATAAATATTAAAGGGACCATACACCTTCTAGGACTAAACTTCATTATATATCATACATTCTGGGTGATTCTACCTCTCTTTGATAATTTTATTTGGTGCCCAATATAAATAAAAAGGGAATTAATTCAAGACACTCTTGGGATTCCATTTTTTGGCATAAATTATCAACATACAACCTCTCTCTCAATCAATGAAAATCCATCACATGATTCCACTGAGTATATATCCCCTAAAGATGCTACCCTAGAGGCCCTAGCTAGTACAATAGGTCATTCTACTTATCCATTGACCATTTCTATTAGTATTGTGTAACCCATGGGTATGATCATTAAGATAGAACTATTTCTAGTTGATTCCACCACCCCTATTACCCATCTATTGTAGAAAGTGATTTTTGAGGCATAGAACACCGAGAAGACCCATTTTACTAAAGATTCCAAAATAGTACATCCTACCTTTCCCATTTATGCAAGTCATGCTCGAGATACCGCAAAGGAGGTTCGGGACCCAAATTCTACTGAGATACCATCATCTATAAAGCATACTCCCATTGGTTGGGTTGATAAAATATCCAATAAGTATTCAATATCTTTTTTGAACACCACTCAGTAACTCACAAGAGTAGGTAAGGGGGTGCTAATAATAATAGTGAGGAGGAGGAGGAGCACATTGGAGGGTCTTAGTACATCCCTCTCCCTATTTTTTCAAGTCATTTTTTGTCTTTTTTCTCCATAATTTCCATTGTGTATTTATTTTATATATATTATAGATCATTGTAAATTTTTCTTGTCCTCCTTTACTAAAATATATTGAATCATATCTTTTGAGATACACAATTCATGAGATTTATTGAAAAATATTTCTAAAATAAAAAAAATAGAATTCAAGTTTCTATGTTATTCATCCCAACACTAAAACAAATACAAGTATTTCTATATAATCAATCAATTCAAGGATCGAGGAAAAGGGGAAACATAATCCAATGAATATTTTTGTTTCTAATATTTTTTAATCCCTTATTTTTTTACATTTTAATGTTTATTTATATGAATGTATCTCTCCTTTCATAAACATTTAATAAAATGTTTAATTTATGTGGGGGTGGATCATTGGACACCAGTTATATTTTTCACCTTGATTTATCTAGGATACCTCACTAATTAAGATAAAATTCTTGGCATGTTGGAAAAAATTATAATGATTATGCTCATAAATGATAAAAACATAATTGTAAATTATTGAAAGTTACATTATCAATCCAATTTGAAGTTTTTTTATGTGATTTGTGATATGATTTTGGTGTTTAACTCTAATTATTTAAACTTTTCATTTATTATACTAATCAATATTGAATATTAAATGACTTGATTGAACCAATAATTTGATTCTCATTCCTTAGTGGAACTCTAAATTCACTTTGACATATTCATTTTTATACCCTATTTCTTAAAATATTATCAAAATATGCATGACTATAAGAACTTTATTATTGATCTTGTTGAAGCATGATGATTTTGGACCACATTAAAATGTTTGAGGCTATCGATTGAATAATTTTTAGCCCATTTTATCTTAAGAAATATGATATATTTGATCCTTTAATAAGCTTATAGAGTCCATGAATTGCCTTATAATAAGCTATATTATAATGCAATTTTTTATTTCCTACCCTAATTATTTGGTATAATTTAATGATTTTAATTGAGCTTAAAGAGGGTGTTCAGGTGATTTCATGGTGTTAATAGAAATTTATACTGAAATAGAGAAGTGTGTGATGATATCTTGGTTATGTGAGAAAATGTATCAATAACCATGCAGCACCCCTGGGTTGAGGTATGTAACCCTTTTTTATGTCTTTTAATGTATTTAAAGTGGTTGGGTAATTTTTAGGATATTTTGGAAGGGTTTTGGAATGGTTTGGAGGATTTTGTAGGGGTGCATGATTTGAGCCCCATTAGTGGAAACTGTGTAACAAACCTAGGAAACTGTGCATAGTGAGGCATAGGTAAAGGGGTGGGTACATGGTTTCCAAACTATGTGGCCAGACTAGGTAAACCATGCTACTTGAGGTAGTGGGATTTTTCATGGTTGGTGCACAGTTTGTCTATCTGTGTGAGACAATCGTATAGTCCACCCTTTGGGATAGTTACAGTCGCACGGTTAGCACACGGTTTGTTTAACCATGTGAGATGAATGTATGCATCACTAAAAGGGGTTTTTTAAAAATAAGGGGGCTTGGGATTGACCCTAATCACCCCATTTCTCATCCCATACAAACCTAACTTAGGATTTTTTATTCTCAGGGGTTAGGGAGTATCTCCCACTCATTTAGAAAGTGAATTAAAGGGTTTTATTATTGGTTTGTAGGCAATTCTCCTTTAGTAAGTCTCCTCTCTTGGTTGTTTTATGGTTTTATTCAGATCTATATCTCTCTCTCTCTTGGTTTTCTCGATACACATCATTTTCATGTAGATATAGGGTTTTTGTTTCCTAAAATGATGAGAGTTGGGATTATTGATGTTAGGAAAATATATCAAAGTCGTTTTTATGGAATTTTCTCCTGGTTTTGGTGTGTGGTTGTGTGGTGGGTCGATGTCTCCAAATTATAAGGTAGGTGGCTTCTCTCTATACTCCATTTTTATAGAACTTTAAGTCTTGATTTAAAATTAAGATTTGTTTATTGAAATTTATGGTTTTTTATATGAAAATCTTAATTAAAACCCATTTTGTGATGATTTGTGGATTTTTTGGAAATGGTATTTTGTTGAGAAATGTGTTTTGTGTTGGATTTTAAAATAATTATTTTAAAATTGGAGTGTTTGAAGGTTTTATGGAAAATTGGTTGTGAAAATGGTTTCTAATAAAATGTGGATTTTATTTAATTAATATTGGGCTTGTATGGGGCATATTTTTTTTTCAAAAAAAATGTGATTTTTATTGAAATGGTGTTGGCATGTTGTTACAATAACAATTTAGCTTAAAGGGTTATTTGGTTGGAAATTGTTTATGGGATTGTATTGATTGATTTTATTTTTATAAATGTGGTTGATATGGTTGTTAGATTGTGTGGTTAAGAATGGTTGGGATTATATGGATATTAGGCATGAAGGACCACCATCAAAGTGAAGTGTGTGGTAAGTACCACTATAAAAGGGTACAGGGTTGGACATGATGTTACGCCATCAATGGAAACACTGATCTTGTGTGAAAATTGTGTAGAAGGTTTTTGCAGGCATTCAGACACATGGAATTGATTTTGTTATGCCAATATGAAATGGGTAACAACTCGTTTGTTTGTTTTCCTTTGGAATGTGTTTATTTGGGATAAAATGCTTGGGTAAGGATGTGTTTGAGATTGCATAATTTTTTATATAAACTATGCTGATGGTTTTATCTTAGTGGTGTGTGTAGGGATGTTATTTAGGGAAAACCTACTGAGAGTAATTACGAACCCCCTACTTTGGCACATTGGTGATTTTGAAAATACTTTATTTCATGACATGGGTAAAGGTAAGTCATCTCATTCTTTTATTGTTGAATCATGATGCTTGGTCGATATTGTGATCCTTGGAGCATGGAGCTTATGTAGGAGCTATGGAGTTATGCCATAGATTCTTTGGGTTTTTTTAGTATTCCACCTCATACTTTGATTATGGATTATCTTGGTCTGGTTTTATTGGTCAACTGGTCTTGTTGAGTGTGAAACATTTTTGACATGCATCATGTAGTTATTTTGGTATTTGCATGTTTGGTTGGGTGTTTTCTTTCAAAGGGAAAATTTTCCCCCGCCATTCATGAATCCCTCGACATTTATTGCCAGCCTTTGGAACCTTGCGGATGTCACCTAAGGCCAAGTATAACCTCCTACTCAACTTAATACAATGATGAGGGGAAGGATTTTTCAAGTGGTATCATCTTGTTTGGTCTTTGATGTACAAGTAAAGTTGGTCTTGTTCAGTCTTGGAATGGTTTTCAGTCTGGGAGTTCACATTTGTTCTTGGTGTATTGCTAGATTTAGGATGGTAGAAAGATGTAGGATTGTTAGAACATGAAATATATAACATAAAAGGATGTATCTAACCATTTTATGTTGAACTTAAAGTTACCAGGGATTTGGGTACATAAGTGTTTTGGAGACACTTGTAAGAGTGTGATCACATTATCATGGGTGTATCTAATGAGATGATCATGACATTCATGGTAGAAATGAATTACCACTAGAGTGTAATATTTCATTTAGTATAATAATTTATTTTTTGATTTAATATGTTGATTTTTGAAAAATTTATAAATTTTTCGCAAATGTGCAGTTTTGAAAACAAAATGGTTTTGGTATTTTAAAAATGGGTTTATTTTCAAAACATAGTGGATTTTTAAAATATGGTTGAACATGGAAAACATGGTTTTGATATCTAGAATGTGATATAATTTGATATTGTATGCCTTCAGTTTCTAGGGAGTGGGAATTATGGTGATTATTGTGTTGATATAAATGGAACCGGGTAGACAACGTAGAGACCAACCAGAGGATGCTATAGAAAATATGGTTGCACCTGAACCCCAAGTGAACAAGAATCTATTTTATATCATAATGAAATATTTCCAAGATATGGAAATTGTGAATATAAGCGATTAGCTGAGGCATGTTGATCACTCAATTTAGTTTCAAAAGAAAAATCCACCCATTTTTCATGGTGATTCAGAGCTAGAAAGGGAAGAAGCATGGTTGAACAAGATGAATCAAAAATTTTATTTCTTGGGAACATCAATGGATTGAAAAGTAAATCTAGTGACATACATGTTATAATAAATTTCACATCAATGGTTGGAGTTTGGGGTCTAGGCTGGAATGGACCAAGGTATGACATGGGAGGGTTTTGAAATTATACCCTCATATGTTCAAAATTTAGAGCACAATGTATTTATTTAGTTTGAATCAGGATAACCATTCAGTGACAGAATATGAAACTATGTTTATGAACTTAGTGTGGTTTTCACCCAAGGTGGTGGCTTGTGCATCCTTGAAGGCGTATAATTTTTGAATCGGGATTGAGGTAAAAAATTTGTTCTAAAATTATAGTGCTATGTATAATTGATTATATAGAAATGGTGAATAGATCACCATTGGATAAAAGGGTTATCTTGGAGACTATAGGCAGGGGAACCATAATGGAACCCATGGGAATTAGTGGGAAGTCTAATGTGGGGTCAAGTAGAAGAGGGGAACTTATTTCTAGGGTGGTAGTATGGATCATAATCTGATGAAAGGTTTAGTGAATCTTCCTCCAAAGCCTCAAAGTAAGATAGGATGTTTTTAGTATGGTTATAGAGGCCACATGAAGTGGGATTGTATTTCATGGAATCAATCATGTCATAACTACAAGAAGATGGGCCATCTTCAATGTTATTTTCATAATGCTCCGAGGTTGGGTGTTCGTGACACTCCTAAAGGGTTGCAGGCATCCTATGCCTTGATAGGATGGGGCAGCATCATACCCATCATCAAAAGAATTGAGTTAGTCAGGGTGATTCTAGGAATACCACAACTTTTTAACAAAGGAAGTTTCAGTAGGGTAATAAAGAGAATTGTGTGGAAAGCAAGAAACTGTTTGGAGCTGAGTTGGTTGTGTTGTATGATCAGTCAGGACCTTCCACAGTGTGAGGTACGATTCTTTTGAATTCTAAATTTATGCTATTTTTGTTTGATATGGTTGTATCTCATTCATTCATTACTTCATGTGTAGTTTATTTTTTAGATTTGAGTGTGGAAATGATGCCTTGTTTTTTAAAACTTCAAGCTCCCCTCGGTCAAAGAGAGTGTCGAGCCTTCCTGTGTAGAGAATGGTGTACAGTTTTGGATAAGGATGAGTTGATATGGGACTTCTCAATGCTTAACATGGATGCATATTATATAATACTAGGAATTAATTGGTTGATGATGTCTAAGGACCATATTGAATGTTATGTGTAAAACGTTAGTTTTATCATGGGTGATGGTATCAAGCATCTCTTTAGAGGAGATAGAAATGAGAAGGTGGGTGAAATAGACTTCTTGGCACCAGGTATTGGGACAATATCATATCAGTTAGTGTAATTTTCTTTCTCATCAATAGAAGAGGTTAGGAGAATGACTTTTTCGGTAGTGGTTGATTAGTTTAGGGATGTATTTTCTAAAGAATTATCAATGTTGACACCCGTGAGAGAAGTTGAGTTTATTATTGATATTTTTTCAGGGACCAGTCCTATCTCACTTCCATATTACTGTATGGAACCATAACAATTGAGGAAATTGAAAGTTTAGTTGGAGGATCTAGAAAACAAATGGTTCTTCTGACCTAGAACGTCTCTGTGGGCATCACTGGTTTTGTTCATTAAAAAGATAGATGGAACTCTTAATCTGTGTATTGATTATCATAAGCATACCCAAGTTATGAAAAATTATCTATATCCACTCCCATGCATTAATGAACTGTTCGATTAGTTGTAGGGAGATTAGCGGTTCTCCAAGATTGACTTGCAATCAGGATATCATCAATTGTGGTAGTGGAAGGAAGATATACCCAAAATAGCTTTCAGAAGTAGATATGGTTGTTATGAGTATATGGTTATGACCTTTAGGATTAAAAATGCACCAAAAGTCTTTGTGTCATTAATGAATCAAATATTTCATAGATATATGGATTCTTTCGTGGTGGTATTCGTGGATGATATACTATTGTATTTAACGACAAGGGTGGAGCGTGACAAACACATTGTAGTAGTTTTGAGAATCTTGAGGGATCATTGGTTGTATGTCAAATTATCAAAGTGTGATTTTTGGATACAATAGGTACATTTTCTTGGTCAAGTGATTTCTCATAAAGGAGTTTCAACAGATCTAAAGAAGATAGATATCATTATCTCTTGGCAACCCTCAAAGAATGTTTTTGAGATACGAAGCTTACTTTGTCTAGCTAGGTATTATCGATGCTTTGTTTATGAATTCTCATGATTAGTTTCACTGATGACAGCTTTGATAAGTAATAATGTTCCATTTCAATGGAATTACCAATGTCAGAGATTTTTTCAAGAGCTTAAGGGTCACCTTAAATCTACACCAATATTAGTTTTTCCCGAACAATGGAAAGGGTATGTGGTGTATTGTAATGCATCAGGATTTGGTTTGTAGTGTGTTCTCATGAAAGGGGGTCATGTGGTTGTGTATGTCACATAGAAATTGAGTTTTCTTGATAAGAACTACCAAATACATGATTCAGAGTTACCAGTTATGGTGCAGCTTTGAAAATGTGGTGTAAATATCTCTTTGGTGATAAATTCACAATGTATATAGATCATAAGAGCTTGAATAATATTTTATCATAGAGATATTTGAATTTGAGTCAAAGTAGATAGATGGAGTATCTTCAGATGTTTAACATTGACTTGATGTATACATCGGGTAAGGGAAATTCAGTGGTAGATGCATTAAGTATAAAGTTATATGCTCAAGCGGTGAAACAGACATCAGATTAGTGGCAATTAATGTCGGTTATAGTCGATATGTGGTTGGAATGTGAAGAATAGGGAGATGTATCCATTTTATTTCCAGTTTGGTGGGTTTCTTACATGGTTTTATTGGTTAAAGAGGTTCAAATATCGGATTTAGATTGTGTGCCTATGAGGTAAAAAATCAATGGTGGGGAAATCATTGAGGGCTGAAAATTTGATGAGAATTCAGTGTTGTGATTTTGGAATCAAATGGTTATACTAGTGTATTTTTAAGAGAAATTTCTCAGTGCTTATCATCATTCCAAATGGGTTATCCATCCAAGAATTCAAAAAATGAATAAAGCATTAAAGGCACAGTTTTTGTGGGTGGGTATGAAAAGGAACATGGTCAAGTTTGTATCAAGATGCTTGACTTGTAAACAAGTCAAGGTAGAGAATCAGTGACCAGGAGTTATGTTGCAGTCTTTACCTATCCCAGTTTAGAAATGGGAGAATATAACAATGGATTTTGGTACAGGTCTCCCAAGAATGGTTCAGAAACACGATTCCATATGGGTGATTGTGGATCGGCTCACAAAGTCGGCCTATTTCATCCCTATTCGTGAATATCATATGGTGGAGGATATGTCCAAAATCTATATCTATGAGGTGGTAAAGATTCATGGTGTTCTATTTTAAATTTTATCATATTGATATCTGATGTTAAAGTCTCTTTCCTATAAATCCTTGTAGTAAGCCCTGGGGACCCAGTTCATGATGAGGATGACATATCATCCTTAGATGGATTGGAAATCCAAGAGAATGATACAAATGTTAGAAGATATGTTTCAATATTGTGTGATGGATTTTGGAGGCTCTTGGGAGGATCAATTTCCATTAGTGGAGTTATCCTACAATAATAGTTATCATGCCTCTATACATATGGATCTGTTTAAAGCATTATATGGGCGACCATGTCGTTCTCCTCTATGTTGGGTGGAAACAGGTGAGGCATCAATGGTTGGGACTATCCTTGTCCAAGAGACGATGGAGAAGATTAAATTGATCAGGAAGATAATGGAGATTGATGATAGTCATCATAAATCATATGTAGACCATCGTTGATGGTCTTTGTCATTCGATGAGGGTAATCATGTGTCCGTGAGAATCACTATGTAGTTGGGACATCATCATTTTGGAAATTAGGGCATGTTATCTCTGAGTTATATTGGGCCCTTTGAGATACTTGAGTGGGTTGGATAGGTGGCATGTCAGTTGATTTTTCCACCATGGTTCAGTGTGGTGCATAATGTGTTTCATGTGTCACAATTGAAAAAGTTTCAGCCAGATCATGACCATGTGATTTGTTAGGATTATGTTAATCTTGGGCTAGATTATTCCTTGGAGCACATTTCAGTGCGTATTGTCTATAGGTAAGATAAAGTCTTGTATGGTAAAATCATAGATCTAGTTTGGGTTTTGTTATAACATGGTCAGATTCAGGAGGATATTTGAGAGCAGGAGAAAGAGATGGTCGATCAATGGCCCGGTCTCTTTCAGAAAAGTGATGGTTCTCTACTTTCCAAGGACAGAAAGTCCAATGGTGGGGAGAATGTATCACCCATAGTTTGCATTATGTAACCATTTTTTATGTTTTTTTATGTATGTAAAGTGGTTGGGTAATGTTTGGTAGTTTGTAAGGGTTTTGGATAGGTTTGGATAATCTTTCAGTGGTTCATGGTTTGAGTGCAGTTAATGGAAACTATGCAACAAACCCAAGTAACCATTCATAGTGCGGGAGATGCAAAGGGGTGAGCGCTTGGTTACTGCACACAGTTTCTAAAATGTGCATCCAGACTAGGTAAACCATGCTTCTTGATGCAGTGGGATTCTACATGGTTGGCACATGGTTTTTCTAACCATGCAAGACAATCATGTGGGGTTCCCTTTAGGACAATAGTAGTCACGCTGTTAGTGCACATTTCGTCTAACCATGTGTGCTAACTGTGTGTGGCTTTAAAACGTGGTTTTAAAAAATGAGGGGGCTCAGTATTAACCCTAATCACCCCATTTCTCCTCTCATACAAACCCAACTTGGTATTTCTTATTCATAGGGATTATGGAGTCTCTCCTAATCATTTTGGAAGAGAATAAAAGGGTTTTCTTGGTGTTTTGAAGGAAATTCTCCTCCAGTAAGTCTCTTCTCTTGGTTATTTCATGGTTTTACTTAGATCTAGATCTCTCTCTCTCTCTTGGTTTTCTATATCTATATTCTTCACATGCATTTCTAGGGTTTTTTCCTAAAATAATGATATTTGGGCTTGTTGATGTTAGCAAAAGAGATATACGGCATTTTTGTAGAAGTTTCACCTGGTTTTGGTGTTTGGTTTTTTGGTGGGTCGATTACACCAAACCTTAAGGTAGATGGCTTCTCTCTCTACTCCATTTTGATAGAACTTTAAGGATTGATTTTAAATTAATATTTTTTGCTTGATATTTATGGTTTTTATGACATGAAAAGATTGATTGAAACCCATTTTGTGGTGATTTGTGGGTTTTAGAGAAATCAGGGTTTTTTGTGCAATGTTCTTTGTGTTGGATTTTAAAATGATGATTTTAAAATTGGTACATTGGAATTTTTTTGGAAAATTAGTTGTGAAAATGGTTTGTAATAAAATATTTCTTTTATTGAATTAACATTGATCATGTATGGGGCATACTTTTGTTTTCAATAAAATGTAATTTTTATTGAAATGGTGTTGGCATATTGTTGAAATAGTTATTTGGCATAAAGGGTTTTTTGGTTGGAAATTGTTTATGGGAATGTATTGATTGATGTGATTTTGATAAATGTGGTTGATATGTTTGTTGGATTTCATGGTTAAGAATGGTTGGGATTGTATGTATAGTGGGTGTGAAGTACCGTCATCAAAGGGAAGTGGCCAGGAAGCACCACTATAAAAAAGGGACAAGGTTGGACATGAAGTTCCACCATTAATGGTAACACCAAGATCATGTGAAAATTGTGTGTAAGGTTTTGGTAGGCGTGTATACACTAGGTATTGATTTTGTTATGCTAATATGAAATAGTTAACAACATGTTTATTTTATTTCCTTCGGAATATATTGATTTGGGATAAAATGATCAGGTAAGGGTGTGTTTGAGACGACATATTTGTTTATATAAATTGTTTTAATGGTTTTATCCTAGTTGCATGTATATGGAAGTTATGTGAGGAAAACATAATGAGTGTTATTACTTACCCCCTACTTTGGTGCTTTGGTGATTTTGTATATATTTTATTCCAAGAAATGGGAAAAGTTAAGGCATCTCATTCCTTTAGTGGTGCATCGTGATGCTTGGGTAGTATTGTGGTGCTTAGAGAATAGATATTGGTGTGTAGCTATAGATTTGTGTCATAGATTCTTTGGGTTTTTTTGTTTAATATTTTCGCTTGGTACTTTGATTATGGATTATTTTGGTTTGGTTGTATTGGTCAGTTGGTTTTGTTGAGTTGTGAAATATTGTTAACATGTATCATGTAGTTATTTTTGTATTGGAATTTTTGGTTGGGTTTTTTCTTTCAAAGGGGAAATTATACCTCGCTATTCATGAATACCTCAAAATTTATTGCTAGCCTTTGGTGCCTTGGGGATGTCGCTAAAGTCCAAGTGGCACCTCTGCCTCAACTCAATCCAATGAGGAGGGGTAGGGTGTTACAACCCATTTTTGATAATTCTTACATCGATTCCACTATATTTAGAAAGAAAAAAAGTGAGTAATGAGAGACCTTGGATTATACTTTAGTTAGTCACTTTCCCCTATCTAATTCTAACTATTACAAATAGTCCCTAGAGGAAACTAGTTGTGGGTATAAATATGCTTGTTTGGTTTAACTTCCAAGGGTGTGAAAATTGTTCTTGCATAAATTCCATTGAAAAAAATAAGAAAATTTCCTCACTATTTTGAATGTTCATATTGTAATCCATTAAGTAAGAGGAGATATAAACATTGTGATTTATGATCACGGTGGATTAGAAGACTAAATTTCTCTTCTTTGAGGTTAATTGAAAATCATGCATTGTGGTTTATGAATTTAACATCATTTTTCTGTATTTAATTTATATTTTCACATTATGAACCACCAACCCTTAAACCTAAGAGACATTATAAATTTAATAAAATACATCTAGATTTTTATGTTTTAACTTCTAAGTGAATATTGATATAGATTTCAATCCTATAGGTAAAGTTTCTATACTTAATATGGAGCATAAATATAATCAATTAATACTAAGTGACAAGTGAATTTTTAGTTATGACTCTGTTTATAATCATTATTGATTAAATTTTTCCCTCGCTAAAATTTTAATTTTTTTCATTTTATGTGGAATTTTTCTTGACGAAAAAAATTTTCAAGTATGGTGGAATTTGAAAACTCAAAAAACATGCATATAATTTATGATTTTTATTCTTAAATTGATTAAATACTACCTAGTTGTGTGTGTTTTTAATGATGTTTTTTGGATATATAGGATCACTTTAGAGTATTCTTGGAAAAAATCTTGAAATTTTGAAATAAAACACGCCATGACTACTATTATTAAATAGTGGTAACGTTCAAGGAATATGCATATGAATATACTAAGAAAACCCTTTCACTATGATCAAGAACCATCACACCATAGTGGACATGTGTAATAATAGACTAGGGGAGATGAGATGTCAATGCACCACAATTCCTTACACCATGCCAGGAAATTGTAAGGAGTGATGTTTAATGAATTGTAAAATTTTATAATTACAACATGATAATAATTATTACACCTCAATAAGGCTACATAGAATTATAAAAGAATATACATACGAGATAAATCCTAATAGAAAATTTGACTAAGTGTTTTTGTGCCACACGCCATCCCTCACACCACAAGATAAATGATAAAAAACAAATCACTTCATGGTCTTAATGCTCACCAAAGTTTTCCAAGAATGTAGAGGTGTATTTGGATCAATTATAATAATCAAAAATATGATTTGTAGGAATAAATTTTTATTTCATGGGGTAGTTCTATAAAATAACATAGGAGGGAACTACAATAGGAGGAAGTACCTAAAGAACCCAACACCACACACAACATAGACGACAATCATAGTTTCTACACTAATGATGATGAATATTTTCCCCTTACCATTTTGATGTCATATTAGGGTTCATTTATAGAAAAAATTTCTATGGTGTGATTGGATCATCGTTCTACAAAGATATATATAACATTAACTTAGAAAAAGTTAAAGAAAATTTTGTTTCATAGATCTAAACATAATTCCATAGAATTATAATATAAGATTAACCTTTGAAGATCTATGAATACATTGCGTCATGAACTATTCACTATGCTTCATGGATACATGAAAATCCTAATATTAAATAATGTAAGAATAGTGATTCTCACACCGCAATGCTCTTTCCATGTCACAACATGATCAAGTGAAGATAAAGGAAATTTAAACCATGATCTAAAAATTTAGTGGATCTCTTAGTGATATCTAGGAGATTTTAATATTTTTTATATATTTTTCATCATGATATGACTGATTCCATTTCACCATGATGTTTTTCAACTAAGAATTAATTTTGGGAGTTTTTTATTTAGATGTATCCATCATGTTGCAAAGAACAAACTATGTCGCTACCTAGTTTAGGTCTTTAAATACATTTTTCACTCAATGTTTGAGGTAGTATAGATTTTATAAATAATTCATACACTTTTATATAGAAACTTGGAAAGGAGATTCATGTTGTGGATCATTGGATTGAATATTTTAATGCTAGTGAAGTTTTTTTACCTCTCTTGTGTGATTTATTTGATATTCTCTTATATGATCATATTTCCACCATCAATTAAGATTATTTATTGACTCATGAAATATTTTCATTACATCAAGAGTAAGTAGTCTCTTAAGTTATTTTGAAAAAAGAGTTGGTGGGTGGTGATTGATTCTAAAATATCATTTTTTTTCTTGTAGATTTCATGTTTTGTATTTAAATCACATTTTTCTTAAGTCGTGACTCATCCATTAATTATTCTTCAAGAGAAGTGTAAATTAAGGTGGGATCTCTAAGGTGGTAATGAAGAATATTATATTAGGATTAATGTTTATTTTTATTTTTCTTTTGAGATTTATTCATAACACACGCTGGTTTAATCAGTTTTATTTGATCATAAGAAATTGAACAGATTTAGTATTCATTGACTCTGAACAAGTGAAGATTAATTAACCCTATGGAATTTCATAACTAATCAATTCATTTAATTCTATTAGTTTTTGAAATAATACAATTTAAGAAAACATAACCTCTAAAATTGGTTTATTCCCTTCATTATTAATAAAAAGGTGTTCGTTATCAAAAGTGTTCTGATCTACTTTTTATTTAAATAAATTTTTACATTTTTATTTACTTCAAACAATTTGATAAGATAATAAATAAATTTTCTCTATGATGGGATTCACACACCGTTCTCAGAGGTTTAACCATGGTACTCTCTCTTGGAATAATACACTTTTATAGTTTTAGTTATAAAGGGGTTTGGTATTCAAATTCTAAACTTTTACCAACACCCTCAAGAGGTGATGCTTCTTTGGGTCACATCAATAATATTATTATTTATTTTTATTGATAAATATTATATGTTTCTCTCCCATTTTTCTCTCAATGGGTAATTTTTAACCCATTCTATTTTATTCATTATACTTTGATTCTTATAGTTTTGGGTTGAAAATAAAATATTCTATGAATTTTATTCATAATATTGTTCTTGTAAATTATAGATAATGATGGTTAGGACATGGATATATCCCCAAAATTCATTGGATAATTATTTAATTCTTTAAAGAGATAATGTTGGAATTAACCCATTGAGTTATTCAATTATAGGTGATTACGGTTGATTATGAGTGATTACGAGTTATATGAACATAATGTACCAAGATACCTTCATGATTATTATACTATCTTTATGATTTCTTATGATTTTACTTTATAGTACTCTTTGGATTTCATCAATATGGGTAATGGAGTTTATTTTTTGATGGAACATAAGTTTTTCTACTTATACAAGTTCAATGTTTTCTCATGAGTCTTCATGTATTTCCATGTACTAATGAATTTATTTCATTTTTATGACCCTTATTGAGATTTAAATAATTATCCCATGTTTTATAATGATTTTTAAAGGGTTTAAGGATTATTAGGAACAATTATGAGGTCAAAATTCCTATTATGTTGATCGACCTTGAATAAAAAAAGTGTATCATTTAAGGAGCTTGTTTTTGTGGAAAAATGTGCACTATGTGGAAAAGTGTGGGTATTGTTATCTAATGAATTTCTTAATCCTTTGAAAATATAAACCAAAATTTCTTAGGAATATATTTTCTGTAATATATGTTGAATTCAAGTACTTATGGGATTGTTATGTTCAATTTGTTACCCAATAAGAATAGAAAGTATTATAAATGGTTGTTTTATACATATCCATAATGGAAAGTTGTATGAGAATACTGATCCAAAGGATTGAATAATAACTGATAAGGGGGGGGGTTGAATCAGTTTTTAAATTTTTATAAGTTTAAAACTTTTATAAAATTAACCCCTATAGCCTATTAAAGTTAATTACCTTATCAGATTTTAGTAAATACTCATACATGAAAAAGAGGAAAGCAATTAATGCACACAAAATTTACAAGGTTCGGCCTCAGTGTGAGAACCTAAATCCTTTACTAGACACTATTGTGGGTTTATGGAAATAAATATTATATATAAGTGAATATAAATTGTTTAAACTATCATTAGAAACATTCTATTTCCTGATATGAATGATTATACTAACTCTTGTCAGTTTACAAAGTATTCATACAAAAAATAATCCATAAAAAGGTATAAAAAAATTATTCAAACTTTTACACAAAATTACCAAGGTCCGATAACCTGGAGTATGATGGACCTCAATCTGGTGAACCCAGTCTGATTGAATCAATCCAATTTTCCTTCTATCAATTATTACTTGTCACACTTCTACTCAAACTCAATATGATATTCTTCAGTTCAATTTTTTATAGTCTGGTAATCTAAACAAACTCCAGTTTGATCTTATGATGAGATATCTATCTAGAAAACACTTCTGACCCGAACTCTACAGCACTTCCACCTTTTTTACACATGTGAAAATTTATTCAGTATGAATGTATTGGGATATCTATTTATAGGCTTCCAAAAATATAACAATTGGTAAAATAAAAACATTTACCACTCACCCATGTTCATAAATCTCTACATTTTATGTTTATTTGAGATTCATCTTTGACTTCTTCAAGACTTCTCATCTCTTCTAGTATTTTCTTGAAAATTATTGAATTCTATAGAATATCTTCTTAAATTATCAACAAATGATCAGACATTGTATTATAGAAAACTCATTCCATTAGAACTTCATCTGATCAGTCCATTAGAACTTCCTTAGCTCAGTCTGATGGAACTTCCTTAGCTCAGTCCACTAGAACTACATTAGAATAGTCTGATGGAACTTTCTTAGGTCATTCAGATTGATTTTAGTTTATAAGAACTTACTCATCTTAGTCCAATGGAACATTCTCACCTTATACCATTAGAACTTCCTTAGCTCAGTGTGATAAAACTTCCTTAGCTTAGTCTATCAGAACTTCCTCAGCTCAGTCTGATGAAACTTCCTCAGCTTAGTCCAATTGAATTTTTTACTCATCTCAGTCCATTATAAATTCCTCAGCCCATGTAGAGACCCGAAGCTTGATGTACATTGTCATTACATTACATTTTCGGAATACTTAGTACATAACAAAAACACACACACAAGGATCGTAATAGTTTAGTGTCTTTGAAAACTCAGAATATAATCTTCTAATCCTGGTGAAAGATCTTCAACATCTCCCATAAAGATCTTCCTTTTTTTTACCTAAAACCATTCTTTATATCCTGGGGAAAAGAAAACATAAAAGGGTGAGCTCAAATGCTCAGTAAGGGTAAACAAAAGAAATATCAATCATATCATATACATAAGCACATAACTTTTGGAAATATTAACCTGCAAAAGAGATCATAATTTCATAACATGGGGTAAATCATGGCAGTGAAATGTAATCACAATAATCATAACATAAAACATGAAACTTTGTGGCATTCACACATAATCATAGAGAATAATTTCTTGTTAGTCAAGACTCATTGCCAAGACTATCTTAGTGGACAAAGTCCCTTTCTAAACCGAGTCACGCTCGTTTCAGTCCTGTTTCACTGAACCGGTATAACCTACCGTTCCAGCCATGACTATCTCATGAGATATAAAATCATTACCCAATGCATTGTAGGGAGATATAGGTCCCACCCATCTCATAATTATACCATTCTTATGTGTGCCACAAAATCATAAACCATACATCATAGCATAACCCATGTAACAAAAATGGGAATCTTAAACATCGTGTCATCATAAAACAATTCATATAAGATAAAGGGATTCATAAATATAATTCCATCACAACATAATCAAATTAATGTAATAATAGAGATAAAAACAGAACCCTTTATTATCTTAGATGGAAAATAATTTTGATAAAACACTTGAACTCCATTCTTGAGGAAAATATCCTTTCTTCTTAAAAAACATTTTTCCTTTCTTAACATGTCATACAACTTTAAATTAAAAGAAGTTGATTAAAAATAAACTTGAAAAATTGTAAAGGAAGCTTCTTGGAAATAATGTTTTAAAAATCCATTCATGCCGTATATGTTAAAAAAACATTCTTCTCGTACTTTTGTCGGAAAAGTCAAAAAAGTACCTCGTACGAGAAACGACAAAATATTCCTTTCATATCTTTTACTAAAAACACACCGAAGGGTAAAATAGGATTTAAACAATTGTAGGTGAATAGAAATAATATTACATATTGAGGAAACATGGATGTGGATGATAAAACACACCCTAGTAAATTTCAAAGTATAAACAATCTCGGATAAAAATGAGATTGTGATATTTCCCTTACCTTAGGTCTGACTTGCTTTGTAAGTGTCCGAACCTCCTATATAATGATTTAAATAATGTTATTGACTTATTCCAGAATCATACTTATTTTTATGATATCATATATGGTCATATTCTTAGCTTCTTAGTAGTAATATTTCATTGCTACTTGTTATTCGGGTGTTTATAACTTTTTGTTCTTATGCGTGTTTTGTCGAATAAAGTCTTATTCTTTTCTTTAGGTTATAGATACCTTATTTCCAGAATGGTATTAGTGTAATATATATCATATTCATTCAATTAAATTCATTTATATAATCATTATGAAATGAAGATTATGTAGAACGAGTCGCATCACATCGTGGAGACGGTATTCCGTACGTACGCACCAGTGATGATATCGTTCCTATGATCGTGGAATTGTATTGGAGTATATGTATAGTATTTCAAAATCAATATCACTTTATAATAGTCATATATAGTCATTATTTACACCATTATACCCATCCAAGTAAGGTGGTGGTGGAAAACAGATTACACCACGGCGTGGAGACGGTATTCCGTACGTACGCACGCGCGGTGATTTCTTTTTCCGTAGGATGGATAGATGGTGAAATAGGGTTGTTTCATACTTATAATAACATATCAGTATATGAGTGATACTGATGTTATTACTTCATAATGAAACAACTAAAGAAGAAGAAGTGGAAGAAGAAATAAAGATGAAAGAATCGGTAACGGACATTACCTCTTCTTTGAAGTGCTTCTTTGAGACCTTGTTTTAGGGCACTAAAATTGGTCTTTGAGGAAGACCAGAACCTCTAGGATGTTTCTATGGAAGTGGAGAGGAGAATTGGGTAGGGTTTGGCCGAGCTTTAAGGCTCAAAGTTGTGTGAAGAAGAGAGGGAGGAGGTGCCCTTTTATAAGGGAGGAGAGGGGCACCTTTGGAATAACTAAATATATTATTTTATTATAAAGTCAAGTTCGGTTTTAAATAGCTCCAAATTGATTTATTTTGAAGATAAGGTGGGTATGGGTCAAAATCCTATCATCCAATAGAATTTAGACAAGTTTAGGTTCCTATTTTAACCATATCATTTAGATTTAACATTTAGTTAAATAATTTTACTTTTACCGTGTCTTCTTGTGTTCTTACACTATAAGGTTAATAAACATACTATAAGAAGCCAAACGAACCCCAAATTGTTTATTATTAATATATATAACCTTATATAAGTAATTTGGCCGAACCTTAGATTTTTATAAATAAAATAACAATTAATAATATAATATTTGTTTTAAAAACTATTTTATGTCAATTTTGACACTATTTAGTAATTGATTTTTGTGAAAATCATAACAGAATGATAAGTTCTAACAAAGTTAATTAAATCAATAATAACATGTCATATTAACCTAGAGAATTATTGGAATTCATAAAAAGTCTAAAATTATATTTATTTGGGTATTTATAACATCAATTATGTCAATAAGTTATTAATAAGATAATTACTGCATCATCGTTGTGTCATAAATAAGTAAAATTATTTAATGTCTAAAAATTACAAATATAATAAAATTATGTAGGAAATCTTTTTAGATTTCTAATAAATATTTATAGTTGAATTTATCTTATGTATAACCCCATATTAAAAATGTTTTAGTAAATAAAATTTGATTTTAACTCTTTTAACCCTTCTTTAAATAAATTATTAATAAATGTCCTAATCTAATCCAAGTGGGCCTAAATGGTCATATGTTATTCCTAAGTTTGTTTTTGGTCGAATTACACTTGTCCAATAGAATTAGGACATGTGTTAGGGTAATAATAATATCATTTCTACCCATAATGACCCTATTTACTTTTAACTGTGGTAAAAAAAGTAAAATGTTACTATTCACCAAAAAATTATTTTCATCTCATTGAACCGCATTTTACTTACTGACATCAACCGTGTCTCTCAGATTTTTGAAATTCCACTCACAGAAGCGGTAAAATTAAGTTTTATGAACAATTCAGTTTTTTTAACTACCACTTAGTGGTTTCACTATTCATCAAAAATTGAAAGTTTTTAGAAAAATACCAAAAATTAGGCCTAAGATATATTTGATATTATGAACTCAAAAATGATTTCTATTTTACCAAATTCAAAAAATATCAGTTTCATTAATTAATTTAAAAATTAATTCCCGTCGTCAAAACAAATAGCCTGTTCTTAAGAGATAATAACTATCAAAAGATTGACACTTGTTTATGTCTGGTTTAAATGTGAAATTACATCCAATAACCATCATTGTATAAAATTGTAAAAATATATTCTAAATATACTTTAAAACCACTCAAATTAATAATTTATCACTATTAATTATTTCGATTGAAAAAGTTGTTTTTAATTAAAATTTAGTAATTTTCACTATTCATCAAAATATGAAAGTTATCTGAAAATCACCAAAATTTCACCCTAAGTTAATTCCGATATTACGAAACCAAAAATGAATTCCATTTTGAAAAATAAAATTACAAAATTTCAAAAAGTGGTTATTACTATTCATAACGGCTAGTTTTAATAATATGTTAATAGCATATTGTTGTTTAGTGAAACTCGTTATTGCGTACTACACACGCTATTGAGGAAGGTCGCAATTGCGTGTAATGCAAGGAAAATCAAGGATGCGTGTTGTGCAAGCTCCTTTTGGTGTAGCGTACAACACAAGACATTAGTGAAATTAAAAAGAATATTTTTCATAAAATCTCAGGGTGTTACATTCTACCCCCCTTAAAATGAATTTCGCCCTCGAAATTCATCGGGGTTATAAATGGTTTACTATTCGAAAGTTTCTTTAATAGAAACCCACATCGTAAAAAGGAATACCAAAACCAATCTTTAAAAATGAAAGTATGAAACGTAACGGTTACCCAAATAAACTAATCAATGGGTTTCCACATAGGTGAAAATATGGATATGGAAGAAAAATCTAACCATCATGTTCTGATGGAGAGTGGTAGAGAACATGGCTATGGAAAAGCCAACAATCACAATTCCATAAATTTGTGACGATCTAAGGTACCATCCGATTAATCAGATATAAGAGCACTAGGACAACATTTTTGGTTTTCAAGATCGTTTCCCTAAAGTTGAAGAATTTGAATTAGAATAAATACTTACTTTATTTTGGTACAATCGCACTGTTGTTCGTGCCTTGAACAATTTCCACTTCATCTCTTAAATAAATGAAGTTGAATTTGTTATTCGTGAAGTGTTAGCAGATCATGTGATAGAATGACGGGTCATTCCATCTGTCTCAAACAAAAGGTTAGAAAAAGTTATTAAATATACATAAGTCATTCTATAGTGAGATTAATCATATATGGTTCCTAAAATGGACTTATACTTCATATATCATACTGATTAATATAATAAAACTAGTTTCTACTAAACAGGGACTTCCTGTAGTTCAGTGGTAGGCGATAAAGGCCAGTCGCACTTCGGTTGTGGTTTCGATTCCCACAGCCTTGTCCGACGCGATGGGCTGTCGCCCGTCCTGCAGGTTGTCCTTTTTCTAAATCTATAACATCCCATCAATAATATCGAAAAAACATCTATCCTTAAACAATACTAACTTATGTCCAACATAATCCATTCCAATCTTTAGGCTTATCCATAACACTGCAGTCCACTCTCATAACATAGTGAAAACGATTACCAGAGATTTAATACCATCGTTGATCCCCATATATCATAAGATATGTTTTGTTGGTCACATTCCAAACATTCAAAGTCATTAATCATGTATTCTCTTGAATACCCATTGAGCCTTAGTGAAAACATGAATGTAGTTAAAAGTTAACACTCTCCACATACCAAAATCCTCAAAATTCTATATACTCAAACCATGATATCACTTAGTCCTTATATCAATCATGAGCTCATGAATACTGTCAAATATTTCATTTTCTCGTTTCCCTTCATTATGCGCATATCATTCTTTTTCCAAAAATATCTCAATCACTTTCCATGGTTACTGGTACCATAAAATTATTGAAAACCACAATAGACCAAAACATAAATATTCCAATATTCCACGATACTACATACAACATTATTTTGGAATCCCATTACATAAACACTTAATCATTCCACCACATCATTGTCATATTCAACATCGCCAATAGTGATCGCATGTGACTTCCCTTTGTCCTTTTCCTTAAGTGGTTGCTCATGTTGATCATCACTAACCCTTGGATTAGGGAATTTATTAGCATAATGCCACATTTCCTTGCACTTGAAGCATTGAAGTGTTGGTGGTGCGTTCTCTGCAGTGTTTGCTTTGTTCACATCATTAGAAACCCTTTTTCCTTTACTTCGACACTCAACTGCTCGATGAACTTCTTTTCCACACTTAAAACATTTTCTAGTCCCTTTAAGACAATCTCCACCATGCTTCTTTCCACACTTTAAGCATAAGGAAACATTAATTTTCTTTTCACCATTATTCTGAGATTTCTCCTTGAACTCCATCTTTCATTTCTTTTCAAAACCATGGGATGGATATGTAACACCAACTTCCATTTCTACCTTCATAGCACAACGCAAAATTTCTTCATAGCTACTGATGTCTCTTATAGCTAATTCCCTTCGAAGACTTGGTTTTAAGCCACTGAAAAATCGATCAACTTTACTTTCAGGTTGGATGACAATTTCATATGCATACGTTGCAAGTCTTGTAAAATTTTCTTCGTATATACCAACAGAATCATCATCCTTCTGCTTCAGCTCAAGAAACTCCTTTTCCATCTTCGTTCGAAGAATACGAGGGAAGTACTTAATGGAAAACAAGTTCTTGAACTCGTCCCATTCCATGGACTCAATTTCATCTCTTGGCCTCGTATTTTTGATAAGATTCCACCATTGATCAGCTTCACCTTCCAAATGATATACTGCTAAGATGACTTTATCATGTTCAGAACATTGAAGAACTGAAAATATCTTTTCAGTGGTACTGATCCATTGTTCAGCAATAAGTGGACCAGAAGACCCACTGAAAGAAGGTGGACGTTGCCTCATGAAGGACTCAATAGAATATTGTTCCTTTCTCTGCTCATTTGGAAGTCCAGAATGATTCATAGCTTGTGTAAGTATAGCAATAAGTTCTTGCACTCTATCTCCCATAACATTTGTTTGTTCAGGAGGACAATCATTGCATTGTCCATTGCATTGATCAACATGGTTCCTTCGGGTTCCAGCCATCGTCTAAAACCCAAAAAGAATAGTGTGAGAGGAAAAAAACTCATGCTAGGGAAAACAACATAATAAAGGGGGATTACCTTCAATATCTAACATCTTAGGTTTAATTCTATGATAATTAGCGTAATTCTAGTACTATAACCTATACGTATACTTAACCTTAGGGACATCCCTAGACAAACCTTAGAAATATCTCTAGGGATCTCACTAACGTTTTCGCATCCTAGTTTCCAAAGGTTGACTAAACCTTTCCTCTGATACCAACTGTAGAGACCCGAAGCTTGACGTACATTGACATTACATTACATTTGTGGAATACTTAGTACATAACAAAAACACACACACAAGGATCGTAAAAGTTTAGTGTCTTTGAAAACTCGTAATATAATCTTCTAATCCTGGTGAAAGATCTTCAACATCTCCCATAAAGATCTTCCTTTTTTTTACCTAAAACCTTTCTTTATATCCTGGGGAAAATAAAACATAAAAGGGTGAGCTCAAATGCTCAGTAAGGGTAAACAAAAGAAATATCAATCACAATATATACATAAGCACATAACTTTTGGAAATCTTAACCTGCAAAAGAGATCATAATTTCCTAACATGGGGTAAATCATGGCAGTGAAATGTAATCACAATAATCAAAACTTAAAACATGAA
The DNA here is from genome assembly GCA_963277665.1 of Viscum album. Taxonomy (NCBI): domain Eukaryota; kingdom Viridiplantae; phylum Streptophyta; class Magnoliopsida; order Santalales; family Viscaceae; genus Viscum; species Viscum album. Next base: position 436,896,337 of record OY728142.1, on the reverse strand, counting down.
ACTTTTTTTTATTCACACATAATCATAGAGAATCATTTCTTGTTAGTCAAGATTCATTACCAAGACTATCTTAGTGGACAAAGTCTCTTTCTGAACCGAGTCACACTCGTTTCAGTCCTGTTTCACTAAACCGGTATAACCTACCGTTCCAGCCATGTCTATCTCATGAGATATAAAATATTTACCTAATGCATTGGAGGGAGATATAGGTCCCACCCATCTCATAATGATACCATTCTTATGTGTGCCACAAAATCATAAACCATACATCATAGCATAACCCATGTAACAAAAATGGGAATCTCAAACATCGTGTCATCATAAAAAAATTCATATAAGATAAAGGGATTCATAAATATAATTCCGTCACAACATAATCAAATTAATGTAATAATAGAGATAAAAACAGAACCCTTTATTATCTTAGATGGAAAATAATTTTGATAAAACACTTGAACTCCATTCTTGAGGAAAATATCCTTTCTTCTTAAAAAACATTTTTCATTTCTTAACATGTCATACAACTTTAAACTAAAAGAAGTTGATTAAAAATAAATTTGAATACTTGTAAAGGAAGCTTCTTGGAAATAATGTTTTAAAAATCTATTCATGCCGTATAAGTTAAAAAAATCATTCTTCTCGTACTTTTGTCGGAAAAGTCAAAAAAGTACCTCGTACGAGAAACGAAAAAAGATTCATTTCATATCTTTTACTAAAAACTCACCGAAGGGTAAAATAGGATTTAAACAATTTTAGGTGAATATAAATAATATTAAATATTGAGGAAACATGGATGTGGATGATAAAATACACCCCAGTAAATTTCAAAGTATTAACAATCTCGGATAAAAATGAGATTGTGAAATTTCCCTTACCTTAGGTCCGACTTGATTTGTAAGTGTCTGAACCTCCCGTATAATGATTTAAATAATGTTATTGACTTATTCCAGAATCATACTTATTTTTATGATATCATATATGGTCATATTCTTAACTTCTTAGTAGTAATATTTCAGTGCTACTTGTTATTCGGGTGTTTATAACTTTTTGTTCTTATGCGTGTTTTGTCGAATAAATTCTTATTCTTTTCTTTAGGTTATAGATACCTCATTTCCAGAATTGTATTACTGTAATATATATCATATCCATTCAATTCATTTCATTTATATAATCATTATGAAATGAAGATCATGTATAACGAGTCGCATCACATTGTGGAGACGGTATTCCGTACGTACGCACGAGTGATGATATCATTCCTATGATCGTGGAATTGTATTGGAGAATATGTATACTATTTCAGAATCAATATAACTTTATAATAGTCATATATAGTCATTATTTACACCATTATACCCATCCAAGTAAGGTGGTGGTGGAAAACAGATTACACCATGGCGTGGAGACGGTATTCCGTACGTACGCACGCGCGGTGATTTCTTTTTCCGTCGGATGGATAGATGGTGAAATAGGGTTGTTTCATACTTATAATAACATATCACTATATGAGTGATACTGATGTTATTACTTCATAATGAAACAACTAAATAAGAAGAAGTGGAATAAGAAATAAAGATGAAAGAATCGGTAACGGACATTACCTCTTCTTTGAAGTTCTTCTTCGAGACCTTCTTTTAGGGCACTAAAATTGGTCTTTGAGGAATACCAGAACCTCTAGGATGTTTCTAGGGAAGTGGAGAGGAGAATTGGGCAGGGGTTGGCCGAGATTGAAGGCTAAAAGTTGTGTGAGGAAGAGAGGGAGGAGGTGCCCTTTTATAAGGGAGGAGAGGGGCACTTTTGGAATAACAAAAAACATTATTTTATTATAAAGTCAAGTTCGGTTTTTAATAGCTCCAAATTGATTTATTTAGAGGCTAAGGTGGGGATGGGTCGAAATCCTCTCATCCAATTTAATTTAGACAATTTTAGGTTCCTATTTTAACCTTATCATTTAGATTTAACATTAAGTTAAATAATTTTACTTTTACCGTGTCTTCTTGTGTTCTTACACTGTAAGGTTAATAAACTTACTATAAGAAGTCAAACGAACCCCAAATTGTTTATTATTAATATATATAACCTTATCTAAGTAATTTGGCAGAACCTTAGATTTTTGGGAATAAAATAACAATTAATAATATAATATTTGTTTTAAAAACTATTATATGTCAATTTTGACACTATTTAGTAATTTATTTTTTTGAAAATAATAACAGAATGATAAGTTCGAAAAAAGTAAATTAAATCAATACTAACATGTCATATTAACCTATAAAATTAGTGGAATTCATAAAAAGTCTCAAATTATATTAATTTTGGTATTTATAACATCAATTATGTCAATATTTTATTAATAAGATAATTACTGCATCATCGTTGTGTCATAAATAAATTAAATTATTTAATGTATAAAAATTACAAATAAAATAAAATTATGTAGGAAATCCTTTTATATTTCTAATGAATATTTATAGTCGAATTTATCTTATGTATAACCTCATATTAAAAATGTTTTAGTAAATAAACATTAATTTTAACTCTTTTAACCCTTCTTTAAATAAATTATTAATAAATGTCCTAATCTAATCCAAGTGGGCCTAAATGGTCATATTTTATTCCTAAGTTTGTTTTTGGTCGAATTACACTTGTCCAATTGAATTACGACATGTGTTAGGGTAATAATAATATCATTTCTTCCCATAATTACCCTATTTACTTTTAACTGTGGTAAAAAAAGTAAAATGTTACTATTCACCAAAAAATTATTTTCATCTCATTGAACCACATTTTACTTACTGACATCAACCGTGTCTCTCAGATTTTTGAAATTCCACTCACAGAAGCGGTAAAATTAAGTTTTATGAACAATTCAGTTTTTTTTAACTACCACTTAGTGGTTTCACTATTCATCAAAAATTGAAAGTTTTCAGAAAAATACCAAAAATTAGGCCTAAGATATATTTGATATTATGAACTCAAAAATGATTTCTATTTTACCAAATTCAAAAAATATTAGTTTCATTAATTAATTTAAAAATTAATTCCCGTCGTCAAAACAAATAGCATGTTCTTAAGAGATAATAACTATCAAAATATTGACACTTGTTTATGTCTCATTTAAATGTGAAATTACATCCAATAACCATCATTGTATTAAATTGTAAAAATATATTCTAAATATACTTCAAAACCACTCAAATTAATAATTTATCACTATTAATTATTTCGATTGAAAAAGTTGTTTTTAATTAAAATTTACTAATTTTCACTATTCATCAAAATATGAAAGTTATCCGAAAATCACCAAAATTTCACCCTAAGCTAATTCCGATATTTCGAATCCAAAAATGAATTCCATTTTGAAAAATAAAATTACAAAATTTCAAAAAGTGGTTATTACTATTCATAAAGGCTAGTTTTAATAATATTTTAATAGCATATTGTTGTTTAGTGAAACTCGTTATTGCGTACTACACACGCTATCGAGGAAGGTCACAATTGCGTGTAATGCAAGGAAAATCAAGGATGCGTGTTGTGCAAGATCCTTTTGGTGTAGCGTACAACACAAGACATTAGTGAAATTAAAAAGAATATTTTTCATAAAATCTTAGGGTGTTACATTCTACCCCCCTTAAAATGAATTTCTCCCTCGAAATTCGTCGGGGTTATAAATGGTTTACGATTTGAAAGTTTCTTTAATAGAAACCCACATCGTAAAAAGGAATACAAAACCAATCTTTAAAAACGAAAGTATGAAACGTAATGGTTACCCAAATAAACTAATCACTGGGTTTCCACATAGGTGAAAATATGGATATGGAAGAAAAATCTAACCATCATGTTCTGATGAAGAGTGGTAGAGAACATGGCTATGGAAAAGCCAACAATCACAAATCCATAAATTTGTGACGATCTACGGTACCATCCGATTAATCAGATATAAGAGCACCAGGACAACATTTTTGGTTTTCTAGATCGTTTCCCTAAAGTTGAAGAATTTGAATTAGAATAAATACTTACTTTATTTTGGTACAATCTCACTGTTGTTCGTGCCTTGAACAATTTCCACTTCATCTCTTAATTAAATTAAGTTGAATTTGTTATTCATGATGTGTTAGCAGATCATGTGATAGAATGACAGGTCATTCCATCTGTCTCAAACAAAAGGTTAGAAAAAGTTATTAAATTTACATAAGTCATTCTATAGTGAGATTAATCATATATAGTTCCTAAAATGGACTTATACTTCATATATCATACTGCTTAATATAATAAAACTAGTTTCTACTAAACAAGGAGTTCCTGTAGTTCAGTGGTAGGCGATAAAGGCCAGTCACACTTTGGTTGTGGGTTCGATTCCCACAACCTTGTCCGACGCGATGGGCTGTCGCCCGTCCTACAGGTTGTCCTTTTTTTTAAAACTATAACATCCCATCAATAATATCCAAAAAACTTCTATCCTTAAACAATACTAACTTATGTCCAACATAATCCATTCCAATCTTTAGGCTTATCCATAACACTACAGTCCACTCTCATAACATAGTGAAAATGATTACCAGAGATTTAATACCATCGTTGATCCCCATATATCATAAGATATGTTTTGTTGGTCACATTCCAAACATTCAAAGTCATTAATCATGTATTTTCTTGAATACCCATTGAGCCTTAGTGAAAACATGAATGTAGTTAAAAGTTAACTCTTTCCACATACCAAAATCCTCAAAATTCTATATACTCAAACCATGATATCACTTAGTCCTTATATCAATCATGAGCTCATGAATACTGTCAAATATTTCATTTTCTCGTTTCCCTTGATTATGCGCATATCATTCTTTTTCCAAAAATATCTCAATCACTTTCCATGGTTACTGGTACCATAAAATTATTTAAAACCACAATAGACCAAAACATAAATATTCCAATATTCCACGATACTACATACAACATTATTTTGGAATCCCATTACATAAAAACTTAATCATTCCACCACATCATTGTCATATTCAACATCGCCAATAGTGATCGCATGTGACTCCCCTTTGTCCGTTTCCTTAAGTGGTTGCTCATGTTGATCATCACTAACCCTTGGATTAGGGCATTTATTAGCATAATGCCACATTTCCTTGCACTTGAAGCATTGAAGTGTTGGTGGTGCGTTCTCTGCAGTGTTTGCTTTGTTCACATCATTAGAAACCCTTTTTTCTTTACTTCGACACTCAGCTGCTCGATGACCTTCTTTTCCACACTTAAAACCTTTTCTAGTCCCTTTAAGACAATCTCCACCATGATTCTTTCCACACTTTGAGCATAAGGAAACATTAATTTTCTTTTCACCATTATTCTGAGATTTCTCCTTGAACTCCACCTTTCGTTTCTTTTCAAAACCATGAGATGGATATGTAACACCAACTTCCATTTCTACCTTCATAGCACAACGCACAATTTCTTCATAGCTACTGAAGTCTCTTATAGCTAATGCCCTTCGAAGACTTGGTTTTAAGCCACTAAAAAATCGATCAACTTTACTTTCAGGTTGGATGACAATGCCAGATGCATACCTTGCAAGTCTTGTAAAATTTGCTTCGTATATACCAACAAATTCATCATCCTTCTGCTTCAGCTCAAGAAACTCCTTTTCAATCTTCGTTCGAAGAATACGAGGGAATTACTTACTGGAAAACAAGTTCTTGAACTCGTCCCATTCCATGGACTCAATTTCATCTCTTGGCCTCGTATTCTTGATAAGATTCCACCATTGATCAGCTTCACCTTCCAAAAGATATACTGCTAAGATGACTTTATCATGTTCAGAACATTGAAGAACTGAAAATATCTTTTCAGTGGTACTGATCCATTGTTCAGCAACAAGTGGATCAGAAGACCCACTAAAAGAAGGTGGACGTTGCCTCATGAAGGACTCAATAGAATATTGTTCCCTTCTCTGCTCATTTGGAAGTCCAGAATGATTCATAGCTTGTGTATGTATAGCAATAAGGTCTTGCACTCCATCTCCCATAACATTTGTTTGTTCAGGAGGACAATCATTGCATTGTCCATTGCATTGATCAACATGGTTCCTTTGGGTTCCAGCCATCGTCTAAAACCCAAAAAGAATAGTGTGAGAGGAAAAAAACTCATGCTAGGGAAAAAACATAATAAAGGAGGAGTACCTTCAATATCTAACTTCTTTGGTTTAATTCTATGATCATTAGCGTAATTCTAGTACTATAACCTATACGTATACTTAACCTTAGGGACATCCCTAGACAAACCTTAGAAATATCTCTAGGGATCTCACTAACGTTTTCGCATCCTAGTTTCCAAAGGTTGACTAAACCTTTCCTCTGATACCAACTGTAGAGACCCGAATCTTGACATACATTGACATTACATTACATTTGTGGAATACTTAGTACATAACAAAAACACACACACAAGGATCGTAATAGTTTAGTGTCTTTGAAAACTCAGAATATAATCTTATAATCCTGGTGAAAGATCTTCAACATCTCCCATAAAGATCTTCCTTTTTTTTACCTAAAACCTTTCTTTATATCCTGGGGAAAAGAAAACATAAAAGGGTGAGCTCAAATGCTCAGTAAGGGTAAACAAAAGAAATATCAATCACATTATATACATAAGCACATAACTTTTGGAAATCTTAACCTGCAAAAGAGATCATAATTTCATAACATGGGGTAAATCATGGCAGTGAAATGTAATTACAATAATCATAACTTAAAACATAAAACTTTGTGGAATTCACACATAATCATAGAGAATCATTTTTTGTTAGTCAAGACTCATTGACAAGACTATCTTAGTGGACAAAGTCCCTTTCTGAACCGAGTCACCCTCGTTTCAGTCCTGTTTCACTGAACCGGTATAACCTACCGTTCCATCCATGTCTATCTCATGAGATATAAAATCTTTACCCAATGCATTGGAGGGAGATATAGGTCTTACCCATCTCATAATGATACCATTCTTATGTGTGCCACAAAATCATAAACCATACATCATAGCATAACCCATGTAACAAAAATGGGAATCTTAAACATCGTGTCATCATAAAACAATTCATATAAGATAAAGGGATTCATAAATATAATTCCATCACAACATAATCAAATTAATGTAATAATAGAGATAAAAACAGAACCCTTTATTATCTTAGATGGAAAATAATTTTGATAAAACACTTGAACTCCATTCTTGAGGAAAATATCCTTTCTTCTTAAAAAACATTTTTCCTTTCTTAACATGTCATACAACTTTAAACTAAAAGAAGTTGATTAAAAATAAACTTGAAAACTTTTAAAGGAAGCTTCTTGTAAATAATGTTTTAAAAATCTATTCATGTCGTATAAGTTAAAAAAAACATTCTTCTCGTACTTTTGTTGGAAAAGTCAAAAAAGTACCTCGTACGAGAAACGAAAAAATATTCCTTTCATATCTTTTACTAAAAACTCACCGAAGGGTAAAATAGGATTTAAAAAATTGTAGGTGAATAGAAATAATATTAAATATTGAGGAAACATGGATGTGGATGATAAAATACACCCCAGTAAATTTCAAAGTATAAACAATCTCGGATAAAAATGAGATTGTGAAATTTCCCTTACCTTAGGTCCGACTAGCTTTGTAAGTGTCCGAACATCCTGTATAATGATTTAAATAATGTTATTGACTTATTCCAGAATCATACTTATTTTTATGATATCATATATGGTCATATTCTTAGCTTCTTAGTAGTTTTATTTCATTGCTACTTGTTATTCGGGTGTTTATAACTTTTTGTTCTTATGCGTGTTTTGTCGAATAAATTCTTATTCTTTTCTTTAGGTTATAGATACCTCATTTCTAGAATTGTATTAGTGTAATATATATCATATTCATTCAATTCAATTCATTTATATAATCATTATGAAATTAAGATCATGTAGAATGAGTCGCATCACATTGTGGAGACGGTATTCCGTATGTACGCACGAGTGATGATATTGTTCCTAGGATCGTGGAATTGTATTGGAGTATATGTATACTATTTCAGAATCAATATCACTTTATAATAGTCATATATAGTCATTATTTACACCATTATACCCATCCAAGTAAGGTGGTGGTGGAAAACAGATTACACCACGGCGTGGAGACGGTATTCCGTACGTACACACGCACGGTGATTTCTTTTTCCGTAGGATGGATAGATGGTGAAATAGGGTTGTTTCATACTTATAATAACATATCAGTATATGAGTGATACTGATGTTATTACTTCATAATGAAACAACTAAATAAGAAGAAGTGGAAGAAGAAATAAAGATGAAAGAATCGGTAACGGACATTACCTCTTCTTTGAAGTGCTTCTTTGAGACCATCTTTCAGGGCACTAAAATTGGTCTTTGAGGAATACCAGAACCTCTAGGATGTTTCTAGGGAATTGGAGAGGAGATTGGGCAGGGGTTGGCCGAGATTGAAGGCTAAAAGTTGTGTGAGGAAGAGAGGGAGGAGGTGCCCTTTTATAAGGGAGGAGAGGGGCACCTTTGGAATAACTAAAAATATTATTTTATTATAAAGTCAAGTTCGGTTTTTAATAGCTCCAAATTGATTTATTTTGAGGATAAGGTGGGGATGGGTCGAAATCCTCTCATCCAATAGAATTTAGACAAGTTTAGGTTCCTATTTTAACCTTATCATTTAGATTTAACATTATGTTAAATAATTTTACTTTTACCGTGTCTTCTTGTGTTCTTACACTATAAGGTAAATACACTTACTAGAAGAAGCCAAACGAACCCCAAATTGTTTATTATTAATATATATAACCTTATCTAAGTCATTTGGCCGAACCATAGATTTTTAGGAAAAAAATAACAATTAATAATATAATATTTGTTTTAAAAACTATTTTATGTCAATTTTGACACTATTTAGTAATTGATTTTTTTGAAAATAATAACAGAATGATAAGTTAAAAAAAAGTTAATTAAATCAATACTAACATGTCATATTAACCTAGAAAATTAGTGTAATTCATAAAAAGTCTCAAATTATATTAATTTGGGTATTTGTAACATCAATTATGTCAATATTTTATTAATTAGATAATTACTGCATCATCGTTGTGTCATAAATAAATTAAATTATTTAATGTATAAAAATTACAAAAAAAATACAATTATGTAGGAAATAATTTTAGATTTTTAATGAATATTTATAGTCTAATTTATCTTATGTATTACCTCATATTAAAAATGTTTTAGTAAATAAACTTTGATTTTAACTCTTTTAACCCTTCTTTAAATAAATTAATAATAAATGTCCTAATCTAATCCAAGTGGGCCTAAATGGTCATATTTTATTCCTAACTTTGTTTTTGGTCGAATTACACTTGTCCAATAGAATTAGGACATGTGTTAGGGTAATAATAATATCATTTCTACCCATAATTATCCTATTTACTTTTAACCGTGGTAAAAAAAGTAAAAAGTTACTATTCACCAAAAAATTATTTTCATCTCATTGAACCACATTTTACTTACTGAAATCAACCGTGTCTCTCGGATTTTATAAATTCCACTCACAGAAGCGGTAAAATTATGTTTTATGAACAATTCCGTTTTTTTAACTACCACGTAGTGGTTTCAATATTAATCAAAAATTGAAAGTTTTCAGAAAAATACCAAAAATTAGGCCTAAGATATATTTGATATTATGAACTCAAAAATGATTTGTATTTTACCAAATTCAAAACATATCAGTTGCATTAATTAATTTAAAAATTAATTCCCGTCATCAAAACAAATAGCGTGTTCTTAAGAGATAATAACTATCAAAAGATTGACACTTGTTTATGTCTGGTTTAAATGTGAAATTACATCCAATGACCATCATTGTATTAAATTGTAAAAATATATTCTAAATATACTTTAAAACCACTCAAATTAATAATTTATCACTATTAATTATTTCGATTGAAAAAGTTGTTTTTAATTAAAATTTAGTAATTTTCACTATTCATCAAAATATGAAAGTTATCCGAAAATCACCAAAATTTCACCCTAAGCTAATTCCAATATTACGAATCCAAAAATGAATTCCATTTTGAAAAATAAAATTACAAAATTTCAAAAAGTGGTTATTACTATTCATAACGACTAGTTTTAATAATATTTTAATAGCATATTATTGTTTAGTGAAACTCGTTATTGTGTACTACACACACTGTCAAGGAAGGTCGCGATTGCGTGTAATGCAAGGAAAATCAAGGATGCGTGTTGTGCAAGCTCCTTTTTGTGTAGCCTACAACACAAGACATTAGTGAAATTAAAATGAATATTTTTCATAAAATCTAGGGGTGTTACAGCCCAGTTTGATGAAATTTCCTCAACTCAGTCTGATTGAAAATCTTCTTCAGGTTATTCTAATGAAACTTTCCCAGCTCAATCCAATTAACTTTCTTTTAGAAGATGAGTCTAGTGTATATGTGTCATCATCCTTCCGATGTACTGATTTTTTCAACTCCTACAAACTTGTGCTAATATCATGACTTCTTTATGATATTTTAGAGACTTGAAATAATATAAAATAATTTTTATATTTAATTTTTTAAGTATAAACTTCCCAACTTTATTAACTCTAAAACTTTACAACACTATTTTTTCATAGCAAATTAGAAACTTATTTCTTTTTAACAAAAACATTTTCAGAATAGATTCAACTTCATACTGATGGATCGTCCAATAAACACTTTTTCAAAATATAAAAATTTCATCTTTCTAACAAAAAATGATTCTAGTGGTCTAATTTTTAATCCCTGCATCCAATCATCAAAACATTTCAAATAACATTCTTTATTCAGATTTACATCTACTTCCTAGAAAAACAAGTTAAAAACATTCAAAAACATACCTTTCACCTGATGTATAAAAACAATTATAGAAATATTAGTTTCCAAAAAATAAAAAATGTTGTAAAAACAAAAACATCACAAAGGATCTTTAGTCTCCCCCTTTAGATTTTTTGAAAAAATTTCTTAACAACTTTCTCAACTCACCAATTTTCAAACACTCAATAATTTTCACAAATAATATTTTTTAATTTCACAAAAACATAGCCTTTCTCAAAAGAGTGTCTTGAAACTACACTACTAGATAAATTAATTTTTTTAGAGGAATTTCATCACTCAATGAGAAGAAAATTTTGTGTCCATGGAAATATAAACTCCCCCTCACTTTTATATTTTTCTCTCACTTTTCTTTTTCTTGCTCCCATTTTACGACACCACGACTTCAGATTCATTTAAGTAAGAAAATTACTTCCAACTCCCTTAAAGTATAATGTTGTAAAAAAATCTCCACCTTTGTCAAAATAATACCGATCATGGTGGGGGTGCTCTTAAATATTTTTAGGAAGTTTATGGTGGAGGATGAACATGTAGTTGTAGCTTCAATTCCACAAATAACTCTTTTCGAATTTATTTTGTAAAGATATCAGCAATCTGAAACTTCGTTGAGTTATATTCTAGAAAAACATATCCATAAGAAACTTTCTCTTTTATAAAGTGAAAATTTATATAAATTTGTTTTAATATTTAATGTTAGACATGATATTTAGAAAGATCAATTGCACTCTTATTATCACAAAGAATCTCTAATGGTTTGGAAACTTTCACTTTCAAATCTTCTAACTGAACTTTTATCCATAACATATAAGTACAATCTTGAGTAGCTTCAATATTTTATGATTCCACTATGATCAAATTTAATAAACTCTATTTCTTACTATGTCGACTCACACAACATTCACCCAAGAAAAATATTCCTCCAGAAGTTGGTTTTCTATCATTATAATCTCCATCTCAATCAGTATCAGTATAACCATGAAAATTCATGTCAAAAATTCTTGTGTATAAAAGCCCATGTGAATTCATTACTTTGACATATCATAGAATTTTATTTTCTTTCGTCATATGATATTCTTTTGGATCACTTTGTCATTTGGCACACAAATTTATATCATGAACAATATCAGGTCTTCAGGCTCTGAGATAAATCCAACTTACTATCAGCTTTCAAAAATCTTTTTCATTCAAACGTTTTTCATATTCATATTTAATCATATTTATCCCAATTTAAATAAGAGTAGAAACTTATTTGGATTATTCCATAAAAAAATGTAACAATTCCTTGGAATACTTTTCTTGATATAGGAAAATGTATTTTTTCATTTGTTGAACTTGAAAACTAAGGAAGAAAGTTGATTCTCCCATGATTAACATTTCAAGTTTCTTATTAATTTATTCAAAAAAAATTACAACCATATTCTCTATCCCTAGAAAAAATTAAATCATCCAAATACACAATTACAATCAAGGTGCTGGAGTTAACTTCTTTCATATACAAGTTGTGATCAACATTTCCTTTTGAAACATTCAACATTATCAAACAATTTTCAAGTTTATAATACCGTGTATGAGGGAAATTTTTTAACCCATAAAAAGCCTTATTCAATTTAAAAAAATTTATTTCATCTTAATCAAGTAAAAACCCAAATTTTTTCTCAATGTAAACTTATTCTTCAATATCACCATTTAGAAAGGATGATTTTATATCCATGTGATAAAATTTTTAATTCTAATGTGTAGTAACTTATAGAAACATTCTGAGAGTTTCTAATCTTGTAAATATAGTAAAAGTTTCTTTAAAATACACACCTTCCACTTATGGAAAGACTTTGCAAAAAAATTATTTCTTTATTTCTTGAAAACTTTCCCTATTCATTCAACTTGTTTATGCACACCCATTTTTTCCCAAAAAAATTTTGTTTCTTCTATGTAGAAAAAATTTATAATTCTTTTTTAAATCTAATTTATCTCTTCATTCATCACATCAACCCATTTTATATTCCACTACTTCTGAAACTAATTCTGGTTTAATTTTTTAAATGAGTGGTGTCTTCTTTTCTAATCTTAACCTTCTTCTTGTCTAAATTTGAGATTTATGATTCCCATGAATATTTTTAGTTTCAATATTTTTATGTAAAGTGTGAAATTTTAGTTTTTATCTTCCATATTTACTTTCCTCATAGCATGATTCTTCTGAATCTTGAAAATTATATTTTGAATCACTTTCACTTTCATTGGAAATATTTAGTTTTTCTTCCTCAATATTCTCAAAAACAATTGTTAAGGAGTTTGGATTTTCAATAACTTTCACATAATATGAATCCATGAAATTTTATAAATGTTTTTTCCAAACATTTTTAACTTCTTTTGTTGGATTAATATCCCACGATAATTATTTCTTCACCATTATCATCAAATTTCCCAAGATCTGTATTTTTTATTTTTAGTAAATAGGGACTTACAAAAACCTTGACTTATTTCAATGAATTTTTTTTATTATAAAATATTTCATATGAAGTAAAGCTATATTTTGGCCTCAACAAACATCTATTTTTTACATGTGAAATAGTACGAACAGCTTCTCTCCAAAAAAACTTTTAAAGTTTGTATTCTGCTAACACGATTCTTCCCATTTCCACTAAACTTCTATTCTTCCTTTCAAATACTCCATTTTTTGTGGGGTGTGTGGAGTACTATAATGATTTTTTATTCCATTTTTTCTCACATAATATTAAAAGGCATTTCATGTGAATTTTGTTCCATTATATATTCTAAAATTCTATATATAAATCCCCACTTCTATCTCAACTTATCTTCTAAAAACTCTAAGCACTTATAATTCCACTAACTTGTGCTTCATAGACATGATGTTGGTCATCCAAGCGAAATAATAAATCAAAGTGATAAATAACAAATGAACTTTTATTTATTGATGTCTCATTGCCTTATATAAATCGGAATGAATAAGTTCAAGAGATATGGTAGACTGAATCTATAAGACCGAGTCTTGACAAACATTAACATTACGTAACTTTTGTGGAATAATTTGAACATTATTTAAATAGATTCCCAAAGACAATAAGCCTTTGGAAATGTGGAAACATAATAATCAGTACATTATTGAGCTACATTATCTCACACTAGGTTATTTATGACATGAACCATTCTTAGACACATCAAACTGAATACATATCTTTATAACTTAGGTAAGGAAATATAAAAATAGGTGAGATCAGATGCTCGGTAAGGTTAAACAAGGGAGAAATGTAAGCATAAACATGAGCAAAGGGGTATGAGAACATGAACGTAACATTGGAAGATCATACCCTGCATATCAAAGATCATAAACATGAATAATTTCATAGATCGTGGTATTTCATAAGACATTAATCACATGGAAATAAAGAAAATAAGGCGTGAAATCATAACTTAAGAATAAGACATGGAATTTTTCCATGAATAAACATGTGATATCATTCCCTATAAATCTATATGAATTGATATAACATATCAATGAACTTTATGTGACCTGCACCTACTAGGAGGGACACACCACCATCGCCAAGTCATAGTCTTTTCCTAATAATGGATCAAGTTTCCCTATATTCTCAAAGTGGATCAGGTTTCCCCATATTCAATCTTAATGGTGACTACACCTACTGGGAGGGAAACACCACCATCCCCAGTCGAAGTCCTTTCCTTATAAGGGATTGGGTTTCTCCATCTTCCCCATAGTAGATCAAGCCTTTCAACTTGATTCCTATCAGTATCTATTGAGATATAAGTCTTTACACAATTCATTGGATATAGATATAGGTCACACCCATATGATAATAAAATCATTCATACATGTACCAAAAGATAATAAACCATTTATCATAACATGAACCATAAAAATGGATGGGTTCTATAAACATCAAATCAAAACCCATGAAATGAAATGGGTATTATTAACATTTCATCACATCAAAACCTATGGAAAATATATATGTTTCATAATCATTTCATCAAATCATAACTAGTGAAAAGAAGTTGGTTTCAAAAGTATATAACCCATGGAAGAGAAAGGGTTGTCTTAAGAATCATTCCATCAAAACAAAAACCATTCAAGAGATAATATGAGTGTAACCTTTGGATCATTTCCTAGAAGGGATTGAGTAACATCAACGAATGTCATCTTCAAGGGAAAATAATTTTTAAATATATTTCAATATAATTTATTGAGAAAAATATACTATATTCCTTGAAAAAGTATCTTTAAAACATAAAACCTTTTGAAAACCATTTTCTTGAAAATAAACTTGAAATATTATAAATAAATTTTTGAAAAAAAATTGGAATCTTTTTTCTTTGTAAACATATAAAGAGATATTGAATAATTTTTGAAAATTATTTTCCTTGAAAACTTATAAAAGGATCCTGAAGACGTTTTGAAACCGATTTTAATTGAAAAATTTTAAAAAAAATCTTGAAAACCATTTGAAAAACATTTTACTTTAAAACTTATAAAAGTATCTTAGAAAATCTTTGAAAACCTTTTTCCTTGAAAACTTATAAAAGAAGTTCAAAAACATTTTTAAAACAATTTTCCTTGAAAACTTAGAAAAGAAGATTGAAAATATTTTGAAAAAAATTTTACTTGAAACATAATTTCAAAAAATATATTAAAATTAACCATATTTAAATGAAAAGGAAGCTTCAAAGAAATTTTGGTGGGTAAATCCATACATGTCATACAGGGTAAAAAGAATATTCCTTTTGTATGGTAAAAAGGTAAGAAAAATGACTTGTTCATAAAGCGACATGAATATTCTTCTGGAATAATTGGTAAAAGAAAAATGGGAAAATTTTCTTTTAATTATTATAAGAAAATATTATAATATTCTTGGAAACCCTTTTTTTAAAACAAGGTTTTGAAGGAATACAAATTTATGACCAAAGAGATAGGTAAAGTCAGACATTCTTTAAAATGCTTTCTTGATCATATTATGTACCAAAGAGTGGATAAATGGTACCGTTACTTAGATATAAGATCAATAACCATAGGGTAAGATATATCAAAAGATTTTTTGAGATATAGATCATAATATTTCATCAATGGGATCATAATCATAAACAATCTTGATAGATGGTGAGATTATTGCCATAAACTATTACCAATTTGGTATCTTTAGATCATAACAAAATGGAAATAATAACATTACATAAATCTTAACATATAATTAAAATCATAATATTTATGGTATAAAGTTTTCAAAGTTATTAGATACACCTCATGGAAAAATATAGGCGCATAACATGGCATTTGTCTTAAAGAAGTAAAATTGAGACAAAATCACATTATCGATTTGGTAACTTTTAAAACATATACCCCATGAAGGAAATATCATAAAATGGATATATAAATACAAATAAATTAAATTATAATAATAATATAATATATCCATGGGTAGTATACACACACTCAAACTAAATGAGTGATGATTAAGGCATGTATCTCACAGAGATTAAATGTGAGATAAAATCCCCTAACCGTGTGTCTTAATTCCCATCGTACTCGTTAAGGATTCTTGTATAATAAATATAATTTTATGATAAATCATTTATAGAACCATATTATTTTATATAATACCATATATATTTTTATTATGACTTTATATTACCTACTTGTTAAAAATTACATGTTATGGTTACCCTTCGGGTAATATTCGCTTTGTTTTTCGCTTGTCTTAATTTGTTATATCTTTGGTCATTATTCGTATATAATGAATTAAAAATTTTAAACCATGATATAAATATCATATATATTCAGTTTATTTGTATTATAATAATCTATAGAATATAGAAGTATGAAATGGAATACACCATTTCTGGAGATGGTTGGTCGTATGTATGCATGAATGTTGCTTCTGTTTTATTTATGTATTGAAAGAAATAAAATAAATGATAAATATGTATATGTATATGTATATGTATATGTATATATTTATATAATATCAATAAATTATCATTAATATGTCATATATATTATATAGTTCCAAAAAACATATCCTTAATACATTCCACGGAGTGTGTGAATGAATCACATTGCTTTGATGGGGCGGTAATCCACACTTCCTCAAAAGAAATTATCATATTTACACAAGATGGAATGTATAAGGGTATGTTATAAATAAAAATTACAAAATAATAAATATATTATAAATATCATATATGCCATATATAAATATAGTGTCCATCATAATGTACACCATGAGAGGCGGTAAAGGAAAAATGAAGAATCGACATTTTGAGAGGTGCAATACTACAAAATGCGCCTTTAATGGCTCTAGAATCAAACTTTATCAGTGCTAGAAAAGCATTGACTACCCTAACAAATCAAAAAGTCCATGAATTTTATCTATGATAAAAAGGAACTGATAAAGGGTAGATTTATTAGTGCTTTTGAAAGCACAGATAAAAGACCTCATTTATCAGTGCTTTTATTTAGCGATGATAAGTATACCCTTTATGAGCACTTTACAAAGCACTAATAAAAGATTCATTTATTATTTCTTCTATTTGTGATGATAAAAGTATTATTTATCGGTGATTTATAAAGTGTTGATAAAGGGAATATTTATAAGAATATTTAAAAGCACTCATAAATAATACTATTTTCATCTTATTTATTAGTGCTGATAAAGGCGAAAACTACACTACAATGCTGCAACACACTGTATCACCAGAAACTAGTGTAGTGTAATGAAACAACACACTGAATCTACAAAAACAACAACAAAAATTACCAAAATAAGATACAAATACATAATTTAAATGAAATAATATTTTTAACACAAATACAATAAAAAAAGAAAACACTATTATAGGGTATGTAAGTTTTTTTTACTAAAATTAATGTAAATTTTGAATAAAAAAGAACACTTAGAGTCATACCACTCACATCGTGAGTTTAATTGAGGTGTGACTGATTTCTACACATCAAAAATGACTTATGGATAATTTTTCTAAAGTACCATAATAATTAGAATGTGTTTTCTCGATTTTGAGTATGTCAGTTATTTGTTTGTTAAAATTAATGTCAGTTTTGAATAAAAAGATGCACTTGGAGTCATATCGGTCACACTGTGCATCATATTAAGGTTAGGATGATCCCTACATGTCAAAAGTGATGTATTTATCATTTTTCTAAAGTACCAAAACAATGAGAATGTGTTTTCTTATTTTTGAGTACACCAAATGTGTTTTTTACTAAAATATTATTTTAAACAAGAAACATGCAATTTGAGCCATAGAGGTGGCATCATGTGTCGGTTTGACATGATACTAATTCATACAAGTCAAAAATGAATTATGAATCATTGTTCCAAATTATCAAGACAATACAAGCATGTTTTCTTGGTTTTTAGTGAGTGACACTTTTTTTATTAAAATGTCAATTTTAAAATGATAACGTACACTTGGAGTCACATCAGTCAGAACATGCATCAGATTAAGGATTGAATAATCCTTACACATCACAAATGAGATATGGATTATTTTTATAAAGTATCAAATCAATCCAAATTTGTCTGCTCAGTTTTGAGTAAGTCGCGTCTGCTTTTTTACTAAAATGTCATTTTAAACTGGAAAGATTCACAATGACTCTTATCTTAAGTGAAAAGTGTTGTGTTCACTTTTAAAAAATATTCCCAAACACAATCATGGTATGATCCTTATTCTACTTCATTTCCTAATAATTTTATTTTATTGAAGCTAGTGCTTTTTATCCTCCTCCACCTCGGTCTCACCTCGGTCTTCACCTCTTCCTCCTCCATGTCGATATCTGACAACAAATCTTCCATCGCCTTTGCCTTTACCTCCTCCTTCACCTCTGCCTCTACATTTTCTTCTGAATCTACCTCCTCGATTGACCAAAAAATTTATTGTTTGAAGGTCAGAATTTCTAAACAAATTGATATCCTCCATTAGTATTCTCCCTAAGAAAGACATTAAAAATAATAAATAAGCATTCTAACACTAATTCTTCACACCCCAAATATCTTTCAAAGGTTATAACTCATTCAAGATCATAAACATAAAGGGTAATCACCTAAATTTATTATCAACATACATTTTGATAGAAAGTGCATTTCCCACTCATCTCTAATCAAATTTTTTTCTTCTTTTAAGTAACTCCATTTTCAATAATCTTGATTGTATTGAGAAAAAATATAGACAAAATGATTATGAAATATATTTAATGAAATTATAATTATCTTTAGAAATTACCAGTTGGGAGATACTGGTATTTTCATGCTTTATGAATTCTCTCATAAATTTGAAAATATAATATCCACAATCGATATCATTATCTTTTTTTGAACACTATAGAGACATTGACCAAAATAAGTAAATTTTTTTGAAATGTTTTGATAGTTAAATATTTCTATATATATACCTTAATTTATTTCTAGTTTTGTTAAACTACAAGATTTAGCTTTTTAGACACCAAATTCATGCCATGATCTAGCCAGTATTGAGTGACCACCCTATCATAAAAAAAGTCTCATTAAAACATAGACCAAACATATAGTTCAATTTTTATCCATAAAATATTGATTGTATTGTATTATATATTCACAATACACATCATGTGTGGCTAGTTTGTTTTAAATCTATGCATTATTACAAAAACAATATTTGGGGTGTCTATGTTGACTGCTATCAGTATCCAGTGTTGCCTAAAAAACAAAAACAGTTAAGTAATAAAAAAATAAAAAAAATATTTTATGTGATTAGATTATAGAGTTTTACCTTTTCACTATTCATATAAAAAATGTCGATTTTTGATAATTTTTATTAAAAATTTTGAGTAACTCATATTTTTTTATCTCTATTTCTTCCTTATCCAAAGTAATTTTTTGTTTAGAAATGATATAGGGATTAATGAATCCAAATCACGCTTTGCCTGATCTTTCCTTTTATATAGTTATAATATAAACACTTGTAAAAAATATTAATAGTTATTAACTTTAATAAACATATTTATCTCACTATTTGGATAGATGTATTATGAAAACATACCTTATGTATGTATTCACAACAAAAATTCCTAGCCATTCATTCTTGAGAATCTTAGTTAGAGTCTCAAGACTAATTATGTCTATGAAGGATTATCATTATATGTTTTATTCGTATTCAATGTAAGACTTGGTTTTATCTTTAAATGTGGTCTTTACATGAATTTTTAATGATAATAAATATTTATTTGGAATTAACAGGGAGACGTTACTCTTGGAAGGTCATTTTTTTCTTGGTTGATTCACTAGATTTTATTGATTCAACCTTTTGTCTATCTACCACTTTATTCATCTGTAATATCATACCTCACATCAGAACTTTTATCATCAATTTTTACATGTTTTACATATTAAATTTTTTCTAAAGAGGCACCCCATATATCTTTATAAGATTATACAACCAAGATATGAAATCTATAACAGCAGCTTCAACCGTTATAATATCAAAACCATCGAGTGGAACAGGCAACTCAGCAGTTGGATCATAAACTACCTCAATCCCCAATATCATGTGATTTTTTGGAGGGGTTGATTGTGTAGCTGGTATTTTGGGATATTATATATTGTACCCATCACAACAAGGTGGTACGTGGGTGTTGACTGAAAAAAATCACATACAAATGTACCCTACATAATGTTAGTAATATAAAGTTATAAAAAGTTGTTTTATTCAAATTTAAGAGAAATAGTAATGAAAAAATTGATTACCTCATGTAAGGTATGTTTTTGGGGGTAACGACTAGCCTCAAAGCTAGTGGGATCATTTTTCTCATATGCATATATTTACTCCACCGCTAGTTCTCTTTGATCTTTTCTTATACAATAGTCTACCAGACCAGACTGAAAAATAATATCTTGCAGTGGGTCTATTTTTTCTTGCATCTATCTCACTGTATTTTATGTATCTTCATGTGGTTGTATCTTTTAGAAATATGTTTTAGGATAGACTCCAAAACTTAATCCTCTAATGCGACCATATTGTTTAGGTCACTTCAAAGCTACTGAAAGTCTCTTTTCTTCTGGTATAACCGTTGTTGATTCTTATGTCTAAACCATATAAAAAAATATGAACATATTTATTTTTATGTAATATTGTTATAAATTTTAACAAATTACAAATATTTCATACTTACACATACTCCCCATACTGCTTTTTTATTTTCATCAACTAATATACCATACTTATTTACACTAGCCTCCTTAAATAGAACAAGATGTGGGATGGAAGTGGCTTCAGATTTTGATTCATCAATATGAATATAACCAAAATAAAATATGTTGTATCATATCACATAATTAGTCATTTATTTTTGAATTAAAATATATACTAATTTATTATCTAATTTAGTGTACCCCATCCTTCCTTTGTGATAGGGGTATATTGGTTTTTATGCAAATTTTTTATTTTTATCATTATTTTTTTGTTTCATAAATTAACGATTTTGAATCAAGTTGGATAAAATAAATAATATCAAATAATATATTATCAACCATAATGCACCAAAAATGATTTATCATTGTGAAAATTATAGAAAAAAGTCTATGTTTCCAACCTTATCATGTGTACATTACTAAGTGGTGGTTGGGGATTTATTTTCCCCTCATCATCCCAAAGATGTAACTTCATCATAAGAGTATGGAAGCCTCTGTGGAATTTTCCAGTGGCCATTAAGACAAATTTCTTATGGAAATGTTTTAATATAATAAGTCTTCAAGGAATAATGAAAATGAAATCAATTTTTTATTATATAATTTTTCATTAAAATAGAGAAAGTATATTTTAACATTACCATTATATCTTTCCTAATGATTTCCTTTGTTACAGGTTGGTTGTGGCGTCATGAGTCAATATTAATTGCTACATTCATCCTTGTTGTGACCCTAAGATGAATAATGAATGTTGACTTGTTGGGGTCAATAGGTTATCTATGTTGATTCCAACCAACCTCAAATTTGATACCCTGAATTCTTACCTTGATAATTTTATTCAAAATTGGGATGTTGCATCGTTCTTGTTTTTTCATTTCTTTCATCAATATGTTGTTGATCCCCTAATAATTTTACAGTTTCATCCTCAATAGTTTGTTCTTGTTCAGGATTGGAAATATCACAATGTTTAAAATATATTGTCTACATGAGTATTCAAACATTTAATTTTTCTTAAATAACAACAATCCAATGCACTCCATGCATAGAATTCCACAATTGCATCAATCTGGTATGGAAATTGTTACTGTCTTGAACAGAGATATAATAATTCAATACTATAGTACAACTAACCTTCACTAGCTTTATTTAATCCATCCTCAGATTATTTATTGTCTCCCATCTCTTGATAATGGGAGTAAGTCTAGTTTGAAAGAGGGAGT
This sequence comes from Viscum album, assembly GCA_963277665.1. NCBI lineage: Eukaryota > Viridiplantae > Streptophyta > Magnoliopsida > Santalales > Viscaceae > Viscum > Viscum album. The sequence continues at coordinate 436,873,988 of OY728142.1, read as the reverse complement.
CCAATCCATCATCAAGAGATGGAAGACAATCAAGCATCTAATGATTAAAGTGTCCTAGGAACCTATAATAATGGAATAACTCAAAAAGTCTCCTCAATTAAAGAGGAATTGGAGTACCTCCACTCTAATGGTCTTGAAGAAATGAATATCACCCCACCTACATTAAACATCACTTCTATCTACTCATGGATTCCTCACCTTCCAATTTTAGATATTTTCTTAATCCACCATAAGATCCCTCCAATAACATACATCCCTTTAAAGGGTGATTTTTTCAACATATGCTCAGTATTGATCTAGAATTTGTTTAATATTATAAATGAAATGAATCTATTCAATGAAATCCTCAATTTATTATTATAATATATTACCATAAAATTTTAGAGGAACCATAGATACTTCACGTCATTGAAAATTATACCACATAGCTTGAAGTAGATCTATAATTAACTCTAGTAATGTCTTAATTTATGAATGATAATGATATTATCAGTTGTAAAATATAATATTAGAGAGAGGTATTTCCACAACTCAATCAGATTCTATGATAAAACTTTAATCATATGACATGACTTCTCTCACCAAATATGATAGGATATATCGTATTTATTTTATCATATTTAAAAATTAAGGTGATATTGTATTTATGATTTGATCCTATAATTTCACAAAAACCATTGATAGAGTAATATTTGATGATATCATAAATTGTATGTTAATACATAGGGTCATGGATTTTATAAGCCCTTCATTCCCCCAGCCTCAGCTTTACTCATATGGAAAATCTTGATAAAAAGGCTTCCTTTGCAGGCCATGTTGCAGAGGTCTGGACTCTGTCTAGCTGTTGTTTGCATGTTCTTCCTACAAGTAGAAGAAACTATTGATCATGTGTTTGTTTCATGCCTGTTTGCTTCCAGATTATGGTCCTATGAGTAGAGGATTTTTCACTGCTACATCCCCTCCTTTTCCATTGAAGGACTACTGAAATTCATATGCAGGATTGACTGTAGTAAGAAGGTATGATCTCTCCTATTAACAGTTGTGGCCAGCCTGCTGTCTTCAATTTGGAAGGAAAGAAATGCTGTAATTTTCAGCATCACTGCTCCCTCATTCCATGCTGCTATTCTAGTGATCCATTTTGCAATTCGGCTGACTTCTAACATCCAAACCGGTACCATAAATAATGATGTTTCTGACCTTGTTTTGTTGAGGTCTCTTGGTGTCAATGGCAGGGAAAATAAGATGATGATGATGAAACATGTTCGCTGGATTCCACCCATCTCTTAATAGTTGAAGGTCAATATTGACGGGGTGGCTGCTGGCGCGCCAGGTCCCTCCGAATGTGGTGGTGTCTTCCGAACTCACAGGAGGTTCGTTAAAGGATGCTTCTTCCACAATATTGGCAATGCGTTTTCCATTGAAGCGGAGCTTTGGGACATGATAAAGGCTATCAGGTATATTGTCCAGTATATCTGGCGTGATCTATGACTTGAGTCTGACTCATCTGTCGTAGTTCAAATCCTTATGGATCGGTCCAGGAATTTTCCATAGAGGATGTTACCGGCCTGGGGGGAATGCCTTCATCTTGAAGACTCTCTCTCACTTGAATTCCTACATGTTTACCATGAGGCCAACCATTTTTTGGATGCTCTTTCCAAGAAAGCTATTGAAGAGGTGAGCTCCAGCTGGTCCTTTGTGTCACCAAAGTTTTGTAATATATTTGTGTTGGCTGATTGTCGTGGCGAGACTTATACTCGCCTTTGTAGACTGCATCTCTGACTCTGTGCTATTTTCTTTACTTTTTCTTTAATAAACTTTCTTGGGAGAAGGCGTGCCTATCTCTTGAATTTCTAGGTATGTTAAAACATAGTGTAAATCCTTAGATTTTCTATATCTCATACCATATGATATATAATAACCATATGCTATGGATGTACAAATAAATCTTTCATGTCATAATATATGATATTGACATAATACAATATGACATTTATTTATTTGAAAAACTAATAGATTAATATATTGTGTCCTTGAAGAACAAGTCTCTGATACCACTTATGAGTTTTAGGGTATCATCTTATGATCACTGAAGGAGTGATAGTCGATTAACCTAGTGACAAATAGTGATCAAATAAAAAGATATGTTTGGATATGGAATGCAACAAAGGGTTAATTACAATAGGGGGATCGTATCTCTATTTTTTCATTTTGGGAATGGATAAAAAATTACATGACTTATAGGACATAAAGATCCAAACTATCAAAAGTATATTTTAATCAATTTTCTTCTCTCTACAATTATTCACCATGTTAGATGGATTTTAAAATTATTTTTTTATCCTATAAATTAATTATCTCTCTATTTTTATTAGTAAATATAATAATAAATCGCATATCATAGTTTTCTTGATCAACTATCCAACCATGGATAACTCCCTTACTTTTAGGAAATACACCCTTTATATTTTGTTGGGTATTTTTAAGTCTATTTACCCAATTATTTCTCAATTTTATCAATTCTAGAAAATTTAAAAAAAAATTATTGAGAATAATTTTCTCACCAAAGAAATTCCCTACCAATCTTTATAACCCATGGTTAAAGTTTAATAATAATCTTGAATTAATTAAAAAAAATTCTCACAACATGCATCACTAAAATAATTTTTGGAACATGACTAATTAATTTAATATTTTTTTGACTTCAATAAAAACTTATTCATCAAAATCATAAATCTAAATAACTCATTTCATGGTTTAACAATTTACATGAATAACCAAAATCCACAAAACATGTTTTAATGATTTTTACACTTACCTTGGTCCCTATATGTTCATCACCCATAAATAAGGGACACCACTTGGTATCCCCTAATCCTTAAAAACCCATATAATTAAGCCTTTAGAATCCATAATATAGTATATGACATGAATTAAATTTGATAAACCACCTAGATTTTGGAATCCTATATAATTAAAATGAAGAGAAAATCAAGGGGGTGAGAGGTCTACTTATTAGTGTCTATAGTAGAGTAAACCATCTATGTATGTCTCTAGGAAAAAATGGGCTGGAAACTCAAATATATATAAAAGGATAAAAAGAAATAGAACCACACTTGTTGTATTTCAGTAATAAATAGAATAGATATAGGGTTTTTCATGTTTAAGAACAACACAAAAACACAAAATGAGGAACCCAAAACATCAAACAACAATAGAGGAAGAGTAGAAAATAACATACATCGGATTATATCATTGATTAATCTAAGGGAACGTAGAGTCACACCAGTAGCAAAGGAGTTCCCTGAGATCTTGAGAATTGCGAGTGACTGAGTTGGGGTTAGGGTTTTTCTAAATAGATTGGGGGCACTTTTCATAGCACGTTCAAAAAATCACTGATACAGATCCCTTTTATTAGTGTTAAATTTAAAAGTGCTGATAAAATGAGTATTTATCAGCGCTTTTTTAGCACTGAAAAATCTTAAGCTTTATCAGCACTAAAAAAGCAATGATAAAAGACATATTTATTAGTGCTAGCATTTTATCACTGATAAATATATCTTTTAACAGTGATTTTTTAGCGATGATAAAGATTGATCTTTATCAGCGCTGCTAAAAGTTTTATAATTATAATAATTCAAATAACCTTAGTATAATTTTATAATTATTTAAATAAATTTAATATAATTTTATAATTATTTAAATATATGTGAATATTTATTTATAATTTTATAAATACTTATTTAAAAATCAATAATGATTTATTTATAATAATGATTTATTTATGATAATTATTTATTTATGATATTTATTTATGATAATTATTATAATTATAATAAATATAAATTTATAGATATATTTATTTATAAATATACATTTACAAATATATTTTTAATATTATTAATGGATATATAATCTTAAATACATGCATTTTAAAAATGAGTGAAATAGAATAATTCAAAATGAGTACAATTTTAAAATATTCAAAAAATTGATAAATTTTTTTTAATTAAATATAATTTATTAAAAAAATATGGATATATATATCCATTGAAGTGGATGGATACATATTGAAAATACTAGAACATAGTAAATAAATATATATAAATAAATAATAGAAAATGATTAAATTCAAAAAAAAATAAAAAAAACATTAAAAATGAAATTGCAATATTGAAAAAAAATAAATAAAATTCACCGATTAAAAACATAATATATACTAAATGTATCATGTTATAATAAAATTCTAAAATATACTAAAATTTGAATAAATTACATAAATATTAGGTGTGTGAGTTTCTATATATTGTGTAAATATATTTGTGTGTGCATTTATATAAAAATACATCAACATATATATATACATGAAATAAATACAAAACATGATGTTTGATATAAGTTAAATTGAAAAATGAAACCACATTAAAAATGAATAAGACATTAATATGTTTTTAATTAAAAGAATATATATATTATACTTATTCATTTTATATATCAATATTTAATATGTATTATTTATTAATATTTATAATCTATATATATGTATATTAAATTTATTCCCTTTTGTAAATTATTATTTAATTAATAAAATGTTTCATATTTTCCTTATTTTACTAATTTTATTTTTATTTGTTTATTTTTTATTTTTATTATGGACATTTATCAGTGCTATAAAATGCTAAAAAATGGTACCTTTTATCAGTGCTAAAAATAAAGCATTTATAAAAGTTTCCTTTATTAGCACTAAAATAAAGTACTTATAATGGTTACCTTTATCAATATTAAAAAATCGCTGATAAATGGTTCCTTTTATCAGTTCTTTTTTTACCACTGATAAAGGAATTATTTTATCATCTCTTTGTTTTGTGCTGATAAATATGGACATTATCAGTGAATTTTTTTCACACCGATAAATTCCAGTGCTGTTAAAAGTGTGTTTTGTAGTAGTGACGGTAGTTCGTTGTACACATAAACAGTATGTTCGGTACTCATTAGATGGAAGTGTGTGTAAGTGTAGGTAGAACCATTAGCATAACCACATCCTAGTATATTAAGGATACTTTTGTTTTTTTAAATCATGGAATGAGAAGAGTTTGGGAGTGGATAATAGAAATAAAAGAAAGAAGCTTGAGGGTGGGTGTTACCTCTTAATCGGGTAACTCCTTTTGGTTTGCACCAAAAGGATTCCTTAGAAGTATTAATACCCAAAGTGAGGCTTAAATGGGTAAGTTAGGGTTTTTGATAAGTTTATTGGGTAGATCTTGGCTGAACCTAAGTGGTTTGAGATGTCTGAGTAAGTGGGAGAGGTGGTGGCCTTTTATAGGGAAGGGAAAGGACACACTTGGAATTTTTTAAAACAAGTTAGGTGTACCCACGTTTTTACCTAAAAAGGACATAACAAACCAACAAAAATAAATAATGGAAGGTTTATGGATGAAATATTTCTAGAAAATGGGTTTTGGACAAGTGTATAGGTCATTTGGGCCCTTAAATTTAAGGTTTATTTTATTGTTACGCTTGATTTTACCTTAATAACTATAATTAACTTTAACTACATTCACTAATATTTTTGGTAAAAAAATATGTTAAACATGTTATAAATTATAAATTATGATGATTCCAAATAGGAATCCATTTTTCCAAATTCCAAACACAGAAGTGTCAGAAATTAGTTTAAAATTATTCCTACTGACGGGACGATAATATGGGTTTTAAAAGTAAAAACATCCAAAAGTTCGATAAGTTCTTATACCCAATTTCAAAGTGAAATTAATTGTAATGAAATAAATTTGATTAATTGAAAAAATTATTATTGAATTAAACATTGAAATCAATTTAAATTAAAATCTTATCTTATAAATAAATCAGATGAAAAAGCAGTTTTGAATTAAAATTCAGTATTTTTAACTATTCATTAAAAAAATGAAACCTTGTCGAAAAATACTAAAAATTTATCCTAACCTAATATTTATGTTTAGAATTAAAATATTAAGTTTATTTTTGCATATAAAAAATATAAAAGTTCCAAAAATTGGATTTAAAATGGGTTCTTCATTAAAAGGATGTAAAACTACCTTTATAAAAATATAGGTTTTTAAGCTTAAAATTGGGTTTGTTATTATCTTATATCTATCAAATATATTGTATGATTATCAAAAATATTTGTTTGAATATCTAAAATATAAATTTAATTAATATCATTTACTATTAGTACTTAATTTAACTTATTAAGATAAATATTCTTTTTCACATAAAAAAAATACTTTTATAAAATCATTCCCTTTATATTCATTTTGTTTCTATATTATTTTCGAATTAATAGGTAACCAATTAATTCAAATATATTTATTCATAAGTTAGTTAATCCTATACTCTTCAATTTAATGTCCATGTTATATCTTATTAAATAATAATATTTTTATAATGATTTATTGTTCAGTAACACTCAGTCTTGCATATTACGTAATCCATTAAAGAAATTCAGTCTTGTATGTAAAATAAGCTATCCTCAATGTTCTGTATAGAGAAAGTGAAAAATTTATATTGTGTTTAGTGCACGATTAACTTGTTGTTGCGTATAATGTATTCCATACATAGTTATTTAATATAAAATAAACTATTTTCAGTGTTGTGTGAAATTAAAATTATTAAAATGATTAAATTAATTCAAAAAATAATAATTCACAAAATCCTGGGGTGTTACATTATACCCCCATTAAAATGAATTTTTTTCTTGAAGCTAATCTCAGTTATCAAAGGTTTAATACTTGAAAATTCCTTTCATAGAAACCCACATCATAAAACTGAATCGTAAAACTCCCGTTAAAAATGTGATGTGAGACGCATGGGGTGGCCCAATATTCATGGCGTAGGGCGGTGGATGAAGGATGTGGTTTGGGGCTAAGTGGCAGATGATGGGTAAGGATAGCGGATGCAAGTAGTCAATCAATGATATAAGGAGCTCAAACTACTACTTATAAAACACACTTAAGGTAGGGATGTGATATCTAATCCACACAACAATGCACTTGGATTGAGGCACGAAATTGGGGGCTTTGTGATCTTGGATCACCAATCTAACTTGTAGATTGACAAGACAAGAATGCACAAGAGCAAGGTAAAAAAAACCAAGACAATCCTCACACAATGGAGAGAAACAAAGCATAAGCTCTCAATTATTTCTTGAATGAAAATACAATGCCATGGGGGGTTATTTATAGCCAAAGGGTGATACAATAGTCAAGTGTCTAATACCCTAAAGTCATAAAAGGTAAACCAACCTTGTCCCCTTAAAGTAAAAAAAGATAAAGTCTAACAAAAACTTTTGGAAAAAATAGCACATGCCTTTCCACCCATAGCCCACTAGATTTGACTTTCAGTGCCTAGCGCACTGGATTTGACTTTGGGGGTCAAAGACATCGTTCTAGAATTTCCATGTGGTCAAGGCTTCTAAAATTCCTTCAAACATGTGTCTTGGACTTTATGCATCTCATTTGGGATTAAATAAGAGTGATAATAAGCCCATTTTCCACTTCCATGCATGCACCTTGGGTTTGGTACTTTTAATGCAGTGATATGGGCTTTTGTTGCCACTTGTAGTCTCTTTAATATTCCTTGCATCAATGGGCCTTGCAACTCCAACTTTGCACATGCCATCAAGTCAATGTCATCTACTGGTTTCATATCATCCAAACACTATTGAGGATTCATCCTCGAATCTTCATCATCTGCATCCAAATATAAGGAAATATTAGAAACATTGACTTTAAAAATAACTTCATTCTCACCTTGCAATGCGATCTTGTAATCAATCATACCAAGCACTAAGTCTGGTCTGTCTCCATGTATCTTGATCTTTGACTTCCTTTTCTTTTGAAGCCTCTACAACTTCTTTGATTTATCATGTTGTTGGTTAACATGTTGTTTTCATTTCATGTTTCTACTTTCCTACAAAGAAAATGAAACTTCATAAATATGGGTAGGGAGGCTAAATCCAAAAGTTGTTCCAAATGGAAAAAATGGAGTTTTAGAGTGATATCCCCTAGTGTAGGACAACTCTGCATGAGGTAGAAACTCCTTCCAATCCTTTAGACCAATGATTTTGTTAATGGATCCTTAAATTACTTTTATCTCTCTAATATGAAGCATATAAGGTTGTGCCTCCTCAATAATGACTCCATCACTAACCTGTGAAAAGAAGTTCACAATAGTTGAGAATGAAGAAGTTAAGTTGTTAGTGTTCAAAATCACCTCTTTGTACATAAGTAATAAAAGTTTTTACTAAGAAATCAAAGCTTCTTTAACCTCTCACTTCTCTATCATCACATTTTTTTCACTCATTGACCTCTCTTGATTTTTCGTTAAACTTGATAACTCTTCTTGTCTCATTCTCACCTCTCCCCCCATTCTCTCCTTTTTATCTTTCTCTCATTTTTTCTTGATCACTCCTTTTTTTTTATTTTCTCTCAAAATGTGATCTTCTAGGATTTGTTTTGGGTACATGGGGTTGAGGATTATAGGTTCCCCTCTTAGTACAAAAGAGTGATGGTTCAGGAAACTATCATGAGTAACATACCGATCATACTTCCACAGTTGACCCAACAGTAAGTGGCATGCCTTCATAGAAACAATGTCATATAATACCTCAACCTTAAATTTACCAACATAGAACATGACATTCACCTATTTTTTAACCTTCATATCTCCAAAATCATTCAACCATTGAAGTTGGTATGGATGTTGGTGCTTCAAAGTTGGGAGTCCCAACTTCTCCACCAACTCAGTGCTCGCCACATTGCTACAACTTCCCCCATCAATGATGAAACTGCATACCTTCCCAATGATTTGGCATCAAGTATAGAAAAGGTATTACCTTTTATCCTTCTCATTAAACATCATTTGAGAAATCAAAACTTTCCTTGTGATGAGAATATCACCTTCTTCTACAAATTCTCCATTATAAACTTTCAAGGAATCCTCCACCTCTTCCTCCAAGCTCTATCTACCAGTCTCTCATTCTCCATACTTGTTGATGGTCATGGTGTGAGGTTTGGGCATTCAATAGCAATGTGACACCTTCCTTGACATTTGAAACACCGAATATACTGATTCCTCGTTGGTTTGGACTCAAAATTAGGTTTCTTAGGTGGAAGAATTACCTCATAACTTTTATGATCAACCACCTCTTTCGCCTTTGATGGTTCTCCAATATCCTTCCTCAGATTTCTCCATGGTGTGAAAGGGGTAGTGGGTTTCCTCCTTTGTCTTTTCCTTTTGATTTGTTGTTTAATCTTGGTGGCTTGGTGGATCATATCTTGTATATCTACATGGTGGTACATCTCCACTTGATCTGAAATCTCTTGATTGAGCCCATGTCAAAATTGTGTCATTGTTACCTTCAGATCGTCCTCAATGTTTTCTCGAATCATGGAAATTTTTATCACCTTATAGTAATCTTCGATACTCTTACTCCCTTGTATGAGGCATTGGAGATTGTTTTGGAGATCTATATGGTAGTGTGAGGAAGAAAATCGCTTCCGCAAGGCAAACTTCATGTCTTCCCAAGTTTGGATATGATGTCCTCCATATCGGGATCTCTCCTTTTGAACTTGATCCCACCATATTAATGCATAATCAATGAATTAAGGGGCTGCAAGTTTTACCATTTTCTCCTCAAAATAGGTATGATAAGAAAAAAATTTCTCAATCCACATCTCCTACTCCAAGTATGCTTTTGGATTGATTTTCCCTTGAAATTAAGGGACCTTCACCTTGATCCCGCCAAGTAGGTCATCATCATGTTGTCTTCTTCCTCCTCTAGGGTTTTGGTATAACCTCCTACTTCATGGGATATCATCAAAATCATCATCAAAATTCATTGTCGCCTCCTCCATGATGTGGGGACAATGTGGTTCCAGAGTGTGTCATGGGTTATCATTGATAATCCTTGGGCTTGGTTTATTCTCTAATTCATCAATCTTCTCATGTAGCACTTCCAACTTCCTATCAAATAGCTTTTTCAAGTGGCTCACCAAAGCTTTCATTTGGAGTTGTGTAGCTTAGGGTGCGGGAGATCTACTATGAATTCCTTCATCGCTAGCATGAGCAATTTTCTTCCCACGGTCTTCTTCCATGATAAGAAACACAAACACACACACATGGGAGAAACACACACATTGATACACACTCACTCACACACGCGAGATGTACACACACACAAGATGTACACACTCGTGCACACAATGATACAAACTCATGCACAAAAGATATACGCACTCACGCACACAAGCATACACACACACACTCACACACACGATATGTACACACACACGCAGACAACAAGATGTACACAGTCACACACACAAGATTTTTTTTGTTTATTTCTCTCCACTCTCAACACTCAATTCAAATTCGAAGCTCTTATAAAATATAACAACTTGTTTGGGATGATCACATGCCACCAATACTTCCCCAATCAAGATTGTGTTGGGGGTTGGTTTAACACAACTCGCTTGAGTGGTAAAGGGTAAAGGGTGAAAAGAGGGTAAAAATGGATAAAGGGTGGGTGGAAAAGGGGGTAGAAAGGTGGTATTTGGGTTTTTCTCTATTGTGCAAGATAATAAAAATTAATTAAAATATTAGAAAAATATAATATGGGGATGAAATAAAATGATGGAGAAAGTGATGGACAGAAATGGAAAGTGCTAACAAAGTAAAGCACAGAGAAGTAATTGTATCCTCTTTTTTTCTTTTTTTTGGGTCAAATCTCCCCAAAAAGTGTTATGCTTGAAGTTTTAAAGCACAAAATGATTGAACGGAGAGTAAGATAATTTTTTTTAAATCTCTTGAATATAGGATGTGCTTGATTTTGAAAAGCACAAAATGATGAGTTGAGAGAATTTTATTTTTTTGTTTTTTTTCAGATACAAATCACAAATAGCGAATCAAATGCACAAAGAAGATGAATGATAATTTTGGGTCAATTTATAATAATCCAAGATTGAAAAAACTAGTCCAATTTTGGAGGATTTCAAAAAAAAATGGATTTTGTGTTGGTTGGGTGAATAATATGGAAAGATAAGGAGGGTAAGGGGTAAAAGAAATATAAATGAAGGGATAGATGCCTACTGTATCATTCGGATATTTGATTCCAACTGATGTGAGATGCACAGGGTGGTCTGATCTTTACTGCATAGGGAAGTGGATGAAAGATGTGGTTTGGGGATAAGTGGAGGATGATGGGTAAGGATAGCAGATGCAAGTAGTCAATCAACGTTATAAGGAGTGTGACCTACTACTTAGACTACAAACTCAAGGTAGGGATGTGATAGCCAATCCACACAAAAATGAATTTGGATTGAGGCACGGAATTGGGGGCTTTGTGATCATGGATCACCAATCTAACTTGTATATTGACAGGGAAATAATTTAAAAGAGCAAGGGGAAAACCCGGAACAATCCTCACATAATGGTGAGAAACAAATCATTAGCTATCAATTAATTATTGAATGAAAATACAATGCCATTGGGGCTATTTATAGCCAAAGGGTGATACAATAGTCAAGGGTCTAATACCCTAAAGTCATAAAGCCTAAACCTACCTTTTCCCCTTAAATTAAAAAGAGATAAAGTCTAACAAAGACTTTTGGGAAATGTAGCACATACCTTTCCACCCATAGCCCACCGAATTTGACTTTGAGTACCTAACACACTGGATTTGACTTTGGTGTCTAAAGACATCATTCTAGAATTTCGATGTGGGAAAGGCATCCAAAATTCGTGCAAACATGTGTCTTGGACTTTATAAATCTCATTTGGGCTTAAATAAGAGTGATAATAATCCCATTTTCCACTTCCATGCATGCACCTTGGGTTTGGGCCTTTTAATGCAGTGAGATGGGATTCTGTTGCCACTTGTAGTCTCTTTAATCTTCCTTTCATCATTGGGCATTGCAACTCCAACTTCGCACATTCCATAAATCCAATTTCATATACTCGTTTCATATTAAAAGGGAATGTTGGAAACATAATAGTTACCCAAAGTTACATATAACTAGCGTTCCACATAGGAGAACATAGGTGGTAAGTGAAAACATGGACTTGAAGGAAAATCGTAAATAATCACAGGGAGTGATTGAGTTCATCTATAATAAACAAGTGAATGATCAATGAAATTTTTGGGGACTCAATATCTTAAATCTGTGATGATCTAAAAGTCCATTGGTTCAATAAAAATTGAGGTATTTAGATAACAAATTCTTTTATCATTATCCTATCATTGAGTAATTCTTTTATTGACCAAGAATGTAAGGAAATATAATTACTTGATATGGTTCTATAAACACAATTTCATTATTTGGTTGTGCATTTATCTATTTCTAATTCATCCATTACTTTAAGAAATGGATGTACATAAATTAACATTGATGTCTGAAGCACTAAAATACACTTTTAATAGATCTTAAGGCCCATAAAAGACAAAAAAGTATAACTATTTGTCTCTAAAAATCCTTAAAAATAAATATGGTTAATAGATTAATCTCTAAACATAAAAAGTAACACTACTTTTTCATCATAAATATTTATCCATAAAAAATAATTATACATTAACCAGGACATCACATAGGCTATTGGTGGGCGTGAAACCCATGTCGTCCTTCGGTCATGGGTTTAAGACCTGAAGCCTTAACAAACTTGATTGGTTGTAACTGTCACATACAAGACATATTTTAAAGGTATTTTTCATTTAATTTACAACCTTTCTTTATTTGGGGGGTTTCACTAGGTTTTAGGGAGGAATAGATGAGTATTCATGAATTGGGCCAAACCGTGAGCCCAATTCCAGAATAAAAAATAAATATTGTATCTTCTATAAATTTTTCATTTTTCAACATTTTTCATCCATTAAAATTCCTAATTGACGTCCCATAACCTATTAACACCACCAAGTTAATTTGGAGCTTTTAGAAATCCATAACTAGGGTTTATTTGGGTTTTTATCTAAGGAGTTGGGCCTGCCCGAAAGCCCAATTCATGTTTTAAAAATAAAATTTGATTTTGTTATAACTTATTCAGTATTTGGTATTTTTCAGTGATTCCAAGTCTCACCCAAGCCCAATTAACCCAGCCGCGTTTCTGAACTTTCTCCCACCTCTTTGGATCTCTGGTTAATCGCGATTTGGTGCCTATCTTCTTAGGGTTCCTCAAATCGCCTAGATTTGAAGAGGTAAAGTAATTTCTTTCATAACTCCCTCAATTATCAATAGTTTTCCTCCATTCCAGTTCCTAAATGAGCTAATACATCTTGTTCGAACGTAACCTAAATTTTGGCTCTTTTAAATTTCAGATACTGGAGTTTTGGAGTGATTACTTCAAGATACTTCAAGTAAATGAGCCATTTTCTTTCCTCTTTCAAATTACTTTGGGTTTAACTCATTGTTCTTAGGGTTTATTCGGTTATAATTGAGTTTACTAATGTCCAGAAACTGGGATTTAGAACCTAGGGTTTAACATTGGGCTTTCCTGGCCAATTTGTGTGGTTTTAGGTTTGATCTAGTTCTCTCTTGGTGCGGTAGGGGTGCGATTTGATTTTCGCACAGAGATTCAAGGGTTTTTGTTAATTTGGTAGGTGATTCCATTGGGTGTGCAATTTTTGTGAATTAGGTTTCTGTTTTAATGGTACCTTAATGTTTATTTCACTTGAATGTTTCTGAAAAAATTGGTTTTAGTTGCATTTATAATGCAAATGAATTTTAAGTTCCAATTTTTGGTGAAATTGGGGGTTTTTCATTCAAATCTTTTATTGGTTCATTTTGGGATGCCCCATAACTGAATTGTTGGTTTAATTAAAAGTTTTTTAACTGAAATTTTGGTTTTATAACTTACAAGTGTTAACATAGTGTGAAAGGTGGATATCTTAAAGAGCTTTGGGTGCAAAACAATGTGATGTTTTGATAGGTTGTTTTATTGGAAATAAAATTGTTTTATTGTGTGTTTTAAATATTATAAAATGTCTATAGCTATTTTAAAATTTGTTTGTGACCAGTAGTGATATTTTATATGAAAAATGATGTGTGTTGTTTGCTGAAATTGTTTGAGCACAAAAAGGGGATGCCCGAGTACCTAGGTGGGGCGGATTTGTACTAGTACGGCTAGTGGATCGGATGAGTTTTGTCCATGTTCCACTTAGCATATGGATAACGACAACTCTAACTAAACTATTTGGATGATGATTGGGGACCACTAGGTTATGGGTATGTTCCCTACTAGTGTACCGTGCATGAGAATGGATTTTTCTATTGTTACTCTACACCGAGGTACGAGGTACATAGGGCCCGAGACAACCTAGTGCTTAGGGGTGTTCCTGATTTTGATGCTCATTGGATTTGTGGTATTTACCCTTGTTGTGGGTTGTTTTTGCCAGTACTTTACAGTAGCTCACATGTCTATTTAATGTGCTAACATTTTGAAATTCTCGGATTGAAAACTGTTTTCATTTGAAAGTTGTAGTTCTTTAAATTTTAACACTGTTTCACCTTGTGTATTAAAATTTATTGTTTTGTTCACATTGTATTGCATGATCTTTGGAATCATCTGGTGGTATCCTATTGGGCTTAGGCTCACACCCTACTTACACCCCTTGGGTGTAAGTAGACCTACTTATGCTTGACTCAGGTAAAGGAAAGGCTAAGGGTGATGGCGGTTCGGGATGTTAGTCCCCATCGTTGGGGTGGAGTTGCGGGGACGACTTGCGGGTGATGATCCCCTTGTCGTGTGGAGTCCATGGGGATGTCTTTATGTTGTCATTATTTGTTTTTAGACCACTTTTAGTGTCTTTGAACATATATATTCAGATCTGGTTTTGTTAAGATTTGTTTAGCATGAAAATTTCAGATTCTAATAATTGATTGTTTTTTTTATTTATACTTTCATACTCTGGTAAATCGTTCCCAAACTAGATTTGTTTGATACTCGGGCACTTGTGCCAGCCCATGGGGATAGGGAACGCCCTTCAGGCCTTGCCAAGGTCCGGGTTTGGTGCCATTAATGGTGGCGACCAGATCCGGTTCCTCACAAAATGGTATCAGAAGAGGTTAATGTTTTTGGGTTATATTGTTATTTTGGGATGAGTCAGGATAGACAGGAGCTAGGAATGTCAGGGATCGGTGTATTGGTTGTGAGTAGGGTGCCTGGCCTGCACCTCTCATGGAAGACCTTGAGTCACCAGAAGATGTTGGAATTTACTGATTGACTTCACTTCTAGGTGAGACGTGTGGGCTGCAGACCACATGTGGACATCAGAAAAATGTGGAGTAGTTGTTTCTTTTATTACAGGAATGTGTTTAGTTTATTTATATTTGATGTATTTGATTGAAATTTTCAGAATTTTGGTATTGAATATTTTTTTGTGACTGTTGCATTTTGTAGCAACATGCCTCCCTGGAAAGCTCCCACGCACCCACAGGAGGAAGCTGGAGAGAGTTCTCCCACACCGATTGATCAGAGGCTCGTGGAGGCTGTTGTTCGGGCTATCCAAGCTTTGGGATAGGGACCAGCTCATGATCCTATTCCTGTTAGGGTAGAAGATATAGGTCCTAGAAAAGATAAAGCACAAGAGTTTCTGAAAAACAAGCCTCCTACCTCCCGTGATAGCACAGAACCCCAGGAAGCAGAAGAATGGCTCGAGAAGATCGAGCATATGTTTGAGTTCCTGGAAACACCCGAGGAGCTCAGGGTGAAGTGTGCCTCCTTTCTGTTGGAGGGTCCCAACTGTAAATGGTGGGAGCCAGTGCTTCAGTCTGGGAAGAATGAGCAGATGCACTGGGGAGATTTCAAGGATGTCTTCAATGAACAGTATTACCTTGAGGTGTTGGCTTATGCTAGGTCTAGAGAGTTCATGGAACTTGTTCAGGGGAATCTATCTGTGATGGAGTATGCCAACCATTTCGCTGAGTTGGTTTAGTATGCTCCAGAAATTGTCTCTAATGAGCAAGTGAAGGCCCATAGGTTTGAGAAAGGCTTGCGACTAGAGATATACTCCCAGGTGTTCTTTTTTAAGCTGAGGACCTATGCTGAGGTTGTTGATCAGGCGTGCATGGTGGAGATTGATAGGAAAGGCAGGGCTGGTTTCTATGGTTCAGTATTAGCAGTGGGCAGTGGTAGCTCCTCAGAGAAGAAAAGGAAGTGGGAGGATCATGTGAAGAAAGGAGGGGGAAGTTCAGGCCACTCTTCCAGGCAGTTTTCTTCTGCGGCTTCAAATGCGAGATCGGTCGTCTGCCACCAATGTGGGAGGCCTGGGCATATCCGACCAGCATGTCCTCTTCCTCCGAAGCCTTGTTACTAGTGTGTAAGTATAGGGCCTTTGCAGCGCTTCTACGGTGTGGCACGTCCACTCCCAAGTGGGGCAGGGTCAGTGGCTTCAAGAGGAGTGCCAGCACAGTCTGAGCCATCGAGGACTGGGGGATCTCGATTTGGTGGTCGTGGTGGTAGGGATGGATCATATTCTGGGTAGAGCCAATTCAGGGCAAAACCATAGACTAGCGGTCGTCCTTAGGTAGATAATGGACATCTCCATGCATTGGATCAGTCACCATTAGGATCAAAGGCGGGACCGTCGACAGTTCGAGGTACCGTTCTGATCGCATCTTCTATAGCTACTACTCTTTTTGATACTGGTGCCTCTGTTTCATTCATTTCTGGACATTTTTTGGACTTGCTGAATTGTCCAACTGAGTATATGTCTTTTGCGATGGAGTTGGTGACACCGTTGGGAAAGAAGAAGGAGCAGGGCCTCAGGTTCCCCTCGTGTGCACTTTCTGTGTCAGGGGTCAAGATGGACTGGGACCTCTTGGTCTTAGATATGGACCTTTTTTATGTCATACTCGGGATGGATTGGCTAGTACACATATAAGCACACATCGATTGCTACAAACGGTGTGTGAGTTTCACAGCACCGGATGGGAGTCGTCAGGTTTTTCATGGAGAATGGGATCCACAATCAAGTCGCACAGGGCCTCCACTCCCAATGTTGGGAAGTGTTATCTTCCAGTTATTTTCGCTTTTGCTAGAGGATGGCCTTTCCCCAGAAGGTTCACTACCTCGTGTAGTGAATGAGTTTCCCGAGGTATTCCCTGATGATTTTTCAGGTTTTCCCCCGGAGCGGGATGTGGATTTTTTGATTGATCTGGCACCGGGAACACAGCCGATATCTCTTCCCTCTTATCTCATGGCCCCCACCGAGCTGATGGAATTAAATATACAGCTAGATGACTTAGAATCCAAAGGATTCATTCGCCCGAGCATCTCTCCTTGGGCCACTCCTGTGTTGTTTGCAAAAAAGGCTGATGGATCCCTCCAGTTGTGCATTGACTACCGGAAGCTGAATAAGGTAACAATTAAAAACAAATACCCTTTGCCCAGAATAGATGATTTGTTTGATCAGTTAAATGGGGAAAAGTGGTTCTCAAAGATAGACCTGCGTTCATGGTATCATCAACTCAGGGTGAAGGAGTCAGATATCCCTAAGACAGCCTTCCGAAGCAGGTACGACCACATTGAGTATTTGGTCATGCCCTTCGGATTGACCAATGCTCCAGTGGTATTTATGGCACTTATGAATAGGGTGTTTCATCAGTATCTCGATTCCTTTGTTGTGGTGTTCTTGGATGACATTTTGGTATACTCTTGCTCTGAGGAGGAACATGAACATCACTTGAGGATCGTTTTGGGTACATTACGAGATCACCGCCTCTATGAAAAGTTGTCAAAGTGCACTTTCTGGATCAGAGAGGTGAGATTTCTGGGGCATGTGATCTTAGAGCATGGAGTTTCAGTAGACCCTGAGAAAATTAGTGCAGTCATGTCATGGGAGTAACCGAAGAATGTGTTCGAGATCATGAGTTTTCTTGGATTGGCTGGTTATTACAGGCAATTCGTTCGAGATTTCTCTCGGCTTGCTTCACCGATGAATTCCCTCACCCGGAAAGGGGTGAAGTTTGTATGGGGTCCAAAATGTCAGGAATTGTTCGAGGAGCTGAAGAGGCGGCTGATTACCACCCCCGTGCTGATTTTGCCAGAGGCTGGAAAGGGATATGTGGTCTATTGTGATGCTTCAGGTATGGGTCTTGGGTGCATGCTTATGCAGGATGATCATGTGGTCGCGTATGGCTCCCACCAACTTCGACCACATGAAAAGATCTACCCAACCCATGACTTGGAGTTGGCAGCGGTGATGCATGCTTTGAAGACTTGGCGTTAATACCTCTTTGGGGAGAAGTTTGTGGTATACTTTGATCACAAAAGCTTGGCTTATATCTTCTCGTAGAAGGACCTCAACTTGAGGCAACATCGCTGGATCGAGTACTTGCAGGGGTTTGACTTTGACATTGTCTATACCCCTAGAAAGGGTAATGTAGTGGCCGACGCTTTGAGCAGAAGAGTTCCAGTGTAGGCTTTGAGGAAGTCTAGTGATGAGTGGACATTGATGGGTCTCTTTTCTCAGATGCATGTGGAGGCCAGGGAATACAGTGGAGGGGAATTCTTGGCAAGCGTCCAGTTGACTCCTTCTCTATTGGATCTGATTCAGCAGGAACAACCCAATGATGATCTTTGTCAGCGGTCTAAGCAGTTCCTTCATGGTGGGGAGACATCCTCTGATTGGTCGTCGTCTCCCGAGGGCATCTTGTGCTTCAAGGGTCGTTCAGTAGTGCCATTATCTCTGCAGAAGGTGGTGATGCAAGATAGCCATCAGTCTCAGTGGGCTGTCCATCTGGGTGCAAATAAGATGTATTATGATGTTCGTCGGCAGGTTTGGTGGCCTGGTATGAGACGGGACATAGCAGACTTTGTTTCAAGATGCTACACATGTCAGCAGGTGAAAGCAGAGCACCAAAGGCCATCTGGTTTGCTCCAACCACTACCCATTCCTACCTGGAAGTGGGAAGAGGTCGCCATGGACTTCATTATTGGCTTACCTCATACACCTCAGGGTAAGAATGCTATTTGGGTGGTGATTGATCGTCTGACCAAATCAGCCCACTTCATTCCGATAAAGGATACAAATAAAGTAGATGAGTTGGGCCATTTGTATCTTCAAGAAGTGGTGAGACTCCATGTTGTACCATCAGCTGTTGTCTCAGATAGAGACCCCTGCTTCACTTCTCAATTTTGGGAAGGCCTTCAAAAGGCCTTGGGGTCTCAGATTAAGATGAGCACGGCATACCACCCACAGACGGATGGTCAGACAGAGCGGGCGAATCAGATATTGGAGGACATGCTTCGTGCATGTGTCTTGAACTTTGGAGGTTCTTGGGATAGCCATTTTGTATTGGTAGAGTTTTCTTATAATAATAGTTACCAATCCACAATTCGAATGGCCCCTTTTGAGGCGCTCTATGGTCGGCCTTGTCGGTCCCCCCTATGTTGGGCTGAGGTAGGAGAGACTTCACTGTTGGGGCCGAGCCATGTGCAGGAGACTTCTGAGAAGGTCAAGTTGATCAGGCAGTGCTTATTGACAGCTCAGAGTCGTCATAAATCTTATGCTGACTGAAGGCGTCGAGACCTAGAGTTTTCTGTGGGTGACAGGGTATTCTTAAAAGTGGCCCCTCGTCTGGGCCATCATCGATTGTGGAAGCAAGGTAAGATGATGCTACGGTATGTCGGACCCTTTGAGATCACCGAGCATATTGTCAAGGTGGCATACAGGTTTGCCTTACCTTCTCAGTTGACGTCTATCCATGATGTCTTCCACGTCTCTCAGTTGAAGAAATACAATCCGGATCCATCCCATGTGTTGAGTTGGGAAGAACTAGAGATAGATCCTGACTTGTCTATCGTTGAGAGGCCGGTGAAAATAGTGGACTCCCAAGAGAAGATACTTTGAGGAAAGTCTATTCCTTTAGTCTGGGTTTTATGGCAGCATGGGAATGATACACATGAGACATGGGAGCGAAAATCATGGGTCGAGGAAGAGTACCCATTCTTGTTTTCCAACCGAGATTCATGCTAACTTTACGGGGTGGAAAATCCTCATGGTGGGGAGAATTGTCACATACAAGACATATTTTAAAGGTATTTTTCATTTAATTTACATCCTTTCTTTGTTTTGGGGGTTTCCCTAGGTTTTAGGGAGGAATAGATGAGTATTCATGAATTGGGCCAAACCGTGAGCCCAATTCTAGATTAAAAAATAAATTTTGTATCTTTTATAACCTTTTCATTTTTCAACATTTATCATCCATTAAAATTCCTAATTCACCTCCCCTAACCTATTAACACCACCAAGGTAATTTGGAGCTTTTAGAAATCCATAACTAGGGTTTATTTGGGTTATTATCTAAGGGGTTGGGCCTGCCCGAAAGCCCAATTCCTGTTTTAAAAATAAAATTTGATTTTGTTATAACTTATTAAATATTTGGGATTTTTCGGTGATTCCAAGTCTCACCCAAGACCAATTAACCCAGCCACGCGTATGAACTCTCTCCCACCTTTTTGAAGCTCTGGATAATCGAGATTTGGTGCCGAACCTCTTAGAATTCTTCAAATCACCCAGATTTGAAGAGGTAAAGTATTTATTTCATAACTCTCTCAATTATCAATATTTTTCCTCCATTCAAGTTCTTAAATGAGATAATACATCTTGTTAGAACGTATCCTAAATTTTGGCTCTTTTAAATTTCAGATACTGGAGTTTTTGAGTGATTACTTCAAGATACTTCAAGTAAATGAGCCCTTTTCTTTCCTCTTTCAAATTACTTTGGGTTTAACTCATTTTTCTTAGGGTTTCTTTGGTTATAATTGAGTTTAATAATGTCTAGAAACTAGGATTTCGAACCTAGAGTTTAACTTTGGGCTTTCCTAGCCAATTTGTGTGGTTTTAGGTTTGATCTAGTTCTCTCTTGGTGCGGCGAGGGTGCGATTTGATTTTCGCATGGAGATTCAAGGGTTTTTGTTAATTTGGTAGGTGATTACATTCTGTGTGCAATTTTTGTGAATTAGCTTGCTTTTTTCATGGTACCTTAATGTTTATTTCACTTCAATGTTTCTGTAAAAATTTGTTTTAGTTGCATTTATAATGCAAATGAATTTTAAGTTCCAATTTTTGGTGAAATTGGGGGTTTTTCATTCAAATCTTTTATTGGTTCATTTTGGGATGCCCCATAATTGAATTGTTGGTTTAATTAAAGGGTGTTGAACTGAAATTTTGTTTTAATAACTTACAAGTGTTAACATAGTGTGAAAGGTGGATATCTTAAAGAGCTTTGGGTGCAAAACAATGTGATGTTTTGAGAGGTTGTTTTATTGGAAATAAAATTGTTTTATTGTGTGTTTTAAATAGTATAAAATGTGTGTAGCTACTGTACAATTTGTTTGTGACAAGTAGTGATATTTTATATGAAAAATGATGTGTGTTGTTTGCTGAAATTGTTTGAGCACAAAAAGGGGAAGTCTGGGTACCTAGGTGGGGCGGATTTGTACTAGTACGGCTAGTGGATCGGATGGGTTTTGTCCCTGTTCCACTAAACATATGGATAAAGACAACTCTAACTAAACTATTTGGATGATGATTGGGGACCAGTAGGTTATGGGTATGTTCTCTACTAGTGGCTCGTGCACGAGAATGGATTTTTCTATGGTTACTCTACACCGAGGTACGAGGTACATAGGGCCCGAGACAACCTAGTGCTTAGGGGTGTTCCCGATTTTGATGCTCATTGGATTTGTGGTATTTACCCTTGTTGTGGGTTGTTTTTTGCAGTACTTTACAGTATCTCACATGTCTATTTAATGTGCTAACATTCTGAAATTCTAGGATTGAAAACTGTTTTCATTTGAAAGTTGCATTTCTTTAAATTTTAACACTGTTTCACCTTGTGTATTAAAATTGCTTGTTTTGTTCACATTGTATTGCATGCTCTTTGGAATCATCTGGTGGTATCCTATTGGGCTTAGGATCACACCCTACTTACACCCCTTGGGTGTAAGTAGACCTGCTTATGCTTGACTCAGGTAAAGGAAAGGCTAAGGGTGATGGCGGTTCGGGATGTTAGTCCCCATCGTTGGGGCGGAGTTGCGGGGACGACTTGCGGGTGATGATCCCCTTGTCGTGTGGAGTCCATGGGGATGTCTTTATGTTGTCATTATTTGTTTTTAGACCACTTTTAGTGTCTTTGAACATATGTATTCAGATCTAGTTTTGTTAAGAATTGTTTAGCATGAAAATTTCAGATTCTAATAATTGATTGTTTTTTTTTTTTGATTTATGATTTCATACTTGGGTAAATTGTTCCCAAACCAGATTTGTTTGATACCCGGGCACTTGTGCCAGCCCGTGGGGATAGGGAACGCCCTTCGGGACTTGCCACGGGCCGGGTTTGGTGCCATTAATGGTGGCGACCAGATCCGGTTCGTGACAGTCACCCAATATACATGATGTCCTTTTATAAAACCAAAATAATATAATTTATAAAATATTATGGACATCATTGAAATAAGTTTAATCACTAAATATACACCTCTACAAAAAAGGCCTTTAACAGTGCTAGAAAGGGCATTTATCAGCGCTAAAAAGGCGCAGATAATTAGAGATAGATTAAAAGCCCAAAACTTTTATCAGTCCTAAAAATGTGTTGTTAAAGGCACCCTTTAACAGCGCTAAAAAACATTGTTAAAAGGGTCCTTTAACAAAGCTTTTTTTAGCTCAGATAAAGGGAACTTTTAACCGTGCTTTTTTAGCATTGTTAAAGGGTGCCTTTAACAGAATTTTTTTAGCACTGATAAAGGATGATCTATTAAAGGGTGTAAAAAAATCATACACCTATGCCCATGACCCCTTTATCACCACTTCCATGACCCCTTTAACAGAGCTCCACGCCCCCTTTATCAGTGCTTTTCACCCCACCACCCCTTTTATCAGAGCTTTGTGAATTTCTAGCATCATTTTCACCTACCAAGGTTCAGTCCCTACACCTCTCCTTCAAAAATGGAAGGCCTTTACCAATACACCATATTGTTTTGTTATTTGTTTAATGATATTTCTATTTATTTAAATATATATTTACATAGATTTATATAATTATTTTCAAATACATTTATACAATATATGTGTGTGTGATATATATTATATTTATTTAAATATATTATATATTATACTCATTTACATATATTATATTATATTATATAAATCTGTTTGTCAATACACAAACATGTGTATATATAAACCGTATAAATATATTTGTATAATGTAAAAAATGGTTATATATTGTTTTAAATACATTTTATGAATATTTATTTATTTATATATATTAAAATATACATTTTTACATAAATATGTTCATATATGTATTTATATGAGTGATTTATTATAAGTAAATATATGAAAATGTGTATATATTTAATTATAAATAAAATTATGTTGTAAAAAATGATAAAATTTAAAAACCATAATATCAATATGAATGTAATACTTGGGAATATATTCAGTTCCCACTGAAAAAAGGCAAGAATACCCCCTTTAAATGAGGCTGAAAATCCATTGAATGTTAAAAAAAATCAGGCTTCCCTGACTCAAAATTTAGTTTTGGAGGCCTTATTGGACTTTTTGCATCAAAAAATGTGAAAAAGGTTTACCTCTGTCACTAAGGGAATAGATCTCTTCACATAATTTGATTTGATATGTGGAAGAGCCCAAACGGACACCCAGATCAAAAGTTATGGTCATTTCAAGTTTGAGTTATGTTTTCAACTTATTTTAGGTATTTTTTAAATTTCTTGATTTCTGGTATCTTAAAATTGATATTAAATGAAAATTACTCAGTAATAATAAGAAAATTATTAATTTAAAATTTTTTTAGTTATTTTATAATCCATTTTCACTAAATATCTTATATATTACGTATAAATGCCTATTTACCTTATATAAAACATATTTCAAAAATATATATATATATATATATTATTTATATTAATATAATAATATTAATATATTAATATATTATATTTAATAAATGTAGTTTTTTTAAGTATAATATTATCAGTGCTTGTAAAAAATCACTGATAAAGGGGGTATTTATCAATACTTCTAAAAAAGCACTGATAACCCTCCCTATTAGTGTTTTTATAAGCACTAATAAAAGACCATATTTATCAGTGATTTTTTAAAAGTGTTGATATAGGGTGGTCCTTTATCAGTGCTTGAAAAGTGATGATAATTGTGGGACTTTAACAACACTTATTTTAGCGATGTTAAAGACCCTTTTTTACAGTGCTAAAAAAAGAAATGTTAAAGACCCCCTTTAATAGCACTTTTTTTAGCACTGATAAATAGGGTCTTTAATGGCATTTTTAGCTAGTGTTATTAAGTCCATAGTGATGGATAAACCTCATTTTTTAGTAATGATACTTTTGACCAATGTTTTCAATACAATCTCAATACATAAATACTTCCTCTGAAGTTTAACTTAAACTTTTCATGAATGGTTAACCTTATAACCCTTCTAGATGATGAAAATCCAAAGTAGTAGAAATAAGGTCACAAAATCAGATTAACATTGATCTCCCATATATCACAAAGTATGTCTTGGTTATTACATTCCAAACATGTGAATATCCTCATTGTATATTCTCTTGAAACATGGTAATGACCTAAATTTCCATAAATCCTTATTGAAAACATTCATGTTTATTTATTCCATAGTATATTGGATATATTCCTTAAATACAAAAAAAATTTGTATTCTCCATCCATGATAGTATAAACCACTTGTCAAAAAATATTTAATCAATTATAAATTGATTAGTATCATCTAATTTACTTGTCCATATCCAACATATCTTTATCCAAACATCATTATCTCAACATGAGGAACATATTAAGGGTTACTTTTCCTTAATAAAATTTTCACCTTTCTATAAAATCACTTTTCTACCTCACCAGAACCATTCAATATAACATTTCAAATTATAGAATATGTTATTCAAAAAATACTTATATATTTCATGATTCGTATAATATAATCTTTCAATTACATAAGATATACCCTTAAATAATCCAAATTTATTCTTAAACCATTACTCAGGATTTATCAACATGTACCTTAATACCTATTTTCAAGAATATTAAATATAAATCATCTCTTAATATTTATCAAACTCGATTTAATCATTATTATCAAAAATACTATTAAAATATCACATACCTTCCATATGTCATTTTTGGTCTCTTCATCATCAGTAGAAAAACCATTACTTGTACAACCATTCTGATTGTTTTCATGATCCTTACATATAGGAAATTGATTTTCATAATGTCATTACTTTACACATTTAAAGTAATAATCAATTGATAATACCTTAGGGAGGCCTACATTCTCATCTATTGCATTAAATGAACTCTAAATTTTCCCTTTGAAGTTACTTTCTTTGTGTCCTTATTTTCCACAGTTAAAACACCATCTTGTTCCTCTAAGAAATTAAATTAGGTGATTCTTTCCACATTATAGACATAAAGGAAACCAAATATTATTTCCTCCATGGTCTTCATTACCTAAACTCTCAGTGATCTCCTTCCTTCTCTTCTTTGGTGTGTCAATGAGTTGGTTAAGGTACACGTTTTTTATCATGTTCCTTGAAAACTGATTAGGAATGATCATAACATCCTTCAATATAGTGGTCATTCCATTTGACTTCTCATCATCATATTTTCCATCACATTAAACGTTAATCTTGTTATTTATGATTCCCTTCATTGGATAAAACCAGTAAGCATTGAATATGAAATGATTATCATATTTAGGAACCACATAATCATAAAAAGTCACTTATATGATGTCTAAGTTATGAAAATGTCTTTAATATATGACACATTAGGATTATCCTAGGTTATTTATAGTTATATTATATTAAAATCCTTCATAATGGTTTGTGGAGAGTTTTTGAATTTCCAAAGCATATCCCCCAAAAGTGTCAAACCAGGTGTGTAGTAAGGCCCATTGTCATGTACCAGATTACCCTGAGTAAGGCCTAGTAAATCTTTCCAAAGTTGTTTCCCCTAGATACATCAATGATAAAACCACATACACTTATAGTATCTAGATAGATATGTATTTCTAGTAAACCACTCACTCTATCCTTTACCAAAATTCTAGGACATTCTCTTAAATATTAACTCATCCTTATATTTATCCTTAGAGACATCCCTAGTTATATGATTATAAATACCCTATAGATATCACTAAAGTTTTCTCATCCTAGTTTACAAATCTTAACTAAACTTTTACTTTGATACCAACTATAATGACCCAATCTTAACAAACATTAACATTACATAAATTTTTCAGAATAATTTAAACATTATATAAACAGATACCCAAAGACCATAATTGGTATAGTGCCTAAAGAAACATGGAAACATAAACATTGGTACATTAGTGACCTACATAATCTCCCACTATGTTCTTAATGACTAGAACCCTTCTTAGACACATCATAATTAATACATATCTTCATAACCTGGGGAATGAAACATAAAAAGGGGTGAGTTCATATACTCAGTAAGGGTAAAAAAGGAAGACATGTAAGCAAAAACATGATCATAGGGGTATGATAACATGATCATAACATTATAAAATCGTACCCTTCATATCAAAGATCATAAACATGAATAATGGCATAGAGATTGGAAGTTCATAAGACTTGAATCACACATAAATAAAGAACATAAACAATGATATCATAAATTTTGAATAAGACATCGAATTGTGGCATGTATAAACATTTGATATCATGTCCTGCAAGTCAAGATGCATTGTTGGAACTTATCAAGGCACTTCATGAGAACTACACCTACTAGGTTTGACACACCACCATCCCTAGTCACAGTCCTTTCCTTATAAGGGATTGGGTTTCCCCATCTTCCCATTATGGATTGGGTTTCCCTATCTTCCATCTTCATGGTTACTACACATACTGGACGGGACACACCACCATCCCCAGTCGCATTCCTTTCCTTATAAGGGATCAGGTTTCCCCATCTTCCCATAGTGGATCAATCCCGTCAACTTGATTCACATCATTATCTATTGAGATATAAATCTTTAACCAATTAATTGGAGGGAGATATAGGTCTCACCCATCTCATAATAAAATAATTCATACATGTACCACAAGATAATAAAACTTCCATCGTAACATGACCCATAAAAAGGTATGGGTTCTATAAACATCAAATCATAACCCATCAAATTAAATGGGTATCATTAACATTTCATCACATTATAACCTATATAAAATAGATAGGTTTCATAATCATTTCATTAAATTATAACGTGTCAAAATAAGTGGATTTTAAAAGCATATAACTCATGGAAGAGAAGCGGGTGTCATAAGAATCATTTAATCAAAACATAAACCATTCAATAAATAATTTTAATGGAATATTTGGATCATTTCCAATAAGTTATTGAGTAACATCAACAGATTTCATCTTAGATGGAAAATAATTTTTAAATATATTTCAAAATTATTTCTTGAGGAAAATATCCTTTATTCTTTGAAAATGTCTCTTTAAAACATAAAAACTTTTGAAAACCATTTTCATGAAAATAAACATGAAATATTATAAATAAATCTTTGAAAAGCTTTTGGAAACCTTTTTCTTTCTAAAAATATAAAGAGATATTGAAAACATTTTGAAAAACATTTTCATTGAAAACTTATAAAAATAGCTTGAAAATGCTTTGAAAACCATTTTACATGAAAACTTATAAAAGTACATTTAAAACCTTTTAAAAACTATTTTAGTTGAAAACATAAAAAATATCTTGAAAACATTTTGAAAAACAAATTCCTTGAAAACATATAAGAGAAACTTGAAAACATTTTGAAAACAATTTTCCTTGAAATGTTATAAAAGAAGCTTGAAAATATTTTTAAAACAATTTTCCTTGAAACATTCATTTAAGACCCATTTTATTAAAAATTAACCTTTTAAAAATTCAAATTAAGATTAAAATAAATTGTGGTGGGTAAATCTATACATGTCGTATGAGGTAAAAACGAATATTCTTTTTGCATGGTAAAAAGGTAAGAAAAATGACTTGTTCAGAAAGTGACATGAAGATTTATTTGAAATAATTGGTAAAAGAAAAAAGGGTAAAAATATAATATAAAAATTATATTATAATATTATAATATTATTGGAAACCATTTTTTGAAAACATGGTTTTGAAGGAACACAGATTTCTGACCGAAGAGAGAGGTAAAGTCATACTTTATTTGAAACACTTTCTTGATCATATTATGTACCAAAGAGTAGAAAAAATGTACCATTAATTGGATATAACATTAATAAAAATAGGTTAAGAAATTTCATAAGATTTATTGATATATGGATCATAATATTTCATCAATTGCAGCATAATCATAAACAATCTCAATAAATGGTGAGATTGTATCCATACACCGTTAAAAATTTGGTAACTTTAGATCATAAAAAATGAAAATAATAACATTAACTAAAGATTAAAATATCAATAAATTATTATATTTTATAATTAATATTTCAAAGGTATTATATACACCTTATGTAAAAATATAGGTAAATAACATGGAATGTGTCTCAAAGAAGGAAAATTGAGACAAAATCACATTACCCATTTGGTAACTTTTGAAACATAGTCCTCATGAAAGAAAGATAATAAAATAGTTATATAAATACCTATAAATTAAATTATAATAATCATATAATACATCCATGGAAAGTATACACACCACAAAAATGAAATGAGTGATGATTAAGTCATGTATCACACATAAATAAAAAGTGAGATGAAATCCCTTTACCTTGTGTCTTGACTCTCGTCGTACTCATTAAAACCTCTTGTATAATAATTGTTACTTTATTATAAATATTTTAAAGAACAATATTATTATATCTAATACCATATATTTTTTATTATGACTTTATATTACCTACTTGTTAATAATTTCATGTTAAGGTTATGCTTGAGGTAATATTCGTTTTGTTTTTCACTTGTGCCTTAATTTGCTATATCTCTAGTCCTTATACTTATATCATGATTTACAGAATGAAAAACATGATATAAATATCATTTAAATTCATTATACTTATATTATAATAATCTATATAATATAAAAGTATGAAATGGAATGCACCAATCATGGAGACTGTGGGTCGTACGTATGCATGAACGCTACTTCTATTTTATTGACATATTGAAAGAAAGTAAGTATATGAAATATATGTGTATATATATGTATATAATATCATAATAGTAGAATTATTATGTCATATATATCATATATTTTCACTAAACATATCCTTAATACATTCCATGTAGTGTGTGAATGAATCACATCACTTTAAGGGGGAAATAGTCCATACTTCCTCAAACGAAATTATTGTATTTAGACAAGATGGAAAGAATAAGAGCATGTTATAAATAAAAAAACATGATCATAAAGATATTATAAATATAAAATATATATTATATAAATATTGTGTCTATCATAATTTCCACCATGAGAGGAAATAAAGGAAAAATTAACAATCATCATTTCATGAGGTGGTAGTTCGTCTTACACATAAACAGTTTGTTTGTTACCCATTAGATGAAAGTGTGTGTAAGTGTAGGTAAAACCCTTAGAATAGAAACATCCTAGTATATTTATGATACAATTTTTTTATATAATCTTGGAATAAGAATAGGTTATGGAGTTTATAATGGAAATAAAAGAAAGGAGCTTAAGGGTGGGTGTTACTTCTTAATCGGGTAACTCCTTTTAGTTTGCACCAAATGGATTACTTGGAAGTATTTATACCCAAATGGATGATTAAATGAGTAATTTAAGATTTTTTAAGTGTATTGGGTAGATATTTGATGAACCTAAGTGGTTTGAGAGGTGTGAAGAAGTGGGAGAGATGGTGGCCTTTTATTGGGAAGGGAAAGGACACTCTTAGAATATTTGAAAACAAGTTAGGTGTACCCACGTTTTTACCTAAAAAAAGTCATACCAAACCAAAAAAAATAATAATTTAAGGTTTATGGACGAAATATTTCCATAAAATGGGTTTTGTAAAAGTTTATAGGTCATTTGGGGCCTTAAATTGAAGGTTTATTCCATTGTTAAGCTTAATTTTACCCTAATAACTGTAATTAATTTTATCTGCATTCACTAATAATTTTGGTCGAAAACTAAGTTAAACTTATTATAAATTATAAATTATTATGATTACAAATGTTGAATCCATTTTTTTAAATTCAAAACACATAAGTGGCAGAAATGAGTTTAAAATTAATCCCACAAATGGGATGATAATGCGGGTTTTAAAAGTAAAAATATCTAAAAGTTTGCTAAGTTCTTATACCCAATTTAAAATTGAAATTGATTATAATGACCAAAATTTGATTAATTGATAAAATTATTTGAAACCAATTTAATATATAATTTAACATTATAAATTAATTATATAAAAAGATAGTTTATAATTAATATTCAGTATTTTTAACTCTTCATTAAAAAATAAATCCTTACAGAAAAATACAAAAAATTTATCCTAACCTAATTTTTATGTTTTTCTTTAAAATATGAAGTTTATTTTTACATATTAAATCAATAAAAGTTCCAAAACATTTATTTAAAATGGGTTATCCAATAAAATGTGGGAAAACTACCTTTATAATTTATAGGTTTTTAAGCATAAAATTGGGTTTTTTCTTATCTTAAATCAATCAAATCTATTGGATGATTATCAAAAATATTTTTTTGAATATATAACATATAAATTTAGTTAATTTCATTTAATATTAGAAATTAAGTTAACTTATTAATATATATCCATTTTTTCACATAAAAATAGACTTTTATAAAATCATCCCCTTTATATTAATTTGGTTTCTATATTATTTTATAATTAATAGGTACCCAATGAATTCAACAATATATATTCATAAGTTAGCTGATCCTATAATATTAAATTTAATTTCTATTTTATATCTTATTAAATAATAATATTTTAATAATTTATTATTATTCGGTAACACTCAGCCTTTCATGTTATGCAAGCCATTGAAAAAAGTCAGTATTGCGTGTAACGTAAGCTAACCTTGGTGTTAGGTGTAGAGAAAGATAAAATTTATGTTGCCTATAGTGCAAAATTAACTTGTTTTTATGTATAATGAAAGCCATACATAGTGATATAATATAAAATAAACTATTTTCAGTGTTTTGTGAAATGAAAAATATAAAAAATATTAAATTAATTTGGAAAAAAATCCCAAATTCTCGGGGTGTTACAGAATCTAAACTTTATTATGAATTTTATTAGTCATTTTTCCTTTTTGAAAATTTATGAAAAAATATTATTCTCTTTTTTCAATTTTGGAAAATTTTATACAGGATTAACTTAGAAAGTTCATATTTTTCTATCTAAAATTTCCAAGTCTCTAGTACCGCAGCTTGTTTTCATCTTCATCACTCAAGTAACATGAGTTTTTAAGTTCTCCAAATTAAAAGAGATTTCCACTAGTTCTTCTCCTCTTATAAAAACATTTTCATCTTCCACACTTTTAATAATACATGAATCTTTTCTGAATATCACTACTTTTCTACCATCACAATGTTGAATTATACTAAGTAAGTTGTGTTTTATCCCATCAAAAAATATAACTTCATTAGATTTAAACTTTTTTTATTCAATCATAGGCATTCCAATTCCTTTAATTTTTAAGGAGCTATCATTCCTAAAGGTATCATCTCCTTCATCATGATTTTCAACATCAATCAATATTTTCAAATCACCTCTAATGTGTGATGAAAAACCACTATCAAGTATCCATGGTTTCTTCTTTTTTAATTTTTTTTAAAGTTGTATCAATAAAAAAATATTTTCTCAACATTCTTCTTTATATCTTCCTTTCCTTTTCTACAATAAGAAACTCGTTCATGAATGAGTGTTATACATTATTCTTCATATTGAACAGACTGATCACATAATCCGCATACTTCGTCCAGATAGTCAAATTTGTTTTCTGTTTGATTTTTTCTAACATCTTGATTTTTTAATTTACCAACTTACTTAGTTTTAGAAAAATTACTCATTATTATTTCATAATTTATTCCACTCGTTTCAAACCTTCTTCTGAGAAGTAAAAAATTGTGATAAAAATTATATACCCTATTTCTGTAGATTCCACAGCACCAGGAAAAACCATTAAATTTTGATTTTTTATTGGAGTAATATATTTCTCTGTAGAAACTTTGTTGAGGTTGATAACTTATTTCTACTCTAACATACTCTGGTCATGGACTATCATTAGTAATAAATGAATTTTAAAATTTTGTAGATGTGATAGGTTTCTCACATCTCTTCCCAACACATGCTTTCACAGAACTTTTCTTCTCACCTAAAATGTTTGAAAAAATTAGATGAAACATTATTTTTTCTAGGCAAGGATTTCACTTTATTCTTGATTTTATATTTCTTAGAAACTTTATAATTATCTTCTTTTATTTTCAAAGATTTGTTAATGTTTTCATTCATCTTTATTAAATTAATTTTATCCTCAATAAGTTTTGATTGAGACTTGTTAACCTCTTCTTCCTTAGAGACCAAATTCTTACTGAGATCTTCAACCGTTTTCCCTATTCATAAATTCTAAGCTTGTAACTTATGATCTATTAGATGTATCCTTCTCCTTCCTTGAAAACATCTTTTTCACCTTCAACAAATTTTCAACTATATTTCTTTATAATTCTAATTTTTTTCTTGATATATGTGTCTTGATCAAGACATGAAATGAGTTCTATTCTATGTTGATACTCTCTATAAGATTCTTCACCTCCTTCTTTTTTAACTATTTGAGGAGTCTTTTATTTTCACAACAATTTCAATTAATTT
Organism: Viscum album; assembly: GCA_963277665.1. Lineage (NCBI taxonomy): Eukaryota > Viridiplantae > Streptophyta > Magnoliopsida > Santalales > Viscaceae > Viscum > Viscum album. Next base: position 436,841,077 of record OY728142.1, on the reverse strand, counting down.
TATAATATTTTAGAAACTTTCATCTTCTGAATATTTTTTTTCAGTTGAGCCTGATTCATCTTTATTACTCAAGATACTTCGCTTGTTCCCAGTTAACTTTTTCATATATTTTTTGGATGAATTGTATTCTTTAAAACTTTTGTTCCACTTATTTCATCGAGGTTTTTCATTAAGATCATCTTGATATTCTTCAACTTTCTTTTTAGGTAAATTAATATAAAATTTTACAGTTCTTCCACACTCGAAACATTTTAGAGAAATTTTTCCTCCATCATTTCCTCTTCCTCTTCTAAAATTCTTGGAAATAAGAGACATGATTTTATCATTCAACTCAATATCCTCTTGTTCTTCAGAATCATAAGGATCTACATCTTCAATGTCTTGAATTTTCATCTTTTTAGTATCTTAAAAAGACATTTCATCTTTTATATTATTTTTAAACATTAGATATTTTTCTCATTTTATAAGAAACAAGAAAGTTATGTAATTCATCAAGAGATAAATCATCTTTATCTTCTAAAGTGAAAATTTTAGAATCAAACGTGTCCAAAATGTTTCTCATGAGTTTCTTCACAGTTGTAGAATCTTCCAAGGCATCTTCAAAACCTATTATATTGCAAAAAAAATCATTCACTTTAGTGAAGTACTAATCAAAAGTTTTTTCATATATCATTCTTATATCTTAAAACTTGCTATGCAAGATTTGTATCTTTTCTTACTTAACTTTAGTATTCCCTTCAAAAATAATTTCCAACTTTTCCTACATACTATTTGAATTTTTAAGACCCATCAACTTAATATAAAAAAATTATGGAGACATAAGGATTTCATTTTTATCCATTCTATCAAATTTAGTATTTCTCTTGTCAATAAACTTCATAAGAGAATCTTTCTCAATAGGTGGAAAACCATGTATAGTAGTATCAAGAACTTCTAAGCCAAAAAATAAGAGATATAGAAACATCCTATTTTTTCAACCATAATAATTTTTTCCATAAAATATATGAATTTTTATACTATTGATAGAATTGAGATTATCCATGATAATCATTCACGAAGGGAACCTTAGACCAGATACAAATTAAATATCCAAAGGATCGAACAACAACTCAGAAGGGGGTGAATCAATTGTTAGCTTTTTATCTGTTTTGAACTTTTAGAAACTTAACCCCTGCAACCTATTAAAGTTCATTAACTTATCATATTTTAGTAAATACTCATGCATGAAAAATAGGAAATAAATTAAATAACATGATATTTACAAGGTTTGACCTCTGTGTGAGAACCTACATCCTTACCATAGCCACTTTTGTGGGACTATAGAAATTCCCAATTATGGAGAAGTGAATGTAACTTGTTTAAACTCTAGTTAGAAACATTATATCTACTAATATGAATGATTATACTAACTCTTATTAGTTTACAATGTTTTCTTATAAAAAATGATCCATAAAAAAGTATAAAAACTTTGTTCAAATAGCTCCAAACAAGTCCCTAGGTCCAACGACCCTGAGTCAGATGGACCTTAGTCTGATGAACCCAGTATGATTGACTCGGTATGATTCTCCTCCTCTCAATCAGTACCTATAACAATTCTACTCAAACTTAGGATGACATTCTTCAATATAATTTTCTCAGTTCGGTAATCTGAACTAACTCTATTATAATCTTCTGATGATATCTTTGTTTGGAAAATACTTATAAAACAAACATTGAATCACTTACACCTTTTTCACATAAATGAAAATTTATTCAGTACGAATGTACTATGATCTCTATTTATAGGTGTCCCACAATTGCAAAGGTTGGAAAAACGAAAACATTTCTTGCTTACCCAAGTTCATAAAACTCTTAATTTCATGTTCATTTGAGCTTCATTTTTTACCGCTCTAAACCTTCTCATCTCTTAAAGTATATTCTTGAAAATTATTGAATTCTCTAGAAAATATTCTCAAATTCTTAAAAAATATATCAGAAACTATAGTCTGGAAAAATTAGTTCATTAGAACTTTCTCAGCTTAGTCTATTAGAACCTCTTCAACTAAGTTTGATGGAAATTCCCTAGCTTAGTTCATTAGTACCTCCTCAGATCAGTTTGATGGAACTTCTTTATCTCAGTTCGATTGACTTTATTCTTAAGATCAGTCTATTAGAACTTCATCGACTCAATCAGATAGAACGTTCTTAGCTCAATACATTAGAACTTACTCAAATCATTTTGATGTAACTTCCTCATCTCGATCTATTAGAACTTCCACAACTTAGTCCAATTGAACTTCCTTAGATCAATCTGATTGACTTTATCCCTTATATCAGTATGTTTTAACTTCCTTAGTTCAGTCCGATGGAACTTCCTCATCTCAATATGATTGACTTTCTTCCTTAACTTATTCCAATAGAAATTCCTCAAATCGTCCCAAGTAACATTATTTCAGATGTAGAATCTGGTGTATATGCGTCAGCATCCTTTTGATGTATTGATTTTTGAAACTCCTTCTACTAACTTGTGCTTATATCATGACTTCTATATGATATTTCAGATACTTGAAAGAACATAAAAGCATCATCATAATTATTTTTGGAATTTTAAAACATCCCAAATTTCTTAACCCTATAACTTTACAACATTACTCTTTCTCAAAAACTCAAGAACAAATGACTTTATAATAAAAACATTGTCATAATATCGTCAACTTCACACCAATGGATCGTCCAATAAACCCTTTCAAAAAACATCGACCTTTCATCTTTCTTACAAAAAATAGGTTTAGTGGTATGATTATGAATCCATGTGTCTAATCATTAAAACTTTTCAAATATATTTCTTCACTCTGATTCACATCTACTTCTTAGAAAAACAAGTTCAAATTCAACAGCATACCTTTCACCTGATGTACAAAAACATTATTTTACAAAAATATTAGTTGTCAACAAATAAAAAACATTGTAAAAACAAAATCAACACAAGGGACCTTCAGAAACAAACACCATGGGCCATATATAATGGGTTACACTAATAAGATAATTGAATGGGTTCAACCCTTAGTTACCAATCCTAAAAATACATTATGATCATCCAATGAAATTCTTTTAATACCATTAATCAAACTCCTTCCATTCTATATATTATATTAGGTTGGTTAACTTTTTCCCATTTTTATCTATGTTTAATCTCATTGGTTTTGATAATTTATATAACATATATAACTTCTTCAATATATATTCTTGTGAAAATAACATTTTTTATTTATGGTGAGTTTATACCCATGGTTTTGAATCCTATGAATTCATATAATAAAAAACAAGGTGGGAATTATATTTTTTAAATAATATGAATTTTTTGGACATGAATTCATGGTTTCATAAGTGAAACCTAACTTCATGGTCATCTTATGGGAATGGTAATATGATATTGAAATTCGTAATACAATGAAGAGTACCTTCTGCAATAATAATAAAAAGATATCAAACAAAATATTTTTTACTAATTTAAAGTCTTCAAATGTAACATCTCCATGATAATCAATTATTTAATAAAATCTATACATCCAATATATAACAAGGTACATTAATCATCAATAATTTTAAAAAACTTCAATGCTTCTCCATCTACACACTACTATAGATACTAGCATTATTAGGGCTATAAATGGCCTCTATCGGTGTTAAAAAAGAATTGATGTAGTAAGCATCATTAAAACATGATGACTTTTATCACTGCTAAAAATATTCCTAATAAAGTTGTCACTTTATCAACACTTTTTATCACTAATGAAAGGTTATGTTTATCAACTCTTTTTTAGTGATGATAAAGAGAAATTTTATTAGTGTTAATTCTAGCACAAATAAAAAAATCATTTATTAGTGATAGAAATAGTGCTAATAAATGTCATGTTATAGAAGTGTGATGTTGAAATTTACAACACACTACAACACCAAATATATAATTTTATTTTAATTAAATTTACATCACAATACAACAAAAAACATTGTACAATACTTAAAAACATTTCAAAATTTTGTATATACAATTATATTGTTATGTAAAATTTAACAAAAACATCAATAGATTCAAAAACATTAATGTTTTATTGTCTTTGGACCCCTCTCAAAAGAACCTGATCATGCTACCATTTGTCAAAGAAACCACCCTAACATGAAAAAAAATCGTGCATCTGTATAAAAAAAATATATCAGTAATACTATAAGGAAATAAATTAAACATTAATATGATTAAATGAATTAATAAAATTCCACTTTTAAACTGAAAACATACACTTTGTGTACTTTCGGGAACACCATGTGTCATATAAACTTGTGCTTGATTCCTACATATTAGAAATTATTTATGAATCATGTTTTAAATTATAAATATAATATGAGTTCTTTTTTTCATTTTTGAGTATGTAAATCATTTTTTGAAATAAAATGCCAATTTTAAATAAAAACATACACTTTGAGTCATACTGGCTACATCATATATCATATTAACATGTGGTTGATTTTTATATATCACAAATTATTTATGGATAATTTTCCTAAAATATCAACGAAATTCAAGCTTTTTTTCTTGGTTTTTAGTGAGTGGCACATATGTTTAACAAAAATTTCATTTTTGAACTAAAAACACACAGTTTGAGTCATACCGTTCACACCGTGTATCAGATTTATGTGTGAAAGATTCATACAAAAATGAATTTTGGATAATTTTACTAAATTATTAAGAGAATGCATGTGAATATTTTCAGTTTTCAGTGAATGGAACATGTTTTTAACTAAAATTTTACTTTTATACTAAAAACACACATTTTGATTCATACTGCTCCATATGTGTATCAAAATGTGGTGAATATGATTCTTACACGTCCAAAATGACTTATGGATCATTTTTCTAAATTATTAATAAAATGAGAATTTTTTTCTTAGTTTTGAGTATGTCACGCATCTTTGAACTAAAATGTAAATTTTAAATAAAAACATGTACTTTGAGCCATATTGGCCACACTGTGTGTTTGATTCACATGTGGATAATTCCTATATATCTAAAATGACTTGTAAATCATTTTACAAAAGTATCAAGATAATCTAAGTTTTTTTCAATGAGTGACACAATGTTTTAACCAAATTTTCATTATTAAACTGAAAACACACAGTTTGAGTCATACCAATTACATTGTATATCAGATTGATGTGCAGCTATTTTGTACCCATATAGAATGGTTTATGGATCATTTTTCTAAAATATCAATACAATTCAAGTTATTTTTCTTGGTTTATAGTGACTGACACATTTTTAACAAAAATGAAAATTTTAAACTGAAAACATGTACTTTGAGTCATGACAATCACACTATGTATCATATTGACATGTGTATTATTCCCTCATGAAATAAATCACTTGTGGATTGTTTTTATAAAGTATCGAGACCATACAAGTTTGTTTGATGGGTTTTCAATGAGTGACAAACATTTTTATCTAAAATATCACTTTTTAATTGAAAACATTCATTTTGACTCATATTAATCACATCATGTATCATATTTAGGTGAATATGATTCCTAAACATTAAAAAATACTTATGTATATTTTTTATAATTTATCAACACAATCTGAATGTATTTTCTCAATTTTTAGTATGCCACATACATGTGAACTAAAATGATAATTTTAAATAAAAACTTGTACTCTAAGTCATACCAGCCATATCGTGTGTCTGATTGATATCTGGTTGATTCATACATACCAAAAATGAATTTTGGATCATTTTACTAAAGTATTAAGTTAATACGAGTTTTTTTTCTTGGTTTTTAGTGAGTGACACACATTTTTAACTAAAATTTCATTTTTAAACTAAAAACTTGCACTTTGAGTTATACATCTCACATTTTGTATTTTACTTATGTGTAGCTAATTCTTACCCATGAAAAATGAACTATGGATCATTATACAAAAATATCAAGAAAATTGGATTTTTTTGCTCGGTTTTCAGTGAGTAACATGATTTTAACTAAAATTCTATTTTAAACTAAAAACCTGCAATTTGAGTCATATTGGTCAAATTGTGTATCATATTAATGTACGATAGATTTATAAACCTCAAAAATAAATTATAGATCATTTTATTAAAGTATAAAAGAAATATAAATGTGTTTTTTTAGTTTTTAGTGGGAGACATAGGTTTCCAACTAAAATGTCACTTTTAAATTGAAAATGCATATTTCAATACATAACGGTCACACTATGCATCAGATTGAGGTGATGAAAATTCTTATATATCAAAAATAACATCTAGATTACTTCCTTAAAGTTCCAAAATAATCTTAATGTTTTTCTTGGTTTTGAGTATATCATGTGGATTTTGAACTAAAATATAAATTTTAAATAATAACACACACTTTGAGTCATACCGGCCACATCGTGTGTTTTATTGATGTGTGGTAGATTCATACACATAAAAAATTAATTATGCATCATTTTCCAAAAGCATCAATACAATATGAGTTTTTTTATTTTTGGTAAGTGGAACATGTTTTTAACTAGAATGTCATTTTTAAATTGAAAACACACACTTTGAGTCATACTAGTCACATCGTGCATCATATTGATGTGTGAATGATTTCTAATCATAAAAAATTACTTATGGATTATTTTCCTAAAATATAAATAAAATACAAGTATTTAATCTTGGTTTTCTATGATTGACACAACTAAAATTTCATCTAAAACATAAAATATGAACTTTGAGTGATACAGGTCACATTATGTATCGAATTAACAAGAAAATGATTGATAAACATCAAAAATTACTTACAAATAATTTTCCAAATTTATCATAACAATTTCAATGTTTTTCTTGGTTTTCAAGGATTAATGCATATTTTTAGATAAAATGTCACTTTAAAACCAAAAACATGCACTTCGAGTCATATTGGTCACATTTTGTATCAAATTGAGATGCATCTGATTCCTACACATCAAAAATGAATTATAGATTATTTTCATAAAGTATCAAGACAATACAAGTGGTTTTTCTTGTTTTTGAGTTTCTCACATATATTTTGAACTAAAATGTCACTTTAAAACTAAAAACACACACTTTTTTTCATACCTAACAAACCATATATCGAACTAACATATGCCTGAATTGTACATGTCACAAAATAATTATGGATCATTGACCAAAATAATTTATAAAATTTGAGTTCATTTTCTATGTTTTAAGTATGTGAAGTGTGTTTTGTACTAATATGTTTATTTTAAATAAAAACAAAAAATTTTAGATATATCAGAAATATTTTGTGTTAGATTGAGGTGTAGATTATTTCTATAATCCAAAAATTATTTATGTAAAGTTTTCAAAAATTATTAAGAGAATATGAGTGTGTTTTCACGATTTTCAGATAGTGACTTTCTTTTTGAACTAAAAGATTACTTTAAAACTAAAAACATACAATTTGAGTCATTTCAAGCACACCATGTATCATATTGATGTGAGGTTAATTATAACACATCAAAAATGACTTATAGAAAAATTTTCTAAATTTTCAAGATATTCTAATCATATTTTATTAGTTTTAAGTATGTAGAGTATTTTTATATTAAAATGATAATTTTCATTAAAAACACACACTTACAGTCATATCAGACACACTGCGTGTTATATTGCTGTTCAAATGATTCTTAAACATCACATATTACTTTTGGATTATTTTCCAAAATTATCATTACAATTGGTGTGTGTTACCTCAATTTTCAGTAAATGATACATGTTTTGAACTAAAATAATGCCTTTATACTAAAAACTCCCACTTTTAATCATAGTAGTCAAATCATGTGTCAGATTTATGTGAAGTTGATTTCTAATTGTCAAAAATGTTCAATGGATAATTTTTCAAAATTATCAAGAAAATCTTATCATTTTTTCCAAGTTTTGAGTATGTGATGAGTATTTTGAATTAAAATGTCAATTTTAAATCAAAACATCACATTCAGTCATACTAGGAACACAGTGTAATGGATTGATGTATGGTGTATTATTACATATCACAAATGAATTAAGGATAATTTTCCTAAAGTATCAAGACAATTAAAATATGTGTTCTTATTTTTGAGTATGTGATGCTTATTTTATACAAAATGGTCAATTTTAAACTAAATACATGAACTGTGAGTTATATCGAGCACACCAGGTGTCATATTAATATGTGTTAAATTCTTATATGTAAAAAATGTATTGCGGATTTTTCCCTAAAATACAAAGAAAATCTAATTGTGTTTTCCCTATTTTTAGTGAGTGACGCGTGTTTTTACTAAAATGACTTTTTAAACGGAAAACATGCACTTCAAGTCATGTTAACCACATTGTGTATTAAAATGATGTTTTGTTGATTCCTATATTTCAAAAATTATATATGGATAATTTTTCTAAAGTACCAAAACCATCAGAGTGTGTTTGATTGGTTTTTAGTGAGTAGTGCATGTTTTGAACTAAAATGTCACTTTTAAATAGAAAATATGCACTTTGAGTCATATCGGGCACATCATGTGATGTATTGATGTGTGGTTGATTCATACATTTTAAAAATTATTTATGGATCATTTTATTAAATTATAAATACAATCTAAGAATTTTTTATTAGTTTTCAAGGAGTGACACATGTTTTTAACTAAAATATCTCTCTTAAATAAAAACATGAACTTTTAATCATACCAGCCACACTGTGTATCAAATTTATATAAAAATAATTCTAAAATGACCCAAATTATATATGAATTATTTTCTTAATGTATAAATACAATTTGATCATTTTTTATTTGTTTTCAGTGAGTGACCAGTGTTCTGAACTAAAATTTCTCTTTTAAATAAAAACATGCACTTTCAATCATAATGGAAAAACTATGTGTCAGATTAAGTTTTGGATAATTTCTACATATCACAAATGACTTAAGGATTTTTTTTCTTAAAGTAAAATAAATAATATGAGTGTGTTTGCTAAGTTTTCAGCGAGTTATGTGTGTTTTGAACTAATATGTTACTTTTAAACTAGAAAGATGTAATTTGAGTCATACTAGGAATACCATGTTCCATATTGTTATGAATTTGATTCATACACGCCACCAATGACATATGAGTAATTTTCCAAAAGTATAAAAATAAATTGAGTATTATTGATTGGTTTTCTATGTGTGATGCATGTTTTTAAATAAAATTTCATTTTTAAAGTGAAAATGTGCACTTTGAGTCATTTCTAAATTATAATAAAACACTACTAAACATAGAAAGATAAGATAAAGAAAAAATATCTCTATTAATACAACAAATATTCCCTAAGAGAATCATCCTTGTTAAATACTTAGTCAAGAATTGATTTTTATCTAAAAATTTGGTGCTCTTCATAAAGCACAAAATGGTTGGAGAAAAATAAATTCTCAACAAAGTCATTTCTTCATGATCTCTATGAAAATTAACTAAATAATTAGTAGATAAAATGATAATAAAATTAATTAAAAAATAAGTTGATAAAATGATGATAAAATTAACTAATTGAGTAATAAGAAGACACCTCTTCATGATGTCTGTATACATTCTGACACCATGTATTCTTCCCACTCATTTATAAATAAATTTATTTTCTGTTTTGTGTACATGGACTATCAATAGTACTACTAGTACTAGAAATATAAAAATAAACAAATTATTTATAAATATTTTATATGAAATGGTAATTATCATTAGAAATACCTCTTTGAGGATACTATTTTCTTGATGGAATATGATATATTTTTTAAATTTTCAAATGTAATAAACATAATATTTTCCATTATTTTATTTTGGATACTATAATAAATTGATAAAAATGAATAATTTAAGTATATATATATATTAAGAGTGAAACATTATTATATATACCCTAATACTTATCCAATTATAGAAATCGATAGGATTATTATACTCATGGACCATCCTCATACCATGATTTTGATGATGTTTAAACACCATCTTATCATAAAAAATCATTAAAACATAATATAAAATATATAACATGATGTTTATTTGTAAAATATTTAATGTAGTGTAATAAAAAATGAAAAATTCCTTCGTGTATAGTCAATTTGTTGGTAATCCATGCATTGAATCCAAAAAATAAATCTTTGAAGTATCCAAATTGATTGAAATGAGAAACCAATGATCCCTAAAAAAAGAATAATTAATAATTAAATAAATAAATAAAAATATATTATATATGATTATATTGTAGAGTTTTACCCCAATACTATGGGTATTAAGAAGAGTATTTTGTCTATAACTTTCTTTTCAAACATTTTGTTTAGTTCGTCCACTATTTTTAAATATTACTTTTATTCCTATAACCTTTGTTGTGTAGAAGTGATATGGGGAATAATGATCCCAAATTTTTTTTCATAGGGTTTTCCCTTCAAATAATACTAATATATACACCTGTATAAAAATATTAATATTATTTAACAGTGATTAATATAGTAGATCAGGTATTGGACAAATAGATTATGAAAATTCACCTCATGTATACATTTATAATAGAGACTCATGGTCATCCATGATTGAGGATTTTATATACATTCTCAAGACCAAGATAATATGTAATGGCCTCTCGATATATTTTTTCATCAAAATAAACAATGGTCATATTACCGTATTTGAATTTCTTATCTACATGAACATGTAATATTATTAAATGGGGTATTTGAACTATAGGGTAAAGGTATTCTTTGAAGCTTTTTTTGATTGATTGGTTTATCCTTTATATTCTTTTGATTCAAACTTATGTTTCCCCTTCCTTTTATCCATATGTAATAACATTCTTTGGTTCATGGCTTTTTTTAATAATTTTTAAAGGTTTTTATAATATATAAATTTTAAAGGACATACCACATTATCAACATGTATTTTTACAAGATCAAACATTCATGCTATGAAAGTTCCTATAGAAAGTTTGACTATATGAACATCTAGGTCATCAAGGGGAACATGTGACATGGAACTTAATTCATGAGCTATGTGAAACCCAAATCCCACTTGATCTCATAGATTTTTTTTTATTTTATAGAATATCTCCATGGATATTGTACAATTTAGTTCTCACAACAATGTGATGGGTGGGTGATAATAGATATAAATTACCATCAATTAAAACCTATATAATATTACTATAGTAAAGGTATTAGTATATACCTAATTCACATTTCATGTAAATATTTATGAAAAAATTTATTACCTTTGGTAATGTAACGGCCAGAAAATTCCTTTTATGATTAATATAATAATTTTTTTATTAATGTTTATTTCATTATTTTTCACAATATAAGTGCATATAATCAATATTAAAAAAGAAATATTACACATCAAGTGATTATATAGATTACTATATCTAATAATAGTATAATAATATAAAAACCAAAAAATATCAACCACGCAATGGTATACTCCATAGGTTTAAAGTATGAAAAGATGATTAAACATTATATAAAAAATTTTAAGAGAAAAAGAAACATTAAGAATATAATTTTCATTATAGAAGTAATTTTAATAACCTTTGGAAATTAAGTTATAAAACATGATAAATAGTGAAGTATATATAGGGTGTAAAGGGAAAAGTAACCTTTGGGATCTAACCGTTACCTAACCATTGGTCAATATAACCATTGGTCAATACGATTGTTTGTCAATATAACCATTTGGAACAATACCCATTGGTAATAATATTACCATTATAATTAGTGTTTATAAGTAGTAATGAAAAATTATTATTGATGCAGAAAGAAGAAAATATTGGCCTCAACTAGTAGAGTCATACTGTGTGAAGCCCATTTGTTAGAAAATGGGAGGGAGTTAGTGTCACTGGGGTTACCCCTTGACCAATCCCAATATGATCTTTCATAAGTAGGTCTTGAATGAAATAACCTATGGGATAATTTCATGTTAGTGGAGATTACCACTCGGTCAATGTTGAACGAACCACCCCATGAAACTACCACCATTGCACACCTTACCCTTAGGGCGTATGTCGGTGTAATTAAGGGTTATGTGGCTAGGTCTCTGTTTCTTAAAGTGTGAATCCATTTTTATAAATAAAATTTTTAATTCACTAATCCCATTTTTAGAATAATTATTTTTAAAAATATATATGTTTAAGTGAGACAAATTTGATACGTTGATTTTTTGGACACAAATAAAACATAATAGAATTTTAAAAAAATATATACACTTTTATAATAAACACAGGTATTATAAGTAATATATGATATAATTAAATAGTCTTTTGAAACATTTTTATTTAAATATAAATGATAAAACGATTTTATAATGGGAAATGATATTTTTATAAGTGTTAGAAATTTTATTGTGCCATAAAAACTATTATTTTTCAATAAATATATATGTTTATATTTATAAATCAAAATTATCATATTTAAAGAATTATTTTGATAAAATAATTATTATGTTTTAAATTATCACATCAAAATTTAGGGTAGGGTGAATTTTATGGAATTTTATAAAATACTTTATATTTCAGTGAATAATAAAAAAATACAGTTTTGAGTTTTTAGTATGTTTTATGACTTCATATTTATTTCATAATGATGTAATAATTAGTTTAAAAAAATCCATGACCTAAAATTAGTTATTTTATTAATATTATGTATTTTAATATATTTTAATCAATTTCCAATCCTATAAGTGACTTTCCAAAGTCTAAAATGGAAATTTTTATTTTAAAAACAGTATTTTGTGAAAATTTAAATTTTACATTCCCAAAGAAGTATTAAAAATTGTGTTCAGTTATAATGGATTAAAATATCACAAAATATAAATTAAATTTACAAAAATATGGGTAAGTCGATGGTTTTTATTTTTCCACAACCTAGATTTCCATGACCTATGTTTAGAAATTATTAAACAATTCCTCCATTTGTGTTATAAATGCCCACCCATTTTCCCATTCATATTCACTCTGAATCCATACTCCATGCATTTTTTGTGAATTTTTATCCCAAATATTCCTTAAAATTTTTCCTTAACCCCCCTAAGTCTCCATACTCATGTTTTAGGGGCATCTCTTCAAGGTAAGGGAATTGTCAACTTCTCTTTTCCATTTAAGTCCCCTTCTTTTTAATATATTTTATAATTGTTGAACTAATTTATTTTCATCCAATTTATATTATCCCATTATTAAAAAAATATTCTTTTATAAATGGCAGACCTTCATTTCCCCACATTTTTTCACTTTCCTTAAACCACGCTTTATACTTGTCATGCTGCCGAATTTATTTCTTGAATTTCTCTATTTTCCATGAGAAATTTTTATATTTTTAATACCCCAAACTATCCATTCCATGATAATTAACCTAGATTTAAATATAATTTATTTTTTTAAGGATATACATAGAAGAAACCCAAATTCCCATTTCATGGGTTAAAAATGATGTATGATCAAGTTTGTAAGAACTTACTTTTATATGAAACCCATACTTTATTCTCCTTATGTTATTAACAAAATGATTTATTATGATCAATGTGGATCACATGAATTAAGAAATATGAATGGTTCAATCTAATTTTGCTCCAATGAATTGTTTAAATAAGTTAATCTCTAAATATGGCATGTTTTACGATACCTTGATGAATAACCTTGGTAGTTTTCATTTATGACACCTTGGTGATAAACCATAGTGATATTCTTATGAATGTCTTATTTTTAAGTTGTAGTCATATTTCCATGTTATGATTCATGTTATTTTTATTATGATATGCATCATATTCTCTTGATCAGGCTATATTGTTATGCCTCATGTTCTTATTGATATTCATTATTATCACATGATAAATGTTTCCCTTGATTATTCCCTTACTAAGCTTCATGGTCACCCCTTTCCATTTATGTATGCCTTCAGGATATTAGATGTAGTAAAATTAACTTAGGGTGAACCAATAGATAATTCTTTAAAGTGGATTAGAAGAATGTTTTTTTCTTGTATTATGCTCCTAATTTATAATAAAATTGTCTTTAAAATATCTTGTGTGTTGTACCATGTAATGAGAAGTTTATGTAATAAAAATGAGGGATTTCATAGTTGGTATCATAGCATAGTTTAGTTATTTATGAAAATTAAGACTTTAAAACATTATAAAGAACCCTATGGACAAGTCTAAAAATAGTAAAACATCCTAGAATTTTAGTGAAGTATTAAGTGACTATTTTTGAATAAATAAATCCTTGTTTAGATAATACAAGTGATGTGGCTCTAACATAGATGTACCTAGGGGTATTAACCCTAAAAACACCATATTGATCTAGAATTAATCAGGAATTGGTGCAAGATAATGCGCCTTGATACACACCTAGTTTGACACTCCTAGGGGAAATGTTTGGTTAATAACAAGCTTTTTATGAACCATTTTTAAGGATATATAGAAAATTTAATTGTTATTAGAGAATATTTAAGAATAACATATTTAATCATGATGTTTTAGAACATAAACCCCTTTAAAAATTATAAGTTTTCTAAACATAACAAGTTTCTCACTAAGGTTTTCTTCTATTAGAAAAATGGTGGGAAATAGGAGGAACCATGTAAATGATGAGAGCAACAGATGATGTGCTGTTGACCATACTAACATGATGAAAGCTAGAATGGAAAACATCACAATAATGATGAATCAACTATCTTGAGTTATAAATATTATCTTGAATCATATTGAGTGACCAGATTCATTTCGAAGGAAATAACTTGTCATTGAGTCCTTCATGCATCAATGAACACCTTATTTTATTGGATATATTAATCCATTGATTTCTAAAAAATGGATTACCTCTATAGAAAAGATATTTTCTATACTATGATGTTCAAAGATAGTGAATTTAACAGTATAATTTTACCACTTATAAGTATAAGATGATTAGTGCTAGACACATATTAAAAACATAAATCCAAGAGGTGGGATTGATGTTATGGAGTGGGAAGAATTTAGGGTAATATTTTTTAATAAATATTTTCCCTATTCAATTTGAACAAAAAATGGAGAATAAATTCTTAGATTTTAATTATAAGGGAAATTAATCAGTTGTAAGATATGAAATAAACTTTAAAAGACTTTCTTGACACACCTTTAGCTTTGTTATAGATCCTAAGGAAAATATTGATAGATTCTTCAGTATACTAAGACCCCATCTATGGAGAAATTTAGAAAATAGACACTATGAAATCTTTAAAGATATAGTGAGAAGTGATATAAAGGTTTAATTGGAGTTTGGAGAGATGTACTGGTCACATAGGTAGAATTAAAAGAATATGGAAATGGATCCAAACTCCAAGAAGAATTTTGATCATTGAATATGATGAAAGAAAGTGAAACTTCCACACACAACAAATGGGGGAAGAATAATTTGGTGAACTACTTTATTGGGAGTGGAAAGTTTTACAAGTGCAGAATATATGTTAATATAGATTGTAACTTTCATAGTGAGTTGAAGAATAAACTTCCAATGCTATTGAAAAAGGGGAAATGGTGTAAGCTCATCCTAAAGTTCAATGCTTCAAGTGTAGACAGCTTGTCCACTTTTCCAATCAATATCCAAATTAGGTGATAATGGAGGGAAACCACCATAAACCTATATATATTCCATGGGATCAAGGTAATTACTTTTCAATCACTATTGATGAATTAGAGTCTCTAAATCATGTTGTGGTAGGTACACTCATTATTCTCTAAAACCTAGCATGTAATTTGTTTGATTCTGGTTCTATGAATTCCTTTATTTCATCTAAGTTTTCAAATTATATAGAATAAAACTATGAAAATCTATAAGTAAATTTATCAATTAATACTCCTTGAGGGATTATCCAAACATCGATAGTGTATATAAAATCTAGTATTAACTTTAGCAAGAACAATATCATCACAAATATAGTAGTCATTCCCATGGTGGAATTAGATGCTATACTAGGTATGGACTTTATCTCAAAGTATAATGCTAAGATCAATTTTAGAAACAAGGAAATTTCAGTAGTCTTAAATGGAAAACCTAAATTTATTTTCAAAGGAGAGATATTTTGGCCTAAGCTTTGGCTAGAAGCACCTCCCATAGCCTTCTTTATGGAGATGATCGGTGAAGAGGGAGAAGGAAATGAAAGTATAAAGATAGAAAATGTCCCCATTATTCAAGAATACATTGAAGTGTTTCATAAAGAGTTATATGGACCTCCCCTAGAAAGATAGCTATATTTATCCATTGAAATCATACAAGGATCCAAACCAATATTGAATACCCCATATAGAATGTAAAATGTGGAGTTATAGGAATTAAAGAAACAGCTTGAACATCTTTTGGAGGAGGGATTTATCTGACCAAATGTGTCTCCTTGGGGAATACATGTTATCTTTGTAAAGAATAAGGATATATCAATAAGGTTGTGCATTGATTATTGAGAAATTCATAGGATCACAGTGAATAAAAAATACCCTCACCCAAGGATTGATGATTTTTTTGACCAGTTTCATGGGGATTAATTCTTCTCCAATATTGACTGATGATCAAAGTATCATCAATTTAGGGTGAAGAGGATATCCCAAACTACTTTTTTAACAAGATATTGACATTATGAGTTTGTTTTTATGACCTTAATCTTAACTAATACTCCTTCTATATTTATGGATTTGGTGAATAGAGTCTTTAAGGACTAGCTTAAAAAAATTGTGGTTGTTTTTATTTATGATATTCTGATATATTATAAAATTCACAAGGAGTATAAGGATCATCAAAGGGTTATATTGAAAACTTTTAGGAAGGGGAATCTTTTTGAAAACATTATAAAATGGGAATTGTTGTTAAAAAAAGTTACATTCTGAACCAATGAAGGAATCTTAGTTGAACCTACCAATACAAAGGTTGTAGAGAAGTGGACTCATCCTACAGTAGTAAGTGAGATTGAAAGTTTACTTGGTTTAGCATTATATTATAGGTGTTTTGTGGAAAAAAATCAAAAAATTATAATCCACTAACCAAGTTAACTCGAATAGGAGCTAAGTTCATCTAAAAAAATGAGTTTGAGGAAAGCTTCCAAGAACTAAAGAAGAGATTGGATATTTCCCCTATGTTAACTATACCCTCTATCATATAAGGTTTTGTTATCTATAGTTTTGAATCTATGAAAGTGATCAGGTGTGTCCTCATACAAAATGACAATTTGATTTCTTATGCATCTCGATAGTTAAATCCTCATGAGTAAAATTATCCCACTCATGACCTAGAGTTAGTAGCAGTCATTTTTTCTCTAAAGATATGGAGGTACTATCTTTTTGGGGAGAAATGTGACATTTACACAGACCAATAAAGTTTGAATTATATATTCATGAAAATGTAATTGAACATGAGAAAAAGGATATGGTTATATCTTATTAAATACTATGACTATTCAATTCATTATCACCCTAGAATATCAAAAAAATTCACTAATGCATTATGTAGGAAAGAACCTATTATGCTGGAAATGATGAGGATTTAAGGAGATCTATTGATCAAGGTCCTGGTAAGGTTTTACATGGTAATCATAAGGGAATGAATATCATTAACCGTATCCTAAATAATTTCTCAACCATAATTACTAGAAAAGATCAAGTGAGATCAAATAGATGATCCTTTGATACAACAGAATATAGAGGATATGAAGAATGGGAATTTTCCTAAGTTCAATATTTACCAAGAAGGTGTACTAAAATTTTATACAAGGCTATGTGTCCCATCTATCCCGTAGATAAAGAAGGAGTTAATGGATGATTATCATACCTATAAATTATCTATATATACCAAAATCACTAAAACATATAAAGACCTTCATGATGATTATTGGTGGGATAATATGAACATGAAAATTGTTGACTATACTGTAAGGTTCTTGGTGTGTCAACAAGTGAATGCAGAGTGAAAAACTCTTAAAGGTGTGTTGTAACCACTTCCCATAAAAACATGGAAGTGGGATAATATCACCATGTAATTCATTACTGTTTATCCAATTATGTCCATATAAAATAATATAATATGGGTTATAGTGGATTGAATGACCAAGAAAGCCCATTTCATTGTTATTCAAGAATATTTTTCTCTTGAAAAAATTGTCAAGATATGCTTAAAGGAAGTGGTCAGGCTTCATGGGGTGACACTTTCAATAATTTTTTATCAGGATCCAAGGTTCACATCTAAATTATGGAGAAGTATTCAAAATGATCATAATAATAAATTGAATTTTAGTATGGACTATCACCCCCAAACTGATGGCCAATATAAAAATATTATTCAGACACTTGAGGACATCTTGAGAATATGCTCAATGGAATTTAAAGGTTTATGGGATCAATACCTCCCATTAGTTGAGTTCCTATACAAAACAATCTTCCAATACAGTATTCAAATGGAATCATTTGAAGCTTTATATGGGAACCGGTGTAGAACTCCTACTTTTTTGGATGAAGTTTTTGGTAGAAAGCTACTTGAGCCTGATCTTGTGTAAGAGATGATAGAAAAGGGTCATGTCATCCAAAAACATATAAAATATGCTCAAAGTCGACAGAATATTTTTACTAACAATCGTGAAATGGGATTGGAGTTTTATGTTATAAATAAAGTTTTCCTTTAGATGTCACCATGGAAGAGAACCATGTGATTTAGAAATAAAGCCAAGTTTATCCCTAGGTACATTGGTCTCTTTGAAATCCTTGATTGTATAAGAGAAATGGCCTATTGAATATCACTTACACCAAATTTGTCTCATGTTCATGATGTATTCTATGTTTCTATCTTGAGTAAATTAATACATGATCCCTCACATATACTAAATCCATAGGTGGTACAACTGGAACATGAACTCTCTTATGAGGAGTAGTCAGTGAAGATCTTGGGCCATAGAGACAAATTCAACACAACATGATAACTCTACTTGTTAAAGTATTATGGCGGAACCATAAATATGAAGAAGCAATCTGGGAACTAGAGGATACAATGAGAAATAAGTACCCCCAAGCTTTTCTCAATTGATATAATGATTTGGAATTTCTCCGACAAAAAAATATTATTGGGGAAAGAATAAAAAATCCCAAAAATTCCTTATATGATTCATAGAAAAAGTTTTTCATAATGTATATTTCATTATTTTTCAAAATGTAAGTACATAAAAATACTATTATAAAAGAAATATTACACATCAAGTGATGATACTAATTACTATAGATAAGAATAGTACAGGAATATAAAAACTAAAAAATATTGACCATGTGATGGTATACTCCAAAGGTTCGAACTCTGAAAAGATGATTAAACCTACAATGAAAACTGTTAAGAGAAAAAAGAAACATTAAGAATATAATTGACAATATCAAAGTAATTTTAATAAACTCTTGGAATGAAGTATTAAAATTTGATGAATGGTGAAGTATATATATAGGTTTTAAAGGGAAAAGTGATCATTCAGATCTAACTATTACCTGACTGTTGGTCAATATGACAGTTAATCAATATGATTGTTGGTCAATATAACTATTGGACAATATGATAATTGGGATTTATACCCATTGGTGATAATATTTCCACTATAATTAGTGTCTATAATTAGTAATGATAAATTATGATTTATGTAGAAATGAGAAATGATGGCATCAACAAGTAGAGTCATGTCGTTTGAAGCTCATTTGTCAGAACATGGTAGGGAGGTGTCATAATTGGGGTTTTCCCTTGACCAAGACTAATATAAGATTCAATAGGTGAAGTTTTAATTAAATCCCATATGGTATAATTTAATATTAGTGTATATTACTACTCAATCAATATTAGTTGAGCCACTCCATGAAACTACCATCATCACACACCTTATCCTTAGGGCGTACGCTAGTGTAATAAGGGGTTATGTGTCCAAGACTTAGTTTCTGAAACTCTAATTTACTTTGTAAAAATAAAATTTATATTTCATCAATCCCATTTTGATAATAATTTTCTATAATAAAATATATGTTTAAGTAAGACAAAATTGATAAATTGATTTTTTGGACACAAATAAAACATAATTGTATTTTTAAAAAATACATACAATTTTATAATAAACTATTATAAATAATATTTTCTAATGAAATATTATTTTAAAATATTCTTATTTAAATATAAATGATAAAATAATTTTATAATGGCCTAGGAAATTTTTATAAGTGTCAAAAATTTGATTATTTCATAAAAATTGATATTTATCAATTAATAAAGATACTTATATAAAAATTTTAAAATTATCATATTTATATAATTATTTTACTAAAATAAATATTATATTTCAAATCATCACATTTAAATTTATGTTAGGGTGAATTTTTTAGAATATTATAATATACTTTATTTTTTAGTAAATAGTAAAACAAATGTAGTTTTGAGTTTTTGGTATGTTTTATGACTTCATGTTTATGTCATAATTATGTAATAATTAATTAACCATAATCCAAAACCTAAAATACATTATTTTATGAATATTATTTATTTTAATATATTTTAATCAATTTCCAAACCTATATGTAACTTTCCAACGTCAAAAATGGAAAATTTGATTTTAAAAACATCATTTTGTGAAAAATTAATTTTCCATTCCCAAATAAGTATTAATAAATGGTGTTAAATTATAATGGATTAAAATATCAAAAAATATGGCTCAAAATTTCTAAACCATGAGCAAAAACTATGAGTAAACCAATGTATATTCATTTTCCATAACCAAGATTTCTAAGACCTGTATTTGGAAATTATTAAACAATTCCTCTGCTTTTTTTATAAATACCCACCCATGTCCCCTTCCTCTTCACTCCAAATACATCCTCCATGAATTTATGGTAATTTTTCCTCCCAGATACTCCCCCAATGTTTCCTTAAGCCTCAAAGGTTCCTTCCTCAAGTTTTAGAAGCAACTCTTGATCCTAAGGGAATTTTTTGCTTCTCTTTTCAATTCAAGTACCCTTATTTATTGTAAGTTTTCTAATTATTAAACTACTTTATTTTAATCCAATTTCTATTACTGAAAACAATAGTCCTTTTTCAATTTGAGTCCTTAATTTTCCCTCATTTTTCACTTTCCTTAACCACATTTTACATATGTCATTTTTCTAAATTTATTTATTGAATTTCTCTTTTTTCATGAGAAATTTTCATATTGTGAATAACCAAACCTCTCCTTTTCCATAGGTATTCAGCTAAATGTAAATATAATATATTTATTTAGGGTTGTATATATATGAAACCCAAATTCCCATTTTTTGGTTAAAAATGATGTTATGTTCAAGTTTTTAATCACTTTTATATGAAACTCATACTTTATTCTCCTCAGGTTATTGCCAAAATGACTTATTATGATCAATTTGGATCACATGAATTAATACATATGAAGGGTGTGTCATGATAGTGCTCCAATGAATTGGGTATGGAATTTAATCTCTAGATATGACATGTTTTATAATAACTTGGTGAATAACCTTGGTAATTTTCATTTATGACACATCAAGGATAAACATTAGTGATATGCTTATGAATATCTCATTTTTATGTTGTAGACATATTTTCATGTTATGATTCATGTTATGTTGATTATGATATGCCTCATATTATATTTATCATTATGTATTGTTATTCCTCATGTTCTTGTTGATATACCTCATGATCACATGCTAAATTTCTCTCTTGCTTATTCCCTTACTAGGATTCATGCTCACCCCTTTCCTTTGATGTATGTCCCTAGGATATCAAATGTTATAAGTGTGACTTTGGGTGAACCCATGAGGAATACTTTTAAGTGTATTAGAATAATTTTTTATGTTATCATATATTATGTTTCTAATTTACAAGAAACTATAGTTTAAAATATCTTATGTATTGTAATATTTAATTAAAAGTTTATGTAATAAAAAGGTGGAATGTCATAGGTAAAGAAGGCCTTTGAGGGGAATATCTAGCCTAAAATATGGGGGCTAGATCTTCATGTAGTGGTCTGTTTTATGTTTTTTTATTCTATTTAATTACTTCCCATAACACTATTTAACAACTCAAACTACCAATTAATTTTTTCTTTTAGAAAATTTATTCATAAATTCATCTCATCCGTTTTCTTATCATTATCCCCTTGTATATTTATTTTCTAAAAATATGTTTAAGGAGACACTCCAAAACCCACACCTCTAATGTTTCCATATTATTCTAGATACTTCAAGGCCATTTAAAGTTATAATTCATTGAGTATAAATGATGAATATTCTTATATCTAAATAATATAAAAAAATATTGGAAAATAAGTAACTATTGTTATGTAATATAGTTTTGAAGCAAAAAAAAATTATTATGTCATACTTACAAATGATTCCCATACTCTTTGTGTGTTTTCATCTACTGGTATTCTATCTTTATTTACATGAGCCTCTTTCCATATCACATTATATGGGATGGAAATGGATTTGTATTCTGATTTATTAATCTGTATATAAATAAAGGAACACAATTCTATTGTTGTTTTATGAAACATGAATGTATTACTATAAATTTAAAATACATACCAGGTTTTCAAGTGAAGTGTTCCCCATCCTTGATTTACAGTAGGTGTGCATTGGTTTTGATGCACACGATATATTTTTAGCACTCAATTGATATTATATAAACTAAAAATTCTTAATAAAAGTGATTAATACACATATTTCTAAGTAAAGTATTACCAATCACAATGTAACTGAAATGATTCCTCTTCATGATGGACAATAAACACATTTTGTGTTTCTTGGTTTATCAAGTGTGCATATATCTATAGTGGGTATGGTTTTACTTTCCATTATGCATCCCTGAGATGATTTTTCGTAATAATTCACTAAATGGATTTATGAGCCTTTCCAAATACCATTAATACAAATTTAACCTAACATCCATGAAGGATAAATCTAATCTATAAGGGATAATGAAGGATAAATAAATGTTTCATTATTTTATTTTTTAGTAAAATAGAGAAATTATATCATAATGTTACCTTAATATCTTCCCAAATTAATTCCTTCATCATGGGAACAACATAGTGCCACATATCATTATTAATCATTACATGAATTTGAGTGATGACCCCAATGTAACTAATGAAAATTAAATTATTGGGGTTAATAGGTTTTTCATGTGCTTTCCATCCAATCTTAAATTTTATACCTCTACTTACTTCCTTACAAATTTTTGTTAAGATTATCATGCTATAACACACCTATTTTTTCTCAGATATAGGTTGTTCACCTTCTATAATTTCCTTAGTTTCAACATTTTTAATTTGTTGTTCTTCAAGATTGGTAGTATCATCATACGGGGAAACTTCTTGTTCCTCAGGATTGGGAGCATCATCATATTGAGAAACTTATTATTCTTAAGGATTAGGAGCATAGGTCTGTGGATAATCCATTATCTATAGAAGTGGAAAAACATTTATTTAGATTACATAAATTTAGTAGTGAACACATAATATTATGAGGTAACACAATATATATTAAAACACTTTAACCTAATTATCGAACTCTCTTTCTTTCTTTAAATTTTGAATGGATTTGACCCCTCTATTGAGTATCTAAATCCACTCATTATGGTATACTTTGGAATATAAGATCATGTTTACATTAGAACCACCATAAAATAATTGTGACATCCCAATGAAAGGTTCATCCTCAGTTGAATTAAAATTTGAATCTGCATTGGTTTCAGCCAATAACATAAAAATTGACCACTTCATACTGGACATAAAATACTTGCATTGAATATGATTCCATTTTGAATGGTTCATCCTTATACCCTTCATTTTGTAAATCCACTTTCATGAATCTCAATTCATCACTGTTAACTACACTCATGTTATCAACCCACTTTCATTGAAAAATCAGTACTTAAAATGTTTTATAATCCAAATCCCATATTTTATTTATGATTCCGCAGTATGACATTTTTTTTTTCATATTACTAGATACATGAATCAATTTTTTCACAATAGTAACACTAATATTTTTCATGGTGTTAGGTTCTTCATGTTTCTTTGTATATAATGCATAATAGTTAATTACATAACCATTATACGATAATACATGCACACTTAATCCTCAAGTTATCCATCAAAGTCATTTTAAAATTGAATTAATATATTTAGTTTAATCCTTAAAAACATGTTCTTGAAAACATCATATACACTACCAGTTATGTATTTTTGATATCCATATTTCATCCCTTGGTGGATTCAAATGCCTAAGAATTACTTTGTTGGTTTCTACATATAGAGAAAACTCTAAACTGTTATATAAAATATAAAGGTGATTTTGCTCCCAATATATAATGGTAATTGAGACAACATTTATTCCATAAATTCCTTCACCCATAAGTCACTTGTTATAATGAGATTTTGGTAGACCAATACTCTTCACATTAGGAAGGTAGTTGGTATAGAACTCAAAATCATCCTCAACTATAAATTCCTCTACAATACAACCTTCTTTATAATTTTGATTTTTGAAAAACCCATTTCAAAATCTTTATATGTCATTTAATGGGGTACATCTATCTATAATGTATAGAACTACATATCTAGATCTCTCTGACCAAGTAAACCATTATTTCAAAGAATGATGGTGGGAAGAACATCTCTAATTCACATAATATGATAGAAATTTCATTTTTCATAGTTGGAAATTTCATAGGGTCTTTAATTGTATCCTTTTTAGGTGGATTTAGTAATATTCCAATGACACTATAACATGTATATTTTTATACATGCAAGACATCAAGAAAATGTACATCATACAAACAACTCTAGTAATGTAATTCAAAAAAATTAATCTCTTTTTTCAACCAATTTTCATAATATTTTGTGAAGGAGTTTTACCAAAATTGATGACCATATCCTTTACCTTCCCAAAAAATTTATCACCTGTTAGTAGAGACGTTTTTTACCATCTTATAAATTCATATCAAATGATTTCATCCAAGATTAGTATTTATATCATCGAGGTAGAAATTTATAATATCCTAGAAACATAGTCTTTGAGGAATATTTCAACCTAACTGAGTGTATACCTTGTTCACAAATGGGACACACTTGAGTTAATTTAGTGCTATATCCTAAAAAAATTTCCTAATAAGGAAATTAATTTATCATCCCATAAAACATGGATCTCAATGTGAAATCTTCATTTCTATAAGAATCATACTACTTAACAAATGAATCCATCATTAATTTTAGATATTCAATCAATGGATCCAAATAAACATCAATATCATTACTCAGTTGTTTTGGTCCTAATATAATAAGAGACAACATAATGTATTTTCATAACCATAGTGGAAAGTTATAATTTTCCAATATAAATTTCCATGTACTATGAGTGTTAATTTTTACACCAAAATGGTTCAATCCATCTATAGATAGTGAAAGATTAAGGTTTCTCCACTCGTTTCAAATTTAGGATACTCATGATCAATTTTCTTTCACTGAGGAGAGACTATTGGGTGATGAGGTTTCTAATTTTATTTGTTGTATCTATGTGCCGCATAAATTTCCTTATAGTATCCTTACTTCTATATGGGTTCATAAACGTTAGAAATATTGGAAATTACCATACAACTTTTGTAGGACATGATTCATCTTTCTTATATCGAGATGAACCACACATTGTAAATTTTTTAAATGATTCATGGTCCTTGTGAAACAATGTGCAGTCATTTGGACAGGAATGTATTCTTCTAAAGATAATATTCATTGAAAATAGTATTTATTTATCATCATATGTTTGTAAATGAAGCTCATTATCATATGGTAGCATGTAATTCAAGAGATAAAGTATTTCAGTAAAGTTATTTCCACTCCATAAATTTCCATTTTTTACATTATATATCTTTAGTATGGATGAAAATGTTGTATATTTAGTACAAAAACATACAATGGCATCTTTTCACAACTCTTTAACTTCTGAAATAGAGTTTTAAAATCATGAAGTTCATATTCAACTATCATTATCATTTTCTCAATACTATCTTCATCATAATTTACAACTATAATCATATACTTCATACAATATTCATCATCATACACACTTGTAATTATATCAGATTATCCATAAAACATAGTGTTGTCCTGATCACTAGTTACATTCAGTTCATTCTCATGTTTAGTCTAACATTTATAAATTTTATATATTCCATGATAGATCAAGTGTTCTTCCAACTCCTCTGGACTAATTAGTATTGAATAACAAAAATATAAACACAAATAAAGTATTTGAGAAGGGTCATATGCATGATATTTTGAAAACATGATTAATATTTTACTCCATCGTCATACTTTTTTATATGATCTAAATCCATCCATTTTTTATTCATATCCATACTATTTTATTTAGTATTATTCATATTTTAAAAAAAACACAGATGTTATATTCTTAGAATCCTAAAAGGATATTCGTTATATATACACACATATTGTCATCATGTCTTATATAAATTTTTATTTAACCAACAAATTTTTAAAACATATAAATATCAAGAATTATATGAATTTAAAGTATTATAACACTTATTTTTTATAAAAATAAGATGCATATCATAAAATATTTTTCAATGGATTCATCAAGGAATATAATAATTTAAACTTTTAAAGGGGATATCGCCATCTCTACTCAGTTCACTTCATCAATTATCATCAAGATCATCGAAATTCATTGGAAGTCACCTTGAAAAACAAATACTTATAAAAAATTGGATGCTTACAAGTCTACATCTCATATGGTGTATTTTGTGCTGTCATACATAGAACATGGTTAAACATGAATGATAGTATTTCTAGAACATAATCCCAAATTAATATAAGAATCTCAATCTTAAATCGTCATTGGTTGAACTTTGTTTAACAATGTTTTTTTATTTTAAATCATCATTATATTATGGTATTTTTATATGATTGGGTTATGATACAATACCAAACCCCCATAAATAGTTGGTAAACTCTTAACTTAGGTGTTAACTCCCTCAATTCAGTTAAAACAATATAATAACATTTCCAAGATTATTTTTTACATCATTATTGGATATTTTGGAATATTTCAAATATTTTATATTTTTATTTCATTAGAAATACAAATTTATATATACTAAAATCATCCATGAAGGTAGAAAAGTATACACTTTCTTGTGTACTTGTTGATTCAAAAAAATATTCATATATGGAGAAAAATAACTCATTGTATTCATTTTACTTTTCTAAATGGAATTTTAGCTGTTTTTAATAATTAAAAATATTCAAACATATCAAATGATTTATAATCAAATAACTATGAAAATATATATTTATAGGGCCATTGGAAGTGTTTTTAATTTTTATATTCTATGTGGTAATGATAAAATTGTTATTTAATTATTAGTTTTTACCATATTATTTCATACATTATAAGAATACACTACCATAAAAATAGTATTTCACAGTGCTACCCTTTAACAACACTTTTTTTAGTAGTACTGATAAAGGGGGTCTTTATCAGCGCTTTTTTATTAGCACTGATAAAGGGTATATTTAAAAAATATATTTCATTAAAAATAATATATTGATATTGATATAAATAAAATATATATTTTTTAAATATGTTTTAGATAATTATAAATAGAAATTTGCACTTAATATATAAAATATGCAGTGAAAATGGCTTATAAAATATTTTAAAAAATTATTATCAATTATTAATTTTCTAATTATCATAGATTAATAATCATTTAATAATAATTTGAAGATACAAAAAATCAAAAAACTAATAAAAGATCTAAAATAAGTTGAAAACATAACTTAAACTTCAAATAGTCATAAATTTTGATCTGAGTGTCTGTTTGAGATCTACCACATAAAAAATCAAAGCATGTGATGAGGTTTATGCTCTAGAAACACAAGGGGAGTTTTTTTCACATTTTTTTAGGCAAAAAAGGCTTAGAAGGCCTCCAAAACTAATTTTTTTGTCGTGATGCCCAAATTTTTTAACATTCAATAGAATTTCAACCTCGTTTTATGGGGTCATTTTTTCATTTTAAGTGGGGAATGAATTTATTCTAAGGGATTACATTCATATTGATATTATGGTTTGAAATTATATCATTTTTCATAATTTACTCTTATTTATAATCAAATATATAACAACATATACATATTTTTTATGTATTCACACATAAAAATTTAATTTTATAAATAAATAATTAAAAATATTTACATATAAAATATATTTATCAATATATAATCCTTATATAAATGAAAAACTAATATCTATTTTTAAATAAAATACAAATATATGAATATTTATATACCTATATTATCTGTGTGTGTGTGTGTGTATTTGTGTGTGTATGTATTAACAAACTGATATATATTATCTATATATTCTAAACATATGTATATACATATTAATATATAAAATTTGTAAATATATATATATATGTATAATTATACTTACAGATACACATATACAATATATATATGTGTGTGTATCTGTATGTTGTAAATATGTATGTATTTATATATTTATTTATAAACACACACAGAAAACATATTTTATAAATGTATTTAAAAATGATCTTATAAATATATATTATTAATATACTAATAAATATATACATATATACACATATAAATATATACATATATAAATATAACTATATATGTATATATATATATATATATTAATATATGAATTAATATATATATATATATATTAATATAACTATATATATTAATATATATGTGTGTGTGTTAATATAAATATATATTAATATACGAATAAATATAACTATATATATATATATGAATAAATATATATATATCATTAAATGGAGATCAAAGCAGCATGGAGGAGTGGTAAAGGGTTCGAGCACGCAGGGGAGAGGTCTCGAGTTTGAATCCAAGGGGAGGCAGGGGCGTCTGTGCGGGTTGGTGAAGGGGGGTGCTAGCACTATTAAAGGGGTGGGGGTGGGGTGGGGTGGGGAGTGTAGGGGTGGTAGGGCGTGTGGGCGGGGTGCTTCAATAGCACTGTTTAAGGGGGTCAAGCGCTATTTAAACCCCCTCAGATTTACAGAATTTTTTTTTTAATTTTTTTTATCTTTTATCAGTGCCTTTTTTAGCACTGATAAAAGGGGACTTTATCAGTGATTTTTTTGGCATTGATAAAATGTACCCACCTTTTAATAACACCTTGATTATCACCACTTTTGAGCACTGATAAAGACCTTTTTAGCGCTGATAAAACCCTATTTTGTAGTAGTGATATTTTAAAGTATATGATATATAAAATGTTAAAATCACCTATACCACCATGAAATATTTCATTTATGTGAATTGATACTTTTTTATTAATCCTTAAAAAACGATTCTTATTTCAAAATGAAACACAAATCGAATTCTATATGGTAGGATGTTTGTATCAATTTTATAATCTCAGAATCAATCCACTTGGAAAAGGTGGGTGGTACTTTCTTATAGTTAAAAACAACCATTAATTCATTTTTCACATGAAGAGGATATATTACTTTAACTAATTCAATTTTTATTCTCAAATCATGGACAGCGACAAAAAATGTATGATACGCATCTGAAATCCAACATCCATGAAATATAATAAAAATGATTAATATCCCTAACATATACACCTTAAAACACATGCTTTTTGGTTTCTCATTAATTCATTCAGTCATATTGAATGTCTTTATGTTTTCATATTGATTTTAATTTTATAATACATGGATTCCAATATAAGATTTCTTATGCTTAATGAAAAAAACCATTAATAATAGGAAAATTCTAATGAGAGTTTTTAAAATTTATATAAATCAAAAAAATCATAGATTATTATAGAAATAATTCAATGTATGAAAAACCAAAAATTGTGAAAACATGAAGAACTAAAAATCATGAAAACAAGGGGCTAAACATTGATCGGATGAAGAATAACCAAAAATAATCTGATCAAGGGGTAAAAAATCTATCATAAAATAAGAACCTAGGAGAAGAACCAAAAATCGTGAAAATAGTGAGAAAAAATCATATAGACAAGAAGTACCCGATGATAATAACAAAAGAATCATGAAAGGGGATAAAATATCGATTAAAATGAGTAGGGAATAATATACCTTTGATTTAAGGTTCGATTTGGTAGAAATATTCAAATGAGACAACTAATGAATTCAACTTCTGTGAGGGCATGAACAACGTGAGTATAGGCGATCTCAGTTAAGGTTATTTTAAAATAGGGGAAGTGGTTTTATCAATTCTAGTACAATAAATGATAAAATACATATTTATCATGGAAAAATGGAAATTTTTACTAAATATATGATTTATTATAACTTTTTTAGAATTGATGAATCCCTAGATTTATCAGGGCTTTCCATTTTAGCACTCATAAATGTTTTTTTATCAATGATTTTTACTAGCGCTCATAAATGATGCTTTTATTTGTGATTAATATAGAAATAATAAATACTATTGGAAAATGAAAAATTAAATTTAAATTTAAAAATTATAATAAATTATTAATTATATAAAAATGAATATTAAAAATTACTTTATAATAAAAAAATATCTATATTAAAAATAAATAAACAATATTTTTATGATAAATGTGTTTATAATTATGATGATATTATGATAAATTTATTTTTTAAGGTCAAATATGGAGCCCTTTTATTAAGAAACAAAAATAGAAGCATGGAGGATGGGGTTAGACAAAGAAAAACTGCCTTCATCAATTACAAATCTATCATAGACCAATATTTTTAATAATCTCAGCCTGAACACAAAGACTCTCATTGTACTGATCCGCCCTAATTAATTTGACCATGAACATGGCCTTGACCCCTTGAATTATGACCTCTCCTCTAATTCTTCACACATTTCCAAGGTCCATCTATATCACTTCAGTCCTCCAAGTAACTCTCCACAAAATCTATCTGAACCTCGTCCCTCTTTGAGAGATCGTAGAAAAAGGTATCCTCACTACTTATTCCCTTCTCTATGGGGGTATGAACCTCATTATCTTGGACTTCTTCTTCCCTATAGAGGTCTCCTAGGGTGACAACATTTCTTCATATATTATGCATTTTCTCCATGCCACCATTCACATCACGTTCTCACTGTTTGGAATCATTCATCTAGTCAATCAATCCAAAGAGATTGGATGTAATCACCTATGTCTTGCCTAAATTTTCATGTGTTACTTGATCACTAGTGATGACCAGTGTTTCACCTTCCAATGCACCCACTCCTTGTACAATTTTCTACACCAGAGGCCCAGAGCTATCAGCCTTTGTGTTATTACCTTGAGAGGACACCAAGGGAGTTGGAATCCCTTTTCCATCAATTCTATCCACTTTAGAGTTGTAGATTTCCACCTCACTAATTCTGAGAGCAGTAGATTCAGACTTACTCTTCTTTACTAGAGAAGGAGAATCCATTTTCATCTTATCATTCCTGTTCCTAGAGGAGTTTATTTTTTTCTGATTCTAAAGGTGATAATCAGTATTCAATTAAGATTATAAGTCTAAGTTAGATTCTTCATTATGTTTATCATGAGGTTCCTCAAAGCCTGCAACAAGAACATCATAAAATGAGTTTTCAACAGTAGAAATTTATTTACCTTTTGTATGGTCTGCACAGCTGGAATTCTGTTCCACATTATCAAGACCCTTATGCCTCACTCCAACAGAAAGAGAGGGATCATGAGACACAAGGGATGTAATCCTTCTTTGAGTTCTATAAAATGAATGCACACTAGAGCTCTCCCTTTTCATAGTTCTAGATGAATGAGTGATATTATCCAATTGGGTAGGTCCATCCCTGGTAAGAACAACCTCATGTAGGATCATCGGGGTGCACAACCCTATAATTTCCCTCAAAACCTAAAGACTTTCATCCATTCGGAAACTGACCCTGCCCAATATTTTCAGAATTGTCTAGTATGTGATCTCTATGAGGGTTGGAACCAGTGGATTTCAAACACTTAATCTTTTTAAAGAACAAGCTTTCATCATGCCCTCAAGCAGAGAAAAAAGAACAAGTAATATATCTTTTCATTTCAAATTATCATGTCCAATAACCATGCACTCCATGAAAAACTGGGAGACTTTATCATACTTAATTCTCAGTTTAAATTCATCATCATTAGTTAAGAGGATCTCTTTATCAACTAAAGTATAACTCAAATCAAGTTCAACTAGAAAAAAAATAATGCCCATACCTAGCCACCTTTGTTTACTTATCCATTTTTATGGTAACGTTAATGGCCAATGCGATATCATGTGAAATCCTTGGGTTCCAAAGTATCCAGTTTAATCTGCATACCTTAACCCACAATTTAACAGAGGAATCGTATACCTCTAATGGGTTGAAATTGTGATCTCACTCTTGGATGTGAAAAAAGTCTATCTTGAAGGACACTGATCCAAAATCCCACACACTCATCTTCAATTCTTCAAAGGATAAGAGAATTTAAAAGAAACTATGACCCATTGATATGCATTTTCAATTCGATAATCCCCAAATGTCTGAGAGGTACACCACTAGATCTCTAATTCTCCATAGTTTGGAACCCCTCGACAAAATAAGTTGAGCGATAATGGAATGTTTACGTATATCCAATCATTCCTAAATAGCATATGAATCTTCCTTCACTTGAACAACATTGTCCTTTCTAAGGATACCTCTGGAGACAATACCTTTGAAGAGATAGGAGCGCCTAAGACCATTCTCAAGGATTGAAGCATCTGTGGCAATTCCACCATGAATGACATTTTTACCCTCTTTTATATAAGCAAAAAAGATGTGACTATCGAAACCCCTGTGAGCAAGGAAATTTTCAACTAGAGAAGGAATGGATGAGGGGCCATGCAATCGGTGCCCAGTCACCATGGAAATCTAGTGAGAGAATCTCTTGATCAGAGCCCATCCTCCAATTAAGATAAATGTATTAATATTATGATAAATGAATAAATGATATTATTTTTGTAAGTCACAAAAATATTAAAAAATACTAAATTATATAAATTATATATGTTGCAAAAAATATAAATGAATAAATATTAAAATAAAAAATAAAAAATACAAAAAATAGCATTTAGATTAAAAAATTTAAAATAAATTCCTAATTAAAAAATGAATAGATAATAACTATACAATGATTTAAATAAAAAAAATATTAAAATAAAAATGTATAAATATTAATTATATAAATTAAAAATATTAAATATTAATAAATAAAAATGTATAAAAAATATTAAAAATAAATAAATTACAAAGACATTAAAAGTGAATATGTATTAATAATTAATAATTAATGATAAATGAATAAATATTAAAAATTAATAAAAGTTAATGATTATAAATGAATAAATTAAAAAAATATTAAAAATGAATTAGTAATTTTAATTATATAAATTAATGAAATATTAAAAATGAATAAATATTAATATAAAAATAAAAAAATATTAAAAATTAAATTTATAAACATGAGAATTGTAATGAAGTACTGATTATTAATGAATAAAAACGATTGTATAAAGATTTAAATACAAATATATTAAAATAAAAACGAATAACTATTCATTATATAAATTGCATACATATTAAAAGTATTGAATATTAAAATTTAAAAATGTATAAATAATTATCAAAATTTAATATATTACAAAAAATATTAAATGAAGAAATATTAAAAATGAATAATTCACTGAAAATATTAAAAGTGGAAAAATATTAAAAATGAATAAATAATATTAAATGAATAAGAAAACATACACATTTCATACACACACATACACACATATATGTGTATAGACATGAAAATACCCATACATATGCGTACACATACATAATCACATACACAATCACATACACATACACATACATGCACATATATGCATATACGTGCATAAATACACATACATACATGTACACACATGCCTACACATACACATACATATAATTACATATACGTACATACACATACATACACATACATATGCATGAATACACATACTACATAAACATACACATACTACATAAACATACACATACTACATAAACATATAAATACACATATACGCATATACCCACATATACACATATATACACATATACATACACATATACATACACATACATTGACATGCATCAACATGCATACACATACATATAAAAATTCACACATATGCATACACATACATATGCACATACATACACACTCATACATACATACACGTGCACATAAACATACACATACACAAAAAATACATCTATATAAACACACACACATAATATATATATATAAACACATAAAAATGCATACATACATACACATACATATACATACATACACGTGCACATAACATAAACATATACAAACATACATGTCACGACCCCCTCCCCACAGGGTGTTCCCCTCTAGGGTTGGCAAAGTGAGAAGGGAGATAGTGACCCCCGAGTCCCGCCTCTAGTAGGCCCTGGGTTGGCGACTAGCACCGAGGGTATAGTAAACACACAAATGGGAGGCATTACTCTCTAAGAGAACACACGCGGAAGAGAGAGATAAGACAGAAAACAACCAACTCCAACTCATAATACAATATTAAATAAATCCCAATTACACATATGTAATTTCATAAAAACTACTACAACTGAAATAGAAAATTGCAAGTACCAAAGGAAAGTAAAAACAACAGCGACAACGAAGCCCGGATAGCTCCTGCAACCCCAAGCTAGTAGTAACCAGCCTAATCTCCTACCTGCTCTAAGTGACCTGAAAAAAAGTTTATATATAATTAGGGTGAGTATAACAGTATACTCAGTAGGATCCTCCCCAAATCCTCTCGTGAAAAAGTAATGAAAGCATGCTAAAGCACAATGAACAACAAGTGAAACTAACTCTTCACCTAAATAGGTATACTAAGTTACTAGCCTTACCATGGCTACTCTCACCAAGTATCACATATAAGAGTATATAAAATAATAAAGAATATCAAGGGTAACCCGCTATTACTTCCCCACTGGTTTGCCTCTTTCCCCAACGTCGCACGTCCTAAGAATCTTTCTTCAAAAAGGCTTGCCTGAAGACACCTGGTTGAAGCACCACAACATGCACCTTGTGCAGGTAAAACACCACATCCACGTAACCAAAGTAACCAGGTAGTTTCCAGTAGCCACCACAGCTCGTATAACATGTATCATACATCGCTCATTAAACCTCAATCCATCATAGCCCATACACCAAGTAAGGATTCTCAAGCCATCATATCCTATACACATTACACCTATAGTAATCCATATGAAACTATATCTAAAATATATGTGTGTGAATAACCACAAGACATTACAACCCTCTACACACATATATGGGGAAAACTAACTGTTGTGCCTACCATCACAAGTAACTACCAAGAGAAGAGAGTGGGGCCAAAGGGGGTAGTCAGACATCTATCCTCCCACCGAAATGTTGGGGAAAACACCCCCCAGGGCTCAGAATCCCTGGGGTGTCAGTTGCCCTAATTGAAAAGGTAGAGTAGCATATAGAAACACAAAAAGTATAGAATATACTATAGCTCAAAACCATACTATGGGCATAACCTATTTTTAGAATCAACTGCATCTAACATCTATCGGACTCCTAGCTTCCACTACTAAGACTAGGTATCCTATAAGCACAAAACCATTTAAAGAGATTTATTACATTACTTCATTCACTTTTTATCAGTTTCACTTTATGTTAATTAATTATTTAAACATTAATTAACCATTAACAATTCTACATTATATTTCATTAGCATCACACCCAAAGTCCATTGTCCCTTTAAATTGAAACCGCAACATTAAGTCCCAGTAAGCTCAAACCCCATGGGTTGACATAATTTATTCAATCATTTATTAAAAAAATTATTACTTTCCCATATTTCCATGTATTCTAGAAAAACATTCCAATCTATCAAACATAATGGGGCTCAATACAATGAGTAGATGAACTACCCATCATGTTTTTTCACCTATAGAAGGAGAATAGACCCATCCTCGCTTGAGAATCTATACATAAAAATCATGTGTCATACCCTGCACGTATTCACCTCTTTTTGGAAGGAGGGTAGCAAAACTAGCTGCCTTGAGTAGTGGGGAAACTAAAGAAGATAACCAACCAACAAGATTCAACAAGAATCCAACATTCACATCAAACCCATTTCATCATCTTTGGTTTCCTCCCTGATACCGTTATGCATAAACTAATGCCTCTCGACACTCTAGGAATCAACTGCTGCCACAACCAATGGGCCTCCTTTCCCCCACATATCACAAAACCCATATAGGCTCACATCCCAACACAAGCAGAAAAAAAACATTATATCAATTGGGCTCTTGGACCTTAAACAAAGATTCTATCCTTCACAGACAATGAGCACTCACGGCTCCAAACATAAGGTTTCTGGTCTTTACAATCAAGAGGGTAACTCATAACTCTACAAGGCATTATCTTTTATCAATCAACTAGTTATTTAATATATCTTGAATTAACCAGTTCATTATTAGTAGGTTCCAACTATGGTAAACCTAAACAAAAATCTATTATAGCTATCACAAATAATTAAACATGCTTACTACATCAATTTGATTAACATAAAATTACAACAACGACAACCAGATTCATTTACATGTCTCTTTATCTTTATCCAAATAATTACCAATTAATTCCAGTTTTACGTTCTTTACCAATTTCATCAAGAATGACATGCTAACAAGAAAATCATAGATATCACACTATCTAGAAAAACAAGAGGAAATAACATATGATTGAAACCAATTTATTTATCCGGTTCAAATATTTATTATTTTAATTCCATTATGATATAGTGGGATAAAACAAGATAACTCTATATTTTCATGTAAAAGAACGGAGAGTCGATGAATCCCCTACCTCAAAAGGTTTCCAATGCTCATTACATGAGAACAGACCAACAAAATAGTTCACGATCACCTCTCTTGGAGAACTGCATCCACCTGAGGATGTAGAGACACCACCACATCATCCAACACCCAATAATAGTCCATTATGAACATTCAAATAGCATTCCATAATAGTTAAAGGAGAAACATAAGGAGATGAACCGAAAATAATGACGATAGATCATACCTTATATTGAAGATTGATCAATACTGCTTGGTTGCACCAAAATAGGGGGTGCACTTGTAGCAAGAAGAACTTCAAGGGGAACCAATCCAAGGAGTAAAGTTTGATTGCATGACTCCTAGGGAAGGAAGGAAAGTTTTGAGTTTCTAATACGAAGAGATAATAATGAAGAACAAGGGAGGAAGATATCTCATCCATTCAGAAGATTTAATGGAGCAGCAGTTTAAGATATACTGGATTTTCTGTTTAAAGAGGATCACATTAAACCACATGAAATGACCAAGTAAAGGAATATCGAGCCTTAGTAAAATTAATATAGTAGTTATGGGATTTGAATCATCCTTAATTCCCTTAAAACAAGGAGTTTAATGCATTTTTTTTCAAAGAAAACATTAAATTGGCAAAACTATAAAAATATGGAAATTTGGAAAAGAAAATATGAAACAGTTCTAGTAACATTGTTCACGAGTTGTGACACTATTTATGTGACATTGTTTTTGTGATACCGTTTTTGTGCCACCGTTTCTCTGACACCGTCTCTATGCCACCATTTCTGTGACACTATTTCTGTGACACCATTTCTATGCCACCATTTCTGTGACACCATTTCTATGACACTGTTTATGTGCCACTGTTTCTATGCCACCGTTTTTGTGCCACCGTTTCTGTACCACCATTTCTATAAAACAGTTTGGAAATTTGAAAAAAATTTGGGGATAAGTCACCTTGACCTCCCAAAACACCTCAAACACCAGATTTTAGAAAATAAATGGACTAGATAGGTCCAAGCCATTACATCAGATACCTCTCAAAACATTCTAATCCTCAATAATCCAAAACCAACCCAGATAGGAAGGGGTCCAATTAACCATCCATCGAGATACCTATCAATGATAGCAAGACATAAACAACAAGAGAAAGACATATTATAACCATGAATGGTCTCCAAAAACAAACGAACATCGTTACAAGAAAAGAATTAAATACCAAACAACTTGGGGAACTGAGCATATATCTATGATTGAAATTCCCATGTACTCTCCTACATGTCACTGTGTCTCCACAAGACACGAACCAAGGGAATAGAATTTCCTCGTAACACCTTCTCCTTGTGGTCCTAGATCTCCACAGGCCACTCCTCGAAGGTCGCATCATTGTCAACATCATTCTCACCCCAATCGATGACATGAGAGTCATCATGAAGATAAAAAAAGATACGAGACATGAAAAACATCATGTATCTAGCTCATCTGTAGGGGAAGTGTTGCTCTATACGCCACAGCTCCAACACAAGACAACGCCTCGAAAGGCCCAACAACTCGGGGAGAAATCTTACTCCTACAACCTAACCTTCACTACCCATGATGAAGAGTCACCTTCAAAAACACGTAATCCCAAAAATAAAACTCTAAATGTATCCTCCTTTGATTTGAATATGATTTCTAATGATCCTATACTGCCTTCATCCTCTCACGAAATGCCCGAACCATCTCTATCATATTCTTCACTAATTTTAGTTTGAGAATTGCTGACACTCCAACCCTAGTCTAGCACAATGGAGAATGGAAAGGTTTTCCATAGATGGATTAAAATGGTTCCATACTGATGGTGGAGTGAAAAATATTGTTGTAAGATAACTCCACCAAGGGTAAGTGCCTCATCCACGAACCTCCAAAATCTAGGACACAAGAGCGCAACATGTCTTCAAGATTCTGGATGATCTGCCATGTCTAACCATCCGTCTACAGATGAAAAGTCATGATAAGGTATATATAAGAACCAAAAGAATTATTTAGACTTCTACACACCCTATAGGTAAAATGAGGACCTCAATCAGAAATGATCATCCTTGGGACCCCATGAAGTCTCCCCACCTCCTCCAGATACTGCCTCGACAAAAATTCCACTGACCTCAACTCCTTGATCACTATGAAGTGGTCTAATTTCATCAAATGATCAACTACCATCCATATATCATAATGTACTCTCTGATCTTGGGGTAAAACAATAACAAAGTCTATTGAGATGTCCTCCCACTTTAACTGATCAATATCTAATGGCTGGAGAAAACCACCGGGGACACGGTGCTCGACCTTCACCTTCTGGCAGACCAAACATCAAGACAGAAACTCTGCAACTGCACGCTTCAACCCAAGCCACCAAAAATAACTCTTGAAGGCTTGGTACATCTTTGTCACGCTAGGATGTACTGCTAAAGGCATACTATGGAACTCTCTGAGAACCATCTCATGCATCACCAAAGGAAATAAAAGCCTTCCCTGATACAACACTCAGTGTTGTTTATCCCCAGACCAACCATCAGGGGACTCACCACAAACAACTTGATCTCTCTAGACCTCCACCTCTAGATCCTCCAACCAGGACTCTTCCACCTACTGCACTAGGGATGACTACACCATCATCTAAAAAAGAAAACCTTTGTCCCCAACTTCTCCCATATTGAGATGTAATGCTGAAAGTTATTCCATAACTCTATAGGAATCACCAGATTCACACACTACATCACTATGTGACTTCATGCTCAATGCATCGGCTATAATATTACCCTTTCTATGTTTTTACGATATTTTGAAGTTTTATTCTTATAAGAACTTCATCCACTGACACTATCTCAAGTTCAAGTCATGCTAGGATAAAATATACATCAAGCTCTTATGATCAATGAAAACTAAAAACCACTCTCCAATGAGGTAATGTCTCCACAAATTCATAGAAAATACCACTGATGCCAACTCAAGATCATAGGTTTCATAGTTACATTTATGGAGATGCAACTACCAAGTCCCATTAGAAATGACCAATCTCTCCTGCATCAGAACACAACCTAACCCCAGATGTGAAGCATCGCAGAAAGCATCAAACTAAACTCCCTCTATTGGAAGAAAAAAGAACTGGAGCACTTACCATCTTCTCTTTCAGATACTCAAAAGATTTTTGACACTGATCAGTCTACAGGAACTTCTAATCCTTCCTGGTCAATGCTGTCAAAGGAGTCGCAACGTGAGAGAAATCAACTACGAACCTCCTGTAGTAGCCTAAGAGATCAAGGAAAATTCACACCTCTACCACTGTCTTGGTGGATAACCAAGACATAATTACTTCTATATTTGATAGATCTATAGTTAATCCCTATTGTGACACCACATACCCCAAGAAACGAACTTCTTGAACCTAATACTCACACTTCGAAAACTTCCCAAACAGATGTTGTTGATGAAGAACTCCCAAAACGGCATGCAGATGCTCTGCATGATCCTCCGTAGACACATATTACATAAGCATTTAGTCAATTAATACCACCATGAACTTGTCCAGGAACTCACATAACATATCATTCATCAACCACATGAACACAACTAGATCATTTGTCACATCGAACGGCATTACAACAAACTTTTAATTCCCCTAACGACAACAGAGAGTAGTCTTCGGGATATCCTCATCCATCACACGCATCTAATGATATCATGAACACAAGTAGATCTTTGAGAACCATATTTCACCCATCTCTTGATCGAATAAATCATCAATATGTAGAAGAGGATAGCGATTCTTCACTATCACTTTGTTAAGATATGATAATCAATACAAAACCGCAAACTATCATCAGCCTTATTCATGAACAAAACTGGTGCACCCCATGGTGACACACTCAGACAAAAAAACCACACTGTAACAGACTATTAATCTATATATGTAGCTCCCATAACTCATAAGGGGCCTCCCATATAGATACATAGAGATAGGATATGCTCCTGGCAGTAGCTCGATCCCAAAATCGATCTCTTGTCGAGGGGATAATGATACAACCTCTTCTGGAAAGACATCCGGGTAATCTTTTATGACCCTAGGAAATGAAATTTTTTGAACCTCCTAATAACTCAGCATCAGCTCATTCATCAAGGATGAAAAGGATAGAACACGCCTCTGACCCATCTGAGGGTCTTGCTCGCCAATAAACATTGTTGTATCTCCATCAGCATTAAAGAGCACCACCCACCTCCTAAAGAAATCCATGATATCCTACATCGAATACAGCCAATCCATGCTGAGGATGACATAATATGGTTGTATCTGTAAACATAGAAAATCTCCTCAAGAGTGGTGCTGCCCCAGCACTAGATCACAGTTTCTACATACTTCAAAAAAGTCAGCTCAACCTCCAACTGTCGTAGTCAATGCTAAGGGCATTGGAATCCTCTATACCTCAAGTCCCAATGCATTGAAAAGCGTAGGTGATGTGAAGAAATGTTTCAGTCCTAAATCAAACAAGGAATACACATTAGTAGAAAACAAGAAAAGGGTACCTCGAATGATGTCTAGCTCACCTGGCACTGGCAATTCTTAAGGATAAATCTATCCACGACCTCCTCTATGGCCTCTATGACCGTGATGATGACCACTACCACATCAGTGCTTTGCTCTATGAATATGGGGAGCATCCCAGGGTTTTCCTCTACCTTCTCAATCTACTCTATGTTGATTCAAAGCTGGTGCAACCTGCTGTCGTTGCCTTGGATGAAACTACCTCAATGATGGAACCTGGAGTGGAACACCTGGTTCACAATGACCACTCTGAAAGTTTAGGCACTCTCACTACTGATGACCTTATCCTCCACAATAAAAACAAGCACCCAATCCCTTGGCATAGGCCTAGTATCCACTTCCCATGGAGAAATAAGATACTGAGGGCTGAGACTTACCCCCATCCAAACAGAAACTCTTCTTCCCTGAAAATCAGGAACCCCGAACCACAACTCTTCTTCGTGAGGAATCATGATGACTCCCCTCTCATGACGATCCAGTTCTGTCCAATGTCCTCTCAATGATCTCTACCCTCACCAGCACCTCAAGATATGTCTTCAGCATAAATGGGGTGACCTGGCGCTAGATATCTGGATGCAAAGTCTCCTAGAAATGCCTCACCCTGGCCTCATAGTCTGGAAATAGGTCCGAAGAATATCATAAAAGGTTACTGAAATGGATTCCAAACTCTCGCACACTGTAGTTCCCCTATTGAAGGGTAAGTAGCTCCTGATGACTGGATGCCTTCGCTGTTGAAGAAAGAAACATGGATCTGAACATTCCTTGGAACTCCTCCCACAATATCGTTTACTCCTTGTGATACCTGAGGAATAAGAACCACCACTGCCTCTCTTCCCCACGCAGTATCGTCACACCCAAATACATCTAGTGCTTATTCCGATCACAGATTGAACTGAAGGCTATCTCAACCTCCTCTAACCATTCTTCTGTGACTGCATCTGAAATGGAGCCCTCGTACTTCTGTAGACTCTTGCACTAAAACACTTAGAGCATCATCCTCTAAGTGTCTTCATCGTCAACCTCTACCCTATGGTGATCTGTTGGAGCAGCCTGTTGGACATCTTCTATGCGAACCTGATGAAGACATCGACCTGGAGCCATACCTACAAAATAAAAAATAGTTAGAGCTCCTAAACCTGGAATATGGAAGACCCAACATTAATTAATTAATTGTTTTCTTTTATTCATTTTAGGTTAACCTATCCCAAGTTATACACATTCAAATATAAGAACAAAGAATAATGATGCATGGTCCTTTCCTAGGTCTCTACCCTGAAACCAGTATCACCTCATTTATTAGCCACTATAAACTTAAAGGTCCATGCATCAGATCACATGGGGGCCAAAACACCTATGTCTATTCCAGTCTCCAGTGTTTACATCACTTTCTAAATTGGACTGACATTGTTTCCCTACCAACCCATGCAGCCTCACCTATACCTAACACCAAACTTCATCATATCCCTCAACCATACCTATGATACCACTCTTTCACAACCCCCTCCCTACAAGGTGTACCCCTCATGGGCCGACAATGTGAGAAGATAAATAGTGACCCCCGAGTCCTACCTCTAGTAGGCCCTGGGTTGGCTAATAGCACTGAGGGTATAATAAACACACAAATGGGATGCATTGCCCTCTAAGAGAACACATACAGAAGAGAGAGATAATATAGACAACAACTAACTCCAACTTATACTGAAATATAAAATAAATCCTAAGTACACATATGTAATGTCATGAAAAAACTACTACAACTAAAATAGAAAATTTCAAGTACCAAAGGAAATTAAAAACAGCAGCGATAATGAAGATCGAATAGATCCTGCAACCCCAAGCTAGTAGTAACCATACTGATATCCAACCTTCTCCAAATGACCTGAAAAAAGTTTGTATATATGTAGGGTGATTATAATAGTATACTCAGTAGGATCCTCCCCAGAGCCTCCCGTGTAAAAGTAAAGAAAGCATTCTAAAGCACAGT
The DNA here is from genome assembly GCA_963277665.1 of Viscum album. Taxonomy (NCBI): domain Eukaryota; kingdom Viridiplantae; phylum Streptophyta; class Magnoliopsida; order Santalales; family Viscaceae; genus Viscum; species Viscum album. The sequence goes on along the minus strand of OY728142.1, from coordinate 436,797,505 downwards.
GAACAACAATTGAAACTAACTCGTCACTTAAATAGGTATAATAAGTTCTCATCCTCACCATGGATAATCTCACCAAGTATTGTATACAATAGTATATAATGTAATAAAGAATATCAAGGGTACCTCGATACTACTTTCCCACTGGTTTTCCACTTTACCCCAATGTTGCTCGTCCTAATAATCTCTCTCCAAAAAGTCTTGCCCGCAAACACCTGGGCGAAGCACCACAACATGAACCTCATGCAGCACAACCACCACATTCACGTAAACAAAGTAACCAGGTAGTTTTCAAGAGCCACTAGGGATTGTGGTTGTTCACACACATATATTTTGGATATAGTTTCCTATGGACTACTATAGGTGTAACATGTATAGACTATGATGGCTTGAGGATCCTTACCCAGTGTATGTGATATGATGGCTTGAGGTTTAATGATCGGCGTATGATACATGTTATATGAGCTTTGGTGGCTCCCAAAAACTACCTGGTTACTTTGGTTATGTGAACGTGGTGGTTGTGTTACACAAGGTTCATGTTGTGCTACTTCACCTAGTTGTATGCGGGCAGGTGTTTTTGGAGAGATATGATTAAGACGTGCGACGTTGGGGAAAAGCGAAAAACTAGTGGGGAAGTAGTAGTGGGGTACCCTTGATATTATTTATTATATTATATAATCTTTTATGGATACTTGGTGAGAGTATCCATGGTGAGGCTGGGAACTTAGTATTCCTGTTTAGGTAACGAGTTAGTTTCACTTGTTGTTCTCTATGCTTTAGCATGCTTTCTTTACTTTTTCCCAAGAGGGTATGGGGAGGATCCTACTGAGTATAATCTTATACTCACCCTACATATATATAAACTTTTTTAGGTCACTTGGATCAGGTTGGAGATCAGACTGGTTACTACTAGCTTGGGGTTGCAGGAGTTTTTCGGGATTTGTTGTCGTTGTTGTTTTACTTTTCTTTGGTACTTGCAGTTTTCCATTTCAAGTGTAGTAGTTTTTGCATGACATTACATATGTGTACTTGGGATTTATTTTATATTGAAGTATGAGTTGGATTTGTTTGTTTTCTATCTTATCTCTCTGTTCTGCATGTCTTCTCTTAGAGGGTAAGGCCTCTCATTTGTGTGTTTACTATACCCTCGGTGCTAGTTGCCAACCCGAGGCCTACTAGAGGCGGGACTCAAGGGTCACTATCCCCCTTCTCACATTGTCGGCCCAAGAGGGATACACCTTGTGGGGAAGGGTTCATGACAATACATCTATATAAGCACACACACAAAATATATATATACACACATACAAATTCATACATACATACACATACATACATGCACATACATACACACATACATATATATATATATATATAATTGTTTAAATAAAATATTTATATATTATATTTATATATAAATATTATAATTAAAGTATATAAATATATGATTAAACATTTTTATTGATTAATATAAATTTAATATTTTATATATATATATAATTATGAAAATAAGATTGATAAAAAAATTGTTATAATATAGTGATATAAATCATATTTATATATTATATTTATATATATATATATATACTTATTGTTATAGAAATCATATTTAAAAACATATAAATATATATATAAATAAAATTATTAATGTTTCCTTTTATCAAAGCATTTTAGAATTTTTAAATGAATGAATTTTATCATCGATGAGAAAAGTGTTAATAAAGGGTACCTTTATCGATGCTAAAAAAGCGCTGAAAAAAAACACCATTTTATCAGTTTTATTTTTAGTGGTGATTTAGGCTTCCATTATATATGCTTTTAGTTCACATTGATAAAATTTCCCCTTTTATCAGGGATTTTTATTTAGTGCTGATAAATGTAAGTGTTTAATAAATGTGAATTTCTAGTAGTGACAACAAAGCAAGGATTTCTCACTCATACTTAATATTCTCGCCATTAATGCATTCAAGAGAAAATCTATGTACTGTTTTATTGAGCACTAAATTAATCAAACCTTTTATTGTAGCTTCACTATCTGTCTGAAAACATTCAACATAATGATAAGAATCATACTTTTCCTCATGATGAGTACAATACTTAATAGTTTTTCAAAAAAAAAATGTTCAAGAACAACTATCATCTCACAATATCTCATGTGAAATATTATCTATTTGCACATTTTCTACATTGATAACTAATATGATATATTTAAAATCCAATGATGGAAGTGATAAATTGTGTAATCCCCTCAAAATATTCACTAGATATCCTATTCAATAAATCAATCTAACTTTCATCCACATTTATATTTTTATAATAAAAAATTATTAACATATATAAATTAGACTTTTGAAATTGAGGATATGATCAATATGTAGTGATTAACATTTTTTTTCCATACATTAATTAAAAAAATGTTTGAAAACAAATCACAATGAAAAAAGTTTGATAAATCATTATAAACATTTTATAATATAATTATTCAAGAGAACCATAAATTTAATAGTAAACAAATATATTTAAAATGAATAGTTAACTAATTACACTAAATAATAAAAAAAATATTATAATATACTTATTCAAGATAATATAAAAATGAATAAAAAACAAAAAATGGGTTTGTTCATTTATATATAAGTTTGGGACCAATTCAGGATAACTTACGTTGAAAAATATCAATATGGACATTAATGATGAATCTACTTATGTTTTTGTTTACATATCAAAATATTATGTTTCACATATATAATCATGTGTGTATGTTTATTTGTGATAATTCAAGGTATTGTATAAAAATCATATTTCACATATGTTGTTACACTCACGGTTGAATTCACTTATATTTCCAATTATTTATGTGATTTTTTATTTTACAAAATAAAATTTTTTATTTCATTTGAAATATTTGTAAATTTTTTAAAATTACTTTGAAATTTGAAATTACTTATGTTTCTTATCACATTTTTTTCTACCCAAAACCTTTTTATAAATATAATTTCTTATTCTATGTTTAATTTTAACAAATAAGATGGTTTGATATTTTTTTATTTTTTAAATCACTATAAAATTTTCATAACCTTTATTTAAAATCATAAAATCTAATAATTGATATTTTTTTATTTCTTAAAATATAATTGTAAAATATTATAGTTTTTGTATAAAATATATTCTAAAAGGGGTTTATTTTAATATAAATCCCTTCTAAAATCTATAAAACATAAAAAAAAATAAAAAAATGATAAATCTATATCAAAATTCTTATAATGTTATTTTAATTCTATTTGAAATTTATTAAATAGATAATGAAGTATTTTACTTGTTCAAAATCAATCAAAAACATTATTTTATTTCAATCAAATATCATAAGTGAGAAAATTTGATATTTTGATATTAATTTAATATATGTTCATAAAATAATTTTACCTATATTTTAAATTATTCATCTACATTTAGTCATGTTATTCACCATTAAACCTCATCTAGTTAATTAAATTAAAAAAATAATTTGTTTTTACTTAATAAAAATTAAACCTGACAGTGAAGGATATTAAAATGGAATATATATTCATCATAAAGTTACTGAGGAAAATAATTTGGAGCCTAAGTATGATATTTATGAGGAGTAAATTGTTTCAACATTGAAGGGTATTCATTCAACAAATTCCCTTAACCTGATGACTTTCATGGATTATTCTTTAAGTGGTTTTGGTATATTTTTGGAACTGGTATTTTCAACATAGTGTGGCATATGTGGAAGGGATCCATTATATTTGGAAATATTAATGAAACTCTTCTTCTTCTCATCCCAAAAATTCCATCCCTAGTTAAAATTTCTGAATTTAAACCAATTTGTCTATGCAATGTGGTCTATAAGATATTCTCAAAATTCATTTCCCACTATTTTAGAAATTTTATCCCCTCTCTTATCTCTAAGAATCATAGTTCTTTTGTTCCTAAGAAAATAATTATAGATAATTCTATTGTCTCTCATGAAATTATCCATTCTATGAAAATTCATTCTACCTTTGAAAGGGGAATTTTGGTGATGAAACTAGACATGACTAGGGACTATGATTGGGTTGAATGGGATTTTCTTAAATCTGTTATGTGGAAGATGGGATTTGGTTCTAAATATATTAGGGTGATTATGAATTGTGTTACTTCTCTGTATTTTTGTATCAAGGTGAATGGTACTCTTACAAGGGGCTTTAAAGAAACTGGAGGCTTATGATAGGAAGATCCCATTTCCACATACTTATTCCTCCTTGTTGTTGGTGTTTTCTCTTACATCTTATCCAAGGAAATAGTTATGGGTCTCATTCATGGAGCTAAGGTTTTTCATTATAGTATTCCCACTTCTCATTTATTTTTTGTTGACGATTTCCTTATTTTTTCAAGAGAAACTCCTCAATAATGTCAGGTGGTTCTTAAAATTATCGAGGCTTATACCCAATCTTCAGTCCAATGTTTCCAATTTACCAAATGTGATATGTCTTTTAGTAGGGGTGTGCAAGTTAGGAAGATAGACCTCATATCTCGTATGTGTGGCATTAATATTGTGGAGAAACACCAGAAGTATTTGGGACTCCCAATTATATTTAGGCATTCTAAATAAGAATAATTTTCCTTTATTATGGATAAAGTTCATAGTAAGATTCAAGGATGGTCTTGGAATATTATTTCTAGGTTCATTAAGGTGGTTCTCTTTAAATAGGTTGCCTAATTATTCCCCTCATATGTTATGTTTCTTTTCAAACTCCATGATATCTTTATTCCCTAACTCCATTCATCCTTTTCTAATTTTTGGTGTGGTTGTGCTAATGGAAAAAAATAAAATACACTAGCTCACGTGGGAAAATCTTTGTGCATCTAAGGCTTTGCGATGGTATGGGTTTTGGGGATTTGAAAGTCTTTAATGATGTTCTCTTGGCTAATCGGGGTTGGAGATTAATGTAGGATCTGGATAGTATGTGCGAAAAGGTTGTTAAATCCAAGTACTTCCTGCATTCTAACTTTCTGTATTCTAGTCTAGGTCTTAGGATGAGTTTCATTTGGAGAAGTGTGTGGGGGCTCCAAAGGTGTCATGAACCATGGCCTTTACAGAAGAATTACTAATGGAGATAAGGTAAATTATTTAGAGAGATCCTTGGGTGTTTGGTACGGATGGTCTGAAACCCATTTTAGTTTCATTTATCAGTCATGAGAATGCCTCGGTGAGGGAGTTGTTTGTTAATGATCTAAGTATATGGGACTATCGGAAGATAGATCTCTGGTTTAATGGTCATGACCAAAAAGATATTTTATTCATTCTTATGATGCCTTGTGCTGGGTCATATGTTCTTTGCTGGAGATATGAGAGTTTGGGTTGTTAATAAATGTGCTCAAGGTTCAGGGGTTGTTTAGTACATAGAGACTAATCTGGGTTTGTCTTTTGGAAGTATCTTTGGAAGTTGAAATCCCCTCCAAAAGCCAAACTCTTCTGTTGGAAAATTTGTAAGGGTATTTTCCCTACTTGTGCTATGTTGTATAAGAGGCACCTATTTGATAACGCTTTGCACCCTTTATGTGGTATTGAGGTGGAAATGACCTTTCAAGCTATTTTCTCATGTGCATGAGTTGCTGGTTTATGGTCTCCATGTGCTGAGGAGGACGATGCCTGATGGGGAAGTCTCGGTGATGTAAAGCTTATCTTTGTAGATTTGTTCAATTTGTTATCAATGTATGAGGTTACAGGTCTGTATATTCATAAATGGCTTGTTTGGTTTTTCCATAATGCCTTATCAGGCATGGCCGTGAGCACATCACGATTTTTCCTCCTTCGTGTCTCGCCCGACCTCAAACTCCATCTCTTTTGTATTTTTCAGGTAATCCCTATTTTCTCAGTGCCTCCTAATGTGGCCTTAAATTGATACTTTTTGCCACATCTCATTTGTTATCAAATTGTGTTTTGAATTCTTGATTTAACATTAATTTGGTTAATTATATATGTTTGGTTAGTTTATTTTTTATTTAATAAGCTAATAAAATTATTGGTAAAAATGTGGGTTTTATTTTTAAATCTTTCAATTGACCATTCTTCTAAATATTTATTAATTTTTATTTTATTTATCAATATTTTATTTGTTTAATTTTATTATTTCACTGATTATTATTTAATTTTCTTATTTGAGTATTTAATATTTATTTATTTTTATTTTAATAAATTATTTAATTAATCATTGTTTTATATTTAAATTATTTTTGTTAAAGGGAATAATTATTTATAACAATTATTTTTAATTCAATTATTTTTTTATCATTTCTTTATTTAGTTAATTAATTTATCAGTTTATTTGTTCTTTATTCTTTTCACCTTGAATAATGATGTATATATTATTGTTTTAATTTATAAGTGTTTGAAAATTTCTTTAAATTTTTTTTTGATCATGTACAAAAGTAGAATTTAAAAAACAATAATTATAAATAATTAAATATCCTTAAAATGTGATGATCGTGTCGCTTGTGAATTGTTTTCTTTTTTTAGATGAGTATGAATTGAAGTACACATGCAATTTCTCAATATTTATTTTAAATATTGTTTGTGATATTTTTTTTAAAGGGAATTCCCCTATGTGGCCTTTTCAAACCATCCACACAAGGAAACCCCCTCCCCACGAAGGGGTCACCCCGGAGAGAGCCCCAGCCGGGAAGGAGCTGTTGTCAGCTGAGATGGCAGAGCGTCCCAGAGGGTGACAGCCCGATCAGCGATGGTCCATCGAAGCAGTCCGTCAGCATAAAATATTTTTTGTGATATGAAATTCAAAAGATTTAATTAATATTAAGTCTTGTGTAAAAGTTACTAATTGTTATACAGATATTAATATGGATAAGAGTGGGATTGATCTTCCAAATCAAATATCTAAAGAATATTTCGAGGGCATTATGCATTTTATTGATTTCATGGGAGGATTTCAAAGTGACTATATTAGTTGTCCATGTGGAAAATGTGTAAAAAAATATTAATTCACACGAGATACTAGGAGGGAGAACCTATTCTTGAATGGATTTCTAAAAACTTATAAGAGTTGGACTCATCATGGGGAAGAATATATTCGTTTTCAAAATATAGAAATGGTTTAGATGGATTTTGATGCAATGATGAATGATCTGATGCATGAAATGCTTACTGAAAATAGTATGTGGGTTGGCACCTAAAGGCATTGACATCCAGAATGTTGAGATCGGTGAGATAAATTTTCGCTCTGGTGTAGATCATGATTCGTTGAGGTTTTATGAAATACTTGATGATTCAAAAACTGAATTGTATTGTAGGTGTACCAGTTATAGTAAATTGTCATTTATTGTGGAATTATTGCATTTTAAGACTTTCAATCATTGGTCAAACACATCATTCGACATGCTATTGGTGTTATTGAAAAAGGTACTTCATGGCGACGCTAAGATTCCTGAGTCGTATTACCATGATCGTAAACTGACAGAGAACTTAGGTTTTACATATAAGACCATAGATGCATGTGCAAACAACTCTATGTTGTTTAGAAAGGAATCTATCCATTTGGATAATTGTATGGTCTATGGTGCTTCCAGGTGGAAAGATAATGGGGGAAATCATACTCATCAAAGTCAGACTGCGAAATAGGGAAAACTGATTTTCGTGAAGCAAATGTGTTACTTTCCCTTAAAACTGAGGTTGAAAAGATTTTCTATGTCATATAAAGTTTCTAATTTAATGATATGGCATGTGGAAAGAAATAAGGAAAGTGATATGCTAACCCACCTGGCAGACACTTGTGTGTGGAAGGATTTTGATCAGAGACACCCTGAATTTTCTAAAGATGCTTGTAATGTACGATTGGGGTTGGTAGAAAATGATTTCAATCCATTTAGGTCTATAGTTGGTGAAACTCATAGCACGTGGCCCGTGGTATTGGTTCTGTATAATCTTCCTCTGTGGCTTTGTATGAAACAAAATTTTATAGTACTTTCCACTCTTATTGATGGACCTATAAGTCTGGGGATAAGATTAATGTTTACCTTCAACCATTGATTGATGAGTTGAATGAATTTTGGGGCGATTGTGTGATTAATTATGGTTGTGAAACAATAAAATGTTCAAACTACATGCTACTTTATTATGGACAATCAATGACTTCCCGGCTTATACAAATTTATCAGGCTGGAGTACGAAAGGGGAATTTTCTTCCCCTTGTTCTAATAAAATAAAATAAAAATATGGCTTAAACATTCTAAAAAATGGGCATACAAGGGTCACAGACATTTTCTCCCCCCTCAGCACGGGTTTAGAAAGGATAGAGTGGCATTTGATGGTTCTAGAGAGTTCATCCCAGCACTAAAGATCATGAGAGAAGTAGAAATATTATCACAAATTGAGAAAGAAAACATCCACATAGTATATGAGTTTCAGGATTTGGTGGCTCATCCATTACCTAATATTCAAGGTGTGGGTAGACAACGCAGTCACAATTGAAAAAAGAAAATCATTTTTTTCAATCTCCCTTATTAGAAAACTAACATGCTAAGGCATAATCTGGATGTCATGCACATTGAGAAAAATGTTTGTGATAATATATTGTGGGTCATTTTAGGTGTCAGTGGAAAATCAAAGGACCATGTTAATGCATGATGTAATTTGGAAGAAATGGGTTAAGGAAATAGTTGAATTTATAGTTGGCTGAGGGAAATAAGGTATATATGCCTACTGCATAGTATACGATGACTAAAAGTGAGAAAGAGACATTTATTTCCATTTTGAAGATGCTCAAGGTGTCTGATGGTTACTTTTCTAAAATTTTAAAGTGTGTGAACATGACGAGAAAGACATTGCAAGGGTTGAAAAGTCACGACAATCACATACTACTTCAGCAGTTGATTCCAATTGTAATTTGTGATTGTTTATAGCCCAATGTTGTTCAATCGTTGATTGAGATGAGTAATTTTTTTAGACAGATTTATCTAAGAAATCAAAGAATGAGTGATTTAAAAAAAATAGGATTGAATTGTACTTACGCTTTGTCACTTTGAGAAACTATTTTCCCCCTCATTTTTTGATGTTATGGTTCACTTGACAGTGCACAGAACCGATGATGTAATGACTACTACTCTAGTGCAATTCGGGTGGATGTATCCTATTGAGCGATATCTGAATACATTGAAATGGTTTGTACGCAACATAGCTCATTTGGAGGCATCAATAACCAGTAATTATTTGATGGATGAATGTACTACTTTTTGTGCAGAACATCTTATAGATGTTGAAACAAAATTAGATAAGCTCTCTCAAATTCATGATGGTCCAGTTGGAGAAGGAATTATATTTGATTCGGACAACATCAAGTGGGTATAAGCTCATCAATATATCTTGTTTAATACTCCATCAGTTTCACATTAATGCAGTAAGTCTCTAATTACTTTTATTGTTTAACTTTTACATGTTTTATTTGCATTTATAAAGTTGATCATTTAAGCATCGCGTTATCATTTTCATGAAACACATTAATGAGCTAAAAGAAGAGGTGTCTTGTGCGAGTGACTATCAAATTCAATTATCTCATTATGCATCAGTTCATGATTGGTTCAAGGATTTTGTACGTATAAATTGATTCTCATTATGAGTAAAGTATAATACTAATTTCTATCTGTATAAATTATTATTGAATTCTGTGAATTATTGGGAGTTAGTTGACCCCACACTAACTGAAAAATTTAACCAACTAGTTGAGGGTCCATCTATAATGGCTCGTCGTTATAAATTTATAGATGTTAATGGCTTTCTATTTCGTATTAAAGATGTTGATGGCAAATGAAGAACACAAAATAATGACATCAGTTGTTCAATCGTCGATTCTGGTTATTACTATGGTCAATTGACAGATATCATTGAAGTTGTATATGCACACGGGTTGAAATACATATTGTTAAAGTGTAATTGGGTTGATCCAGTCCTTGGAAATAAAGTCGATCAATATCAGTTTACATTGGTGAATTTTAACAATATGTTATACAGAAATGAATGAGTTAGTAATGAACCTTTCATTTTGACATCACAAGCGAAACAATTTTTCTTCTTGACCTTGTCATCGAATCTGAATTGGAAAATTGCTGTGAAAATGTCCCAACAATGAGTGTTTTTAATTTAATGAGATGAACCCGAGATTGTTGTCTTTGTTGCACAGTAGCTTGATCAATGTACCATAGTTCAACGTGAAGAAGATATTCATTGGGTTAGAGAGACCATTGAAGGAGAAATAGTCAACTTGCATGTTTAATGAAAGGTATGATTGTTTTCCCGCTCTCCGGTTTAAATGTTTTTTTAATTGTTTAACTTTTTATGAATTGTTTAACTTTTTTTTATTTGTTTAAATTTAACGTCTTCTGTCAATTTACAAAATCAATTAATCTGTTTGGGTAATTTTCAATAGAATATTCTATTAATAATGCTTTTTATGACTGCAGGCATGTTAGGGGAACATGCACTATATCCACATCATTGAGCAGATCCATCTACATCTTAGTGTCGAGGTATGTATGAATATAATCTTTCTTATTTGTTTAATTAATCGTTATCCATATATATATGCGTGTGTATATATGTATATATGTTTAATTATGTATGAAATTTTTTTCAACAGGATCAGATTCGACCGCTTCTTCCTCTCGTAGGAGAGACCTTGGTCGTAGAATTTCATCTTAGAATTATGACACAACACTAGTCGTATCATTTGATGAGAGGTACCATCCTGTGGGAGTGATTCCCCTTACATTTATTCATCACCTAGGTCATATCATATGCAGCCCACACCGATTTTCATTGACCACATGTGACTGAACATCATTCCCTCATGATACATTAGATCTGTTATAGAGGGAAGTTCAAGTAAGAGGACCATATTAGATTCATACCTATGTTTAAAAAATAGTAACATGTGTGATTATTTTCTTTCTTAAATATAATAATCTGAAAGTGTGCCCCGATGAGTTTCGGCTAGTGTGTATGGCCAAATATCGAAAAATGTTGAAAGATTATAAAGGAATAGTCAAGAGAGATCAGTGGGTACCAAATGTGGGTGCCCCAGACATTCTGGAAGGAGTCCCAAAAGGTGTTCTCTAGTCTTAGTGGAATAAGATAGTTGAATATTGGTTTACTGAGGCTGTTGCGGTTAGCTTATTTATTTTGATTTATATATTTTCAAAGAATGTGTAGCATTTTACATATTTGCAATTTGAATTAATTGAATGTAGGAGGTATCAACACGTCATTCCGAGAATCGTGCGATGCAAGGACCACCTCACAAGCTTGGGACTCGTCACGTATCCCAAATTCGATATGATGTATTTATTATTCAATTTTTTTAATTTAGTATTTAATATGTTATTCTGTTCTATATTTATATCTTATTGGTATACAATTACGAGAGCAAGGTGCACCAACTGATAAAATGTCGGTGTTGATGGTGACTCGTGATTGACATGATCAGGAGGTTGCAGCTCTTATAGTAAGTTTTTGTACTATTTATCAATACCTACATGCATTTGTATATAAACATGTATTTATATTTAAATATTATACATGCCCAATTTGAAGTTGAGTTAGCACAGTTGCCAGAGGACCAATAACAGCTTGTCACGCGAATGAATGTGATATTTCATCGCATTATTGGTCGTGATGGACATGGCTAGAGTTTGACCTATAGAGTAGGGATTCCTCGTTCTGTAGTTTCACGTGCTGAGGTTGTGCCACCTATTGTTGCTGGGATGACACAACATATGATAGATTTAGAGTGCCATAGGCGGTCATTAATGTTTGATTTTTTTATCATCACTGACCACTTTTAGTGGTTGCTCATGGGTCTGCTGGCTGGATCATCAGCAACCACCAAGCGGTCGCTGTTGGTTTTTTTAAAGGGACCTATAGTGACTGCCTATGACATTCGCTAATGGCTTTTAGCATCGGCCCAACTACGCCCGCCATATGCTGTCGGAACGCGGTCTTTAATGACCATTAACGACCGGTTTTGTCGATCACTAATACCAGTATTTGTAGTAGTGGTCCCTCGCAATATCTCATATTAATTTATATTTGTTTGCACATTTTTTGCAAGGATAATTGATATTATTTCTATCGAACTCTTGTGAAAACTGTAAACTCCATGAATTCCTTAAAATTTTATCTAGACGTTCTATTCAGAGATCAATCCGACTATTATCTATATCAATATTTGTACAATCCACAATGAATAAAGCATTTGAATCAAACTTATAAAATTAATGTTGTGATCAAATAATGTAAATGAAATAAATGAGTTACGGTAATAATTTTTTGTGATGGTATAATCGTTTAAATTATAATGAATTTATAACACATAACTATGAACGCATTTAATGCAATAATTGTTTTTTTAATGATTTCATTTAATTATTTTAATTTCAACAATTAAATATTAATAAATGATGTCATCCTGAATCTAAAAAACGATTTTATTGTTATTGAATAATAAAAAAACGATAGATACTTTTTTCAATAAAATCATTTTATATTAAATTAAATGTGATAAACACCCGTGAAGATAAATAATGTCTCGTACGCACAAGTACACACCCTGCAACGGACAGGTTTACTGTCTTCCACATGCCTTCATTCTAATTTTTTAATCGAAATTGTGTGCCGAGAAATATTAATGTATTTAGCAGAATGCAAATAATTTTCTTTAAAAAAAACATCTACCAAAAAAATTATTCATAAAAGAAAATCTTTTCTTACATTTTTTTTACCTTAAGCGGTTTTCATATTTTGGATTCGAATGAATATTTGATAAAAAAATTAGTTATTTAAAATATATTTTAATTAATTTATTTGTTCCTAATTATTCTCGTTTAACTCTCTAAATACTAATCATTTATCCATTTTTTTTATTTCATGAAAAGACGCTTTTAAGAGTCGAGTTTGAACACATATCTAAGTTCTATCCACCCACCAAAGGGATTTACATGAAATAATACGCCAACAAGTGTTATTTAACCTATTTGACAAATAAAATACATTTTAAAAAAACTAATCAATAAAATTACAAATTCACAAATGAATTAATAATTATTAACAATGATTAATTATTGATATTGTTAAAATTAAAAAATAATTAATCAATTAGTCAATTCATTAATAATATATTCATTAATAAAAAGTAATTATTAATTTAAAATTCATTAATAATAATTAATAATTAATTAATAATTTATAATTAACATGTAATTAAAATTTTAAATAACATATAATTAATAAATATAAACAATTGATAATTAATAATTAATAATTGTTAATTAATAATTAATAATAACTAATTCATCAATAATAAATAAAAAATAACAAATAACAAATAATAATTAAAAATTACAAATTAAAAACTTAAAAATTTAAAATTTAAAATTATTAATCAATGAAAAGAATTTGCAAATGATTAATAATAATAAATAATAAATAATAAATAATAAATAATTAATAATTAATAATTAATTTAAATAATTAATAAAAAAATATTATAAATAGTGAATAATTAATAATTAGTAATTAATAATTAAAAAATAATAAATAATAAATAATAAATAATAAATAACAAATAATAATTAATAATTAATATAAACAATATATTTTTAATAATTAAATATAATAAATAATATTTAATATATAACAACTAATTAATAATTAATAATTAATAAATAATAAATAATATTCAATAATTAAAATATTAAAAAATTAACAGCTAATAATTAATAATTATAAATTAATAATTATCAAATATTTAATAATTATAAATATCGAATAAAAATAAATAATTAACAAATAAAAATCAATAATAATGATAATCAATAATTAATAATTAATAATTAACAACAAAAAATTAATTAACATTTTGAATAATAAATAATAAATAATAAATAATAATAAATAATAAATATTAAATATTAAATAATTAATAATTAACAAGTAATTGAAAATTTAGTTGATTAATAATAATAATAATAATAATAATTAATTATTATTAATTTCATGGAGGTTTTAAAAAAACCATCCCTAAAAATAAATAATAAAATAGTAAAATAAAATTTCACATTTAGTGATGATTTTAATCACCACTAAATTATAGAGATTTTTTAGTAAACCGTTACGAATTAGCGATGATTTTCTAAAACCTCAAATTTAAAAAATGAAACATTTAACAAAAATTTTAAAATGGCCGATAAAAACTATTAAATGACATTTTCCCTATTGTGTAGTACGAAGGGATTACAATCCTTAACTCAAGTGACCATGATTGGTCAAATTTTCCCTTGGTATGAAGTGACCACGAGCCTTCAGTCATGTGATATTGTTTTTTATTGTCATTAAAGAGGATACATGGTTAGAATTGCAATATAGACTTTGGATACTTTGTTTGACATATTAATTATTTTGGTAGGATGGTGTGATCATGTTTTTACTTTATTGCACCAAATGGGAAAGTATTGAATGTGGGGACATGATCGAAGATGGTGGGTGGAACATGATCACAAGGGGTTATATTGTTCACACTTAAATGGGTAAATGTCATATATCATTTGAATAAACACACTACACCACACCAGAAGTCAATTTTTGAATTATATCATCGAAGGCCACTCTTTTTGTGTGTATCCTTGACTAAAATATATAATGGACATCAAATATAAGCGATATGAGGCATCATCACAAGAGAGATTAAAAATACCCTATTGATGGAAGAAAGTTGAGTGGCTAACTACACTGAAGATAGAAAAGAGAGGAGATCTGAAGAAGGAGATTGAAGAGCAAAGTGCGACGAAGCAGAACGAAGCATCAAGATCACCATTCAACTTTTATAATAAATTTTATAACATTATCCTCAAATTTATCATCACACATTTATTAAAGAAAACCATTTCATGTTATGTGAGCTATGATCTTGGCGTATGTATTTAGTTACACTATATACTTGTAAATTGTGGCTATCATATTGTATTCGGAGTACAAAATAGTTAGTTGTATGCACCCTAGATTGGCCTTCAATTTGATGGTGAGCCAAGTAAATGACAGTGCCTACTGTGTGTGTGTGTGTTACCACATTATTAAAGATCAGTTAGAAGTTGTCTCTATTCACTACGAGAAAGGAACTGTTACATAAAAGAAGATAAAAAAAGATTAAAACTAGTGAAAGTTCCGATTCACTCCAAAAGTGGGTCATTTTTGGGACTTGTTGGTTTACCATAAATAATTAGTATCAATGCCCCATTTGTGTTTCTTTTGATGATCTTATTTCTAATTTTGAAGGATAGAGGATCTAGTGAATCATAAAGGAATCCCAATCTTTTAGAGTAACCATTTTCAAGTCTGGAAGAACCAAATGCCCCAATATTTGTGGTCTCTCTATACGGATTTATATCCATCTATTGTGTTTTTGGGAATGTGTGAAGTCTAAATTAGTTGATCGATGTTAGTTGACCATAAGTAGTGGTTCTGAAAGATCTTCAGTTCATTGAATGTAGTGGCAACGATGATGTTTCCATCAGCATTTTCGGAAGGAGGCTTCCAGAAGGAGTTTATTCAGAAGGAGATTCTTCTGATGTTCTCATCTCCATTTGGTTTTGTTTCGGAAGCTCAACTGGGAATTTCAGAATATTTTTTATGTTTATTGTGTTGTTAGGAGATTTCTAATTTACCGGAGGTGACAGTTGTACTGAGGATTTCTATAGGATATCGGTAATGGGAACTATGGAATGGATAGACCCCCTCATTTCGTGGAGGTTGATGCAACTGGACAACCGAGTGGAACACTCAATAAATAAGAGTGTGCATACACCTTTGCTTATACGAATATAATGAGATTCCCTATTTTAGTAGTCCACATGACTTATTAGTCATAATTTGTAAAATTTTCTTTCCAGAGAAATGGAATTCTGTAATGTTTCTCCCATGGACATAAGACATTCAGTCTGAACCACTTAAAACCAAAGTGTTCTTTTTTTCTTACATTTACTTTCCTTTCATGAATATTTTTTATTTGTTTGAGTGAATGGGGATCAAGTTGTTTCTACTTAGTGTAGTGATTTGGGTGAATTATTTTCTTCAAAGTTCAAGAACACTAAGCATTAGAGAGTTCCTTCTAGAATCTATTTATCCCTGAGTGATTCTAGTTTGACTCATTCTAATTGTTTATCAGAAGGACCATGTAGTGGGATTATCAACAAGATGTATTAGAGGGTTGGTTCACATGAGTATCAATAGTTCGAATAATAGGTTAGTTAACATTCTCTTACTCAGACGTTTTTTGAATTTTAGTGGGAGTCATTGCTTTTCAGATGGACAACATCAGAGGATAAAATGTTTTGAATAGAAAAATTTGATTGAAGAGACTTCTATTTCTAGATAATATAGACGAAAGACTATCTCATTTAGAAATACCTAGAGCTTCCGTTTAAGGGTTCCAAATAGGAATAAATGGATAAAGGTGAATGGGAAAAGATGGATCATAAGTCACATGGTGTAATATGAATGTATTTAGTCTGGGATGTGGCTTTGAACAGTTGGGAGAAGAAGACTACAATGAAGTTAATGGAAGCCCTTGCAGGTATGTATAAGAAACCTACAACACTGAATAAAGTGTACTTGATGCAGCGACTATTAATCATGAGGTTATCATACAGAATATTTTCATCATATTTGTTGAATGATTTCAACTTAATCTGGAACCAACTGGAGTCTGTAAAGGTTACATTCACAGATGATGTTTGGTAGAATCTATTGTTATCATCCTTATCGGAATAATTGGAATGCATAGTGACAACTATGAGTAGTTCAAGAAAAAATAATGACTTTATGTTCACTGATGCTTGGAACTCGATTCTCAATGAGGATATCTAAAGGAGAGAGAGAGAGAGTTTAGCTTCTTCTGGTGATGTATTGAATACAAAAGGAATGGGGCACTCACCTCATCAGAAGAACTGGAAGCAATCATAGATGAAATCAAGGGTAAGTTGTAGAAGTAATTCTTATATAACAAGGCCTTTTTGTTGGAATTTTAGTAAAAGTGGTTACCTCAAGAAATATTTTCATGATAGGAAGGAAACCTATGGAAGGATTATATCTAGAGGACTTAGTGTTGAAGAAGGGAGTGGTATAAACCTACTTTCAAGTGTTTATACTCAAATAGAATCTTGGATCATAGATAATGAAGCTTTATTCCATTCCATAGAAGAAAAAGTATGCATGTCAAATTATGTATCCATACATTTTTGGTAGAGTGATTGTTATTTATGATAAATATATTGAATCTATGTTGAAGGTAGAAGTGAAAGTTCAGTTTATAAATTAAAGTTTCCTTATACTGAAGGATGTGCAATAGGTTCCAGGTCCTTAGAAGAACCTAATTTTAGATGGTTAGTTGGATGAAGTAGGTTTTGGAAGTAGTTTGACAGAACAATAATGGAATATTACTTGAGGATATCTTGTCATAGCTAAAGGTTTAAAATATATGTCATTACATCTAACCATAAGGGTATTGGTAGCTATACATTCTTGAATGTCATCTTTTAAAAGTTAAGAACTTTGGAATAATCGGTTTGGGCACCTCAGTGAGAAAGGTATAAATATTATAGTGGAAAATTGTATATTAAAGCTAGATCATTCATACTTTGGAAGATGAAAGAGTTGTATACTAAGTAAGCAACATAAGGTTTATTTCTATCAATCCAAAAGAATACCAAAATGTCAGAAGCTAGATCTGGTTCATATAGATGTTTGGGGACCTTCTATAGTTCTCTCTCATGGAATGGAAAAGTACTTTGTTACCTTTATTGATGATTCCACAAGAAAAGTATAAGTATAGTTTATGAAAAATAAAAGTCCAGTGATTTGAATCTTTATTCAATGGAAGGATATGGTGGAGAGATAAACCAGAAGCAAACTAAAATGTCTGAGGTCAAACAATTGTGGTGAGTTTACCAAAAGAAGTTTTTGAAACTATAACAGGCACAAAGGGATCTGACATGATAATACTATTCTAGAAATACCTAAACAAAATAGTGTTATTGAGAAAATGAATTGATCAATGATGGAGAGTAAAAAAATAATTTTGTTATACTTTGGAATTCCTAAGGAGTTTTGGGAGGAAGTAGTGGGTATAATAACTTACTTAATCAACATAAGTCCATTGAAACCAGTTTGAAAATAGTTACTAAAATAACTATGCTTTGGTAGAGTACTGGAAGTTTCTTTTCTTAGAGTTTTTAGAAGTTTATTCTACACACATGTGAAATACAAAGACAAAGATAATCTTGAAAAAAAATATCAAGCATAATTCTTCATAGGTTTTGTAAAAAAAGAATCATTTTTTTGCTTTGGGATAATGAAATGAAGAATGTTTTTAGAAGCTATAATGTTCTCTTTAATGAGAAGATCTTGTGGAAATTTTAGATTTTTAAATGAAAGTAGGTTGAGAATAATGATTCAAATTTAATTCAATTTGATTTTACAAGTGGTTCCAGAAGATCACAGGTACCAAAAATTTTAAATGTATATGTGTTTATCAAAACATAACATGTTCTGAAAAGTTCAGAGAGTATTGCATGTTGTTCGAAAGTACATCCAGTGGAAGACATACTTGAAATCTCAAGAAACGCAGAATCTCAATTTAAAGATCTATAAGGTGAAGATATGGAAGTTTTAGTTTTGGAAAAAGTTGAATCATAGATTAATGTGAGAATATATTCAAGGTATAGATGACCGATACATTAGTATGGAGCTAACCAGAGTTCTTACTTTTATTGGTTGTGGGAGAGCTAGAAAGTTTAGAAGAAGTGGCTACTCTGGGTGATTCCAGAAAGTGGGATTTAGAAATGCAAGAGGAGTTAGATTTAATGCAAGTGAATAACACATGGGATATAATAGAATTACCACTATGGAAGAAAGCACCTGAAAACAAGTGGGTTTTCTGATTTAAATAATAAACTGATGGAAGGAAGAAGTATAAGGAAATGATGGTTATGAATTATTTTTAATATAAGGAAGGTATTGAATTATTTTAAATATTCTCTCATGTAGTTAAACAAACTACGATCCGAAATATTTTAAGTACGGTTACTTCTAGAAATTTTTATATTGAAAATATGGATGTGATGATGACTTTTCTTCATGGGGATTTGGAGGGATAAATTTATATGAAGCAACCAGTTGATTTTGTGGACAATCAAAATTAGGGATTGGTGTAAAAACTAAAAAATATTCTTTATGGTTTGAAACAAGCACCAAGGTGTTGAAATTGGAAATTTGATTCTTTCATGGAAGAGAATGGTTTCACATGAATTAACTCTATTTATTGCTATTATAGGAAGGATACTATTTACAATGAATTCAATATATCACTCTTATATATAGATGATATGATTCTAGTGGGTTTAAATATTCAGTTGATTTAGAAGTTGAAGAAGGAATTGTGTGGGAGTTTGAGATGAAAGATCTTGGTGAAGTAAAGAAGATCTTGATCATGATGATTGAACAAGATAGGATGATTGGGAGACTAGTTTTATCACTAAAGGATTATATCCAACACATCATTTAGATATTCAAAATGAATGGATGTAAGTCAGTTTGAATTTCTATCACTAGTTACATTATACTTTCAATGGAGTAAGAACCACAAGAGAAATAAGAAAATAATTAAACGGAGAAAGTTCTATATGATTCATCATTCAAAAGTTTGATGTATTCTCTTGTGTTAACTCCTCATAATATTTATCATACAATGGGAGTGGTAATCCGGTTCATGAAAAATATAGGGAATGATCATTGGGAAGATATAAAGTGGATTATTCGATATCTCAAAGTAATGGAAGATAGAACTATTTAGTTCAAAGATGATGATCCTTTACTTGGGTTTGTAGATGTAGAATTTTGGGGTGATTATAATAATTTGAGCAGTATAATTAGATATTCTTATACTTTTTGTGAAACTGTGATCAGTTGGATGTCCAGGTTATAATCAGTGATTTCACTTTCTATAATAGAAGTAAAGTATGTGGCTGTGATGGAAGCTAGCAAGGAGGTGGTGTGGTTGGGAAATTTAGTTAAATAACATGGATAAAATTAGGGGAAAGTGTTACTTTAATATGATATATAGAGTGCAGATCATTTTTCTAAGAATCCAATGTTTCATTTAGAAAATAAACACATTAATCAGATGTACCATTACATCCATAAGATACCGAAAGATGGTGAGTAGAAGTTACATATGATAGATGAGAAATATAATCCAATAGAAATGTTCACCAAGATATTGGGTCTAGATATACTAACAAAAATTCAAACCTCGGTTGGGAATGGGTGAATGGAAGGAGGTAGAGAAGCATTGTATATAGTGGAAGTTGAAGGTGATACTATGGTTTTCTCTAAAGTAGTCTTCTAGTGGGATATTGTTGGGAATGTGTGAAATTTACTTCAATTGATCGAAGTCATTTGACTAGAATTATTGGGTCCAAATGATATTTAGTTCATTGAAAGTAGTAACATTGATGTTTTTTCATTCAACATTTCTCAAAGGAGGTTTATAAAAGGAGTTTTTTTGGAAGGAGGTTCTTTCGATGTTCTGAGCTCTAGGTGGTTAGTTTAAGAAGCTTGGCTGGGAATTTTTAAAGATAATAGGTTTTTAGTTCTCTATTCATAGGTTTCTAATTTACCAGAGGTGGTGGCCATACTAAGGAATACTATAGGAGATTTGCAGTGAGAATAATGGAATACATGGAATCCCACATTTCTCAAAGGTTGGTGAAACCAGATGATTAGTTGACATACTGTATAAATAAGTTAAGGAGGACAACTTTTTTTGTATAAATGTAACATTATTACTTGTTTTAGTAATCCACATGACTCATTATTCTCAAATTGTAAACTTTTATTTCCAGATAAATGTAATGTTGTAATGTTTTCCCTATGAATGTAGGACATTGAGTCCAAACCATGTAAAACCAAAGTGTTATTTCTTGATTAAATTTTCATTCCTTTCATGATTTTTTATCTATTTGAGTGAATAGGGATGAAGTTGTTTCAACTTAGTACAATGATTTGGGTGATTTATTTTCTTTCAAGTTCTGAAACACTAAGATTTAGAGAGTTCATTTTGAAATCTGTTTCCACCATAGTTTTTTTCGATTGAATTCTTCTGTTTTTTTATAGAAATGATAGTTTGGATGGATTCTAAACAAGTTTATAGATCAACCCTACCCAAAGAATATATTGATTCACTCATAAACACATATAGATGAAAAATTAAAGTCATTGTAAAGGAAATAAATGCCTCAAGATGTAGTCATTTAGAAACTATGTATCAATGGTGATGGGATACAATAAATCAAAAAATTTATAGAAAAATATTACAATTTTTTTAGGGTGAAGAAAAGTGAGAGAATAAATACTTTATGTTCTAAGGAACTAGTTATATAGATTTAAAAATGATGACTATAAAATATTTTGATTCAATTTTCAATAGATCTATTGGTTTGGTAGATTTCATTAAAGGAATTAGAGAACTAATTTAATATGTGACTTTATTAAAATGAATAATAAGAATAATCCCAACATATTTTAATCCAAAAGAATCAATTATAGAGAAAATATACCTAAATACAACGTACCTTCATGGAATTAAAATTATTATAGAATCATATTAGATAAAAATATAAGATGGATCATCAAGTAATGGGAATGAACCAATGGAAATGGATTTATAATCCATTGTAAATATTATTATGAAATAGTAACCCAAGTATTAGAGTAAAAAACTAATGAAATTTATTTTAAATAACCTTAGGAAATGAAAAGGAAGGTTTATGGAGAATATTCTTCTAGATTGTTTCAAATATGAAAAGGTTAGACACCATTCTTATAAGAGTCCCAATAATTTGAAATACCATTATGTTGGAGAAGATATATCCAAAAGGATTTTAAATAATTTCAATAGTGTAAAGATCAACAAAATTTTAAGAAGATTTAAAAAATAAATATATTTGTTGTTAATAGATAATGATTGTGATAAATTTGATGTATAAGAATAAGAAATATAAGGTTGTCAAGATAACCACAAAGATTATCAAGTGGATACCCCTATTTATAAACACACCTATTATATTACTATAGATTAATAATATAAAGTTGATGGGATTATTAACTTGGAAGCAAAAATTCCATGCACTTTGGAAGAATTATATAGTCAATGAGTGAAAGAAATGAACTAGAATGATGTCACTCATAAATATAATAAAGAAAAAGAGTTAAGTAATGAATAAGATAAATCCATATAATAGGATCTATATATGTTGAAGGGTAACAAAGGCAATGGTATTATGATTGAACCGATGTGAAAATTTTAAGAAACATTCTTAATAAAAAATGTCATAACTAATTTTTTTGAATAAATAAAAAGAAGGATAGAGTTGCGTTGAAAAAAACCCCTCAAGGTTCTATTTTCATTTTTTATTTGGTTTTGTTTGTTGAAAAATAAAACTGACAATATTATAGCATGGATGTTGTTGAATAAGGAGTTTTGAAGGTGGAACAGTCTCCCATTATTTGATATATTTTTGGGCATGAAAATTGGATTTTTTTTATGGAAAAGGAATGAATCCAAAATAAGAAAATAAGTGTACCGCATAACTCCTAGAGGAGTTTAGGATGTATTTTTAATAAAGGAATATTGAGCACATAGTAGTTTTTCTATGCAAACTGCATAACATGTATGAAAAAACATGATGAAAAAATGGCTAAGGAAATTCAACCACATATCAAAAATTCCATCTAAACTAAAAGGGTTCTAATTGTTTGTGGTTGAAGTTGGTGAGTTAGAGTCCATTATAAAGGTTGACCATCGTTTGTGGTTGAAGGAGGTGAATTCGAGTCCATTTCAAATGGTTTTCATCATTTTCAAAGATATGGTGTTCTAGAGGCTTCTGTAAGGGGAGTTATGCAATATGAATGATAATTCACAAAGGGGTTAAATTTAATTGTGATTATTGGGTTTTCTAGGTTTCTTTTCCTATATAAAGGACACCCAACCACTTATTTAGGTGTAATGAAATAACTTATACACAACAATCACTATAATAATTTAGTGAAGTCTGAAAGTAGTTCATGAAGGATTTGAGTTTGTGAAGGATGTAGTCCACAAAGGAAGTTATGTTTGTACAAGATATTTGTTTACTGTGAAATGTAACATTCAAAGGAGTAGTGGTTTGTGAAGAATTATCCATATTAAAATTATTCAGTTCACAATTATCCTATGTTATGTGGTTTAAAAAGTATCATGAAGGGTTTCAAGTTGTTCACAGAGGAAGAAAAATAGTTCATGAATGGACCCCCTACAAAGAAATCACTATGTGGTAAAGTGGATTTCAACTCTTGTATGAAGATAAGATTCATGTGACACTCATATATGTTTGAAACTATTCTTAGGTGATTCATATCAATGAAATAATCTTCCTAAGGATAATTTCACACACTTCAGTAGAGTGAGAGAAGTGAGATTTTAAATTGTGAATGGTTGTAAAACAGGTGGGATATTGAGTCCACTCCAAAACTTGTAGAATCAATTCACTTTAGTGTATTTGTTACATTAGAACATTTCCTTTATATTCTCCTTGGACATATCTTAGTGAGGGTAAAACAAGTAAATTTTTTTATCCAATGCATGTTTTAATTTAAACTTATTCTTCTCTATGGTAAGAAGATATAAGAGTGTTTTTTTAATGAGGAAACAATATCTAATGGGGAAGTTTATTTAATCATCCGTACCCTGATTTACCCCCCTCTTAGGGTAGAGAACCTGGTGGGGATAACAATCAGTAAAAAAGAATGAGGTTAAAATACGTTTTTTCACTTTTAGTGGATGAAATAGAGGTTGTTAATCACAAAGGGATTTTGATCTTTTATGGAAAATTTTTTAATTATGGAATAACTAAATTTAGTTATACTTATAATCATTATGTATGGATGTATTTACAACTTAGATGCATGGTATTTTAACCAATAGGGATAGTGGATCATTATCATAAATAGACCAATGGTAATTGGATTTCTATGCCATAAGAATCAATGCTTTAGGGTGAGCTTTATCCAACACAATATACATAAATCTGATGTTGTTTAAGTAATCACATTCCATGTGGGGAATGTTTCATAGAATTTATGAGGGTGATTCAATATTATGTGAAGATAAATTTTAGGTTCTATAGAACATGTATAAGGACCTGGAAATTCATTTTAATGAGTTAGTTGATGAATTATTTGACTAGTTAAATGTAATTGTGGAGGATTTGTATGGTCTTATATAAATAATCATTGATGTAAAAATTAAAAAACACATCCTAAGAAGGCTATCACCTCAGTTCAATCCAAAATTATCTATACTATAGAACAAATATACAATGAAGCTGATATTGCGTAGTATACATAACACTCTTATCGTGTAAGAAATGTGAAATGATGATAATGATGCCATGGAAAAAGGGAAATCCAAATATGTAAAATTTAAGGCCATGAAGAAGCTTATAATGGAGGATGGTGTGATAAAAAAAAGGTGGATGAAGTGATTTCATTCCTTTCCCCAAATCTATAAATTGGAAATGGGAATTTTAATGGGGAACTTCCTCTCACATGCTTTCGTTTTGGAAAGGTTGGACATCTCATAGAAAGGTTCCCCAAGAAGTTCCATGATGATGATGAAGATGATTATGAAACTCCCAAAAATAAGTATTTAGATATTGTGAAAATAAAGAAAAATACCATACACAATTTCTTTAAATAGAATAATTATATTTCACAAGAAACTATCTATTCAGAAGAATTATAGGTAGAAGAGATGGAAGACTGTGAAGATCATAGAGAAAATTATATAGTGGTGTTGATTATAATCTCAATGTCAATAATGAGAGTAATAAAAGGATTATGGTTATGGTATATGTAAATGACATAATCTTTGGTAGATCAAATGAATTATAATGAAAACAGCTTGCTGACTTCATGAAATATGATTTTGAAATGTCAATGATAGGTGAGATGGAATTTTCCTTGGTTTAAAGGTGTTGTAAGGAGGGAATGACACATTTATTTCTCAATACAAATATTCCAAGTAGTTTTTAAGAATATTTGTAATGGATAATAACAAGGTAATAGAAACTCCATTTGCAACCTGAATGAAGATGTCATGACATGATGAAGGCAATACTGTGAATGTCACAAAATACAAAAAAATCATCGGGAGTATTTTTTATATAACAACAACATGAACCAATATTGTTTTTCCATATTCAAAATAGTGTGGTATAAATGATATCCCAACGAAATCCACTTACTTTTAGTGAAAATAATACTTAGGTATATCAAGGGAATAATGGATTTTGGTTTGTTGTATAATGAAAAATCTCAATAAAAGTTATTAGGATATACAGATGCATATAGGCCTGGTTAAACAAACAATAGAAAATCAATTCCAGGTGGTTTATTCTATCTTATAGGATTGTGTATTTCTTAGCTAAGTAAGAAAAGAGATTGAATTTATATGAGCACCACATAAGCTGAATATATTGTAGCCACTCAAGATTTCACATAGTTACTATGGATGAAGTAGCATATTGAAGATATGGGAGTTTAAGTGAAGTCTATGACAAGAATACATTGTGATAATTCAAGTTCTATAAATATTAGAAAAAAATCACATCCATAATTCATGGATGAAGAAAATTTAAATCAAGTATCATTTTATCAAAGAGAAGGTTTAACAAGGGCTTGTGAAGTTCGAATATGTGTCTATAGAACTAGAGGTTGCAGATATCCTGATGAAGGTCTTACCTAGAGAATAATTTGAATTCCATCAATGAGATCTTGGAGTTCAGTCTACTCCCCACACTTGAACAAGTGTGACATTAGAACCCTCACTCTTTGTGGTATGGTGTGTTTTTTCCCTTTGAGTTCATTGAAAAAGGGGGAGAAGATGTCTTAATCACAAATGGGGTAGAAACTGATAAGGGGAGCCATGAAGTAGGGGGAATTTTAAATCTCATGATGATGATGATGTTCATTTAATGAATATTAATCATTAAGGGAGTTCATGATGCAATTAGTTTACAAAAGTGTGGATGAAGAATGTTTTCCTCTCATGTTCCACACACTGTGTTGGTATTGAGAAATGTTTTTCAAGTGGCATCGATAACGACATAAGTTCATTGAAGATATTTGAATATTACTCTTGTTTCTCACATTGATCATGAAAAATGTGGGCTTAGGGTATATGTTGAGTAAATAAATTATTGATTTCTAGGGTTCCAAAGTGTGAGTAATTGTTTCAATAGATAATGTGTGTGTGAAAGTCAATAGATTTGTCTGAGCAGTTTTGAAGTGTTGTCAACAAACCCAAAAGAGAATATTGTTGGAAAAAATCCCTCAAGATTTCGTTTCAGTGTTTTTTGGGTTAGTTGTGTTTATTGAAAAATCCGGTAGACAACATTATAGAATGGTTTTTTACAAATAAGGAGTTTTAAAGGTGGCATATTTTCCAAATTTTTTCCTCATTTTTGGGCATGAATATCGGGATTTATTTTATAGAAAAAGAAGGATTCCCACATATGAAAATTGGTGGACCACATAACACCTAAAGGAGTTCATATTGGATTTTTAAGAAAGTTATATTTACCACATAAGAGTTTGACTATGTTAACCACATAGAAATTATGCATAACCATGAAGCAAAACCATAAAAGGAAATTCAACCACATAAAAATAATTCGATATGAACCATAAAGGATGCTCATCCTTTACGGTAAAACACTTTGAGTTAGAAGCCACCACAAAGGGTTCTCATTATTTATGGTTTAATGAGGTGATTTAATGGCTTTCACAATGGGTGTTCGTTGTTTGTGAAGAGACTATGTTGTAGAGGTTCCCACAAGGGGATTTATGTGTTATACAAACCACATAGCGAGTTCAATATGCGGTGAATGATCATTTGAAAAGGGGTTAAATAAAATTGTGATTATTGGGTTATTCAAGTTTATTTTCCTATAAAAAGGACACCTAATCAAATCCTTAGTTAGATAGAAACACATTAGAGATAATTATCACTTTAATATTCAGTGAAGTTCAAAAGCATCTCATACAGGAGTTGAGATCATGAAGGAGGCATCTTGAAAAGGAAGTTAAGTTTTTTGAGGAGTTTTATTTGTAGTGAAATTTAGATCAAAAATTAGTTATGGTTTTTTAGGCATCATACAAATTAAAAGTATTTAGTTCATGGTGAACCTATGTTGCACGGTGCATGAAATTTTGAAAAGGGTTTAAAGAAGTTCATAGAGGAAAAAAAATTAGTCTGAAAAAGGACTCTCCAAAAACAAATTTCTATATGGTGAAGTGGACTTCATCTCTTGGGTGAAGATAGAGCTTCATGGAACACTCATATATGTGTTAAATTATTATGAGGTTATCCATATTAATGAAATAATTTTCTAAAGGAGTGGTGCACACACTTCAGAAGAGTTAGAGTAGTGAGCTTTCAAACTATGAATTGTTATAAACCAGGAGGGATAATGAGTCTGCTCCAAACCTTATAATAGTAGTGTGATTTAGTGGATTTGGTACATCCACACATTTCCATTTTATTCTTATTATATGTAGCATAGTAAGGGACAACTGAGTAAAAATTTCCATTCCTTATGCATGTTTTAACTTCTACTAATTATTTTCTATGGGAAAGAGAGAGAAGAGAATTTTGTTTCATGATAAAACAAGATCCAAAGGGGAAATTGTTTTAATTAGTTATACCCTGGTTCACCCCCTCTTTGGGTAATTAACCTATTTGATCTAAAAAGTTTCTTGAAGAAGAGGTAATGACTTCCAAAATGAGAATTAATATTAAAGTAAATATTCTAACTAATATTTAAAACTGAATGTATTAAAATGAGTTTTTCCTATAAAAATAATATGTATTGAGGTTACAAATTCTCACATTAGAGATTATAATAGTTATACATTAATTATACTTGTTCCATTACTGATTTATATAGGTAATTGGGATTCAATATTTTTATATCACCTTGGTCTAGTGTTATTCTAATATGTTTTTAAAACATAACTGATTGGTCCGATAATTAAATTGTTAAATCATTTTATAAAAGAACCCCAATTTGTAACAACGAGATCATATAATGATCAAGGAATCACATTTTTTTATTTATATTTCCATCAATTCATTTTCTTGGGATGACCTAAAAAGTTTATTAGATCAAGAGTAAATACATTAACAATTTATAAGAGTTGGTGCCTTAGAAAAAACTAATTTTTAACTTTAGATTACAATTATATTCAGAGAATTGAATATTAATAAATATATTATCACATATTGAATATTCTTATATATGAATTTAACCTGATAATTTTCTAGTGTATCTACCACATTAAAAATTTCATAATATTTCCCTGCTATGATGGGAAACTTGAAGTGCTATAAAGATATTCATAAAATATATGTCATATGTAGGACCCCGAGACACCCTGAGAGGGGAGGGTTGAATCAAGGTGTCAACTTTTTCTTTTAAAACAAGGATCTTGTTCCCACATTGGTAGGAAATCCTTAAACCTGTAAGTTTGAAGGGAACAAAAATAAAACAATTACAAGCAAAGAGACCACACAACACTTTTACTTGGTTCACCACTAAGAGCTACGTCCAAGGAGCATACGCCAATAGGTTTCTGGTCGTACCTAGTTCCACTAAACTTCACTCGTTGTGGATTATAAGGTTTGGGTACAGACACTCTGTCCTAGGAATAGTGCCTTTACGAAAGTTCAGGGATAGCTCACTGCTTCCCTCAGATCACTTCGTTGACTCCCCCTGGCTCACTACCCTGGGTGAAGTCACACTCAGTTTATGGATGTGAAGGTCCATTAAATATATTTTCATTGAAGTATTTGTCTCTATTCAAAATGAGACATTTCTTGCATCGAAGTCCTAAATTGATGCACTTGAAAGCAGTGGACCACTGAACCAGATATTCAGAACATGTATTCAGCCTACACTGACAATTGCATGCAATAACTACCCTGTGCACAAAAATCTGAATTTTGCACACAAGACTTTTTTTCGTGTGGAAAATATTTCGCATAACTACACCCTTTATGCGCAACTTTATCTTTTTCACGCAGATTGAAATTTTTGCACACAACTTTTGCTTGTCCGTGAAATTTCAACTTTCCCACGCAACTCCCTTTTCACATAACTTTTACGTGCATTAGAACTCAGATATTCTCTAATTCTTCATCCATACCTAATGAGGGGGTTCACCTATTATTTCTAGGCATTGCTGACCCATCGTCCACAAAACCCACCATGTCGCGCAAAACCTTTCATTTTGTGCACAATGCTTTTCATGCAGGAACCATTTTCTGTGCACAACTCTAGATTTTTCGTGCAGCTCATGCCTTTACCATTTTTGGATGTTTTGATCCTAAAATGTGCCTTGCACAAAAGTTTACAAAACAAATACAATCTTTTACACAAATTTCTTTTCCAAACACACATTTTTCCATTTTCTGATTTTCTGGCCCAAAAATTTGGCAAACACTGGGAAATGACACCACCTTTAATACTATTGTCCGCTCGAACTATATGATCCCTTTCCTGGAAAACATTCTGAACTTCCAATGAAGATTTAAAACAAACACAAACCAAACTCCATTTCTTGTATAGAACGGTCGTGGCTTCAATAATATATCCCTTTGGGTTTGTTAGAAATCACAAGATAGATTCAATAGAGCACTAGCCACAAGCATACCTGAAATGCAAGAATCAACTCGGCCAACAATCTAAGTCTACGAGAACAATGATCAATGTAGAAAACAAGAGGGGAAGCATGAATTAAGATCCCATGTTTTGGAATTCTTAAAGATACCACACAAGATATTCTCTTAATGTTCCACAGAAGCATTACATATCATGAATGTATTCCTTATCCTCCTAACACTAAATTCTCATCATGTATTCCTTCTCCTCCTAACACCAAATTATCATTATGTTAGAGAAGAATTACATGTTCATTATATGTACATGTCCTAAATAATGAATTCATTCCTTTCTCCCCCATTTAAAATAAACCCAAAGACTGGTAAATGTTAATTAACTAAATCAAAACACCCCTGGATAGTATCTCTCCCATAAACCAACATCACATCCACAAACAGATTAAAAACAGTTAACATAACTGGGGAGAAGGGAATTTCGTAACCTCCTTATGAATTGGGAGGTGGCTGAACACCGAGGTTCAACCGATGTTTCTCAAACACAGCCGCTGACAGTGGCTTGGTTAGTATATCAACCACTTTTTCATCAGTTCCCACACGATCCATTTTAATCATGCCTTGGTCAAATTTTTCCTTGATAAAGTGATATATGATTTCAATATGTTTTGTATGAGAATGCTGAACATGATTCTTTATAAGATCAATTGCACTCTTTTTATCACAGTAAATCATCATTGGTTGTTTCACCTCATAACCAATATCTGTCAGTTGTTGCTTCATCCATAGTAGTTGAGTTCATACCTTTGTAGTGAAGATATACTCATCTTCAGCAGTACTAAGATAAGTAATTTCTTGTTTCTTACTCAACCAGCCAACACATTTCTGTCTAATATAGAATGCTCCACCACTGGTGGACTTTCTTTCCACTACATCTCCAGCCCAGTCATCATAAAAAAACACTGATAATTCACTATCCCTTCCTAAAGAAAAGTATAACCCATAATTATGAGTACCTTGAATGTACCTCATGATTATTTTTTCTATTTTCATATGTTCTTAATTCAGATTACTTTGAAATTGGGCTGCTAAGAAAGTTGCAAAGACAATATCAGGTCATGTTGTTGTTAAGTATACTAAGCTTCCAATAATCCTCTTGTACATGGTGGTATCTATAGAGGTCCCATCCTCATGCTTTCCATGTTTGGTTTCAACTACAATCGGAGTTGACATTGGTCTGGAGTCATGCATAATAAATCTCTTCAACAACTCTCTTGCATACTTTTCCTGAGAAATGAAAGTGTAATCCTTATTTTGAGTCACCTGAAACCACAAAAAATATGTGAGCTCCCCAATTATAGATATTTTAAATTTTTATTTCATGTGATTGGAAAATTCATCCATTGATTTTTTCCTACTACTACTAAATATAATGTCATCAATATAAACTAGAACCACGAACTGATCTTTCAGAGAATTATTCACATAAAGATTGTGATCTAGTCCTCATCTTTTGAATACCATCTTCTTGAGATAATAATCCAGCTGGTAATACCATGCTCGTGGTGCCTGATTTAAACCATAGAGGGCCTTATTTAGTTTACAAACCTTTGTTTCAACAGTAGCAAGAAAAAAACCACTGGTTGTTCGATGTAGACTTCTTCTTTGAGAACACCATTCAAGAATGATGTCTTAACATCTATTTGATATACATAATATCCTCTTTGTATTTTCATTGCAAGAAAAAGCCTGATTGACTCTAGTCTTGATACTAGAGAAAATGTTTTTTCAACATCGACACCTTCAATCTATGAATATCCCTTACACACCAGTCACACCTTATTTTTTATCACATTACCATGTTCATAATATTTGTTCTTAAAGATCTACTTTGTACCAATCACATCGTGACCTTCAGATCTCTTGACCAGATCCCATGTCTGATTTTTTTCATTCTGATCTAACTCCCCATTCATGGCCTTTACCCATGATTCATCCTTTGATGATTCTTCAAATGAGGATAGTTCCACAATTGATAGAAATATAGATTGTGCATTACTCCTCATTATTCCCATTTGTGTGGGTTCAATCCAATCCCTAATGATGTTGGATTGATCAATTTTTGCTCTTTGATTCCTCCTTAGATATTCAACTAAATTATCTCTAACTATGGTTTCAACTTCAGATTCTTCTTCCGAGTTAACATCATGATGTTACTCCTGATAGTTTTGTACACCTTCCTCTATTTATGTATTTTCATTTACTCTATATTCACATTATTCCTCATCTTCTATCTCATCAGCATAGGAATTATTAAAAGTATTTGGGGTTTTATCTTCAATTATCTTAACATCACTTCTTTCCCTTGATTTCCTTATTTATTTCAGATGAAACATTTTCTTCCAAAAACATGAAAGTATTTCAAAGAAGGCTTCCTTACATGCCAAAATTCATATAATGTCTTTGTTTCTCCCATATAAAGCCCCATTATATTTTGAATGTGCATTGTAGCTTTAAAATCTTTTTTCCAGTAATGGCGAGAGATACAAATCTCAACTAGCATAGTTCTGGCCATGTTGTTGACCTGTCAATTCCAGCACTCAACAACTCTATTTTGATATGGAGTTCTCAAAATAGCTACGTCATGTCATATTCCATGTTTTTATAAGTAATTCCCAAACTCAATGGATGTGTATTCTCCTCCATTTTCAGATCATAGGACTTTGATTGTCTATCCAGTATCATTCTTGGTAATTCAGCGATAAATTTTCATGCAATCAAGTACTTGAAGCTTCATGTGAATAACCATCACATAAGCTATTATACTATAATCATCAATGAAAAGGATGAAGTACCTCTCTCCATGAGTTCCAACAATGTTTATCGGGCCACATATGTCTTTATGGATGAGATCAAGAAGGTGTGATGCCCTTTTATTCTTTGGACAATATGAACTATATAATAGCTTCTCCCGTATGCAATAATCACAAGTATTTTCCCATTCATGTTTCATAATGGGGATATCCATGACTATATTAAGCTTAGATATCTTTTCCATGTCATGTTGGTTAATGTTCCCCAACCTTTGATGCCACCGGTTGTTTTCTTCTTTAATAGATATATAGAAAGAGTTCTTCTTACTGTCAACCTGATATAAGTTTCCATCTATTTTGTAGTCTTTCATGAGATAATTACCTATTTTTACCTTTATAGTGTAGCCTTTTTGATTGAAAGTTACTATGATCCCTAAGTCACAGAGTTGACTCACACTGAGGAGATTATGATAGTGACCATCTATATAAAGAACTTCTGTCTTATTCAACTCTCCATTGTCCAGAGCAGAATTTCCACTCCCTTTAATTTTCAAAGCACCATCATTACCAAACCTCACTATTCCATCAACCTTCTTTTTAATGTTCTTTAAAAGGTCAACATTTTCTGTCATATGGGATGAGCATCCACTATCAAGAATCTAGGTGATACTGATTTTTCTAGCTTTGAGAGATACTTCTACAAGATTGGATTTCTTAATTTTCTTATTCTCCTTCTATGATATATTGTATTGAGCATAGGACACTAATGGAATTATAATTATTTATTCCACATAATTAGATTCTTCATAACCATAATCTTATTATATAAAAGAAAACTTGTTTGTGAGAACAACACCATCGGGAGGGTGAGTATTGACCCGTCTATGAGAGTTCTATGAGTTTATCCTATCATACCTCTGCCTTCAATACATTGCTTTATGGCCAAAGTTAGAACAATGAAAATAGTATCCATAGAATCTATTTCTTATATAGGATGTAGGATATGAAATAGGTCTCCTTTTTTGACTTCCTAGGTCTTCCCCATTCAAATATCTCCTTTCCACTTCGCAATATGACATGGTATGACCTAGATAGCCACACAACTGACACTTTTTGAGAGTAAATGTCTTCTCACTTATATTTCTTCTCATGCATTCTTCCATGGGAAAATGGTTGGATTGCTATTCATTTATGAACGTTTTAGGATAATCTTCAGTTCTTCTTTTAGTTTGGATTGAGGGTTTCTTTTTCAGCACTTCAGGTAACTTTTCAGTGTGTCCAACTTTCATATTTTCTTTCTTTTGACTCTCTTTACTTCCAACAGTTGATGTCTTAGCATCACAACTGATTCCACTATTTCCCATGCAAGAGGTTCTTTGATAACTCAAGATTTTTTCAACCCCATCTAAACCATGCTTGGCTCTTACCAGTAATTCTGCATCTGAGAATCTTCCAACAATAATTTTCTTCTTTCCCTCTTTTGTGGTTGATTGACACTCGATTTTACTCCTAAGAGTAATAAATTCTTCCTCAAGACCCTAAACATTCTTGGACTTATCTTCCAATCTGGATGTAAGGTCATTGATTAAATTTTCTTTTTCTTTAATTCTAAGATTTAGTTTCACAACATCATCTATGCTTTAAATGATTGAAGACTATACTCTCACTAGTTCTTCTAGTCGTTCAATTTCAGCTTCAATCTCATCAACATATTCTAATGATTCTTCAACCATTTCTTTCCACATATTGCATCTGTTACATTTATTATCAATCTTGGAAAAGGCATCCTTAATTTAAAACTTCGGATCACCATTAGGAGTCATCTGATTATCTCTGTCTTTATCGATCGAGGGTTCTGACTTTTCAATGGTAGCCATAATGGAAGCATGGTTTCCAGTTTTAAATTCCGGTTCTTCTTCACAAAATTCAATATCATCATATTTCTCTTCATAGAAAAAACTCTTCTTTTGTACTTTCTTTCCATATTTGAAGTCTCCCTTTTTGAAAAACCTTTTCCATGGCTTCTCAGTTTCTTCCGCTTCACTCTCTTCATCATCGAACTTTCTTTGGTACTGAGAAGAAATGTTCCCAACTCATCCACAATGAAAACATACCGTAGGTAACTTACCTTTAAATTTACTTTTTTCCCTTCTTAAGATTCTTGGAAATGAGAGAAATAATTTCTTTTTCATCATCATATTCACCACCAATATCACCTAAAATTTTCAGTTTTTCCATGGATTTGAATTCCATTTCCTTGCTAACACAAGTTGTAACATCTTCTGGTTTGAATCTCATCTCATATTCCACTAGAATACTTAGCAGATCATCTAGTGATAGTTTAGATAGATATATTTCTTCAAGGGCTGACACATTTTCATTGTACATAGGTGAAAGTATTCTCAAGATTTTTTTATGATATCAATGTCTTTGATTTCCTCTCCAAGAGCTCGAATTTCTCCCACTACTTTAGTAATTCAATTGAAGAAGGAATCTGCATTCTCATCAGGATGCATCTTAAGATCATCGAACCTGTTGTGAAGGACTTGAAGTTTTTCCTCCTTCACTTTTCAATCTCCTAAATAAATATTTTCAAGTTTATCCCACATAGAATTTTCTAAGGTGCAACTCATCACCTTTAGATAAATCTTATCAGAAAGATACAGAGTGATAGCATTCTGAGCTTTAGTATCTGCATCAAGAACTTTCCTATCTGTATTAGTCATAGAAAGCCCTATTGGATTAGTAACTTGTATTCCTTGCAAAATAGAAAATAGAAAATACATTCCAAGGTATCTTATATGATATCTCATTCTGTTCTTCCAAATCTAAAAATTACTTCCATCGAAGTGAGTGATTCCCCTATCATTGACAATATTCACCATGACGACAAAGGACAGATCTAACACCAATAAACTCCCTCAGATACCACTTGTAGGACCCTCAGACACCCGGAGAGGGGAGGAGTGAATGAGGGTGTCAAATTTTTCTTTTAAAACAAGGATATTTTTCCCACATTGGTATAAACTTGTTAAACCTTTAAGACTGAAGGGAATAGAAAGAAAACAATCACATACAAAGAGACCACACAACACTTTTACTTGGTTCACCACTAAGTTCCACATCCAAGGAGCATATTCCGATAGGTTTCTGGTCATACGTAATTCCACTAATCTTCACTCACTATGGTTTACAAGGTTCGGGTACAGACACTCTATCCCAAGCACACTTCCTTTACAAAAGTTTAGGGATAGCTCACTGCTTCCCTCCGATCACTTCTGTTGACCCCCCCTGTCTCACTTTTCTGGGTGAAGTCGGACTCATTTTATGGATGTGAAGGTCCCTTTAATAGATTTTCATTGAATTATTTGTCTTTGTTTATCATGATACACTGCTTGCATTGAATTCCTAGATTGATGCACTTGATAGCACTGGACCACTGAACCAGATATTTAGAATATGTATTCATTCTACACTAACAATTTCATGCAACACCTACCCTATGAACACAAGATCTAACTTTTTCATGTAATATTTTCTTTTTGCGTGGAAAATATTTCATGATACTACACCGTTTACGCACAAATTTATCTTTTGCGTGTAACTTGAACTTTTTCATGCAACATTAACTTTTCCATGCAAATCCCATTCCACGCAACTTTTACACACATAAAAACTCAGATCTTATATAAGTATTCATCCATACTGAATGAGGGGGGTCACCTTTTATTTATAGGCGTCACTGTCCCCCATGCACAAAACCCACCATGTCGTGCAAAACCTCTCATTCCGCGTGGAATGCTTTTCACGCAGGAACTGTTTTCTGCGCACAACTCCATATTTTTCGCACAGCTCTTGCCTTTTACATTTTTTGACATTCTGATCCAGAAACATGCCTTGCGTGCTAGTTTACAAAACACCAACAATCTTGCACACAAATTTATTTTCCGAACACATATTACTCCATTTTCTGATTTTCTGGGCCAAAAAATTAGAAAACACTAGGAAATGATGCCACCTTCAATACTATTGTCTACTCGAACTGTATGATCCCTTACCTAGAACACATTATGAACTTCCAATGAAGATTGAAAACAAACAAAAACCAAACTTCATTTCTTTCATAGATTGTTCCTGGTTCCAACATCATATGGCTATATGACATCATCTGATGGGACACATATGATATAGATAGTCTGGTGTAATTACTCATAAGTGGATGTGACTTCATCTAATGAAGTATTCAATTGGTTGTCTCTATGATGGAATATTATGATGTTATACCCATTATTAAGGATTCCACATGTTTACATGTCATTGGATATTCCTATTTATGAATTCTTGCAATGATCCTTAGCCGTTAAGATTATTATTAATGAATATAATGAGTCATGTAATTAGATGCATTTCCATAAACTATTATGACATATGTTCATGTAGAATTTTTTTATGTTGGTTGCACCATGAAATATATGTTATTTATGAATAAGTTAAGGAAGGATTTGTCTCTTCCATCCTTTTAGAATTTGATATCTTGGTCCTTTGATTAGAATAGAACTATCAAATTAAATTCCATACACATGGTGTATTGAGGGGTACATTTTGGGATGCCAAAAAAAGATATATCAGAAATAATGTTTAATGACATGAGTATGAAATCTATTTGATTAGATATTGAGAAAAGGGAATTATATCACACATTGAGCGTTCAAATGTGGTTACCATTATTGCGACATCAACTTCTTCCTATATGGGTTAATTTACATGTTACTAGATATTGATATTAGACTTTAGGTAAAATAACACAATTACAATGAATAATAGACATAGAGGGTCACACACTTAGTGTTTCTATTGATCACAATTAAATTATATTTCAATTCAATTATCCAAATAAATAGTATTTTCCAGAATGATAAATAATATTTATTTCAGATTTATTGATCCCATATATTTATCCACCATTTTTATGTGATTTAAATATGAAAATAAATATTTATTCTCTAGATCATAAATAATATATATTTACTTATTTATCAGATTAATACTATGAAATATTCATTCTTTGGTAAATATCGAGGAAGGTGGATGGCCAGAGTAAGATACCTGGTAAAAAAATGATATAATCAATATAATTTAAATAAATATTAATTAATTTATTGATATTTATATTACCCATGAGATATAAATGAATCAAAGAAATAATAATAATAATAATAGTAGACGTGGTTTTCATTTAGGATTAAGAGATTGACTGAGGACCTTTGTGCAATTACCAACCATCTAACCCTAGTTCTATATATACCTGATTATATCATTTCTATGTGTGTGTGTGGATCATTTATTTTGAACAAAATTTCTCCTCCTTGGACAATTTTATCTCAATTAATATCATCTCTATATTTCCTCTCAATATAGAGAGAAATATTATTCCTTTCTCTTCCTTCTCAAGAATGAGATAACTTGAATCGATCCTTAAAAACCAAAATATTATGTTAGGATAAAAGGTGAGTGATGAAATATAACCAGTACCACCATATTAAAACTAGGAGTACCATCAAGGATGCTTCGAGATCAGGGATCATGTTTGGATAACTCTAGAGAGATTCTTCTTTGGATCCTCTCAATGTGATGATGGTGAAACTTGAGCAGAGGTTTGATCAGTCAACACTTTCATCAATGAAAGAACTCAAGACTAAGAAAGTTTTTATTTTTATTAAATTATTATAAATTTAATGTAAAATATCCTCTCTATGGTTTTGGGATTATTTCATTATGATTCTTTAGAAATAATCATTTAGATGTGTCATTCTTCATCATGTTCTTATGGTTTATTCATCATAATTAATGAAAAGCCATTGTTTAGCCTTGACTCAACCAACTTCCACAGTGCTCAAAACATTAAAGTGGTATAAGAGCAGTCATATTTAAATTTATAATTATTTATTAATAATTAATTGATTTATGAATTTTAAGTTAGTATTTCATTTCCACTTTATTCATTCTTTAATCTAAAAGATGATATATCTTCTTAATTTACCTTCATATGACAATAAACATGTTAAAAAGAGATAAAGATCATATAATGATCCTATCTAGAGGTGTTGAGGATTATAGATGGATAAAATGAAACTACAAAACTTGTATCTTGAAGGTTCAAACCATGTATCTAGGTTCTCTGTAATGGATATGAATCAAATTAATTTAGATATGCTGTGAAAATAAAACAACATAGGAT
The DNA here is from genome assembly GCA_963277665.1 of Viscum album. Classification (NCBI taxonomy): domain Eukaryota; kingdom Viridiplantae; phylum Streptophyta; class Magnoliopsida; order Santalales; family Viscaceae; genus Viscum; species Viscum album. The sequence continues at coordinate 436,758,626 of OY728142.1, read as the reverse complement.
GTCATTACACGATGCCTGTTGACCAAACCAGATTAAAACATGACTTATTGGACAACATGATGTGTATTTAGTATACACTCCATGTAGTCTATACAATTTTGTAGTAAAATTCTAAAAAATCACATTTTCAAATACGTGTAATTTATTTATTACATGGCACATAGGGACTAGAAGCTATGCAACATTAAGATTATACATTGCGTAGCTACTATACACATAGTGTACCTTATAAATGTTTCTGTTGAAATACATTTGGAGTCCATAGGTGTGTATTGAAGATAGATGGTGAGAAAAATACACAGTGTGTGGCTGTCTTGTACATTCCATATAACTTTTACCTATTTACATGGAGAGTAAAAAATAATTAATTACCCCATTAAACCTAATCATCATGTGTTAGTGTGTCATCAATTTACAATACATTCCATGTGATAAGTTTTAAATAATATTAAATTCATAATTAATTCCTATGTAAAAAATGGAGCTACACATCATGTATGGTCCTTACACGATGTGTACCCCACATGCGTTAAAAGTAGCTCACAACTCATAATTAAATACATTTCCATGTGTTATTTATTGATAGTACACATAGTTTAATAATGTGAAATCTCATTTATGTTATATTATGTGTGAGTTCATAGTACATAACAAGGTCCATGCAAGGTATTTCATATGGGTACATACCATGTTGCTTCCATGTACACACTGCGTACATAATTAATTTTAAATAAAGTTAGTATATTTAATTTGTTTAAAATTATAATGGATAGGATTATACAAGATTATTTGGAATGAATTATATCTAGTTTTTTTAAATGCATATTCATTTCATGTATTAATGATCATGATATTATACTGACCATTGTATATATTGGATTTCTTTTAATTTAATTACATGGGTTTTATAATTATTAAATTAAAATGATGGCCCATGTGTATCCCCCCTTTATTATATAGGACCTATGTGTCAATAGTTTCTTTTATGTAAATACATTAACCTTTCTAATCGTTACCCTCAAGTATGTGTGAGTAAACATATGTAATGGATATATCTCCAATGAGAGGTGGTAGTTTAGGACCAAAGTCAAGGTGAAGTCGACCCATAAGATACAAAGGTTGATGGTGAAAATCTACAACTTAAACTATGATCGACTCAAGGAGTTTATTCCCTTAGGATCATGGGTTAGTTTATCATCCACTTGATAAAACACCCATTATAAAATTCATGATCATTCCACATTGTTTATTTTATTTATGTTTGATGCATGATTAATTTTTATGGACAGTTTATCATGATCATGTAGATAAATAAATTAATAAACATGAAATATAGAAGTAAAATAATTTGGATTATGTGTAAATTTATTTCATCAAGAAATGGTTAATTAATTATTTAAAATAAAAATAATAGTAACAAGAAATTTTTATGCACAATAAACCCCCTTAAGTAAATATTAAGTCAATAAACTTTCCATCATTTGTCTTAAGATGCACCCATAGTTAAAGTGTTGGTTAGAATAATGTTGGGGTCACATTAAATTATTTGTATTATTAACAAAGATAATGCGTCAATTTAACTGAATTGGTATTGAGAGTAATTGATAAAGCCCGTTCAATATCTTTTTATAAGTAAGTGTTGCGGAAATACTAGTCCGGATTTCGGGATTGGAGAGTCCACCCAATGAATCAAGGACCTGTGATCTAATATTTGGAAAGACTGCCTACCTAAATACCTTTCAATGACTTATCAAGTTAAGGTTTGAGTTATGGAAAGAAAAATATGGATCTATGTCACTAGAATATACACATGATAGGAAATTATGAGATTAATGGTTTGGGTTGTTGGGACATGATAAAATAGTGGGAGACTAATAATAAAATTAAATTATTCTAGCTCACATATTTTAGTAATCCAGATAAAGTACTTATTTATGATTTTATATTGTTGTAATAAAATAGAAGGTTCGTCAACCACATTATCCCAATGATCAATACTGGTGAAATACTATCTCCATAACAACAATGATTTTTAGAAATTGTACAGGCACTTAAACATTTTATTATCCCATGAATGGAAGATTTATATGCTAAGATACCTAGTTTCCAATCCACATTATAAAAAGGTGAGTGATAAAGAGATAATTTTATACAAAAAAATACTTATATGATACTCTATATACCCAATGTTTTATTATTTCATCCATGTATGATGAAATCAGGAAATCTCATGACAATATACATGTATATATAAAGAACAAGAATATCTGATATCTTTATATGGTTAGAGGTAGAATGGATCAGTTTGAGATCACCAATAAATTATTTACATGTAAGATTGATGAGGGTGTCCCACATAGACTTCACATAGTCACAATTATTAGATAAATTGAGCATATAGATATTATAGGGTTTAATCTATCTGATGAATTATGAAATGATCACATTCTTGTTTCACATCATCAAATATTTTATAGATTTTTTTGTAAATTTTAATATGCACAAAAAAGATAATAATCTACCACATATATTTACTCTAATTTTCTAGGTTGACAAGGACATGAAACATGAGAACCCTTATATTGTTATGGTGAGCAAGAGGATCAAAAAAGTGAAAATCCCCAATTATACATTAAGTTTAAGGATTCTACAAAACATCTATCCAAGAGAAGAAAAATCAAGGGGAAAACAAGTGAAAATGATGATTTATTGTTTTCCTATGGAAAGAAGGGATACTAGAAGAATAAACACACCATGGGAAATAAGAAAGGATAAGATTTAGGTGTGTTCCTTATCAAGTGTAATCTATCTTATTCTACAAATTTTTTATTATATACAACTTGTGGAACTCACATTTTATCCAATTATAGGCTCTAAATAGATTCATAAGAGTTTCAGGAGGTGAGGTGGATATATGAGATAATAACAGAGTTAAGATCATAGATGTATCTACTGGATACTACCACACGACATTGTTGAAAATACTATTCTTTGTTATTAGGAATTTTTATTATGTTCAATCAATTTTCCAAAACATTATATATATATATATACATATTATATCATGATACGGATGAATTTATTTTCAAATTTGGGGATAAATGTTGATACTTTTATAGATATAGAAATTATTTATTTGTTAGATTACACAAACCAAGTAATGAAAATTGATATAAAATTAGGTTTTCATGACTCATATCACACCAAATTGTGAAATCATTGGCTATATTATGTAAAATAAAAACACTTGTCTAAATTATACCAAGATGGATATTTATATTCTTTTAAACTAAAACCACTTAGCATATTTCACACTTCTTTTCAAGGAAAAATGAAAAAATAACCATTTATTAGAAAGAGTGAAATGTCCAAAATGATTCTTGAATTAGTTCATACCGATGCATATAGAATCTTTCTAGTTAAAGTATGGGCTAGATAATTATATTTTATAACTTTTACTGATGAATTTATTATATATAGATATGTCTACTTAATAAGGTATAAGTCAACTTCATTTAATAAATTTTAAGAATAAAAGAATGAATTTGAGAACCAAATTGGTTAGAAAATAATGAATCTCCACTCAAACCATGGTGAAAAATATCTTAACCAAGAATTCAGTGATTATCTATGGGAGTTTGGAATCCTATATCAACTCACACTTTTATACACACCAAAATGTAATGATGTAAGTAAAAAAATGAAAAAAATTGTTAGACATGGTGATATCAATGATGAGTCATGAAATTATTCCATTTTCATTTTTGGGGATATTCATTATTGACAACTGAACCATGTTCCAACTAAAATGAAAAATACAGTTCCATTCAAATTATAGGGTAAAAAGAAACCTGTGTTTTTAAATCAACATGTATGGGGGTTTCAAAAACATTTGTTTAGGATACATCTGGAAAAAAATTTCACCTAGAGGTACTAAGTCTATCTTTATATGATATCTTAATGAAACTAATGAAAATACCTATATGAACCTTTAGATAAGAAGGATGTGGTTAACATACATCCCATATTTCTCAATAAGGATCACATCTCTAAAAGATACAATGGGATTGATATTGACTTTGATGGAGGTGTGGATAAAGATACACATGAGTTGGAACATAAAAAAATTCCACAAAACCCTATAGAAGAGGACATTACAGAGACACACATACTAAATAGGAGTACAAAAGGGGTTAGAGAATATGATAGTTATTGTTTTCTAGTCACTGAGTATGGTGAATCATTATTAGTTGATAATAATGACTGTATAACTTATAAGGAAGCAGTAAGTGGCAAAAAATATACCATGTGGAAAAAATACATGAATTCTGAGATGGATTCTATATATCAAAACTATGTATAAATTTTGGTATATCTTCTATTGGATGTAAATCCCATTGGTTGAAAATGTTTATTTAAGAAAAAACATGACATGGATGGATAATTCAGTACCTATAAGACACAAATGTTTGAAAAAGGGTATAAAAATGTTAATGAATAGAATATAAAAAAACATTTTCACCAGTTTCTATGCTAAAATACATATGAATTCTACTTTCAAGAGAAACTTATTATAACTATGATATTTTTGTGGATAGATGTAAAACAAATTTCATTAAAGGGAACCTTCAAGATAAATTTTGTATAGAAAAACCATAAAGTTTTGTGACTCCCAAGGATTAAAAAAAGGTATGAAAATTAAATAGATCCATTTTATATATTAAATCAAGCATCTAATTCATGGAATATTTTATTTAATTAAGACATGAAAAAATTTGGTTACAAAAATAATGAATATGATGTTTGTGTATATAAACGGTTTATTGGGAGTGAAATAATTTATTAATAGTATATATTGATAACATATTACTAATTAGAAATGAAATACCAGTTTTAAAGTCAATTAAGACATGGATAAACACATGATTCTCCATGAAAGAGTTAGGTGTATCAATATATATTCTTGGGATCAAGATCCATCGTGATAGTTCCAAGAGGATTCTTGGACTATGTCAAGGTATATATACTGACAAGATACTAAAGAGATTTAGTATATAACAATACAAGATAATATTGTTTCCAATCTCACATGACATTCATATTTATAAGAAAATGTGTTCTTAGATACAGAAGGAGAGACAAATAATGATAAGGATCCTATATGAATCCATGATAGGGTTAGTCATGTATCCTATGATATGTATCATGATAGATTTCATCCATGCCTTAAGTGTGGTAGGATGATATCAAGATAACCTAGAATATTTCTATTTGATGGTATGAAAGACTATCTTAAAGTATCTAAGGTGTACTAAGGATGTATTTCTAATTTATGGAGGAGATACAAAACTAGTCATCAAGGGATATATAGATTCGAGTTTCCCAATAGATCAAGACTATCTAAAATCATAATTATGATATACATTCACTCTCAATAGAGGTTCTATGATATGGAAATGATCAAATAAATCTAGGGTCATTAATTCGACAACAGATCCAAAGTATATTAAATCTTTTTACATAGAAAAATAAACATCTTTGATATGAAACTTTATGCAAGAGGTTAATGTGATTCCTAGCAATAAAGATGCTATCACACTATACTATGATCATAATTAATTATAGGATCTTATAAAGTATCCAAGGCTATAACATCATATGAAGCATATAATTTGGAAGTATTATCTATTGAGGTATTTTTTAGAGAGGTGAAGTATCGGTGAAAATAGTTTATATGGATGAAAACATGGTGGAATCATTCACTAAAGCTCTATCTTAGTAGAATTATAAACATCATATGATAGCTAACATACTAAAGCTCACTAATAGTTGTATATAATCTATGTGGGAGTCAATTAAGGTTATTTCTCTATAACCAACTACTTTAAACATTAAATTAGCTATATATTCATAGAATTGATTATTAATAAATGTATTATCATATATTAATTATTATTTTGGGTGAATTTAATCAGATAATGTCCTAGAGTATTTGTAGAATTGAAAAGGTTATAGGAGTCCCCAACTATAATGAGAACCTTGAATTTCTATAATGATATTATTAAACTATATGTACTATGGTCATATGAAATCATCTAATGTGACACATATGATGTAGATGGTAAGGTGTGAGTAGTAATAGGTAGATGATACTTCATATAATAAAGTTTACACTTAGTAATCTACAAGATGAGAGTTTTTGAGGATAGTATCATTAGTATTAATTCCACATGTTTATGTGTCATTAGATATTCCTATCTATAAACATGTGTAATTATCCTTAGACATATTATTATTAAAACATATCATGAGTTATGTACTTAGATTTATTACTGTAAACCGTGATGATATATGTTCACAGTGAGGTTGGGTATATTGGATGTGACCTAAATGATATGTTATTAATGAATAATTCAAGGAAGGTTTTTTCACATCCATCTCAGTGGAAGTTGATATCTCAACCCTTTGATTGGAATGGAATAGTTGAACTAATTTCTATGTGCATGGTGTATTTATAGGTTCATTTTAGGAATTCAAAGAAATATATACTAAGAATATGGGTTGATGACTTGAGTATAAAATTTAATTGATGATATATTGAAAAAAATAGATCATATTACTATAAAAATCCAACCCACTGGGGCTTGCCTGGATGGTGAAAGACCAAGAACCAGAAGCCCAAGCCTGCTTCCATAGGCTAGGGGCTAGAAAAAAGCACTGAGAAGGCATAACTAAAATGGAAGGACTTTTCCTAATGTACCTATATAAACACACCCGACTATATCCATAAAGAAGTGAAAAGGAATAATAATAAAAAATAATAACATCTAGAGTAAACAAAATCTTGTAATAATCTTCAGAAATTAAAAAAATAATATGACAGCATAATTTGAAATGAAAAGGTGTAAAATAAACGACAAACCAGAATAAATGTCCCAACCTGACAAAAAATGGAATAAAGTAAAGTTTAGAGAGACTAGATCTTGATATCTAAGCCTGACCACTGTACACGGTCAATTCACCTATGTATCACTATTATCTACCACAATCACTACTAATCTATCCATCGTCTATATAAGACATGACAAGTGTGAGAAAATCCCATGTAAGGGTGAGTATATACAAACCCAGTAGAATGCCCTAAAAACCAAAAGGGATGGATAGAAAGATATAAAAACAGTCACCTTAATCCAAATAAATTGGGAAATAAAACCAAATATATGTATTCTTATTAAAGAAACCTAGATGAGAGAGAAATGTGATCTCTATCTCACAGACTAGTCCTAAGTTTTGAGTAAGCCCACAACTCCAATTTCCCATCATCAATTCCCAACATCTTACGTGTTGTTATAAAGAAGTCACGAGGAGGATCCACACCTCACCACTATTCAAAAACTTGAGGGGGTCAAATATTTAATAGAAAGAGGACCTGCTCCCTAATATGATAAGCGGATGACACTTGGTAGATAGAGGATCTGTACCTATGTAGGGTAGTACCACCTATATCTTTGTAAGGAATATGGGGGGACCATATATTAGTGTGATAGGGGAGTACCATCCCCATATATATAGGATCTGCACCCTGAATATGAGAGTACCATCTTTACCTGGAATAACGAGAATGTGGGACCCACAACCTAGTGCGATAGGGGAGTACCATCCCCATAGATAGAAGACCCACACCCTGAATAGGGGAGTACCATCTCTACCTAGAATATTGATTATGGGGCACCCACACCCTAAATAGGGGAGTACCATCTCTAATTTGAACAATGGGTATAGGGGACCCAGAACATGAGCCTCAACCTAGTTGGTGAGGACTCTTAAGTGCATTTAGGTGACCCGGGATCAAATCTAGGTAGAGGCATAATTTATGGGCTACTATAGCAGTACTGTAGCAGTAACTATGTAGTACTGTAGTAGGTAATGTAGTAGGAACTATTTGGCACTGTAGAAGCCGGGAATTTTCTCCCATTTGGGCGTTCGAGCAACTGATTTGGTCCCTTAGTCCTTTAAGGCCTTCGGGCCACCCAATCCTTTGGGCCAGTAAGGCCTTTGGGCCACCATAAAAGTGAAGATGCAAACCATACAACCTACAAAGAACAAGCTCTATAGGAGGATGAACAAGGAGCTTTCACCACAGTAGAAGCTACACAAATTGCAAGAATGAGAGGGTATGGAACCTGCCATCAGGACAAGCCTATGAATGCATGGGATATCCTAGCCAAACAGCCATGCAGAGGTGGAGAGCTGATTTCATGATGATGATGCTGGGGAGGAGCAGTTCCATGTAGTTAGTTTGGGTTTTATGTAATGTTTGAAGCCTATGAGAAATGAATTCCTCTAAGGCCTATGAGCCATGTAATGCTTACACCTATGGGCCTTGTAAGGTTCCACCTCACCCCTTGAAAGGTGGATTATCATAAAAAATAAAAAATGAAGGCCTTTGGGCCATTGGATGTAAGTATAGAGGACCCAAGCCCTAGTATGATAGGGGAGTACTATCCCTATAGAGAGATGAATTTATCCCAGAATATGGGAGTTCCATCTCTACCTAGAATAACGAGTATGGGGGGCCCATGCCCCGATGTGATAGGGGAGTACCATCATCATAGATAGAGGAACCATACCCTAAATAGGGAAGTACCATCTCTATCTGGAATAATGAGTATGGGGGACCCGCGCCCTGGTGCGGTAGGGGAGTATCATCCCCATAGACAGAGGACCCATGCCTTGAAAAGGGGAGTACATTCTCTACCTTGAATCACTTAGATGATCTTTCCAGATCACTTCCATCAGTGAGCATTGACTAAAGAAGTGTAACACTCAGAACATCTTACATAATATCTCAAAATATACTATGAAGTTCACCATCTCATTATACGCATAAAAAATTTAGTATAGTCTACTCATAGGCCAAAATATGATTCAAAACAAAAGAGATATGAGAGGTATAAGTTTTATAAAAATGGGTTACATGGTGAGTATGGGGTCCACATATCATGTGGTTCCACTCTACTACCTAGTTGTGTTCTCCTATGAACATAAATCGGTGTCCATGTCAATTTACATGGCATGTATAGGGCCTATACAGTGTGTATCAGCCACCCAGGTCCTACTCATGTGCTTCAAGCTATGCCTATGTGTTTCCCATATTCCCTTGGAATGTGTGTTCTGGTTATGATTCACTACTTCTAAGTGGTTTCCATTGGATTTATTTATGAAACTGGAAACATCCAATAGATGTTTATCCAATGGGACTTGCTTTCCAAAGGCATCCATTCATTAGGTTTGGACCTACGATACTTAAGAATATACATTGGTCAAGAGGATGAGAGGTTGGACTCATCACACCCTTTTTGGGGGGAATTATTTCCTACTCCTGGAATCTCTTATAGATTTGAGATATCATCATGAATTCTTATTAATTCACCAAGTATAACTTATGTTTTACTTGGAATTTACAATCAATTCTCAGCTAGTGTGAAATTCTGAATCATTATTATGTATTTGTAGTTCTTTATTAATAGAGATATCCATATGTATTCGAGGTTCTCCATCAATGTTATCCTCTTATATACTATTTAGATATTCTTTTAACTATTGTTATGATAATACTGGTTTTTAAGCCACTCAGTAGGAAACTCTATAATTTATTGTCACCCAGGGAGATGAAAGTTTTTTTGATGTTGGGATCATACTCATAAATGGGATACCTACATATCCTTGTGAAAGGGATCAAAACCCTCATAGTTTGGTGCCACTTAATGGGACACATCATACCTTTTAATTTCATGTGATAAGGACCTAACTATACATTTTACTGTTATGTGGTAAGGACATCTAAGTGGAAGGTGCTTACTCAATGTTTGGTGTGAGAATTATGCCTAAGCAGCCCAAGGAACCCGGAAGGGATATTGATTTCCAAGTTGAATTAGACCTTGCTGGGAATGTGGCCCAGAAAGGATAGGGTTGATTTAGATTGTTGGGTTTGAACCTCAGGGAGGATTCCTACATATCTCATGTGGATGAGAATAAAATCCCATGTAGTTCAGGGAGTCTCATAGAGGTGTATGATCCTTTGGGGAATACTCCTAAATAGTATTCCCATTTATGGATGAGATAAGATGGTGCTCGGTCCTTAGGACGGTTTCCTACATATCCTAGTTTTGATGGGAATCAGAGTTCTCATAGTTCATTCAATGAGGTGTTTGTGAAAATGTCATGATCATTAGAAATCTATAATCCCATGCGAGTCATGATTGGTGTGTAAAACAAGTGCATGTAAAATATTCAAAAAAGTCACACACATTTTTACTCCTCTACTGGTGGAAGAGGATGGCCCTATGGTGGCAATGATAGAAGTGGGCATGGAGCAATGAACCTTTCAATGTGGGGTGACATTGGAGGTCATTGAATCCATCCCAAATGGACATGGTATTACTCCAAGAAGGATTCCCTAGAATTTGTCTTGGTATGGGGGGGAGAATTTTACTTTGTTCTAAAAGAAAAGTAGGTGTGAACCATACCTTTCATACTAGGGACCTGAGGATCTAGGTTTTAAAGATGATAAGGGACATGCATGGGATGAACCCTAATCCTCTAAACTGGGAACTCCCCAACACTGTTCTGGGGAGACAGGTCCATGTGACTATGGATATAGAAACCCACCAACACTCCATGAATCCTGATACCATTATAAAACAAATGTAAAAAACCTTTGACTACGGATATACAAAACCAAATGGGAGACACACTGATGTTCCTTTCCCAAGGTCTTTATAAGTTATGAGGTTTTTGTAGAGGTTTCAATATAATACCTTTCAGACAGGGGAGCCAGTGAAGAGTAATACATTCCATGAATTAATTTGAACAAGGCTTGATGAAAGGATTGTATAGGCTGAAGGGATAAGTTGAATCAAATAGGGTAACCCAATTAGGTATCTGGCACTCAGGTATAGGCACACAGGTAGGCTGGGGTGACATGATGTTTACTTAAGTGACAGAAAACCTGGATGTTAAAACATGGGAGTGACTTGACTCAAGCCTTCAAGAGTTTTCATAGGTATTCCCATAAGCGGGGTGCTCAAGTTCCTTTGAAAGGAATGGGTGGAATATAAGTGTTTCTAATTTAGGGAGGTTGGGCGCTTTAGGCGCGCAAGTGTTATGGATTTCAAACACTGAAGGGAATTAAGTCCTATGATCCTCCTTTAATTCCTCCGCTATAGGTGTTAAAGATCTACCTTGAGGGTTTTAGAAGACTTGGGAGAAGTACTATGGTGACCAGAGAAGAAAATGGGATTCAGGGATATTCTTCCATACAAATGAAGACCCAAATGGTATATTTATAGGAAAATAGGAGACCCTGGGCGAATTGAGATTGGGTGCGCATGTATGTTGAGCGCTGATGGCACCTTGGGCACCTCTTTGGGGCCTTAGCTAAAATAATTGCTCTATACCATAGGGGATGAACCCCCACACCCCTTATTGGGATCAGTGCTGGGTTGTGGTCCTATCCCTTTGGCCCGATGCCTTCTCAACCATCACTGTCCCCCATGAAAAATGCAGAGTCACACTGGGAATTTTTTGACTCCAGTTGAGGAAATTTTATAGAAAAGTGCACAGAACACATTCATGGTGTCTACAAAAGCCCCCCCCAGAATTTGATTCATTCAGAATAAAAAGAATCTTGTTATAAGGTTAAATTAGGAAACTTTGATGCATTCTAACATCATTTAGTTAGATTTGTAGCTACGTAAAGTTTGGAAGGATGATCTAATTTTTTCCTAAGTTATGGGACCTAGCGAGCATAGTTTTATTTTTACTAGGGTTATATAAACAACCCCCAAAACATTGTATATTTTGTGTCATTACCTTGATTTTTTTCCTGAGCTCTATATGTATGAGACATAGTGGGTAAGATTTGGATTTTTCAAAGATTTACCTTTTTGTATTTTCAACCTAACAAGTTTTGTTCTTTTTAATTTCATTACTCGATATTGCCCAGACCATACAGAGTATAGGTCTAGTGAGTTGAGACTCGACTTTTATCCAGATTTCCCTTTCTGGGTTTTCATCTTGGTGAGTATTATGTCTCTTTTTATAAAGGGTAGTTTAGATTCATTCCCATTTAACTAATAAGGTTAGTCTTTAAGGTTGAATATCTTTGACCATAAATATTGAAATTAGATCCCAAAAAAGGATTAGTGGATAGTAATTGCTCTAATATTCTTGATATACTTCCAAGGGGAATCTTGAGTCATGATTTTTATGGTCACCAAATGTAAAAATTGAAGTATAAATAAAGATATCTTTTCCAAGAACGAATTTATCATTGCTTGACAAACCCTTTATTGGGGGCTGTATTATGCAGGACCAACTCAGAAATATGCTATATAGACAAAAAATGGAATATTTTGACTGATAGGCCTGTTATATAAGAGATTTATTCAAGGCCACCTAGGGGAACATACTGCATATTCAGGAAAAAGAGATCTAAAAAATTTGACATTTTATTGTTGATAGAAAAGGTAAAATAAGACTTGGGTGACACAATACCATAGTGGGTGGTTTTTCCAAGGAAATAGATTTTAAGAATAAAGGGACATCTATGCCGACATAGGTCATGAATGAGGAAAACCATCCTACAAAAATTTGGTGTGTGAAGAATGGTTAAAATTATTCAGAAAGGGGATTTCTGATATTGTACTATGTAGATTCAAGTCATACAGTAAGGAAATTATGCCATGTAGTTTCAAGTCATACAGTAAGGAAATTAGTGGGCTTTAATTTAAGGTCTTCAGCTCTGACCAAAGGTTTATGAGTATCAAATTTCTTGATAATTTGTCTAGAAACATACTACCATGTTCATGTATGGAAAGTAAGAATTGTAAAATGTGATTTGAAAAATTCTGGATCCAGAGAATGGAATGGGAAAAGGGATAAAACAATTAGTGGAATTATTTTCCAAGAACGAAGTTACCATTTTTTTATGAAGTTGTTATTGGGGGCTTTATTATATAGGGCCAACTGGGGAATATGCTTCAATGGAAAATAGTGTCATATTTTAACTGAAATAGCTATTATGTTAGTGAATTTTATACAAGGACATTGGGGGCACATACTGCATAGTCAGGAAAAATATCTCTTGGGTATCAAATATTCTATTACTAAAAACAGAATGTTTATGGAGATTCATAGTTTAAACAACATAGAGTTTGGTTTATGGAGAAAGGTACCTAAATATAGAAAGAGTATTTCCAATCATGATTTCCAAATAATTGGAGGAATATGATTTCTATGAAGGTCTAACCCAAAAGTATGATTTATGGTGTCGATAGTTTTAGGTCATATGACTAGGACCAAAATATAATGAAAATAGTAGATGATATATAGTCAAATGATCTAAGGTTATTTGAATATGCTTTTAATACATGGAGAGGGAAAATGTGTAAACCATGGTCTTGGATAATTTCAGATTGAGAGAAAGGTAATGGGACAAATATACATGGATGAATGCTTTAAGATACTAATTCTTGTATATTTTAATCAAAGTTTGAAGGGGATAAAATATTCTTTTACTAAGAACAAAGTTACCATTATTTTATAAAACCCATTATTGGGGCAATATTATGTAGGGCCAACTGGGGCATATGCTGCATAGCCAAACAATGGTATATTTTGACTGATAGGCCTATTATGTAGGCAACTTATACAAGGCCACCTAGGGGCACATACTGCATAATCTTGAAAAAGAGTTCTTAGATATCAGAAACTCTACCATCAAAAATCGTAATAAATATTATGAAGATCTGAATGTATTCATGATTAAGAGTGTGAAATACAAAAGGGGGTAATTATTAATGCATAGAAGAAATATTTTAATCAATATTGGCCATTATTTTGGAGTCCCTTTGTAACACCCCGAGATTTTATAAAAAATATACTTTTTAATTTCATTAATGTCTTGTGTTGTACGCTACACCAAAAGGAGCTTGCACAACACGCATCCTTGAATTGGCATGCATTACACGCAATCGCGACCTTCCTCGATAGCGTGTGTAGTATGCAATACCGAGTTTCACTAAACGAGATATTATTATAATATTATTATGAACTAGCCGTTATGAATAGTAATACCCACTTTTTGAAATTTTATAAATTTTAACTTTAAAAATGGACTTCATTTTTTGGATTCGGAATATCGAAATTAGCTTAGGGTGAAATTTTGGTACTTTTCGGATAACTTTCATATTCTGATGAATGGTGAAAATTACTAAATTTTAATTAAAAACAACTTTTTTAATAGAAATAATTAATAGTGATAAATTATTAATTTGAGTGGTTTTAAAGTATATTTAGAATATATTTTTACAATTGAATACAATTTTGGTCATTGGATGTAATTTCACATTTAAACCAGACATAAACAAGTGTCAATCTTTTGGTAGTTATTATCTCTTAAAAACACACTATTTGTTTTGACGACGGGAATTAATTTTTAAATTAGTTAATGTAACTAATATGTTTTGAATTTGGTAAAATAGACATCATTTTTGAATTCATAATATCAAATATAGCTTAGGACTAATTTTTGGTATTTTTCTGGAAACTTTCATTTTTTGATGAATAGTGAAACCACAAAGTGGTAGTTAAAAAACTGAATTTTTCATAAAACATAATTTTACCGCTTCTATGAGTGGAATTTCAAAAATCCAAGAGACATAGTTAATATCAAGGACTAAAATGTGGTTCAATGAAATGAAAATAATTTTTGGTGAATAGTAACTTTTTACTTTTTTTTACCACGGTTAAAAGTAAATAGGGTAATTAAGGGTAAAAATGTTATTATTATTACCCTAACACATGTCCTAATTCTATTGGATAAGTGTAATTCGACCAAAAACAACCTTAGGAATAAAATATGCACATTTAGGCCCACTTGGATTAGATTAGGACATTTATTATTAATTTCTTTAAAGAAGGGTTAAAATAGTTAAAATCCAAGTTTAATAACTAAATCATTTTTAATATAGGGTTATAAATAAGATAAATTCGAATATAAATATTAATTAGAAAGCTAAAAATATTTCCTACCTAATGGTATTTTATTTATAATTTTTAGACATTAGATAATTTAAGTTATTTATGACACAATGGTGATGCAGTAATTACCTAAATAATGAAATATTAAAATAATTGATATTATAAATACCCAAATAAATGTAACTTGAGACTTTTTATGAATTCCACTAATTTTCTAGGTAAATATGACATTCTATTATTGATTTAATTAACTTTGTTCGAACTAATCATGCTGTTATTAGTTTTACAAAAAATCAAGTACCAAATAGTGTCAAAATTGGCATAAAATAGTTTTTAAAAAAAATATTATATTATTAATTGTTATTTTATTCCTAAAAATCTAAGGTTAGGACAAGATACTTATAGCATGATATGTGTATCATTAATGGACCACTTGGGGGTCTCTTGGACGTATATGGTAAGTTTATTAACTATATAATATAAAAATACAAAGTGACATGGTAAATGTCAATCTAATTAACTAAGAGTTAAAACTAAAAGACAAGGTTAATATAATGACCTAAACTTGTCTAAATTCTATTGGATGAGAGGATTGCGACCCATACCCACCTTAGCTTCGAAATAAATCAATTTGGAGCTATTAAAAACCGAATATGAGTTTATAATAAAATAATATTTTTAGTTTTTCCAAAGGTGCCCCTCTCCTCCCTTATAAAAGGGCACCTCCTCCCTCTCTTCCTCACACCACTTTGAGCCTTCAAGCTCGGCCAACCCCTGAAAATTTCTCTTCTAAACTTCCCTAGAAACATCATAGAGGTTTTGGTATTCTTCAAAGACCAATTTTAGTGCCCTAAGAGGAGGTCTCAAAGTGGCGCTTCAAAGAAGAGGTAATGTCCGTTACTGATTCTTTCAACTTTATTTCTTCTTCCACTTATTCTTCTTTAGTTGTTTCATTATGAAGTAATAAAATAAGTATCACTAATATACTGATATGTTATTATATGTATGAAACAACCCTATTTCACCATCTATACATCCTACGGAAAACGAAATCACCGCGCATGCGTACGTACGGAATACCGTCTCCACGCCTTGCTGTAATCTATTTTCCACCACCACCTTACTTGGATGGGTATAATGGTGTAAATAACAACTAAATATTATTATTGTAAAGTGATATTGATACTGAAATAGTATAGATACACTCCAATACAATTCCACGATCATGGGAATGATATCATCGCACGTGCGTACGTACGGACTTCCGTCTCCACGAACGCAATGAGATTCATTTTCCATGATTAACCATTCAAGAATGATTATAAAGTATATATAATGAATAATTATGAAATATATGACATAATAATGCTACTGGATTTATGTATATATATATATATATATATGTATTTCATCTATTTAATTTCATTAAATTCAACAAGGAAACGAAAACAACGTTCATGCGTACGTACGGCCTACCGTCTCCATGAACGGTGTATTTCATTCCTTTTATCGATCTATAATATATATATGTATATGATGAATATATATTATATATAAATCATGTTTTACATTCTGTAATTATTTAAATCAGGATATAGTTAATAATATCAAGAATGACAAGTCGAAACACATACGATAAATGAAATGATTTTACCCAAAACGTTGATTTAACATGGAATTTACAAAAGAACGGGTAATATAAAGTCATAATTGAAACATATATGATATCATAACAATGAATATGATTCTTTAATAAGTCAATGACATTATTTAAATCATTATACATGAGGTTTGGATACGTACGAAGCATATCAGACCTAAGGTAAGGGATAATTGTGCAAATCTCATTTTTATCCGAGATTGCTTATTCATAAGTATTTACTGGGGTTATTGCTATCATCCATGTCCATGTTTTATAAAAGTGTATTCATGTATGTTTAAATTCCTTTTTACCCATTTTGACTTTTACACCATGGTATGGAAGGAATCTTTCTTTTATTTACCCTACAAGGTACTTTTTGACTTTTCCGACAAAAGTACGAGAAGAATGTTTTTTAACGTATACGGCATGAAAGGATTTTTACGGTTTTATAAAGCCTTATTTTCATGAATCTTACTCCAAAATATTTCATGAATATTTTCAACAAAATCATTTTCTTTTAAAATTGCATGCCATTTTGTGAAAATAAAATAATTATGAAGAAAAAAGGATATTTTCCTCAATAATTCATTTCAAGTGTTTTATCAAAACCATTTTTCATCTAAGATGAAATTATTTCATATGTGTATGTTTCAAGTATAATGTCTCTATGATTTGAATGGTTTCACTTTCCTTATTATGAAATTATATCCATTTCGTTTATATGGATTATGTAATGATGGGATGATGTTTATGAAACCCATTTTATTTATTGGGTTATTATGAATGATGTATGTTTATTTTGTGGCACAAGTAAGAATGATTTCATTATGAGATGGGTGGGACCTATATCTCCCTCCAATTCATTGGGAAAAGATTTATATCTCATGAGATAGACATGGATGGAACGAAAAGTTAAACCGGTTCAGTAATACAGGACTGGAACGAGGAGTGAACTCGATTCAGAAAGGGACTTTGTCCACTAAGATGGTCTTGGTAGAAATGCCTTGGCTACTATGGAAATCATATCACGTTCTTAATGGTTTCCACAATTAAATGTTTTCTTCGCATGCTATTTTATCATGATTGATGTTCCTTTATGATATATGCCTTACGTACTTCAACGATTTATGACTTTGCTCAAGATTTTGATGTTTAAATTTCATGTTCAAGTTTTTGCTTCCAAATGTTTATGGATTGTTTTATGTTATCTATGTTTGCCCTTACTGAGCATTTGAGCTCACCCTTTTTATGTTTTATTTTCCCCAAGAAATAGAGAAATGTTTTGGGTAAGGAAACAAAAAGGGGAAGATCGTTATGGGAGTTGTTGAAGATTTCTCAACATGATTAGAAGTTTATATTCCGAGTTTCCAAAGACACTAAACTATTACGGTCCTTGTGTGTCTGTTTTTGTTATGTATTAAGTATTTTGAAAAAGTAATGTAATGTCCATGTACGTCAAGATTCGCGTCTCTACAACCTTATATAGATCTAACTCATATATAAAATGTGAAATTACTTGTTTCCGTGGTGGGCTCTCTAAGGAGAGGACCCAAAATGAAGACTCTCGCATAGATTGTTAATTATATATGGAAGAGATATAAAAATTTATCCTATGGCTAGGACATGGAGCTAAGGCCTAGTTTTCACTACGTATCTCAATGGTATGAGAATCAATACATACTTAGTTCTTTGGGTACTTTGTAGTTTAATGTTATGAAACAAGGACATGAAGTGATTTTTACGTGAAAAGGAATATTGCGGATAGACCAGATATTTGAGACTAGGTGTCACTATATATCTCATATGGATGAGAATCAAGCCACACATAGTTCTTGAAACATTCCCTATGTAGGTTTGATTCATACACATAGAGAATACATGGGGTTTTTTTATTGTAGCTATGCCCAAGATTGGAGAACCGGACGTATCTACATATCCTATTGAAATGATAATCAAGCCAAACATAGTTCTTGATAAAATCATTCCCCACACCAATTAAGTTTGATGTGAGATATGGATACTTTCAACACATTCCGGAATAATGGTTAAACTTAAGACACAATATGGTATGATGATCAAACCATGTATCTTGGAAGAGTACTCTACATAGATTTGGTTCATATACAACAAGAAAAAGGGAAATAAATTTCTTTATGGTTGTGGATGGGCCCAAGATTAGAGATCCAAGAATCTCTACATATCCCATTGAAATTAGAATCAAAGAACATGTAGTTATTGACATGAGTTATCTATATATATCTGATACAGACATAGGGAGAAATGGTACTCATGTGCCACTAAGGAGTAGCAATGATGTGGGTAATACTTGCACATAGAAGCTACTCATTTTTTAAAGAACCATAAGTAATAACAATTTGCAGTATCTTATGGGATTTCTTAACGTTAAATGAAGAAGACGTTAACCTTACTATTTAATTTCATGTAGAGAGGAAAAATGATATCATGAAGTTTAACGTCATGCAGCAAAAAAAAGATGCTATGAATTTTAACGCCATGCAACATGGATACATATGGTTGTTATGAAGTTTAATGTCTGGAAACTAGGACATTATGTTGTGTAGTTTCATGTCATGTAGTGAGGACATTGCTCCGTGTGATTACACAAAATAATTCTTCAAGAATATTTTATTGGTTGGTGTTTTAATGAGTTATCCATCCATTGAGATTAGGGAATAAGCTTCATTAGAGTAGACCTTATGTACAGAGTAAGGTCCTTCCCACTTTGGCTCAAGATTTAGAGGCTTCTTTCCTGGTATCATTGGAGTCCTGAGGACTAATACAAATTCTACTTGAATAAATGATTAGATGCGAACTTTTTTGTTAAAATCTTATGCTATTATGTTCTGATAGAATTCCAAATTATGAAAAGTATGTAATCCCTTTTTTTCTAATCATTCCAATATATCAAATCACTTCTGAGATTGTTCATCTATAGATAACTGATCACAGATTGCAACTCGTGGTGAATGAAATTGAATTTCCATAGGCAAAACTGCTTATGTTATATACACCAATGAATATGGAGTTGCTCAAGTGGTAGTACGAGTAGTAGTCTGATAAGCCCATAAAGCATGAAAAAGATTATCAGGCTAAGATTTCTTATCTTTATCCACCATTTTCAGGAGTATATTTGATAGAGTATTGTTGAAAGCCTCTATCTGTCTATTTTCCACTGCATGATAGCAAGATGAATGGTTGGAATTGATATTGTGCTCTTGATATAACTTATTTACCTCAATAGAATAGAAATTGGTGTTGTTATCCATAAATATGTTATGAGGGACCCCAAATCTGGTAATAATATTAGCTTTGAAAAAGCTAACAATGTTTTTGGCTTCAAATTCTTTGAGAGGTATTGTCTCAACCCATTTGGAGAAGAAATCAGTGGTAGTAAAAATATACTTAAACTGCTTAGATGTAGCTACAGGATAAGTTCCTACTATATCCATTCCCTATATATATAATGGCCATGAGTATTTAACTGTATGTAGAAAATATGGGGGTTTATGAATGAAGTTGTTATACACTTGGTAGGGATGAAACTTCTTGGTGAAATATGTAAAATGCTGAGTCACTGAAGACTAGAAGTATCCAAGCCTTCAGATTTGATCAAAAATCTGATTCCCAGACTGGTGAGCACCAAAAGCTCCAGTATGTGCTTCTTTCATGACAACTGCAATTTGTTCTCCATTAATACACCTGAAGAGGACTCCATCAAAGCCTCAGTTTTAGAGGATCTTCTGGCGATTTGGGCTATCATAAAGAGTGAAATTGACCACTCATCACCAAATTTTCTCTTTCCCAATTCTATCAGGTGGAGGTATTCCATTATAGGTTTCATCCATCCTATTATATGAACATATGGCTTGGAAATAGGATTGATTTCATTAATTTCCTCCATTATTGTTTGAACAAAAGTTAAAAACACACGATGATGAGAAATACTGATGATTGTATCATCCCGATTTGGATCTTCTAGGGTTGTAACCACATTATCCAATGTATCATCTTGGGAATTTTGTGATCATAGGACATATGAAAATGTTGTATCTGAGGAAAATTCATCCATTGACCCTCTGAAAAAATCACACAAATAGATTAACTCTTCTTTTCTAACAACATAATCCCCATTGATCTGTTTGATTACCAATTCTGAATCACCTTTCACTTTCTTATGGTTCACTTGTACTTGGAGTGCCAATTCCAAGCCTGCAATGAGAGCTTAATATTCTACCTCATTGTTGGTACAACCTTATGATAATAGAAAGGAATATGGATACACTACCATTTCTGGGGAGATAAGCACAATTCTTAACCCAACTTTGTTGAGTATAGGGGTTTCCATTTTCTTTCCAACTGAACTTTTGGAAACACCATCAAAGTACATTTCCCATGATTGGGGATTATCTTGAATAGAGAAGATTTATTCAACAAGAAGTTAAGTGTTCAAAGATGTATATTTTTTAGATGGGTGTTCAATAAGGATGTTTTCCAAGGCTTGGCCTTTTATTTCTTTATGAGGCACAAACTGGATATCAAACTATTACAAAATAACTACCCATTATGCCAAACATCTTATAAGTATAGGATAACAGAGGATAAAATTGAGTGGGTTATTATGATACCAAGTGGGCCTCGTGATATTTTACGCAGTGCCTTAGCTTCTGAAATGCAATGATTAATGCCAAGTAGCACTTCTCGATACTTAAATATCAAGTCTCCGTGTCAAGCATGGTTTGACTAAGATAGTAAAAGCTATTTTCATTCTCAGCATCATTCTTTTGTGCAAGGAAGGAAACCAATGATTTATCTAAATCTTTAACATATATAATAAGTGGATTTCCTTCAACAGGTGGCATTAATACCAGTGGTCATAAGAGATATTTCTTGAGGGTATCAAACACCTCTTGGAAGTCTTCAGTCCATTGATAAGTAACTCAATTATTCATTAATCTGGTTAAGGGTAAACACTTACCTACTAGATTGGATATGAACCATCAAATATAAGCCACGTTTCCTTGAATTCCTCTCAATTCATTCAAAATTTTAGGAGGTTACATGCCAAGGATAGTTTTTGTCTTCTCAGGATCAACTTCGATGCCACGATGGCATACAATGAAGCTGAGGAATTTTCTTAAGGTAACCCTAAAAGCACATTTTAAGGGATTAATCTTAAAATTATATTTCCAAAGTTTACTGAATATGGTCTCCAGACCATTCAGATGATCATAATGTTCTCTGGATTTAACCACTAGATCATTGAGATAACATTCGACAAATTTTCCTATGAAGGGTTTGAAGATATGGTGCATGGAACGTTGATACATTGCACCATTATTCTTTAATCCAAATGGAATTACCCAATAGAAAAATATGACTTAAGGGGATCTAAAGTATTTATACTCCTTATCATCTAGGACCATTCAAATTTGTTTATACCCAGAGTAGCCATCCTTGAAAGAGTGATCTTCGTAGCCAACTATTGCATCAATTAAATGTTTTGTGATTAGAACTGGAAAGTCTCCCTTGGGACAATGCTAGTTAAGATCTCTGAAATCAATGCAAACTATGATTTTCCCATTCTTTTTTTTCACCTACACAATGTTTTCCATCCATTTGGGATATTGCACCTCCATGAAAAAGTTATCTTTGATAAGCTTGTCGACTTCAACTTCAATTTTAGAGGTGTGAGTTGGGTGCGTTCTTCTTGATGCCTACTTAATTCCTTGATGATCTGTTGGAAAACCCAAATGATGAGTGGCCACATCGAGATTAAGACCTTTAATTTCTATATAGTTTCAAGAAAATACATCTCGATGTTTCTTTAGATACGAAGTATACATATCTTTCTCTTCATAAGTCATATACGCACTAATTAGAGTGGGGTGTGGATCTTGTTTTATACCCATATTTATTTCTATGAGCTCATCCATAGTGGTGGAGACACCTTCCTCAAATGATGGAGTGGAATCCTTTAGATCTTCTTTTTCTTCTTCCTCACATGTCACTTTTTCTGTTTCTGCTTGAAGGGTAGGTGATGAAGTGAAAATTTCAGAGCTAGGAGAGAAGTCAATATTTGGACATCTTAAACAAGATGCCAGAATTTCTAACCCTACTAATGATTAAGGGTATTCCTATATTATTGAAGAGAGAATTATGGGTTTAGAATCAATATCTTAATCTTCCTTTATTAATGCAACAAATTCTTCTAGCATGACTGATGAAGAAAATACTTGCTGAGATCGATCTCCAAGAACCATCTTTCACCTTGTAACTGATTAATTAGGCCATCAATAATAAAAAAGGGTTATTTTTTATTTATCATTTCCTGGTTCAAGTGATTATAATAAACATAAATCCAAAAGATCCCATATGCCTTTTTCATAAGAAAAATCAAAGATACCCAGATGGATACACTGGGTCTGATAAAACCTTTCTCTCGAAGGTCCTCAAACTTCAGCCTCAACTATCATAGCTTAGTAGGGGCCATCCAATATGATTCATAATATATCAGTGTGGTATTGGGGTGAAATTAGATGAAAAATCCTATCTCCCGATTCATAGGTATTGCCAAAACATATTTGGGGAAAATTTACAAAAAATACTCCACTAATGAAGGAATCCAAATGCCTAAAGATACATCTATACCAAGTTATAAACTCCCAAAATGAAGGGTTATAGGATGAAACATCCTACTTGAAAGTCCTACTCACTCAGCCATGAAATATCTCTCACCCATAAAGGAGAATCTCGTCCCATCCATCCACATGTATATAACCCATCTGCGATGAAAATCAATCTAGTCTTGAACCATGTAAAACTAGTCTATACACAAGATGGCTTCATGATGTTTCATCGTGATGACCAAGAGGTCCCATGATACACTCTCTCTTCCAAGAGATAGCTTCCACTATCTGTAGATAAGTGATATTGAATAATCATACCTAGTTAAAACCTCAAGAAAAATTATCTATGATAAGGTCTTAATGGGGAGATCTAGCTCTTGGATGAGGGATCCAAAAATACATAAGTGAATTGAACATATGTCTGCATGTATTGAATCAAGTGTATAATAAACAAAAACCATACCTCATATCATCTCAGGATTTTTTGGGTCATAAGTCTCCATGGCCTATAGCTACTCGAGACCCCATCCAGTAGCTCCTTGAGCATGGTGTGGGATGCCTGGTGGTGGTGGTGGAAGTATCTCATAACATTTTCCTCCACCTATAAATAATCCTATTTAATCCCACCTACTCCTCTATAGTTCCACCTCCCTGGGGACACCTTGGATATGCTTGGGTGAAATCTGATCATGCCATTATCTCTACCATGGAAGTCCATCAACTACTTTCCTACCCTCCTATACATGATAGGTTGGGCAGTCACGTGCCATGTGACCACACCCATCACATGCATAACATAACCCCTTTGTAGGATTCCATAGTACTCTACACAGTCCCCGTTCAGTATGTCCACATGATAGAGTCTGATCATGGGTATGCCTCTTGTGCCATGACACATGTCGTCTGCTAGCCACTACAGATGACTCAGACCTAGGATTCCCACTGATGAAACCATCTACTTATAATACCTATTATAAGAATCTCTCTATAACTAAAACTCATTCCATAATTTCTACATAGGTAGGGAGATATAAGGATACCTTACTAGGTTGGATGTCTCTATGGAGATCCTGCTCAAACTTCCTCACCCAAAAGATTACATATGGCACCATTTCTAGGGAGTACCATGTAAGGTCTGTGATCTTCGTGTCATATTCAAATACTATCATACTACCCTATGTCAGATCCATAAGTTCCTAAATATAAACTAATCACAAGCCTGGGGGTAGTACTCTTCATGAAAACCTGCCATAAGTTGGACAATGAGAGTGCCATGCATCTATCTGACCAGACTCCACCATGGCCTTGTAGTTTCATGGAAAATATTGGCTATCAGAAAAACCATCTAATTAGTTAGGTTCTTAATGAGTATGAAGAATTGGATCACTAACTCAATCCTATCCTCTATTTCCTAGGTATCCATCTCATTATGGAACCTCAGTAGCCTCTAACACTGAAACTCATGGAGTGCACTGAGCTTGCACAGATCCTCATCTTTCCCTACTAGTACAATCTTATGCTCTATAGATGGGGTACTACTACCTACCCACCTAGAGAAATGATTTAATGAGATGAACCCTAAACTAAGGCCTAATCACTCATCAGATCATCTTCACAATCCTAAATCAGTAACCTGGTCGACTTTATTCATGATGGAATCCTAAAAAGAATCTAGACCTACTATGGTTAGATGAGTATATATATGGGGAGATAAATCAAGAAAGAAATCAAAAGGAATCAATCCTATATGATGCATGTGCCATTTTACTCTGAAACTAATTTTTATGTATGTTGACTCAATAAGTAGGTAGTCAGAGTCCTGGTGTATGGATATGTTGGCCACCACACCAACAATGGGTTCCCTAACTTGAAAAACACACTCAAGACACTCCGACACTATTACCCTAAGTTCCCAACCAAACCTCATACGAGGAAAAAACTCCAAACACCATCTCAAGGTTGAACCATCATTTGATACAACTCTATAATGACCTAACCCACTAGGGCCTACTAGGCCAGTGGAAGATCAGTCCTCTATAACCTTAAGCCTTCCACCATAGGCCAGGGGCTATCAAAAAGCATTGAGAAGGAATAAATAAAATGGGAGGTATTTTCCTAATGTACCGATATGAATGTACCCAATCATATCTATATAGAATTTTATAGGAATAATAATAAAATACAATAACATCTACATTAAAAACCATTCATGTAATAACATCTAGGGAATATAAAAGAGTACAAAAACATAATCTAAAATGAAAAGGGAAGAAATACACACCCAAATACAAAATATGTCCCAACATGAAAACAAATAGAATAAAGTAAATCTAAGAGATTTCGACTCCTGATATTTAAGAACAACCACCATACATGGTCAATACAACCAGGTATCACTATGCTCAACCGTAATAACCATCGCTTTTTCTATCATTTGTATAAGACATGAAACAAGTGGGAAAATCCCATATAGGGGTGAGTTTATACATACCCATTAAGAATCCCAAAAATAAAAAAGGTGTGTTAGATAAATAAAAAAATAGTCATATTAGCCCATATCAATAGGTAAAATAAACCCAATACTTATATATGCTCATAAAAGAAACCCAAATTAGAGAGAAATGGGATTTCCATCACACATCCTAACCCAAGTTGATGAGTGAGCTTATAACTCCAGTATTCTATTATTGATACCCAACATCTTGCATGTTTGTATAAAGAATTCATTAGAAGGGCCCACACCTTACAACTTCTATATATCCTGATGGTGTGTAATCCTTAATATATAGAGTTCCCATTCCATAGTACAATAGGGGGATTCCACGTAGTAGATAGAGGACCCGTGCCCATGTAGGGTTGAACTATTTATATCTATGTAAAGAATATGAGGGATATCCACCGTAGTGAAATAGGGGAGTACCATCACCATAGATATAGAAATCACACCCTAAATAAGTGAGTTCCATCTCTACATAGAATAATGAGTATTGGGGACCCGTGCCCTGGTGTGACAGAGGAGTACCATCCCCATAGATATAAGACCCACACCCTGAATAGAGGAGTACCATATCTACTTAGAATAATGAGTATGATGGACCTGCATCCTAGTGTGGTTGGGGAGTAACATCCATATATATGGAGTTCCCACACCTTAAATAGGAGAGTACCATATCTACATGGAATAAAAAGTATAAAGGTCCTACTCCCCAGTGTGTTAGAGGAGTACTATCCCCATATATAAAGGAATCATACCGCGAATAGGGGGGTATTGTCTCCACCTATAATAAAAATTAAAGGATAACTACACCCTAGTTTTATAGGGGAGTACCATACCTATATATAGAATAACGATGGCTTGAATATGGGAGTAATGTCTCTATCTGGAATCTCTTCGATGATCCTGACCAATCTCTTCCATTGTCGAACATTGCCTAAAGAAGCATCATTCCTATAAAATATTTAATCATATCTCAAAATACACTATCAAGGACACCATCACATTCTACATGAAAAAAACACTCAGGATAGGATACTCATGGTCCAAAATATGAGTCAAAATGAAGAAGATATGAGAGGTATAAGTTTCTTAAAAAGGGGGTACATGGCATGTATGCGGTCAACATGACGCATTTTACTACTCCGTTGAATTTATGTGTTCTTTTTTGGACAAGTATTAGTGTCCATGTCACCAATAAAATAATGAACAGGGACCACATGATGTGTCTTAGCCACCCGGGGCCTGTTTGTGTGCTCTTGGACATTTCGGTGTCCATCGGGCCATCTAAGTGTACCTGGAAATGCCTAGGTACCGGCCTGTGCCTGCATACTACTAGAGTACATGGATTGTCCTCTCCCATATGGGTTCCTGACACTATGTAAAAAGAACCTGAATCTTCCACCTGGGGAGGGTCACACGGTGTGTGGTCCCCACCTAGCACCATGTGATCCTTATCTTCCTAAGAACCCTAGCGCAACAACTAGGGTTACTACACAACGAGTTTTCATCACAATACAAGCCATGTAGTTGGGTTTTCTAAAGAAACCTTGGTTATTCACACAAATTCTGGATCTGATGCTTCTATCACAAATTTCATCTGATTCTACCTTGAATATCATCAGGGAGTGTGGATCTAGGGCCATTCATGCTCGATCTAATTCAGATGGCTAGATTCTAGCCACCCATATTCCTAAGGGGATCTCTCATCACTAGAGATAGATTCCGTTACCACTACAGATCTCAAATCCATGGAAGAATCACCTGTATCCTAAAAATCATCCAAATTCATCTATAAATCATTTACCTAGTCATTATTCATTAATACACCACATATCCTAGGGTTTGATCATGATTGAACGGGCACCAAAAATATTGAACAGTGACCTCATGGGATAATAGAGAAGAACATGAAAAACATTGGGGATAAATACATAAGAGAGAAGGTATAATCATCATTGGACAAGAATTATTTTCCAATGATTAAAAGATTGAGGAAACCATGGGTTTTAGCTTGGAAAAAGATAAATAAATTGGTATAAAAATTTAATTTATTCAATCAGGATCATGCAATGGGTGTGAAATTAGAGATCAAAGAATATCAGATAAAATCCACGATCAAACATTTAATCTATGGTGGAAAATAAAATTGAAAAGTCCTAACTCGATTATGGATCGATAATTGGTGAAAAAACGTTCGCCAATGATAATGAGATCCCATTGCGTTCACTGCCTTCCGATCCACCTCAATATGATCATCATTCGTCATCCAATTCTAATTCACCAACAAAGAACACCCAAATCTACTCTAAAAAATATCCTAGGGTTATGTAGATAACCCTAGTGAAATGTCATAATGACATATTTATAAAGGATTAGATTTAGGTCATTTAAATAAAAATAAAGAAATTAATAATTTATTTTAATTAAACACACTCTCCAACAATTACCTCATCTGAACATATGACACCAACTACATTTAGGTCATGCCTATAGTAAACCCTATATTATGGATTCAACCATAGTCTCAAAATTATGATCCGAGACTCTATTTATAAGATAAACCATTATTTCTGAAAAACTACATGCGCATGATATTAACATATCTAATATTTTTAAAATATCAATTCTGATCTCATCGGGCCTTAGAATCTCATGTCATCTTATCACCTGACTCTGAAAACATTTCTTAATATATTTTCAAGTCTTATAAGAAAAAATAGGGCCAATAAAATTAAACAGTGGAATTTTTTTGATTGTTGTCACTAATACATTAGCTTTTTCCTCTATGGGTGCCTTTACATGTTGTCAGACACTAATATTATACTTTAGGAAAACCCACCTAATTCCAAAGAGAAAGATTCATAGAGTGTTATACACTTATTGTCTCTATTTATCTCAAAGCTAATTACATTTGAATCTAATTATTGGAATAAATAATATTTTTCAGAACAACGAGTAATATTTATTCGGGATTTATTGATTGCATACATTAAATCATTATTTTATGCGAGTTTAATATTAAAATAAATATTTATTCACTATACCACAAATATTATATATAACAACCCAAACATTTATAAATTAAATTCCCTTTGTGAATGGATAAATTTATTTTTACATAATGTAGTTATAGAAAACACATGCACTTCTTTGGTTATTTTGGAATGTCACATCCTATTAGATTTAAAATGCCTTTAAGCATCATAACCATTTATAATATAACCATTGAATAGTGATTGTATGATTAGTATATATATATAAGATTATGATAAAGTCCAATTAATACTGATTAAGGAAGTGATGACCATGACCAATAGGATCATACCCTATGAAGCCCGCCTATTAGAGTTTATTAGGGAGACAACATCATTGATATTTTCCCTTGATCAATCCCAAGAAAAGATTAAACAACTAAAGTAATAATGAAACGATTTATATAAGTTGTTCAAGCTCATTGAGATCATGGCCTGAACCATATTTTCTGAACCACCCCATTAAAATCTCACGATCGTGCACCTTACCCTTAGTTTTTTTGCTAGTCTAATAATGGGATATGTATCAAGACCCTAATAACATGAATCTTTAAATTTTTATACAATAATTATTATATTTACCTTTTATGATTACTATTAGTTTTTTTAATTATTATATAACGTGTTAATAAAAATTAGATCAAACCTATATTTTTTGGGAAATGTATAATTTCAATAAAGACACCTTATTCTAATGAATACAATATTTTTTTTGAAATAAATAATATTTTAATAAAATATTATCATTAAATAATTTTTATTAAATATAAATGATGCCTTAATTTTATGAAGTTAAAGATAATTTTTATAAGGCTCAGAAAACTGTTATTGTAAAAAAAATTATTTTTCAATAAATTTGGATTTTTGATTTAAAAGTGTAAATTCTAATATGTAGAGATTTTTTAGATAAAATTAATATTATTTTTGAACTAAAAATGTTGAAATTATCCAACTGTGAATTTTTTATAATTTTTAGATACAGTCAATTTTTTTTGGGTCAAAATTAAATACGATATAAATATAGAGTGTATTACGATATCATAATGATCTAAAAGTGATTTAATATATTACATAAAGGTTATCTATGCCCAAATATATACCCCCTTTAAAATAAAGTGTTTTTAGGTTATTTTATTAATTCTATAAACTCTTTACAATTCCTCCAAAACCTATATTATATATTAAGGTTTTAAAATAAATTTTTTAGGACCATGACTCGCTAGCACATCAGCAAGGGTAATATTTTAATGGGAACATTTCATAAACATGTAAAATAATGAAAAATACTTCACTTTGATAGAAACTATGGGTAATAAATATGGGAAGGTTTTTGGTTTGGAATAATTTACTGTATAGAGTCTAAAACATAATTTTGGAAAATAATAAATAATTCACCTCTCTTTTTCTATATATACCCACCCAAACTCTCATTTTTATTCACTCAAAAGTCTCAGATAATGAATTCAATATTCCATTTAATTTCTACATCCCTACCATTTTTCCTCAATCTCTCAATAATATCCTACCAATATTTTGGAAACACCTTCTCAAGGTAAGGGATCCTCCCCTTACCCATCTTTATTCAAGAACCATCTTTTTTATGCCTTTTAATTCCCAATTTTTCATTTTAGAATAAGTTTTTAAATATCCATATTACTATCCTTAATATTTATAGGAGTTGAGAGACCCCTTTTACTATTATTATCCCTCCCATGAATCTTTTATTATCCTCATTATGCTGCCGAAATTATCCTATGATTTTCCATGCCATACGTTTTTTTGAATACTGATCCCCATTTCTACTCAAGGGTATCCACATAGATATACCTATCCTCTATTTATAGGGGACTTATAGGTATTTATCCCACACTCATTAACCATGGTATTAAATGTGAATAAATATGATCATATTTTGAATGATCAATATGGTATACTTATTCATGTACATGATAAGAAAGTGACAGGTGAGATTGAAATTACATGGCCCTTCAATATATTGGGTAATGTTTTAATCTCATGAGATTATATGTATGGTGTGTGGGGAGGTTATCCTAAGAACACTATGTTATTTATTCATGGTTTTTATCCTTGAATTATGTTTATGATTCCATGTTTTATGTTACTACCATATCCCCATGTTTCCTTTATGTTATCATCATATATCATAATTCTATGTACATGTTTATGATTGTCACCCAATTATTCCTCATTGTAATGATTATTTACAAAAAAGTAATACTTTATTCATTTTATGTTTTTTTATTCCCTTATTGGGATTTATAGATCACCCCTTTCTTATTCATGTCCCTAGGTTATCCCGTGTAGTTTTAAAGGAACTATGAAATTTTAGAACATTTTAAGGAAGTTTTCAATAATGTTTGGGTATCCATGTATCAATTTGATATGATATGTTCATAATCTCCCAAATACCCTAGTCTTCACATTCCTTTATGATTTTTATGTGTACATTTATGTAATAAATAATGAAATAAGGTGTGTTAATGATATGGGTTTTCATAGTTTTTATTAGAGAAAAGTATAGTTATTTTTGGGATTAGGATTAGAAAACACTAGATAATTCTTTTGGGATGATAATAAACATAGGAAAACATACCTAACTTTTTAAAAGTAAATATTATGTGGTTTCTTGGAAAATACATCCTTGTCTAGATACTATAAGTGGATGTAGCTCTTGAACAGATGTACCTAGGGGTAACAACCCTAAAAACAATGTATTGATCTTGACTCGATCATAAACTGGTGCATGACAACAATCCTTTATATACACCCGGTTTTACACTCTTGGAGGATATGCTATCGTAAATTCACAATCTCATTAAGAATCATTATTATGGGAACAAAAATTCCCATAAAAATTTTATATTAGTAATTAGATCATGGATAAATTAGATTGAAGACTATAAATTCATAGGTTAATGAATATATTTCATTTATGAATTATCCCTTTAATGTTCATGGTTTCCCATTTATGTGTTTAATATTTTAAAAATACTCATCCTAAATATTCTAGTTATTCTATTCAATGGATGGAAATATGACGAATCGAGTCAATAACCAATGTGAGGGTCAATGTGATGACTAAACAAATAAGATGACTAACATGATGGGTGATTAAGTAAGTAATATTGTGATTATTCCAAACTAGATATAAAATATCACGATTAATACATAGAATATAGTTGAATTTCCAAGAACATCAAAGAATAAGAGGATAACCTCTCAAGGAAGTTCATATAATAAATGTGATAAAGGAAAGTATAACCAATTTCCTTTGTGCAAAAAAAGTGGAAAGAGGCCCCAAGGGAAATTCCACAAAGTAACTAGGAGATGTTTTAAGTGTCAAAATGGGGTATAAAGTATCCAATTTTAATGAAAAAATGAATAAAATGATAGAGGGAAATAAATTTCAATATAAGGTACCATTAATAGTTCTATTTCATAAATGTAGATAAGTTAGACATTATCCAAGCCAATTTTATATTCGAAGGGATAAAAAGCATGATGAGAATCTACAATATCCTAGACCAAGGGAACAAGGAATGTACTATACTAAGATGAATCATAATGTCTAAAGTACATGTAAAACCTAAGATAGATTTTTGCATGTCATGTTTTATTTCAATTCATTCCATATTATCATATCATGTAAGTTTTATAAGAACATCGAGTCACCACCCTAAATGATTTTATAACATCAGGTATGTAACACCCGAGACTTTTATGTTATATAAATCATCAAAGGAATCTTTTTCTACACAACACTTGCTTGACTTGCTTTACACGCAATCGCGACCTTCCTCGATAGCTTGCGTCGTACCGAGTTTCACTAAACAACAATATGCTATTAAAACTAGCCGTTATGAATAGTAATAACCACTTTTTGAAATTTTATAAATTTTATTTTTCAAAATGGACTTCATTTTTGGACTCAGAATATCGAAATTAGCCTAGGGTGAAATTTTGGTATTTTTTTGAAAACTTTCAATTTTTGATGAATAGTGAACCCACTAAGTGGTAGGTTAAAAACTGAATTTTGCATAAAACTTAATTTTACCGCTTCTTTGAATGGAATCTCGAAAATCCGACAGACACGGTTGATATCAGTAAGTAAAATGTGGTTCAATGAGATAAAAATAATTTTTTGGTGAATAGTAACTTTTTACTTTTTTTACCGCGGTTAATAGTAAATAGGGTAACTAAGGGTAAATATGATATTAATATTACCCTAACACATGTCCTAATTCTATTGGACAAGTGTAATTCGACCAAAAACAAACTTAGGAATAAAATATGACCATTTAGTCCCACTTGGATTAGATTAGGACATTTATTATTAATTTATTTAAAGAAGGGTTAAAATAGTCAAAATCAAAGTTTAATAAGTAAATCATTTTTAATATGGGGTTATACATAAGATAAATTCTACTATAAATATTCATTATAAAGATAAAAAGATTTCCTACATGA
Organism: Viscum album; assembly: GCA_963277665.1. Lineage (NCBI taxonomy): Eukaryota > Viridiplantae > Streptophyta > Magnoliopsida > Santalales > Viscaceae > Viscum > Viscum album. The sequence continues at coordinate 436,725,275 of OY728142.1, read as the reverse complement.
TGGTAGTTTATTTATAATTTTTAGACATTAAATAATTTAATTTATTTATGACACAATGATGATGCAGTAATTATCTTATTAATGAAATATTGACATAATTGATGTTATAAACACCAAAATAAATATAATTTGAGACTTTTTATGAATTACACTAATTTTCTAGGTTACTATGATATATTAGTGTTGATTTAATCAACTTGGTTCTAACATATAATTCTGTTACGACTTTCACAAAAATCATATATCAAATAGTGTCAAAATTGACACAAAATAGTTTTTAAATCAAATATTATATTATTAATTGTTATTTTATTCCTAAAAATCTAAGGTTCGGCCAAATGACTTAGATAAGTATATATATATTAATAATAAACAATTTGGGGTTCGTTTGGCATGTTATAGTAAGTGTATTAACCATATAGTGTAAGAAAACAAAAAGACACGGTAAAAGTTAAATTATTTAACTTAGAGTTAAATTTAGTTGATAAGGTTAAAATAATACCCTAAACTTGTCTAAATCTTATTGGTTGATAGGATTTCGACCCATACCCACTTTAGCTTCGAAATAAGACCCTTTGGAACCATTATAAACCGATTTTGACTTTAATATAAAATAATATTTTGAGATATTCCTAAGGTGCCCCTCTCCTCCCTTATAAAAGGGAACCTCCTCCCCCTCCTCCTCACACCAAATTGAGAACTCAAGCTCGGCCAACCCCTGCCATTTTCTCCTCTCCACTTCCCTATAATAATCCTAGAGGTCCTGGTCTTCTTCAAATACCAATCTTAGTTCCCTAAGTGGAGGATTCAAAGAAGCGTTCCAAAGAAGAGGTAATATCCATTACCGATCTTTTCAATTTCTTTCTTCTTCAACTTCTTCTTCTTTAGTTGTTTCATGATAAAGTAATAACATCAGTATTACTTACATACTGATATGTTATTTTAAATATGAAACAACACAAATTCACCTTCTATCCATCCTACGAAAAAATGAAATCACCGCGCGTGCGTACGTACGGAATACCGTCTCCATGCCGTGGTGTAATCTATTTTTCCACCATCACTTTACAAGGATGGGTATAATGGTGTAATGAGTAACTATTTATGATTATTATAAAGTAATATTGATACTGAAATAATATGTACATACTTCAATATAGTTCCACGATCATAGGAACGATATCATCACTCGTGCGTACGTACGGAATACCGTCTCCACGATGTGATGCGACTCGTTCTACATGATCATCATTACATAGTAATTATATAAATGAATTTAATGAATAAATATGATATATGTTACACTAATACCATTCTGGATATAAGGTATCTATAACCTTAAAATAAGAATAAGAATTTATTCGGCAAAACACGCATAAGAACAAAAGGCAATAAAGACCCGAGTAACAAGTAACAATGAAATATTACTAACAAGAAGCTAAGAATATGACCATATATGATATCATATAAATATGTATGATTCTGGAACAAGTCAATAACCTTATTTAAACCATTATACAGGAGCTTCGGACACGTACAAAGCAAATTGGACCTAAGGTAAGGGAAATATCACAATCTCATTTTTATCCGAGATTGTTTATTCGTAAGTATTTACTGGGGTGTATTTTATCATCCACATCCATGTTTCATCAATATGTAATATTATTTCCATCCACCTACAATTGTTTAAATCCATTTTTACTCTTCTGTGAGTTTTTAGTAATATGTATGAAAGGAATCTTTTGTCGTTTTTCATACGAGGTACTTTTTGACTTTTCCGACAAAAGTACGAAGAATGTTTTTTTAACTTATACGGCATGAATGGATTTTTAAAACATTATTTCCACGAAACTTCCTTTACAAGTTTTCAAGTTTATTTTTAATCAACTTCTTTTATTTTAAAGTCGTATGACATGTTATGAAAGGAAAAATGTTTTTGAAGTAGAAAGGATATTTTCCTCAAGAATGGAGTTCAAGTATTTTATCAAAATTATTTTCCATCTAAGATAATAAAAGGGTTCTGTTTTTATCCCTATTATTACATTGGTTTGATTATGTTGTGATGGAAATATTTTTATGAATTCATTTATCTTATATGAATTGTTTTATGATGTCATGTTGTTTAAGAATCCCATTTTTATTACATGGGTTACGCTATGATGTATGGTTTATGATTATGTGGCACACATAAGAAAGGATTCATTATAAGATGGGTGGGACCTATATCTCCCTCCAATGCATTGGGTAAAGATTTTATATCTCATGAGATAGACATGGCTGGAACGGTAGGTTATACCGGTTCAGTGAAACAGGACTGGAACGAGGGTGACTCGGTTCAGAAAGGGACTTTGTCCACTAAGATAGTCTTGGCAATGAGTCATGACTAACAAGAAATGATTTTCCATGATTATGTGTGCATGCCACAAAGTTTCAAGTTTTATGTTATGATTATGGGGATCTCATTTTCACTTCTATGATTTATTCCATGTTAAGATATTATGATCTCTTTTGCAGGTTTTGATTTTCAAAAAGATATGATATGATTTTTATTTCCCTTATTTGCTCTTGCTGAGCATTTGAGCTCACCCTTTTATGTTTTCTTTTCCCCAGGTCAGGAAGATGGATATTAAGTAGAATATTCTAAAAGGGACCCTAGATATGATGAAATAAATGGGAGACACTGTAGAAGATTTATGAACCAGTTGTTTATGTTTTCCAGTTTCTAAAGACACTATACCTATACGGTTCTTTGTGGTTTTGTCATATGTTGTAATAAGTGTACTTCAATTTTGAAGTATTAACTATGTATGTAAAGTATGGGTCGTTATAGTTGGTATCAGAGTAAAGGTATAGTCAACCTTTGGAAACTAGGATGTGAAAGCCTTAGTAAGAACCCTAAGGATAAGTCTAAGCATAGAAAACAATCTTAGTGTTTTAGAAATGGCCATGAATAACCTAGGATAAGACCTTAAGCATGAAAATTTTATTCTTGAATTATGTGGTTTTCCTATTATAATTAGTGTTGCTCACACTATTCTTCTTGGTTTTAGTCAATGGCTGGAACCCGAAGGAACCATGTTAATGCGGAATGCGATGGGCAATGAAATGATTGTCCCCCTGAGCATCCAAACGATATGGGAGCTGGAATGAAAAATCTTGTAGCCATGCTCACACAACTTTCTCAAGCTATGAATCATGCAGGACTTCCAAACGAGCAAAGGAAGGAGCAACATTCTGTTGAATCCTTCATGAGGCAGCGTCCACCTTCTTTCAGCGGGTCTACTGATCCATTAGTTGCTGAACAATGGATTAGTACTACTGAAAAGATATTTTCAGTTCTTCAATGTTCTGAACATGATAAAGTCATCCTAGCAGTGTATCGTTTGGAAGGAGATGCTGATCAATGGTGGAATCTTATTAAGAATACGAGGCAAAGGGATGAAATTGAGTCCATGGAATGGGACGAGTTCAAGAACTTATTTTTCAATAAGTACTTCCCTCGTATTCTCCGAACAAAGATGGAGAAATAGTTCCTTGAACTGAAGCAAAGGGATGATGAATCTGTTGGTACCTATGAAGCAAATTTTACAAGACTTGCAAGGTACGCTTCTGGTATTATTATCCAACCTGAGAGTAAGATCGATCGATTCTTTAGTGGCTTAAAACCAAGTCTTCGAAGGGCGTTAGCCATAAGGGACTTCAATAGCTACGAGGAAATCGTTCGATGTGCTCTCAAAGTCGAGATGGAGATTGGAGTAATCCATCATTCACATGGGTTTGATAAGAAGAGGAAGATGGAATTCAAAGAAAAATCTAAAGAGCACACGGAAAAGAAGATGAGCTTTTCCTTATGCTCAAAGTGTGGAAAGAAACATGGAGGGAGTTGTCTTAAAGGGACAAGTAAATGTTTTAAATGTGGAAAGGAAGGTCATCGGGCATTTGAATGCCGTGATAATGGGAAGAAGATGTCTAATGACGCAAACAAAGGAAGGGATACACAGAATGAACCTACTACACTTCAATGTTTCAAGTGCAAGGAGATGGGGCATTATGTCAATCAATGCCCAAATCCAAAGGTTGATGATGATGGTCGACGTCAAAAAAATCTCAAGGCTAAAGACAAAGGAAAGTCACATGAAATTTCTATCAGCGATGTGGAGTACGATAACGAAGTGGTGAAAGGTACACTTATCGTCCACTCTAAAGTAGCAAATGTTTTATTTGATTCTGGATCCACCCACTCTTTTATTTCTAAAGAATTTTCTAAGGGTATCACCGTATTACCTCAACAATTAGATGTTGAGTTAGCTGTGACAACACCTAATGGCACATCAATCGCATCAAATGTTTATAATTCTTCTCCGATCGAAGTTTGTGGGAAAGTGCTTCCTGCAAATCTTGTGATCCTTCCTATAGTGGAATTTGATGTGATTCTTGGCATGGATTGGCTTTCTTTATACGGATCTCATATCAATTGCCAAAGAAGGGAAGTCACATTTCATATTCCAGATCAATCTATGATCGTCTATCAATGGAAGGATGAACATAACCTTCCAGTGGAAATTTCTTCCATTTTATGGGTATTGATTCCACTAAATGAAGGTTATTTATCTCAAATGGTTGGTGAGAAACTCACGATTAAGAATATGCCCATCGTACGGGAGTTTGATGATGTCTTTCTGGAGGAATTACCAGGTCTTCCACCAAATCGTGAAGTTGAGTTTTCAATAGAACTCGTACCGGGTGCTTTGCCTATTTCAAAGACACCTTATAGAATGGCCCCAATTGAGTTGCAGGAATTGAAGAAGCAACTCCAAGAGAATCTTGATAAGGGATTCATACTCCCTAGTGCGTCACCTTGGGGAGCACCTGTTCTATTTGTTAAGAAGAAAGATGGATCAATGAGACTCTGCATTGATTATCGAGAACTTAACAAGATCACTATCAAGAACAAATATCCTCTCCCACACATTGATGACTTATTTGACCAACTACGCGGAGCTCAATACTTTTCCAAGATTGATCTTCGTTCAGGGTATCATCAATTAAGGGTCAAAAGGGAGGATATACCAAAGACGGCTTTCCGTACAAGGTATGGACACTATGAATTTATAGTGATGCCATTTGGTCTTACTAATGCCCCTGCTATCTTCACGGATCTAATGAATAGAGTCTTTAGAGACTATCTCGATCAATTTGTGGTAGTCTTTATAGACGATATTCTTGTCTATTCAAAGAGCAAGGAAGATCATGAAGATCACTTGAGAATTATATTGAAGACCCTGAGAAAGGAGAAGCTTTATGCCAAATTTACCAAGTGTGAATTTTGGCTTCAAAAAGTTGCATTTTTGGGGCACGTAATCTCAAAAGAGGGGATATCTGTGGATCCAGCAAAAACAGAGGTTATCGAAAGATGGTCGAGACCAACAAAAGTAACTGAGATCCGAATTTTTCTTGGTTTGGATGGATATTATCGATGTTTTGTAAAGGATTTTTCACGATTATCTAATCCACTCACCAAGTTGACTCGGAAAGGAGTTAAGTTTGTTTGGACAAAGGAATGTGAAGAGAATTTCAAGGAGTTGAAAAGAAGGTTATCCAGTGCACCTGTGCTCACACTGCCTTGTAGTGGAGAAAGGTTTGTGATCTACAGTGATGAATCCAAGAAGGGATTGGGGTGTGTTCTTATGCAAAATGATATGGTGATAGCTTATGCCTCACGACAGTTGAAAATCCATGAGCAAAATTACCCAACACATGATTTGGAGTTGGCTGAGGTAATCTTTGCATTAAAGATTTGGAGGCATTACCTTTATGGTGAAAGGTGTGATATTTATACTGATCATAAAAGTTTAAAGTATATTTTCACACAAAAGGAGTTGAATATGCGTCAAAGAAGATGGTTGGAGCTGATTAAGGATTATGACTGCTCAATCCATTACCACCCTGGGAAAGCAAACAAGGTGGCAGATGCATTAAGTCGACAAGACCATGCTAGTTTATCCATGATGAGGATCACAAAAGATCCAATATTTATGGATTTACAAAGGATGGATCTTGGAATTATAATGGAAGGGGAAAAATCTTATCTTTCTCAAATGAATGTTCAACCATCTATACATGTGAAGATTAAAGAGGCACAGAAAGAAGATGTCGAGTTACAAAAGAAGGTGAGAAATGTTCCTGAATTCAACCTTGATTGTGATGGGATAATAAAGTTCAGGTTTCGGGTTTGTGTTCCTCCCATCCCCGAATTAAAGAAGGACCTGCTGGATGAGGCTCATAGTTCTTCATTCTCTATTCATCCTGGAAGCACGAAGATGTATAGGGACCTGAAAGAATACTTCTGGTGGGATGGCATGAAAAGAGATGTTGCTGAATATGTCTCTCGATGCTTGGTTTGTCAACAAGTTAAAGCTGAGAGACAGAAGTCTAAGGGGATGTTACAACCATTATCCATACCCGAATGGAAATGGGAAAACATCACTATGGACTTTGTCACAGGACTTCCTAAAACATCCAAAGGCAATAATGATATTTGGGTCATAGTTGATCGTCTTACAAAGTCTGCACACTTCATTGCTATTAGAGAGGATTTCTCTCTAGATCAGCTTGCCAGGATATATGTAAAGGAAGTGGTAAGATTACATGGAGTACCACTTTCTATTATATCTGATCGGGATCCGAGATTTACCTCGAAGTTCTGGCGAATTCTTCAGCATACTCTGGATACAGAGTTGAGTTTCAGCACTACTTATCATCCCCAGACAGATGATCAGTCTGAGAGAACAATTCAAACCCTAGAAGATATGTTGAGAGCTTGCTCTATGGATTTCAAAGCAGGTTGGGATCAACACCTACCTTTGGTGGAATTTTCTTTTAATAATAGCTTTCACTCCAGTATTCAGATGGCTCCTTATGAAGCTCTCTATGGAAAGAAATGCAGGACTCCAACTTGCTGGGATGAAGTTGGGGAAAGAAAGCTATTAGGACCTGATCTCATTGATGAAATGGCATAAAAGGTCAGACCTATTCAACAACACATAAGAGCAGCTCAGAGTCGACAGAAAAGTTATGCCGACAACCGAAGAAAAGACCTAGAGTTTGAAGTGGGCGATAAAGTGTTCTTACGAATATCTCCCTGGAAGAGGGTTATGAGATTTGGAAAGAAGGGGAAGTTGAGCCCTAGATATATCGGTCCTTTTGAAATACTGGATTGTGTTGGGAAGGTAGCTTACCGATTGGCGCTTCCACCGAATCTCTCTCAAGTTCACGATGTGTTCCATGTATCTCTCCTGATAAAGTACATACCAGATCCTTCACATGTACTCAGCTCAGAAGTTGTACCGCTGGAGCAAGATCTTTCTTATGAAGAACAGCCGATAGAGATTCTGGATCGTAGCGAAAAATTCCTACGAAACAAGACCACTCGCTTGGTGAAAGTTTTATGGAGGAACCACCAACTTGAAGAAGCTACATGGGAGCTTGAGGATATGATGAGGGAGAAGTATCCTCATCTGTTTGTTACAAAGTGACAAATTTCGAGGGCGAAATTCTTTTTAAGGGGGGTAGAATGTAACACCCGAGACTTTTATGTTATATAAATCATCAAAGGAATCTTTTTCTACATAACACTTGCTTGGCTTGCTTTACACGCAATCGCGACCTTCCTCGATAGCTTGCGTCGTACCGAGTTTCACTAAACAAAAATATGCTATTAAAACTAGCCGTTATGAATAGTAATAACCACTTTTTGAAATTTTATAAATTTTATTTTTCAAAATGGACTTCATTTTTGGACTCAGAATATCGAAATTAGCCTAGGGTGAAATTTTGGTATTTTTCTGAAAACTTTCAATTTTTGATGAATAGTGAAACCACTAAGTGGTAGGTTAAAAACTGAATTTTGCATAAAACTTAATTTTACCGCTTCTGTGAATGGAATCTAGAAAATCCGACAGACACGGTTGATATCAGTAAGTAAAATGTGGTTCAATGAGATAAAAATAATTTTTTGGTGAATAGTAACTTTTTACTTTTTTTACCACGGTTAATAGTAAATAGGGTAACTAAGGGTAAATATGATATTAATATTACCCTAACACATGTACTAATTCTATTGGACAAGTGTAATTCGACCAAAAACAAACTTAGGAATAAAATATGACCATTTAGGCCCACTTGGATTAGATTAGGACATTTATTATTAATTTATTTAAAGAAGGGTTAAAATAGTTAAAATCAAAGTTTAATAAGTAAATCATTTTTAATATGGGGTTATACATAAGATAAATTCGACTATAAATATTCATTAGAAAGATAAAAATATTTCCTACATGATGGTATTTTATTTATAATTTTTAGAAATTAAATAATTTAATTTAGTTATGACACAATGATGATGCAGTAATTATCTTATTAATGAAATATTGACATAATTGATGTTATAAACACCAAAATAAATATAATTTGAGACTTTTTATGAATTCCACTAATTTTCTAGGTTACTATGATATATTAGTGTTGATTTAAGCAACTTGGTTCGAACATATAATTCTGTTATGACTTTCAAAAAAATCATATATCAAATAGTGTCAAAATTGACACAAAATAGTTTTTAAATCAAATATTATATTATTAATTGTTATTTTATTCCTAAAAATCTAAAGTTCGGCCAAATGACTTAGATAAGGATATATATATTAATAATAAACAATTTGGGGTTCGTTTGGCATGTTATAGTAAGTGTATTAACCATATAGTGTAAGAAAACAAAAAGACACGGTAAAAGTTAAATTATTTAACTTAGAGTTAAATTTAGTTGATAAGGTTAAAATAATACCCTAAACTTGTATAAATATTATTGGTTGATAGGATTTCGACCCATCCCCACTTTATCTTCGAAATAAGACCCTTTGGAACCATTATAAACCGATTTTGACTTTAATATAAAATAATATTTTGAGATATTCCTAAGGTGCCCCTCTCCTCCCTTATAAAAGGGAACCTCCTCCCCCTCCTCCTCACACCAAATTGAGCACTCAAGCTCGGCCAACCCCTGCCATTTTCTCCTCTCCACTTCCCTAGAATAATCCTAGAGGTCCTGGTCTTCTTCAAAGACCAATCTTAGTTCCCTAAGTGGAGGATTCAAAGAAGCGTTTCAAAGAAGAGGTAATATCCATTACCGATCATTTCAATTTCTTTCTTCTTCAACTTCTTCTTCTTTAGTTGTTTCATGATAAAGTAATAACATAAGTATTAATTACATACTGATATGTTATTATAAATATGAAACAACCCTAATTCACCTTCTATCCATCCTACGGAAAAATGAAATCACCGCGCGTGCGTACGTACGGAATACCGTCTCCATGCCGTGGTGTAATCTATTTTTCCACCATCACTTTACAAGGATGGGTATAATGGTGTAATGAGTAACTATTTATGATTATTATAAAGTAATATTGATACTGAAATAATATGTATATACTCCAATATATTTCCACGATCATAGGAACGATATCATCACTCGTGCGTACGTACGAAATACCGTCTCCACGATGTGATGCGACTCGTTCTACATGATCATCATTACATAGTAATTATATAAATGAATTTAATGAATAAATATGATATATGTTACACTAATACCATTCTGGATATAAGGTATCTATAACCTTAAAAGAAGAATAAGAATTTATTCGGCAAAACACGCATAAGAACAAAAGGCAATAAAGAACCGAGTAACAAGTAACAATGAAATATTACTAACAAGAAGCTAAGAATATGACCATATATGATATCATATCAATATGTATGATTCTGGAACAAGTCAATAACCTTATTTAAACCATTATACAGGAGCTTCGGACACGTACAAAGCAAATCGGACCTAAGGTAAGGGAAATATCACAATCTCATTTTTATCCGAGATTGTTTATTCGTAAGTATTTACTGGGGTGTATTTTATCATCCACATCCATGTTTCATCAATATGTAATATTATTTCCATCCACCTACAATTGTTTAAATCCATTTTTACTCTTTGGTGAGTTTTTAGTAATATGTATGAAAGGAATCTTTTGTCGTTTTTCATACGAGGTACTTTTTGACTTTTCCGAAAAAAGTACGAAGAATGTTTTTTTAACTTATACGACATGAATGGATTTTTAAAACATTATTTCCACGAAACTTCCTTTACATGTTTTCAAGTTTATTTTTAATCAACTTCTTTTATTTTAAAGTCGTATGACATGTTATGAAAGGAAAAATGTTTTTGAAGTAGAAAGGTTATTTTCCTCAAGAATGGAGTTCAAGTATTTTATCAAAATTATTTTCCATCTAAGATAATAAAAGGGTTCTGTTTTTATCCCTGTTATTACATTGGTTTGATTATGTTGTGATGGAAATATTTTTATGAATTCATTTATCTTATATGAATTTTTTTATGATGTCATGTTGTTTAAGAATCCCATTTTTATTACATGGGTTACGCTATGATGTATGGTTTATGATTATGTGGCACACATAAGAAAGGATTCATTATAAGATGGGTGGGACCTATATCTCCCTCCAACGCATTGGGTAAAGATTTTATATCTCATGAGATAGACATGGCTGGAACGGTAGGTTATACCGTTTCAGTGAAACAGGACTGGAACGAGGGTGACTCGGTTCAGAAAGGGACTTTGTCCACTAAGATAGTCTTGGCAATGAGTCATGACTAACAAGAAATGATTTTCCATGATTATGTGTGCATGCCACAAAGTTTCAAGTTTTATGTTATGATTATGGGGATCTCATTTTCACTTCTATGATTTATTCCATGTTAAGATATTATGATCTCTTTTGCAGGTTTTGATTTTCAAAAAGATATGATATGATTTTTATTTCCTTTATTTGCCCTTGCTGAGCATTTGAGCTCACCCTTTTATGTTTTCTTTTCCCCAGGTCAGGAAGATGGATATTAAGTAGAATATGCTAAAAGGGACCCTAGATATGATGAAATAAATGGGAGACACTGTAGAAGATTTATGAACCAGTTGTTTATGTTTCCCAGTTTGTAAAGACACTATACCTATACGGTCCTTTGTGGTTTTGTCATATGTTGTAATAAGTGTACTTCAATTTTGAAGTATTAACAATGTATGTAAAGTATGGGTCGTTATAAGTTATGACTTCATTGATTATTGTATCACAAGATGAAGTTTGTGGGAATTTTTATCATGAAAATATTATTGTTATTTATTTAGATTAATTTGATACAATTTTATGTATGGATTGGATTTACTTATATAGTTCCAATATAAATTGTTTAGAGAAGGAAATTACCCTATGTATTGTGAATATCCCTCAAATTCCATACGAGTGAAAGAAGAAGGATGAATGATCATTTTTATCATCATATCAATAATGGATATTATTTCCCTATGAGTAAGTGTATATAGCTCAAATTATTAATACCACAGAAAATATCAACCTTGATGACATGCCCATTGCAAGGTAATTTGCTGATGTGTTACCCAAAGAATTATTTGGTCTTCATCCTAGATGATAGGCTGAGTTCTCAATTGAAGTTATACCTAGATCATGTAAAATTTTTGGGGCATGTTATCACTAATAAAGGGATATCTATTGACCCTTTGAAAATAGTGGAAATTGAAGGATGTCCAAGACCAACCTCTGTGATGTAAATCCTTAGTTTCCTACTATTAGCTAGGTACTATCGTTGATTAGTGAGAAAATTCTCATGAATTTCAATCCTCCTAACCAAGATAACTCAAAAAGGATTCCTATTTTTCTAGAATGATGAATGTGAGTAATGTTTTAATGATATTAAGAAGAGTCTAATCCCTATACCTATGATCACATTACCCCTAGTGTGGAGGTATTTTTGTTCTACAGTGATACATCTAATTTTTTTGGGTTGTATAATCATGAAGGATGGTAAATTTATTGCCTATTCCTCAAAAAAACTAAATATACATGAGTATAACTACCCAACTCATGATCTATAATTGTCTACGGTGATATTTTCATTAAATATTTGGTGGCATTATCTATATAGGGAGAAGTGTGACATATATACAGATCATAAAAGCCTAAAATATATACTCACACAAAAGAAGATTAATATAATCCAACATAAGTGGTTATATTTGATCAAGGATTATGATTTTTCAATCCATTACCATCCTAGGAAAGAAAAAAAAATTAGATTCTATGATTAGAAAGGATCCCACAAATCTATAAATTATGAGGACTGAAGGGATCCAATATTTTTGGACATGAAAAGAATGGATATCTGAATAATAAAAGGATACTCATCCTACATTTATTAAAATAACTTCTCAACCATATATTTTTTATAGGATCAAGGAGGATCATAAAGATGATGAGGTGATATATAAGAATGTATAAAATATTTTGTAGTTCAACTTTGTTAAAGATGGAGTTATAAGGTTTTTAACCTGGATATGTGTACTATCAAAACCATAACTAAATAGGTAAATTATGAATGTTGTGAAAATATCATCCTTAAATATTAATTTATAAATCACTAAGATGTATGGAGATTTTAAGAAAAATTTCTAGTAGGATAACATGAATAAAGAGATTATAGAATTCATATATTGATGCTTGGTATGCCAACGAGTCAAGGCTGGATGAAAAATGTATAAGGGTATGATGAGACTATTTTTTATACGAGTATGGAAATGGGAAAACATAAACATGGATTTTATCCGAAGACTACCTAATACATATAAATTAAATAATCGTATCTAGGTGGTATTAGACCACCTTACAATGTAATAACTTTTAATTTCTATCAAGGAAGATTTCTCTATTGACAACTCGCCATGATATATATAAGGGAAGTGGTAAGACTGCAGGGAGTTCCAATCTCTATTTTATCTGATCAAGATCTGAGGTTTACCTAAAGGTTTTGGAGAATATACAACACTACTTATCACCATCATATGGATATTCAGTCTGAAAGGACCATTCAAAGTCTGGAAGATCTGCTGATATAATTTTAAATAGATTTCCAATGATGTGGGGACCAAAAATTTCCCCTAGGGAGTTCTTATATAATAACAGTTTCTATTATATAATTAAAATGACACCTTACGAGGATCTTCATGGGAAGATGTGTCAGAATACAACATGCCAGGATGATGTTGGAGAGTAGAAGTTGATTGGACCATATCTTATACAAGAGATGATAGAGAAGGTTCAAACCATTCAATGTCATATGAAATATACAAAAAGTTAAAAAAAAGATATGTAAACAATTGTCAATGAGACCTACAGTTTTAAGTAAGTTATAAAGTGTTCCTTATTATATTTTCATGAAATAAATTCATGAGGCTTGGGAAGAATGGAAATATTAGTCCTAGATACATTGGACCCTTTGAGATCATTAATTTCATCAGAGCAGTGGCCTATCAAACAACACTCCCACCTAACCGATCTCGACTACATGATATGTTCTTTGTATCCATTTTGAGAAAGTAATAGTAGACCCCTAACATGTATTGAATCAATAGGTGTTACCATTAGGGAATAATCTTTCTTATGAGGAGTAACAGGTGAAGACATTAGATTTTAGAGACAAAATTCAATTAAACAAGATAACTCTACTAGTAAAAGTGCCGTGGTGAAACCAAAAGTATGAGAGAGAGACATGGGAATAAGAAGAGGCGATGAAATAGAAGTACCCTCAATTGTTTTAGTGTATAAAATGAAAATTTTAAGGGTGAAATTTCTGAAGGGAGGAATAATGTAATGACATAAACTTTTATAAATAAAACCCCCTTTGCAAATAAATATTTTTTATACATAACGCAGTTAAATAAAACACATGAAATTCTTTGGTTATTTTGGAATGTTAAATTCTTTCATATTTAAAAGTATGTTAAGAATCATAATTGTTGATAATATAGTTGCTAAACAGTGATTATATGATTAGTATATATATATATATATACGGTTATAATAAAGTCCAATTGATATATATGAAAGAAGTGATGAACTCAACTAGTAGGATACTACCATATGAATCCCATTTATCATAGATTTCTAGGGATTTAAAATTATTGGGAATTTACCTAGATCAATACCAAGATGATATTAAATAAATAAAGTTGGAATAAAACCATTTATAGGATAATTTCAATCTCAATGAGAACATGGACCAAACCACATTCGCCAAACCACCCCATGAAAATCTCACGATCGTGCACCTTACCCTTAGGATGTTTTTTGATGTAATAAAGGGTTATGTATCAAGACCATAATAGTATTAATTTTTATATTTCTATAAAATAATGATTATATTTATCTTTTATGATTATTATTAGCTTTTTAATAATTAAATAATGAGATGATAAAAATTAGATGAAACAAAAAATTTATTTTTTGGGGAAATGTATAGTTCCAATCAAGATACTATATTTTAATGAAATAAAGAATTTTTGAAATAAATTATATTTCAATAAAATGTTATTATTAAATAAATTATATTAAATATAAATTATAATATAATTTTATGAAGTCAAAAATATTTTTTATAAGGGTCAAAAAAATTTATTTTAAAAAATTATTAATTTTCAATAAAAATGAATTTTTGATTGAAAAGTGTAAATTCTCCTACTTATATATTTTATTAAATAAAATAAATATTATTTTTGAGATAAATTCCTCAAAATTAGTCAATGGTGATTTTTTCATAATTTTCCGAGATAGTCAAAATTTTGTGTCAAAATTAAATACGGTATAAATATATGGTATGTATTATGACATCATAATGACCCAAAAATGATTCAATATATTACAAAAATGGTATCCATGAAAAAATTTATATTCATATTTTAAAATAATTTATTTTTTAGGTTATTTTATTAATTTTATGAACTCTTTATGAATCCTCCGAAACCTATAAAATATATTAGGGTTTTCAAATCATTTCTTTATGAACATGACTCAATTCCAAATAACCAAGGGTAATATTTTAATGATATAAGTTATTAAAAATCTAAAATAATTAAAACCAATTCTCTTTGTAAGAAAACAAGGTAAAAAACAATGGGATGGTTTGTGGTTTTGAATACTTTATTGTATAGAGTCCAAAACCTAAGTTTGGAAAATAATAACAAACTCTCCTCTATGTTACTATATAAAACCACCCAAAATCCCGTTTATATTCACTCAAAAACCTTGGAGCATGAAATTAATCTTCCATTTAATCTCTACATCCCTCCCAAGTTTCCCCCAAGATCTCAATAGTCTCCTCCTAATATTTTGGAAATACCCTCTCAAGGTAAGGGATCCCCTCCTTCCCCTCTTTATTCAAGAACCTTATTTATATTATGCCTTTTAATTCCAAATTTTTCATTTTGAAATATATTCTTACATATCACTGTTATTTCCATTATTATTTCCAAGTGATTAGATACCCCTTTCACTCTCATTATTACCTTCCATGAATCATTGAGTACCCCAGTTATACTACCGAAATTATCTAGTGATTTTCCATGCCAAACAATTTTTGTGTGATAACTAATCCCCATTTACAATCAACGGTATTCAAAAAGATGTACCTACAATTTATTTATTGTGAAATTCTATTTATGTATCCCACAATCGTTAATAATGTTATTAAATGAGATTAAATATGATGAAATGTTGAATGATCTATGTGTCACACATATGCATATAAATGATATGAAAGTGTTGGGTGGTCTCAGAATTATATAGAACTCCAATGAATTGGATAATATTTTAATCTCATGATATTCCATGTATGGTGTGTGAGTGGTTATCCTAAGAACATTATGTTATGTTTTCTTAGCGGTTATCCTTTACTTATGCTTATGATTCCATGTTTTATGTTACTTCCACATTCCCATTTTGCATTTATGTTATCATTGTATATTATACATTGATGTCCATGTTTATGATTCACACCCTTTTTATACCCCATTGAAATTAATATTGACTTACATGTAATAATTTCTTCATGTAATTCTTTGTTGATTCCTTTACTATGGTTTAAAGCTCACCCCATTTTTATTCATGTCCCTAGGTTATACCATGTATTTTTAAAAGAGTAATGGAAGTTTAGATAATGTTAAGAATGTGTTTAATAATTTTGTTGTATCCATGTATCAAGTTGATAATATATGTACCTAATCTCGAAAATACAATAGGTTCATAATGTTTTGGGATTTTTTTATGTGTAAATTTATGAAAAAAGGTTTATTAAATATATGAGGTGCCATATTATATTTATTTAATTATTTATCAAATGAGTAATATTTATTAATAGAGGTTCAATAAATTCCTAGAAAGGTGTATGGTCTCAGTAAGGTGCCTGGTAACAGAAGTGATATGCTAAATATCATTTAAATAAATATTAATTTATTAATTTATATTAATATTATTTATGAGACATGGAAATGTAAAATAAATAAATAATATTATTATTAGATTTGAGGTTCACTAAGAATTAAGAGATTAAAAAAGGTACTTTGTGAAATAAGCAACTATTTAACCCTAGATCTATATATACCTAATTATATCATTTCTATGTTTGTACAAGAATTATTTATTGTGAACAAAATTTATCATACATATAGAGTAGTCTCTTAAAAAAAATCTCTAGGGTTCCTCTCAATACTTAGAGAAATATTTCACATTCCTCCTCTTTCACAAGAATGATAGAAAAATAATCAGTCCTTTAAACTTGAATAATTATGTTTCAATCGAAGGTGAGTGATGCAAGATGATTGATGCCACCACAATAACCCCTAGAGTACCATCAGTGATGCTTCATGATCAAAGATCATATGTGTATCACTACTAGATAAATTATACTTCTGATCCTATTAATTAAATGATGGTGCAATTGAATGGAGGTTCGACCGATCTACACCTACATCAAAGAAAGTACTCAAGATTGAGGTATTTTTCATATTATTTAATTAACTGTAAATTTAATGTGAAAGATACTATATGTGGTTATGAATTTTTTATTATTATTTGTATATAATTATGATAATTTTCATTATTTATAATGTTCTTGTGGTTTATTTATCAGATTCAACAAAAATCCATCATTGGGTATGTACCTAACTAGCTTCCAGTGCACCTGGAACCTTCAAAATTTATAAAAGTAAATTAAAAATTAAACAAGAATAAAATTGAGTTTAAATTACAATGAAACCCCACTATAATCACTCATAAACATCATAAAATAGGTATTAATAATGACATGATATTTAGAGAAGTTAAAATAGAATAATAAAAATAATTCAATACCATAATAGAAGAGAGAAGAAGACAAATAAATAAAGAATGAAAATATTATTTTTGATTCAAGATATAATCCTATAATCCTCCCTATAGTGCATCAGGAAGTTCCCCCTTATATATAAATGTTTATTTAACCTTAATTATGTCAACCCCATACTTAATTCTCCTTAAAAATCTAGATTCCTATGGTCAAAATGGTGGTTGGGAGTGGTTAAGAGTTGGTGAATAAAATGTATGACTATACTGAATGGTTAAAAAAACAAACATCACCCATGCATTTATTTCAATGTAAAAATATAGAAAATTCATGGTTAATTAATCATGAAAAATCATTCATTATCCACTTGTTTTAACATTTTTAAATGCACAAATTGTGCATGGTTTCTAGGTAATTCTAATATCCCAACTTGACCAATCACCCATAAACCTCAACTGAGTAAAGTATTAAAGAAAATGGGACATAGTTACGTCTAATTGATCACTAATAGTGGGGAATAAATGATGAGGGATTATAAAATACCATTTGGGTATAGTTTTTCCTCACATGAATCCCATTCCTCATGCTAAGATTCTACTAAATTTTTTCTATGATGTACATGTGTGTTGATCATTCCTAACCTATGAAAAAATAACAATACCAAAATGGATTTTTTAATGATTATTTCTTATATTATATATGATAAAAAAATTTAAAATATGAATATTAATAAAATCAACCACAATAATTTTTTTAAGTAAACACAACTCAAAAATAATTGTCGACAAGGAAAATAATGAAACTCCCCATAATGAAGCCCAAAGGAATCCACCACACCTCCTTAAAACATCATAAGTCATCCCATTATTTAGATTTCATCCTACCTAGTATCTCTTCTTCCATGAGTTCATCACTAATGAAGTAGGGAATCATTCCTTTACCTTTGTCAAAATAGATAAAACCCACCCATCCATAATGTGGGAGAGTAGGGGATGTGTATAAGGTCCAAAATTATTTCCAAAATACTTCCCCTTAACCCCATGTATGTGAGAATTAACCAATATTTAAATATGTTTTATAAAACATATTTTTACCCATGATATTTTATAAAACCATAAGAAAAAATTCTATATTTTAACCATATTTTTTTCACATAAATCATGTAAAACATGTAAAAAATACCAATATTATAAACCACACACACACACATCTAAATTAGTAATTGAAAACTAAGAGAAAAAAACATGGGAAAAAATAACCAAAAAGTGAAACTCCTACTCATGAGTGTACTGACTACCCAACCATTTTCTAACATCCCCATCAAACCTAAAGTGGAACCCATATATAAGTGCGAATTATGATCCTTTCCAACCCTAACATGGAGCCTAAACTCAAGTATGTGTTTCTAACCCATGTATGAGCCCTCACCCAACCATTCCCACAAAAAAAATTACAACAAAAATATACTTTAAACTCAATTAAAAAAATTACCACAAACTCATTTTAATAGAACACCATCGTTTTCCATAATTTTCTTAACACACCCACACACACCTGAAAAATATAACCCATTTTACTTTTAATAAAAACCATCCATGAAAAAACCCATTTTCACAATCAAATAACCACCATAATCAAAATAATTTTCAACCTATTAAATAATTTAATGAAAACACTACATTCAAGTTCAATGAATTTCTCTCAAAATTGAATTTTGAAGAATCCACCCACTTTAACCTAGTGATAAAGTGAAATCATGGTACCAATTCAAGATATATGATTACTCATCCCCTATATTGAACCTAATAACAAAATACCAAATTTATTTAATCCCCATAATTAAACATCATACAAACCCTTCTTAGTTGGGGTTACTCCAAGAGTAAACCAAGAGAAACCGCACATGGAGAGATCCCGAGGTAACTTACCATTAATCCAGAATCCACCCCAAAGGATCCAATAGATAATATTTTTTAAGAGATATATATATAGAAAATTACCTGTAAGAACACATTAAGTGGATTGATTCATGTGATAGGGGAGAAATGAGGTGAAAACCTCCAAAGTCGGGTAAAAATTAAAGATTTTGGAGACTTTGAGTGACTGGATAACATGATTTTAGGGTCCTAGTGACTTTGCATCTCTCAGTAGGAAAATATTTTCATAATTTATATATTGTATACATAGTCTTAATGACCAGGAATATGATTATCTATTTTTTATCAGAATTCCAAGAAAAACTTGCATGATCACCTAAGAATCATGAATAGCCCCTTGATAGTGAACCAACCTTTACAACCTTATAAAAAAATTATAAAAAACCTAATGTCATCAAAACATTTAAAACATCAATATACATCAAAAATAAACTTAACATACCTAAAGAATTTCCATAAAATACTCCATACTATTTCACTTCCTGTACCTGAGAAGTTCTAATGCATCATTGTTGGTGAAAATTTCAAGTCGTTGTGGATATATCAATGATTCCCCATACCATTATTATTTAAGAATGATACCATGTTTACAAATAAAATATTCCAATATAATATCTTGACCAAAAAATAATTTCTCATGCCTATCAATAATACAAAATGATCCAAAAAAATCACATATCCAAGTTAAAATCTACCTGATACCAACTTATAATATACTAATTATTAGAAAACTAATTTAGTAACTAAGAAATGCTAAACACATCTTGCATAAAAAAATATTTTGGGGGAGATTCTAATTGGTATTCCATATCCTCCATATTCCGGATATTCTCAAAGGGCTATATGAATCTAGGAGTTAACGAGCATAATTTCCCATGCCTCATTTGTACCAATATTTAAAATGCCTTAAGAAACACTTGATTAGACATGAATAACTACAAATGATGTTAGTGATGATCAATATATGTCATTTTATTACATTGATATATTTCTATTCACTTTTGAATCAAATAAATTTTCTCTATCATCTATTGAATCATGATCAGACCCACTAAACATTCTTCTCCCACTTTCACCCGACACAATAGAGAACAACATAGACTTATGTAATGAGTCATAGAGGGAGACATCCCAATTGTTCATTATTTTTTTATTGTATGAAAACTATACTAAAGGAAGATGATATTCCCATGAATATCCAAAACTCATATCATATTCTCTAATATGTCCTCTAATATTTGGATAGTCTACTTTGACTAGAAATATGCAGGAGGATGATAAGGTGTACTAAAATTCAGTCGTGTATCCATAAACTATTTCAATTCCTTTCAAAACTCAGAAATTAATCAAGAATCTTTATTGGAAACAATCAATGTTTGTATACTAAAATCTTTAACACTAACTCTATATATAACATTAACAACTCCTTAAATGTTTTCATATCACTAATTAGTATAGAATGCAATAATTTGGTTAAACTATCTATGAAAACCTAAATAGAGTCATAATTTATCATGTTCTTTGAAAAAGACATTAAAAAATATGTTGAAATTTTATCTGACTTCCACACTAGGATTGGAAATGGATAAAATATTCATACCAACCTTTTATGTTTAATCTTATCCCATTGATAGGTAAGGAATTTTATAAAATAACAGACAAAATTAATATTCTCACCAGACCGCCAAAATTATAATTTCATATCCCTGCACATTTTATTACTGTTAGGGTGAGTTTCACAATTAAAAATATAAAATTCCTTTAATACTTGAGCTCACATCAAGGGAGTAAAGACCATTTTGTTTTTAAAATTAAACATGAAATATAACACTTTAGACTATATATTTAAGTTATAACCACCATTTTTTGTATCTTTCATGGACACACATTTTATATTTGTTAACCAGGATTCCCAAACCTTATCTAAGAAGTTTGATAAAACAAAAATGCTCAATAATAACATCATATCACCCTTCTCGACAATAAACAATCATTTTTTAGTAAATAATCTCAAAATATTCCATTCCTCCTTTGATTATTTAACCACTCATCCAATATATTTTTATCTCAATGCATCAAAAACCATATTACCTTTCCCTATCATTTTTTCTAGGTCAATGTTAAAATTTTATAAATACTATATCCATTTACACTACCTCAGATTCAGATCACACTATGAGAAGATATATTTCAAGATCTCATGATTTGTTTAATTCATTGATTTTTCCCCAAATAAGTAGTGATTTCATGTTTTCAAATCATTTATAACTACTGTATGCTTAAGGTTTCATGTTAGGTAATTCCTTTAATTCACCCTCAACTTTCATAATCCATATATAACAACATAATCACTCAGAATGGGAACACATCCAAGTCTAGTTTTTAATGAATCATAATTAACAACATATCCATAAACTGACTCTATAGATATAAGAATGGGAACCGTTATCATCTAATAATTTAATTTCTAAAAATATCACTGTAATTATAGATTCTATGTGAAGGGTAATTCCTTTCTCATTAATGTTTTTATTGGTGATTATAAGCATGAGAAATCTTGAAAAATCATCGATAATATCTAGATAAACTTAGAAAATTACATGCCTCAATGATATTTTTTATTCTTTTTAAGATTTGATTCCTTATATCTTACTAGGATCAACTGAACCCCCTTTTATAAAATAACATGATGGAGAAATTTTACTTCTTGAATCCAAAAAAAACACTTGGAGAATTTTACATTGTGGTGATGATCCTATAATGTTCTCAAAGTAATTTCTATGTGTCACTCATGATAGTCCATGATCACGATTGTAAAAGTATTCCGTTGATAAATAAAATGAAAAAATAGTAAATATATAAACAAAACATATGTTTTATGATTGTTATAAATGTTGATGGAGTGTTAGTAAGGATAAATGGAATAACTAAGTACTCATAAATATTGTACCTAATTTTTAAAGTAATTTTTAGTATATCCTCTTTGTTTACCCTGAGTTGATGGTATCTCAACCTAAATTTAATCATAAAAAACCATTTAACACATTTAAAATGATTGAATAGGTCCTAAATTCTTGGGAGAGGATATTTATTATTAACTAATATTTAGTTCATCTTCTTATAGCTAAGGCATTATTTCAATTCACTATCAAATTTCATCACACATAGTTTCTTAATATACAGTAGGCGAGGTTATAAGATTTAAAAAACCTCTATTCTCAAAATATTATAATTTAATTGTCAAATCTCTTAGTTTATATATTGAAATCCAATTTAAAGGAAGAGATATGATGCTTATATTTGGGAATAATTCAATGAAAAATTATAACTCATTCTCTAGAGGCCATCATGAAAAATAATTTAAAAAAAATTTGGATAGTGGATTACTATCTATGAAAATCCAAACCTCCTAGACACTTCCATTGGTCCCAATACCATAAATTCAAACTAGCATGATATACTACCAAAACCTACCCTCATTGGTCCATCTCTCCCATCATCAACATCTCATTCCCCCTTGAATGTATGAATATCACCCTTTTGATTAGAGAATGTCACCTTATGATTATAACAGTCTATCTGAGTATTGTATGCTATTAAAAAATCTATGACTATAATGATCATGACTTGAACCACCTGAATGATACTCAGATTAGGCCACCACATGACCTTGGGTTCTTTTTCTGACCACCATATGTTATAAAATAGTTCTGAGGATCTTATAATAACTAATAGAAGGTCGTTTAAATCATTTAAGAAAAATAACTAAACGTAAAGGAGATAAGTAATATAAAAAATATGCATGGTATATATTGAAAAAAAATTGTATCCTAGATAAATTAGAATGATTTAGAATAAGGTATTTGATATCCCTAGATAAGTACAAATACTATCTATGATCTCTAGCTCAAACACCGAGTAGATCATGAACTATACTTGTGATGTCCATAAAGAAAACAATAATAGGAATCCAAATATATACCGGTATCTTTGGTTACCTACAAAAAAAACATGAGGATGCATGTACATCAGAGTGAACATGCGGGGTGTGGGCATAACATACTCAGTAGGAAATACCCATGATTTCAATATATATGAAATACACTGAGTTGTGTGATTCAGATCAATATAATCATTTATATATAAATAAATGATAAAAAATTTGTAGGTGGTTATATTTAAATTCATAACAATGGAATATAATGATGCATTCTATAGATTCAGATTAATCATAAATGATAATTCCCTATTCAAGGAGGATCTATACCTGTCATACCTTATTTTAGCCTCATCTCGAGATCTGAGGTGCGTAGGACTAGAAAATATTGTAGTTTATCCTACTAAAATCATTGATACAATCTTCATGAAATAAATAATTATAAATTATAATGGATATATTAAATGTTTAAATAATTATCTTCCTAGGGTAATGGGGTGTTGGATTGTTTAGAGGTGTTTTTATTACATGATTACTTCCATGGAATTATTTACCCATGTTGGGATATGAATTGTTTTAATAGGTAATTTTATTATGTGAAATGATTATTATAAGGTATAAATATGAAATGGTATATTTATTTAAAGGGTGTTTAAGGGAGAGACATTAGTTTAATTATGGTGTTTTATTGAATAGACTAATTACTTTTTTAGTAAAACATAATTCAAATCCCAAATTAGATAAGAGGGATTCTTATGATAATTACACTTCCTAGGTGATATTATGAACTACCTATAATCTCCCCAAGTTTTTATATATATAATATTGGATAGAATAGTTTAGGATTGTGAATTTACAAGTTCCATTTTCCATGTTTCCCTATTTTAGTATTCTTCTTAGGATAGTGGATTTTTATTTAGATTAGGATTCTAATTTGACTAGTGGGATACAAGTAGCTAGTTTATAGATTAAGTGTTAGGATCACATATTATTTTTATCTTAGTCTCATGGGAATTCTACCATAATTCTTTTATGAAATTTATTTTTTATTTTTTATTTCATGAATACTTTATGTTATGTAAATGAACTAGATTTATTAAACATGGATGAATTACTTTGTTTTAAAGGAAAGGTATAAAATAATTTCCATGTTTTTTACATAAATTTGGATTAGTATAATCTTATTTTTTTAATACAACACAAAATGGTTTATTTGATGATGGAAGCATTCAAAAAATTTGGTTGAATCAAACTAGGAATATCTTTTCTCACCCTATAGACATTCTTTATGTGAATACATGCTTAGTTTCCTTTATTGAAAGTAAATGAAATTCATTTCTATGAGTTTTAGGGGATTTAATAGTTTTTTTGGGATTTGATTAATACAACATGGAGGATACAAACTTTTCATATAAAGATGGGTTTTATTTTATTAATTTTAATCATACTTTTAGTTATGTATTTTAGATTTATCTTATATCAACCCCATTATATTTTCATCTCCCTGTTCATCATCTGACTTAATTTGTGTTATTTAATATTATAAATATAGGTATATAAAAGTTTTTAGTAATTTTTATGCATCATTTCATCATGTTTTTAGGATATTTAATTATTTAATTATGTTTATATTCCTTGTTTGGATGTTTTTATTTATAAAATTTTTATTTAATATAGATGATTCCTCGATGAGATAGAGTGTTCATGTAAATTTATTCATTATAATACTTATTTTTTTATTAATTCAATAAAAACCATTCCATATGAATAAGTTATTCACCCAACACTTGTTGTTGACACATAGTAATTGAGAATGTTCTTTAGGCCTTGTGGTGGACTGGATCCAGTTTTGGGATAGTGTAAACTGAGATAGTTTGTTATAAATAGTGACATGAAAATTCTAGTTATATCAATTCCACACAAAAATAACACTATATTAATATCTATATAAATTTTAATGGTTAAAAATATTTTTAAATCAAATATTATTTTTTATATATTTTTTATATTTTTACCTTTAGCGGGATCAAAATCCCAATAGTGATTAATAAATTATAACTCTTCTAACAAATTAATCAAGTTAGTATATTTAATTAATTATCCCTTTACCACTCATCCTAAATTTTTTTAATAGATCCAAATATTATTACCTTGTTAACACAATAGTTTTTGAATTTCCCTTACCTAGGCTATATAAAATCATTAAATCCAAGTATTGTAAGAACTCTTCACACCATCACATTCACAGGTTTAGATATATCTATGAAAATATATTTAATAAGCTTTTATAATCTATAAAGACCAAAAATATATTTCGGGGCAAGTAGAACCTCCATAAATTCTAGGAAATAACACCAACCACTAACCCCTAATCAAGGGTATGGTTTTTTCCTCTTAATTACTTAGATTACTTAATCTCTACATGATAAATTCCAAATTTCTCATTACCATATAACCAAGACAAGAATAAAAAGCATCATAATATGAATTATATAGTGTCCCCTTCTATGTTAATATTAAAATTAATGCACTATTATACTTATCCTTTAGGTGATCAATTAGTTCTTGAAATTTCTCCTTTGAGTTGATTCCCCCTTTCTCCTCAAAGCTAACAAAGGAGTCACTATAACATAAAATTAATGTAATAAACAATTATCCCCAAGAATATATTGACCTTTGAGATGATATTTGGAAGATCATAAGTTACCAAAAAATCCAACATCACTAGATTTATAATAAATCTATCCTGAGTTATGAAATGAACTTAAAATTAGACCATCTTGAATACTATATAAAACTTTAATAGCTTTATAAATAGTTAGAGTCTTTGTTAAATTTTTTATCATGATATTTAAATGAATCTCATGCTCCTCCTCTGCCCATGAATATTCCATGTTGTCCTCAGTGAATATATTGATTAAACATTCAATGTATGGATGGGAATTTAGATTATTTTTAAGGGCCCAAATCATTATAGCATCTCTCTTTGTGTATTTTAGGTGTTGGTGTTTCCAAGATGATACTTAAAGGAGGAAAGAGTGGAGTTTATTTTCATTGTATAATTTTAGTGTGGATGATTGTATTAATACTTTGAGTTCATGGGAAAAAAATGTGGATTAAGAGATATGGAATAAAATATCAATGGGTAGGTTTGGGTGGTTCTGTTGATTTTGGTACCCCTATGACATAGGGGTTAGGAAATAGTGTGGAATCCTTATAGATAAGTTTTCATGGTTCTACTTTTTTGGGGTCGTTATTCTGAGGAGTGAAGTTACGACATATGCACCTTCTTAGTGATTAGAATTCTAAGGTGTAGTGCTTTTGTTGTGATATGATCCTTTCCATTATTTATTGGATCCATAGTGTAGAATATTCTATTTTTATCAGCAGTGGATTTGGACAGGCATGATGTGATGTAATTTCTTTCCATTCATCATTGTCTTTTCCTATTTCATCACCTTTACACTATGGTGTAGGGTGCTGCACCACAGTATTATAATTTCCTTTTTACTAATAAATTCTTAAACCCCATTGAAACCTATATTTCTCCCAACTTCTTCTAAAAAATATAGGCATCGTGGAGATGCTTTCAATGTACCTTATATCCCCCTTAGATAGGATTTAACCTCCACCCCTAGAGATCAATCCATGGAGATCTATTGAGAATTTTCTCTCTTTTATCGATGTTTATTCTCTGATAGGTTATGTTTTCTCCCATTCTACATCTCTATGATCTATTGGTCATCTCCTTCATTTCAAATTTATTTATTTTTATTCTTGGTGGTGTTTGCATGGTGCAATTCTTATAAGGACCATTTAATCCTTATGGGATATGTGATGGGAGATATGTGCTTTTTGTTCTCAAAGAACATTGAAATCATTGAAGAAGTTGATTCATTTCACGTCTTTAATTTAAAGACAAATAATAAATTTATCATGGTTAATATCATTGAGTAATGGTGTAATTAACCTTAATGGATATAAAACCAAAATTAACGAAGGAATTGGTTTTGGGTATTAGTGATCACATGTGTTTATGCCATGTTATCAATTTTCATATTGATTTTATAGATAGTGTGCTATCTTTTTTATGATATTATTTAACATGATTATTGTACTTGTAAATTGGATAATAAATGTAATGATTTTAATTCATGATGATTAGTAATAAAGATGAAAACTTAATTTATAATCATTATTCTTTATAATCAATGGAAATGTAATTTATTCCTAGAAAATGTTTAAATAAAATTTGTATTTTGATATATCATGCTTAGGTTACCTGTATGTATAAAATTTGATAAATGAATTAATTAATTCAAGAAAATATACAATTGGTTTTTTAAAAGATAAAATTGTTTGGGATTGAGAAAGATCGTAGGCTCTTGAAGTTTATATGCCTTAGTTATAGGGCCTAACTATCCTCTCAATGGTTTTTTTCTTGATGCCTTGTGTGAATGATATGGATGTGATCCATGACAAGCAATGTTATGTGTGCCTAGGATGGATGATGGTTTGTTGAAAATGGGTAGGGATACCCAGGTTTATAGAAAGAGTTGTCACCTATAATCATGGGATGGATTGTGATATTTTTAGTGGTATCATGGATGAAACCAAGACTGATGTAAGGGGGTAAAGTTGGAATTTACCATTGTTTCTTATGATAAAATATGGGATCATTGCTTTTAATGGTCTTATTAAAAGGCTAGATGATTGGGTTTCTTGTTTCATGTATCTCCTAATATAGTATACTAAGGATTATTATAAGTATGTTTTTTATGAGCTATGATATATGGAGGTATAATACACAAAATACGACCTATGGTGGCTCCTGGAAACTACAGGGTAACAATCTGTTGATGTGAATTTTAATTACAATATTATGATATGCATGAGGCGTGGGTTATTATATATTCTCCTTTAATAAAAGTGTCTTATTTACAGAGAGATGGATCATGACATGAAGTGTTTAGGAAGATGAGTAAACTAGCGTGAAAGTTGTAATCGGGGAATTTCACTTTGATATTTTATTGGATATTATATTATTACTTATATGTGAAACATAGAGAGGGATCCTTGGTGAGTCTATGAACTTAGAATACCTATTTAGGTGATGAGTTAGAATAACTATTAATCTACTAGGCTTTATTATTCATTGTTTATGCTTTTCATGAGAGGCTCTAGGGAGGATCCCACTGAGTATAGATGTTATGCTCACCCTACATCTATATAATACTTTTTTTGGTCTGTAGGATTTGGTTGGTGATCGTGAAGGAAATTATTGTCTTGTGGGGTTTTTCAAGATCTATTTAGGCCTTGAGGTTGCTATCAAGTATTTTATTTTAATATTTTTAGTTTACATTATAGTTTCTCCAACCATATGGAATTACCTGCACATATAGGGATCTTTTAACTTTATTATGAGATGAATTTGATTGGTGTTTTTATATTATATCTCATTCCTCATTTTCTTATTAGAGGATCATGCCTCTCATTTGAGTGTGTGATATACCGTCAGTGCCAATCCCAAACAAGTGGATAATTGGAGGTGGACTTTGGGTGCCATTATCTCTCTTAGCTCATTACTATCCTAGAAGGGGTACCGTTGGGGGGAGGGGGTAATCATATAATGGTACACAAGATCAGGTTAAGGATTGATATTGAGTTTTTTGTTAGAAAATATTGAGTAATTCATGAGTTGGTAGAGATATGGTGTTAATTGAGCCTATTATGTGATTTAAATAAGTGATACTATCTAGGAAGTAGGTATTTAGGCCTCCCATTGACCTATGTGAGGAACTCTATGTTTATTGAGACTACTAAGTAATATCATATTGTTTTAGGGTAGATACATAAGAAAGGATCATCAATAATTCTTATTTTTATTGTGTTTTAAATGGGTAGAATTTGGATTTTTCATGAACCGTAATTAAATATTATATTTTCTAGTTTTAGGATTCTTTAACCATTTATTATTTTGTAATAATGGATCCAGGTTGATGTACCTATTAGGTTCATGTTGAATATGTTCAGCATGATGTTCTATCAGATCACAATATGGTTGAGTTTGATGATGATGATGCTTTGAGGTGGAAAATATGAGAGTTTCAATACTAGAGTTTGTATAAGTATAAGAGCATTGTTATTATATTCTGTTATAGAGAACTGCTTGGAGGAGGTGGATATAGCCTTAAGTTTAATCCATTCTCAAATAGAGCATTGTGTTTTATTAGCAGTGATGATACTATATAGACCAACCAGGAAGTGGTGGTTATTATTCCTTGGAGATCACTAGTAGTAAACTATGTCATGGGAAAGGTTTTGGGATTCTTTTGAGCTGAGATTATTTCTTCGATCACAAAGACTACCATAAATTTGGAGTAGATTACTCATAAATAGGGAAGCTCTAGCATATGGGTGTTTGGGATCTACTTTAAGAATATTTTACTATATACATTAAACCTTATTTTAGATGATTAGGATATAGAAAGGCATTACAAAGGATCATTATTTATAGAGAACCAACAACACCTTATCCCTCTCATTGTACCATTATATCTCTATGTAATGGAGAAGGTAGAGTCTATTAATATGACACTATATAGGATCATATCATCATGATAGGAGAGTCCTTAGGATTATACATGTAGAATCAGTGTGATTCAGGGTTCCCAAACACCTAGAAAGACGAATCTTCAGATTATTAGGGGTAGGTACCAACCCTATTCATTTTTTTTACTGAGGGTGGTATCTTTTATCCCCCTTCCAAGGTATAATGTTCATTTTTATTTTGTAAGTCATGGTCATCAAAGGAAAGAATGCTTGGCCTTTTTGAGTAGGCATTGTGTGGCCGATGTTCTTCTTTAGATTTCACCATTGAAGTAGATTTATTGATTGAAGTAGTAGCAGGGTGTTCCAGCCCTTGATCAATAAAGGGGAGATGGGTCATGAAGAGGATAACCCCATGATGTACCTCATCCAAAGTGAGTAGAGTGAGACCATGGAGGTGGTCATCATCATAGTAAAAGAAGAAATAGATCATGTCATAGTCAAATTCATACTCTAGATTTTCCAAAAATAGGTAATCAAGATGTATTTTATTTTACTATTTACCTATTTTCTACTTGGGATCTTTCATTGTTTGATTCAGTTTCCATACACTACTTCATTTCTCCTACTCTAGTCCATTCATTGGGATATGAGGTCTAGAGGGTTCCTGTCCCCTTTGAGTTGACTATTCCATTTATAGTTTGAACTAGTTTTTTTTGTAGTTTGTCGTGATTGTGAGGTAGTTATAGGGAATAACTGCTTTTGGGGAAACTTCATATGTTTACAGATACAGCCACATGACATCATCATTAGCATGGACTAGCTATATTTGGTGCTGAATATTATGGATTTATTAAGGAGTATGATTGTGTTTTATGATGCGGATGGAGATTATTTCATGTTCTTTGGTGAGTGATACCAATAGATGGGACAAATCCATGTTCCATCATTATCTTCCTTGATGTCCAAGCAGATTTTTTGTTCATCAAAGGTATAATATAAAGTGTTTCTTTGGGTAATGGAAGAGTACCCATATGTCTTTACTGAAGTGGTTGTGGCATTACCCCCTTGATGGGAGATCAATTTCAAGATAGATCTATATCCATAAGTTTCTCTAATTTTTATTTATCTACATTATATGACCCCTCTTGAGAGATGGGAGCTATATAGTTATATTTATGATCTATTAAATTGAGGTTTTATTTGGTCGATCATGTTAGATTGGTATGTTCGATTTTTTTTAAAAAAAAGGCTGATGATAGTATGAATCTATGTGTCAATTATAGTTTCTTGAATTTATTAATAGGGAAGAATAAATTCCCCCTTCCATAGATTAATGTTTTATTTGATAAAATGAATGGATATAGTTGGTTCTCTAATATTGATGTACAATCATGATATCATTAGATGCATGGAAAGGATTTAGAGCTACTGAAGATAGCTTTTTGATATTTTTATGGGTATTATAAGTATATTTTAATATTTTTTGGTTTTATGAACTATCCATTTTTATTCATAGGGTTAATGAATGAAGTGATTTGAGAGTTCCTAGATTTGTTCTTGGTGGTTTTCATCAATGAAATACTTGTGTACTAAATGTATGAGGAGGAGAATGTTGAGTATCTATAGGCTATTTTAGGTGTTTTTCGTCATCAGAAGTAGTTCATAATGTTATCTAAGTGTGAGTGTTTGGATTATGAAATCAATTTCTTAGTTCATGTCATGTCTCAACATAGTGAATCTTTGGAACTTTTGAAGACCAAGGATTTTGTTTCTTAGGCAGTCCTCGAGACTATTACAGAGGTGCATAACTTCCTTAGTCTTGAATGCCATTATAAGAGGTTCATAACTGACTTCTATCAGATTAAAAATCCTTTTATATTATTTAATAAAAATGATCCAATATTTTTATAGACTAATCAGTTTTAGGTTTCTATTTAGTATCTGAAGGAGAAGTTTTTCAGTGACACACATATTTCTTTCCCAGAAGAGGGAGTTCTATTTGAGGTCTTCTATTGAGCTTCATGTATTTTACTTGTTAGTGTAATGATGAATTTGAGAGTGGTTGTTTCTTATGGAATCAATAATTATAGACCTATGAATGTAACCTTTACACCCATGATCTCAATTTGGATGTATTTGTATTTCACTAGAAGTTTTAGCACACTACCTCATTAGAAAACAATTTTTCATTTTCACCTACTATAAGCCCTTCATCTATGTCTTCTCCTATTGTGACCTAAATTCACAACAACAATGATAGAAATAATTATTATAGGAATATTAATCTGATATTCCCTATACAAAGAGAAATGGAAATGTATAGATGTTGTGCTAATTTGTAATTCAAATAGTGGTATTGTGTGTGAATCTAGAGATTCATAGAGATTGAAGAAAGAACTCTCTACAGTGCATCTTAACATGGGTAAGGTTAGTGGAATATGATACCTTTTTTAGATAATGGTGTAGTCATATTTAGTGTAGTAGTTGGAGGATTCCTATTCTATATCGATTGATCTAATTAATTTTTCATGGAGTTCTTTTGATTTTTGGTTGCCTGTTTTGGGTAAAATTCCCATAGGGACTATCAATTCCTTATGGGAGAGGTGACCAAATCAGTTTTCTTATTGTTGAATTCTTTAGGAGCATTTGAATCCTTATGTTAGGGGGTTTATTTATTCTCCTTGTTTTTAATCGTAATTATAAAGTTATGAAGATCTATCTCATTGAGTAAAGGTGGTATTAACCATAATATTGATTAAAATAGAATTAATGAAAGAATTAATTTTTGTTTGTCGTGATCACACATGTTATCTCATTTTAGGAGTTTGCCTCTTGATTTAAAAGATAACATGATATCAATGTTTATATTATAGTTAACATGTTTCTTGTGGTTTAAAATTATCTAAATAATGTAAATATGGTAATTCTTAATGATTGATAAGAAATAAGAACATTTAAGTTCTAATAATTATTCATTATAATCGATGGAAATTGAAGTTATGCTTGGATAATGTTAAATTTTTTTTTAGCTATTTATAGAAAATTAATTAGATTTCATATGGTTGTAACATGTGATAAATTAATTGGTTAATACAATATGGAAAACAAATGGTTATTTGAGAAGATAATTGTTTGGGATCCTAGAGATCCCTATTTATCTTTATAGATGGATTCCTTGGATGTTGGGGCCAATTGTTATATTGACTATTTATTGATTCATTTCTTTATTGTTTGATTTCTATTAGTGTGGGACTTACTATGTGACATGATATGATCCTTATAAAACTGATGGTTTTACAATAATAGGTTGGGATGCCCAAGTTTGTGGCAGTAATTAGCACCTCTGATTTTGGGATAGATGGTGATATATATAGTTTTGTCAAGGATGGCACTAGGATTGATGGAATTATTTGATGGTGATATTTTTCATTTTTTTGTGATGAAGGATAGGATTATTTCTTGTTAATATTCTAATTTATAGGTCAGATGGAGGAGTTTATTGTTTTTTAATTTCCTTTACCACTTTTTGATATAAATGGTTGCACATGGTTTATTAATTTTTTATGGAAGGTGAGGATGAGTCCAATAATAATAAGAATCATGGAATGGTAATGAATGATAAATAATTTAATCCATTGTGTTAGTAAATTTTTAGAATACTAAAGGAAGATATATCTTGAGGACTGTTGGATTATTCATAGAGGGAACGAAAATTGAAGAACCCACTTTGACTGTGAGTTGTATTTGTTTTAAATTTATGAAAATGGATGTCAATGAAAGATAAATATTTTATTGATTCCAATATGATGAAGAAGCTATAAATAAGAATCTCCTAGAAGGTTTAGTTGATGCATCCAAGATTTGTAATAATGTTGATATACCTTGGATGAATGAATGGTGAAGAAAGGAAGTACTCAATTATTATTATCTTAAGAAAAATTTAAATGGTGTACTTTAGTTTGTGGAAATAAATACTATTCATTATTTACAAGGAGAATTATCTTTTAATACATTGTGTTTACTTATGATGATTCATGATCTTTTATTCATGTATCAAACATGTGCTTGGTGAATCATGTTTTTTATTAACATTATAATGTTTAATTAAGGAGTCTCCCTAAGACTTTGGTGAATCAAATAAATAGATATAGAAAATATGATCATATATAGGACAATATACTGAGATGATCAAATGGAGTGGAACATGCTAAGGTGATCAGAAGAATCCAATTACACTAAGGTAATTTGATGAAGGTTTTCGAGTAGCTCCTTTAGATGGAGTGTCCATCAGATAAAATTTCCAATGTAATATGAAACAGTCCATAAATTAGAAGAATACATAACATCCAATCATATAGGGGAATTTTTGGGAGACCACTGAAAGAACATTCATAGGGACAACATACTAATGTGAACAAACACTTTTGATCATATGAATCGTAGAAATAAATGTGCGATTTGTTAAATTCATGGTTATATTTGATAGATTATGATCTGACAAATGATATCATATTTTTCCATGTGATGTGTTATTATTATAAAAATATAAAAATTAATTTTATCCATTATTCTAGTTAAGGTTTAGATAAATAGAAAAGTCTCTGAAAGAGTGTTCAAATACTTAGGTTCAAAAGGGATTTTAAGGAGTAGCTGTGCAATGTTAAAATTATAAAGAAATTAAATTAATGGTGGAGATTAATATAAAAATGGTTTCTAAAAATTGTGAAGTTCTTATTGATGTTTAATGAAGAGTTTTATGAAGTCCAACAGACAGACTTCTATAAATATCAAGATGAAAATTTAAGATGTTGGTAAGAAATGGAAGTAGAATGATACTAATGAGGTTTTAGATGATTAAAGGAAGTATAAAGTCTGGTGTATGAACTTAATTAGATATTTAACAAAATTCATCACTCATAAGATTTTTAAATTGTGTATGAAGTAAAATATATGTACTTGTGTGAATAGAAAAATGTGAATAATCTATAGTGAATGAATGAAGAAGCTATAACTGATAAAGGTTTTTGAATGATTCTACATAAGTTTACTAAGAAAAATTTGAAGAAAGATGTGTAGATCATTAGTCATAGGTTATAAAGTCTTAAAGTTAGTTGGATTAGAAATTTTTTTCCATATGAAGTCTTCAGACATATGTTTTATGTGATATTCATCAGACTAAAGTTTCCAAGTTGTATCATCTGACGGAAGATTTTGAACAAAGAATAAAGGTTTTGTGTCAACCGAATGAATCATTATAGGATGAAAAGGCATATAGTCTTAAATGAAGTTCATCTTTTAAAGGCTTATAATCAAAGCAGATGAAGAATTATTTCAATGAATGTCATCGATCAGAGGACAAGTATTGTGAAATATTGTGAAATATTTCTATAAAGTGATTAAGGAACATCAAAAAAAGTTTCACTTAACAAAAAATGTGTTACAATGTTATACCAGACTAAATGTTCAAAGGTATTTATGAACGTTTTTTAAAATTCTTTAATTGTGGTTATGTTGAGTTGGACATTTGATGTTTCAATAATCTTGAAGGGATGATTATGATTAGAGATTATATTTGAGAAGGATTGATAAAGAAAATTTACATTGAGATCTATGGAACTTTCCAATAATGATTGGTTGAGTCCTATAATTTAATAAAATTGAGTTTGCCCAATCATTGGATATTTTTTATTAGGATTCTCAAATATTTAGTAGGATGTTTAAATTTTATGGTCATGCATCACCCTGTAAAACCAGAGGAACCTTGACTATATAAAGGGGTTGGTACATTAAGATATAGTATGAATTTATTAATAGATAGGTGAAGCCATGTAGAGTTTAATATCTGATTAAATAAAGAACTATGTTGTGGATATTTGTTATGATAAAGAATTGAAGAGTTGTAAGGAAGTGTTGACCATAAAAAATGAGAGATATTTTTATATGGGTTGAAGTTTCGGTCGAAGAGGTAAAAATAGAAAAGGGGAAACCAGGGGGAGATAAATCCCTAGATAGAGTAATAGTTCACCAGATGATGAAGGGACCTATTAGATACTAGAATGAATTTTCATTTCAATTGGATTTTATATGAAAAATAATAAGAAGAAGGAATTATATGAGATTACACCAAAAAAATGCACATAAGACATATAATAACATAAGGATAGGTTTTAGAAGAAGTAGTAGAAGTGATTTGACATACTAGTATCAGACTGAGTAGAAGGTATTAGAAAAAGTAGAATCACCAAATTTTCATAAATAAAAAATAAAGATCATATGAACTGTCACCAAAATTACCAAAATCATATGGAAAATATCAGAAGGAAGTAATAAGGTTATTTACTTTCCTATTTCTTTTTAAGTAACATTAAATGATAAAGGATGTGAATAATAATATAACACTATAACATCCAATAGAAGTCTCATTCAGAGGAATAATTTCTTAGTGTTACAATGTAACTGAATATGTTTGGAACTATCTACAAATGAAGTATAAAGAACGATTGAGGAGCTGTAAGTTAGATTAGGTCATCACCAGTCTGGTGATTTATAATTATTTCTATCACCCCTATTAAATTGTATGGAACCAAACATAGGGTTTGGATTGTTTTCTAGTTAATCCACTATAATAAGTATCTCATTATAGTGTGGAATCTGCGTAATGCTAATCACCATATGTGATAGGGACTAGCTACTCTTATTGAGTACTTAAACTTATAAAAATATTGTGTAACTTCTATTTATTTCTTTAATATACTTTCATATGGTAAGGAAAATATAATAGAAGAATCAATACCCTAAAAGGTTTAATAGGAAAGGGGATAAATAGTTTTAATTATATTAAAAGTTTCCAACACAAATTCACTCCTCTAAGTGTTTAATGTATCCCAACACTTATTCTCTTGTGAAGATTTAAATTTATTTCTTATATTAATAATGAATTATAGTTTTGGTGTAGATTTAGTTATCTCTTAGAAAAATTATATTTCTACAAAGACCTTTATGAATATGAAAAATGAAGAGAAAAGAATATTGTAGAAGATATTACTCTTACCTAAACAAGAGGAGGTATCAGATTATCCATTCCTTTTCAACAATGAAGATATATATGGCATGGAAAGTAAATAATAGGTGGCTAAAATTACCACCATAGAGAAGGAAAACATTCCTAACACAAGTGAATCAATAAAGTTAAGTGATCATTAGGTATATGAAAATTATTGTACAAAATATCATCAGGAAGAAGATCCTAGCATAATTGGTGATGATGATATATCTACAACTTATCAAGGTATATCAATTACTAGTTTGAAATATAGTCTCCATTTAATTTCTAAAGAAACAATATCTTTTTTTGTGGAGTCTTTCTATGTATATAGGAAAAAATTACCCAAATAGAAGAAGAAGGGGGTAATATGGAGAATGATTTATAAGAAAAGTTCCTAGAATGTAAAAACATCTCAAAATAGGTTAGAGACTTTGAAGAAAGAAATATAGAGTTTAAAATAAGTTCTTCTATGTTTTAATACAAAGGGAGCAAATAAGTTGAATATAAATATAAAGTCAAGTAGTATCTATAAAAAATATCCATGAACTTGAATAAATTTTGAAAAATATATTTGATATTAAGGATTTTACATTATATGTAAAATTCAAGAAGATCCAGGAACATGGATCTCTGATACAAAATAATGATAATTTTTCTAAAGAGGATATTTAAAGAATGAATAAATTTTGTGAAGATATTTTTATTATGATTCAATATTAGAAAGAAACCTAAATATGAGATGCATATAATTGAAATTTCAGTTGAATTTTTTTGAGAAGACATATATTGAGACCTCACAAAAGATGAAAAAAGATGTTGTTAATTCTCAAAGTCTTCTAGAGAATTATATGGTTAAAGTACCTCCAACATTTTTTAATATGATCATGACCTTTCTCAATGATCTATCGCAATCTTCTTTGATGAAATAGGTACCATCAATTGCATATTTTAATAATATTTATAAATATATTTTCATTAATAACACATGTTAGAAAAACAAATATAAGTATTGATGAAACGGTGCTAATAATACTACCACCATGAGATGGGTTGATATGAAAATGAGTGAGGAATAAGGTTCCCCCTAAAGATACCAACAAGATATGAATAAAACCCAATAACATTATTTATAAGAAATTACAAGATTAGGTTCTATGGTTTAATGTTTTCGCTACAACATATTTTGGAATTTTTCATTAGATTGTTGGTAAAATACTCTAAGTTTTAATTAACAAAGGATTACCATTCCAAGGGGGATAAATCCAAATATTATGAATAAATATTCATAGAGTAATAAAAATTTGAGTACCGATGATGTTGGAAAAGGTAGTGGTCACAATAATGGTACATCCTAATTTCAACATGTTTTTAAATATCTTAAGTATATAAGACCATATAATTTGGTTAATATGGAATAAAAATACTTAGAAAGTATGTATAATAATGTTTTAAACAAAAATCATCATAATAAGCATTCATGTAGGAAATTTGAGAATACCATTGATTTGAAATCGAAGGATTTAAAAAAAAAGTGCAGTTTCCAAAAGGTCTAATAAGAAAGATGAAACTTAGTAGAAGCCTTGTGTAAAATAAAAATATATTCATAATATTCCTAATGATATAATAGTTATATAGATATTTTATATTGATAGAATAATTAAAATATAAGAATTATAAGAAAAATATTGTGCGTAAGGGAAATAAAATATTCCACATGATGAAGGTTAAGTTCATGAAAGTTTGTTAAAAAAGGAAAACTCTTATGTAATTCTTTGTGTGATGAAAAAAATGCCTGGAGACAATCCTAAATATAGTTATGAAATAGTTATAACTCAAAAATAGTTACTAAAAAATATTAATGATGAACTAGGAAATACATGTTCTTTAAAATATATTATGAAGAGAAAGTCCACAAAAAAGTAATTAAACCAGTGATAAGATCCATATACCCCCAATCATAATTATTGTTCATATTTTAAGGATTTAATATTGTATAAAATAGATCTACTTGTATAAGAAAACAATCTCAACATTGATTTTCACATTTAGAATAATGGTAGAGCCACCTTATTTCATCTACTCTTGTGTTTTGTATTTTCCCTCTCTAAATAATGAATTGAGGGTAATGTATGATCTCAGAGAGAGAACCCGGGATAATGGATGGATATAAAGTTGGATAGAAAACATAAATAAGTTTCTATCCTAGAATTTTTCCCATGTTTGTTCATTGGAAATTATTATGAATGGATCAACCTTGGTGAAGTTGTGTAAATTTTCATATATGGACATGCATGTATAAAAAGATATATTTTGGTGTATTATCAATATGAATATCCTAAAGAATATTAATTAAATTGATTCAT
Source organism: Viscum album (assembly GCA_963277665.1). Taxonomy (NCBI): domain Eukaryota; kingdom Viridiplantae; phylum Streptophyta; class Magnoliopsida; order Santalales; family Viscaceae; genus Viscum; species Viscum album. The sequence goes on along the minus strand of OY728142.1, from coordinate 436,686,148 downwards.
CATTATTAATATTGTGAATAAAGTCATTAAAAATGTATTCTTTTCTTAATCTCTCATCGTAGGCTACTCAAGATAAAAATCATAATAAAAATGGGGAGAAATTGTATTAATAAATGACATAAGAAAAGTGGATGTATGAAAGTGCTCCATAGATGCCTATCCTTATTGTTTTTATTGAATGTTTTAATTTTTTTTGAAGTGAGTGCATGCTTTTTAGGTTGGTCTATTTTATATTTTTTTATATATTAATTAGAATGTTCATTCTGGAATAAAAGTGACCAACCCTTAAAGACTATTTTATGAGTTACCATTCCATGAGTGATCAAAATCAGTTAAAAAATGACAATTTTTTGTCTAAATAAAATCCTCTTGTTTAATACACCTTGAATTTCTCATATATACCTAGATTGAAATGATTTATGGAACATTTATTAAGAATTAACTAATAAAATTTTCCCATAGACAATGTATTTCCTTTCAATAATGGGGAAAGAAAGCGAAATGAAAGGATGTTTGGAAAAGTAAAAGGAAGAAAAAGTTTAAAATATTGAAATATGAATTTGGGAAGTAATTTGACGGTATTACCAACAAATAAAAATGTGGATATTTAATATCCCACTTTTTCTATGATTTTTTTCAATGGATGTTAATAAAATAGAAAGATTTAATTAATGTAAATATATTAAAGAAGATATAAAGAAGTAGCTGGAAAGTTTAGTTTAAGTATCTATGATTTGTAATAATATTGAAATAGCTTGGATGAATTTATGAAAAATAAAGCACTGAAGTCTTATTATATTATGAAAAATTTATATAGAGTTATTTACTTTCTGGAAATCAAGATTATTAATTTCTTACAAGGTGAATGTTTTATGAAGGCATTGAGTTTACATTTGATGATATATGGTCTATTTATAATGTATCAAACATGTTCTTGGAGAATTATATTTTTACCAACATTATGATGTTTCCTTAAGGAGTTTCCTTAAGAAGTTTTTGAAATTGAGAAGATAAAGATAATGAAGATGATCAGACATAGGAAAGTATACTGAGGTGATCGAATGAAGTCGATCATACTATGGTTGTCAAATGAATCTAATATGACCATGGTAATAAGATTAAGGTTTCTATGTTGCACCATCGAATAAAGTTTCTATTGTAAAAACATTCCAAATTCATGTAACATAGTCCATTGGATGGACCAATATGTAAATTCCATTCTAATAGAGGAATGTTTTGGGGACCATCAAAAGAACATTCATAGTGACAATAGTTTGATATGAATGGACCAGGTTATTTAACTGATAGGTGGAAATAAATGTTTTGCTAATTACATTCATGGTTACATAATATAGACTGTTATTAGACAAACTATATTATATGTTTCCATTTAATGTTCTCTTATTGCACAAAAATCACATTTCATTGCAGTTCTTATTCTTGATGAAGTTTAGACAAACTGAGAAGCCTTTAAAAGATAGTTCAATAATTGAAGTTCAAAGGGGGGATTGAGGAGTGGTTGTGAAATTTTCAAGTTATAAATATATTAAATTTATGGTGGATCTTAGTATAACTATATTTTAAAAAAATTATGAAGGGTTCAATGAAGTTTAATAATGATATGTATGAATTCCATCAGATAGACTTGTAAAAAGATCAAGATGTGAAGTTAAGAAGTTGTAATTAAATTAATGAATAAAGCTACTGATGAGGTTGTATCTAATTAAATGAGGTATAAAGTATGGTTTATGAACTTAGAAAGTCAGCAATTTGACTTCATCAATCATATGAATGTTTTATTATGTATGAAGTCTAATAGATGAACTTGTTGGAAGAATAGGATATGAAGAAGCTGTGTTGAATGAATGAATAAAGTGTAGCTAATAAAGTTTTAGATATGATCATATAGAAGTTTCATAACAATAGTTAGTGTAAATATATATAGATAATTTATTAATGTAAGACGAGGCTTTAAATAAGTTGGATTATATATAAGTTTCCATATAAATCCATCTTACATATTTTTTTTGAGTTATGTTGATCACACTGAAGTTGTTGAGAAATGGAATCAGACACATGACTTCAAATTAGGAATAAAAATTGTGAATCCACCAAATGAATAATTTCATTATCATTAGAAAAATTATATTGAATGAATTTCATCAGTGAAAGGATTCCATTCCATGGCAACAAATGGAGGTTTGTAAAGAATTTCATCGGTTTGAGAAAGAGTCTTGAAAAAGATTTTCTAATGCTCCTATAAAGTGATAAATGAAAAATGAAAAAAGTTTTACCTAATTAAAGAAATTCTATGTTGTTGAAAAATACTAAAGGTTTAGAGGAATTTACAATGATTTCATAAAGCCTTTAAATGGGTTCATTCTGAGATGGATGATCTACATTCCAATAATTATGAAGGGATAATCATGATTCTAACTAGAAATTCAAGATGATTAAAGAAAAAATTGATGATAAGATATAAGTATGTTTTATATGATGACTGAATACCACTTATATTATATAATGAAGAAATTTTTTCAATAATTGAATAATATTTACTTAGTATTCTGAAAAATTTAGTTGGAAGTTTGAATTTTAAGTTCGGGACTCACCATATTAACCCAAAGAAACATTTCCTATATAAAGGGGGTTGGTACATAAAGAGTTGGTGTGAATTTATTGATAGCTAGTTGAGGACCTATATAATTGAATAAAATATCAGATGAATAATTGTATTATGATTGTGAAATATATTAAGGAATTGATGTTTCAAAAGGAAGTTCCCACCATGAAGCTTGAAATCTATTCTCATGGGTTGATGTATCAGTTGAATAAGTACTAGATGATGTAGGGGGTATCGTAAGAAGTTGAATCACTAAAAAAACATAACTCCAGATAAATAAGGGATAAGATAGATACTAGATAGGGTTTTCCAATAAATTGGTGATTAGATGATTAAGAAGAAGAATAAGGCATCAAATAAACTACCACCAAACAAACCCAAATCTAATAGAAAATATCACATGAATAGGTGTTGTAAGAAGGAGTAGAAGTGATCATATATATAGGTACCTAACTGAGTATAATCTATTGGGTGGAGATGAAATAATATATGAAAAAGTACCATATGGTCATGAAGAAGAAGAAATATCAAGAAAAATATCACCGGATAAACCTGAATAAGATGGACATAATTGGATGGAAGGAAGAATGTGAGTTTCTTTCTTGGTACTGTCTAAGTAAAATTTAGAAAATAAAAAAGTTAAGAATAATAAAACACTATGACATCCAATACAAGTGTAATATTTTATAATAATTTCATGGATTAATAAAGTAACTGAAGAACATGGAAAAAATCAAAACAAGATGTATAAAGAACCATTGTGGATCAACATGTTGGAAAGGTCATCACTAGTCTAGGTATTTTGTATTATTTCCATCCCACCTCTTTAAGTGTAAGGAACCACACACAGGCTAAGAATTATTTTCTAGCCAAACCACTATAACGTGTATCTTATTATAGTAAATAATCCATTTATTGGTCAACACCATATGAGATAAGAATTAAATAATTTTATTGAGTAGTTAATCTTATAAAAATATCATGTGACTTATAATAATAAATTTCATATACTTTTATATGATAAGGAATATAGGATAGGGGAATCGATATCTCAATAGGTTTAATAAGTTAAGGGATAACATTTTATAATTGGAAAAACATTTCCCAACACTGATTCAACCCTTGTCAATTTTTGTATAAATAAGCTGGTAATTAATGCAGTTATGAAGTATTAAAAAAATAATTAATAAAAAGTCTCATTGAAATGTTTGTGTTCTTATAGGATATCTAGTCCCTGGTATTAACATTTGGGTGTTTGAGAGGTGATTACTACTATTGAGGTTAAGTCTAGGTAGTATCCCATTGTTTAGTTTTTGAGATACATATATAGTTATATATTATGTGATTTTATACTCTACGATACCCATGATGGTATGGTGACCAACACCCAATTAAATCTTCCGAGGTATTTCCCCCAATATCTAGTTTGGAAAGGAATGGGTGGCTAACAACTCCCTTTCATAACTCTCTTCTCCTAGTAGTATTATGTGATGGTATTCCTGGTGGTTACTTTCCCATATATGTGTGTAGATAGATATAATGGATTTTGGATAATGTTTCACACATGTATCTCCAGATATAGTATCCTAAGGATTATCATTTGTATGTTGTGTATGTGTTTTGATGGAATGAGGTATAACACACAACACATGTGATGTGGTAGCTGTTAGAAACTACCTTGTTACTATTTGAGTATATGGACGTTGATGATGATATTTTGAGATACATGAGGTGTGGGATATTATAATTTTTTTTGAGACATGTGGAATATTTTTAGAGAGATGACTCAAGATGTGCGATGTTTGGGTCAAGCGGAAAACTAGCGGGGAAATGGTAGACAAGTAATTTCAATTTAATTTATTGTGGATATTATATTATTAATTTTATGTGATAATGAGAGAGGGATCCTTGGTGAGGATAATAACTTAGAGTACATGTTTAGAAGATGATTTAGATTCATTATTTATTCATTAGGCTATAGTATTTTTTCTTAATCCTTTGTACGAGTGGTTTCATGGAGGATCCTATTGTGTATACCTGTTATTCTCACCCAACATATATATAAACAATTTTTGAGGTCTGTAGGAGATATTTGATGATCCGGATGGAAATTACTAGCTTGTGGGGTTGTTCTAGAGTAGATTAATCTTCATGACCATTGTTGAGGATTTTATTTTTGTACTTATAGTTTACTTTTCAGTTGTTCTAATTATATGGAATTACATGAATATATTGGGATATTTTACCTTTATTATGAGAATGAGTTATTTGGTTTTTTATCTCTTCTTACATTCCCCATATTCTTATTAGAGGGTAATACCTTTAATTTGGGAGTATGATATACACTTGGTGATTGTCTTCAATCCGTAGCCTATAGTAGGACGACCTCAGACATCATTACCCCTCTTACCACATTACTAACCCAATAGGGGTACCTTTGGGTGGAGGGGGTCATGAAATCATGAATATCATAAACATAATTTAGTAATTTATAATCCAAAAATGGAATAACTAGTAACTAATTATGTATATAAGGAAATCAAGGTACTTATTTATAAATATCCACATATATAATCTAAAAATTAGGGAACCCAACATATGGCCAATATTAAAGAACACCCACCATCCATTTAGTTAATAAAACATGTCCTTAATTAATGGTAATTAACACTAGATCTAAATAATACTTAGTGAAACAATAAATACAGTAATCCATCACTAAAATAGGATGTCCGCTTGAACCCTCAAATCTTATGGATTATCCAATTATTTTAAAAAAATGTTCTTTAGTGATTACAACTACACATTGAATGAGATCAATGAAAATATTTAACTTTATCTAGGGTGGTAAGATATGAAATTCCTTAGGGAACACATAAAGTACTCATTATCTACTATTAGAGACTCTATAGAGTCTATATCCATCAAAAAGGGAATAATAGATAATTGAGTTATAATTAACTATTTTTATTGTTGAACCATCTCCCTTCAATGTCATTTCTCAATAGAATACTCTAGTTTCTCCTTATGGGGAATAGTGTAGCAGAGATTTCTCTTAGAATTATACATGTACGATCTAAAAGATTCAAGCAATTCCATGAAAAGTATGACTTCATAAGGAAATATCTCTAATGGGATGAGATCAAATATGTAACAACCCAATGTTTTATCAATGAAAATTTAATTATTATAATTATGTAATTTAATCATATGAAATCACAACAAAATGAACTGCTAAGTACTATGCGGCCTTTAAACATAATTTTGACACTTATGTGTTTTGAATTTTGAAAATCTGACATACACGGTTGTGTTCAGGGTGATTTTTGGGGTCTGATGGAACAAACATACTTTTTGGAAAATAATAACCTACCCTTATGAATAGTAACCCACCCTTATGAATATTAAATCATCAAAAATAATAGTAACATCACCCTTTAATGTATAAATAAAATTTAGGCATCTTATAAGTGATAATATGACCATAGTAAAAGTATTGGTATTTTTGTAGGTCATAAATAAATAACTAAAATTAATTAATTAATTAAAAAAATGTATTGTCCTAAAAGGTGTTAATAAATTAATAAATTTATGTCTTCTGGTTTTAAGATAATTTTATATGACCTTATGTAATTTTTGAAAGCATTATAAAATCAGTTATAGTTTTAAAATATGTATTTTTCAAGTAAATTATGATTTTAATTAAAAATTAACTTAATCATATTTAGAAAACTATTTTTTGAAAAATGGATTTCATTTTTGGATTATACATGCTGAAAAATAGTTAGGGTGAATTTTTGGTATTTTTTTGAAATACTTGAATTTTTGGTGAATAGTAAAATATGATAATTTATGATAAATGAAAAATACATGAATTATGATGTCATCAGCTATTGTATGGATGATATAAAGCCATTATCTTGAATTCACATGAAGTATTTACTATTTTTGGTCACAAAAATCATTATTATTGTCTGTCTTATGGAAAAATAATAAACTAATAATTAAAATATTAAGAAACCCCTCCCTTCCACTATAAAAACCACCAACACTCTCCACTTCACTTCACTCATCTCAAGCCTTGTACAAACCCTAAATTCTGAAGAAATCTCTCCCAAATATCCTCTCCCACGTCCATCATCCCTTGGTCTCCTCAAAATACCAACTCCTCTCCCCTTATGAGGCTGTCAAGGAAGATTAAATCAAGAGGTAAATTCTGCTTTTCTTTTCTTTCACTTTCTTTTCAAGTTCCTTTGTTTTATTTTCTATCCTTACCTATAATCATAAAAATGTTATGAAAAATTTATTAACTTATATGTAATGTAATTTTTTTATAGTGGGATAAGTTTTTATCATCTCTCATTTACCCTTCTTTTATTTTAGTAGTAAAGATACCATTTGAGATGTGTTAATTTACCACATTCAAGGATGATGAGTTTTCAATTTCTATTACAATATTAAATTCTTATCACGAAACCAATTTCATAGTTGAAAAAGACCATAATATTTGTATTATATCTCATATATGGTTCTGTACTCTTTTTGTACATTTGATTTTGATTTATAAAACAAAATGTGTTCATTGTGGTCAAAAACCACCAATTTACCCAAAAGGTTATCACTAAAGTTTTACATAATGATTAATCTTCAATCCAAGTAAACAAATGAAATTTAAAACCATTAAATCTTATGGATGTTAAATAATAAAATATATCTCCAATTCTGGACAACCATCCTCATTTTATATGATTATGCTTTCATGTATATAAGTAAACTGAACATGAAACAAATGGACCTGAACAATGAAATTGAACCTCATAACCAATAAAAAAGGTCATGAATGATCATAAAAAGGTTATAAAAAATTAATTAAATGAAAATAGGTTCTATAATTATTAATTAATTAACCTAATTGTTTTATTCATGTCATTAATATCAAGTGGAGAACACTATCAAACTTAAGGTAAGGAATCCTCTCTATCTCACTCTTATTCAAGAATGTCCTCTATGTTATACCATTTATGTGTAATTCATAATGATGGGGTATGATTTCTCACCTCCCCCATACTTTCCTCATGATGTGTAAAATATGAGAAACCCATTTCTCTCTCATTAATCCCTCCCAAGTACACCTGATACAATACCGATATTTCATAAGTGATTCTACCCGAACCTCCATTATTCTTTCAGGTTATTCTTACTCTCTTTTTACCCAAATAAAATCCTATATTATTTTTATGTACATATTATAATTGATGTTTATATGTCCAAAATAATTTATCATGATCCATTATATATTATCTTTTGTGGATATACATGCTTTTAAGTGATTCCCTCCTCAATACATCCCGATAAGAAAACCCATTTTAAGGGAACTTCCCGAATTCATACCCAATTTTAAGAGCACTCTACTATATGTTTAAAGGAACCATTGATTTTATAAAAAATGTTTTTATTATGAATGTATTCTTGTATCACTTCTGGTTTTGAACAAAATATTATTACCTTTTCTAATTTAAATGTTTGTTAGTGTTTTTCTTAAAACCGCACGGGAATGTTTTAATGCTAAAAATTCTTAAATACTATTTTTACATGTTGTCACTTATACTTGAAATAAATTACCATGATATATTCCTATGTTACATTATTAATGTTCATGTATGTTCTAATGCCTTTATTTCAAGGACAATTTTATGACACACCCATTCATTATGCTTTATGACATGATTATGAAACCCATTTCTTATATGGGTGCCCTTATGTTTATGATTGTTTTCGTATGATTCTACTTGTGCCAAGAATATTATTGAACTATTTAAGATGGGTGATCCTAGATATATCTCCAATTAACTAGGTAAATTTGAGTCTCATGAGAGGTTATGTGCAATGGTCTTGGCAGTTATCCTTGACTCGTGCTACCATGTGCAACAGTCTTGGTGGTTAACCTTGACTTGTGCTCCTCTATGTGCAATGAGACTTACCTCATGCTAATTTTATGACATATACTACTGCCATATTTCTATGATCCGATGTTTATATGATCCCATTTTTATATGTTAGGATTTTCTATTCCATTTTATATCATCATGTCACGATCTCTAACCCATGTGCTAAAGCCTTATTCGTTTGTATTTCCCTTACTAATCTTTTAGCTCATACCCTTGTTCATGTGATCCACAGGGTACCCTATGAAGATGTAAGGGCTAAAAGAAATTTAGTATCTCTTTATGAAGATGAAACAAAGATGTGTTTTTAGTCCCATGTTTTAAGTTATATATACATAGTCTTCCAAGACACTAGAACATACAATTCTTCTCTTGTAATTTGATGTTTTATTATTCTTAAAATCATGTATTGTTAGGTGTAAAAGGATAGGGTTTCTATAGTTGGTATCATAAAATGGTCTAGTTATTTTTAGAGATTAGTAATAGAGAACATTAGTAAGAACATTAAGGATGAGACTAAGTATAAGAAAACATCCCTAAATTTTGGTAAGTATGTAGTAAGTGGTTTATCAAGAAAATACATCCCTGTCTTGATATAAACAGGTAGAGGTGGATCTGGCACAGATGTATCATGGTTTAAAACCCAAAAACACCATTTTGAACTAGACTCGAATAGGTAATGGTGCACAATAATGGGCCTTTCTATACTCTTGGTTTGACACTCCAGAGGGATATGATTTGGTAAATTCATGAGCTTGGTACAAACCATTATTAAGGGAATAAAAAAGAACCCATAAGAATATAAGTTAAGAAATAGATCAAGGATAACCTAGATTGAAACCTTGGGAATCACACGTTAGGATATAATTTCCCTTTAAGAGTTTATTCTTTAATGTTTAAAGTTTCCTTTTTTATGCTTGATAGCTAAGTATTCAGGCCCCTAATTGCATGTTATTTTTCATAATTAATGGAGTGGAATAGAAGAACACGTGACAACAATAAATGTGATAATAAATGCGATGATTACCCTAACAATATGTCTGATATGATGGGAATGGGTGCTCAAAACTTCATGACAATACTTGATTAGCTGGATCAAGTTTTTAATAATAATTTGAATCATGTCGAACACCCTCCTCCTCCAAGGCGAGAGAAAGTTTCCGTCGAATCCTTCATGAGGAAAAGGACTCCCATGTTTAGTAGATCTTTTGATCCCCTCATTGTGGAACATTGGATTAAAACCATTGAAAAGATATTATCTCTACTATAGTGCTTAGAAGAAGAGAAAGTTATGCTGGCGGTCTATCATTTTGATGGAGAAGCTGATCAGTGGTGGACACTGATCAAGAATACGAATCCCCATAATGAAACTGATTCCATGGATTAAGAGGAATTCAAGAGAATGTTTTCAATAAATATTTTCTCTAAAACCTCCATCTCAAGATGTAAATAGAGTTTCTCAGACTCAAGCAAAAGGAAGATGAGTCAATCGGGCCATATGAATAAAACCTTACAAGGCATTGAAGGTACACCTTTGGGTTTGTTATGAACAAAAAAATCAAGGTGAATAACTTCTTTATAAGACTAAAGTAGAGTCTATGAAAATAATTGGCAATTCGAGACTTTGATTGCTATGAAGAGATTTTTCGTTGTGCCCTTATGGTTAAAATGGAGATCATAGAATCTCAGTGGTACTATTGTCCCATTAAAAAAATGAAAATGGAATATACTGCGGGTAGTTCCAAAAATAAATTCCCTAATGGAATTAAGACCAACCATCCCACATGTAAAAATTGTAGGAAGAAAAATCTTGGGAACTGTCTAAAGGGAACTAGGAATTGCTTCAAATGTAGAAAGATGGTGCATCTGGATAAAAAATTCTAATTAGATATGAATAATATTGCTAATGTGAATGAACAAAGGAAGGTTCAGATAAATGCTCAGCTAGTGGTGTAGTGTTACAACAACTAGGAACATGGGAATTATGCAAAAAATTTCCCTAAGCCAAGGGTTGTCAGATAAAATCAACAAAAAACTCCAAGTAAACAAGGAAGGTATTATGCTATCACTAAAATTGAGGTGGATCTGGACAAAGATGTGGTGACAGGTACACTGGTTATTCATTCAAGGATAGCGAACATACTATTTGATTCGGGTTCTATGAATTCTTTCATATCCTCCATGTTTAGTAGAATAATTAAATCACCACCTCAAAATTTAGAGGATTTGCAATCTGTGAGAATAGGTAATGTGGAAATTATTGTATCCATGGTTTATAACTCCTCCCTAGTAATTTTTGTGGACTGAACCTCCCAGAAAAACATTTCATACTTCCTTTAGTAAAGTTTGATTTTATCTTGGGCATGGATTGGCTATATTTATACAAATCCAACATCATCTGTCGGGAAATAGAGGTCACTCTTCACATACTGAAGCATCCTCTAATTATTTAAAAGTGTAATGAGGAAGATTAATCTCATTTAGAATCATTTTCTAAAGTGTGGATATTAATTCCTTATGAGAAAGCATTTCTAGCCCAAATGATTGAGATAAAGGAGATAATCTCACTCAAAGATATTCCCATTGTGAGGGATTACACTGATGTATTCTATAAAGAGTTTCTTGGCCTTCCTCTTGATCAGGACGTTGAGTTATCAATTGAAATTATTTTAGAATCTCTTCATATATCAAAGACACCTTATAGAATTACCACCATAGATTTGGAAGAGATGAAGAAGTAGTTACAATATAATCTAGAGAAGGGTTTTATACGCCCGAGTGCTTCCCATGGGGTGCGCCAATCCTATTCATCAAGAAGAAGGATGGATAAATGAGCCTCTACATTCATTATCATGAGCTCAATAAAATCATGATAAAGAGCAAGTATCCCATTCTATGGATAGATGAATTGTTTTATTAGCTTCACAGGGATCATTATTTCTATAAGGTGGACCTCTGATTGGGATATCACCAATTAAAGGTGAGGAAGGAAGATATTCACAAGACCACCTTTCTAATGAGGTATGGACACTATAAATTCATAGTGATTCCCTTTGGACTCACTAATTCTCCATGAATTTTCTTTTATTTAATGAATAGAGTATTTATAGAATACCTCAACAAATTTGTGGTAGTCTTTATCGACGATATTCTAATATACTCCAAGAGTAAGGAGGAACATGAGGAGCATTTGAAGACTGTGTTAAAGAAATTGATAAGGGAGAATATGTATTCAAAGTATAGTAAATGTGAGTTCTATATGGGGAAAGTATCATTCTTGGGGCATGTTATCGCCAGAAAACGGATATTCGTGGACCCTTCTACGATAAAGGCAATTGAAGAGTGGCCTAGGACAACATCTATAACAGAAATCTATAGATTTCTGGGTCTATCCAGTTATTATAGATAATTATTGAATAACGTATCATGATTTTCAAACCCAATGACCAAGATGACATAGAAGGGAGTGGAGTTTTTCTGGACTCAAGAATGTGAAGACCGCTTTAAGGAGTTAAAAAAGCGGCTTATCACTGAACCAATACTGACAATCCCAAGAAGTGGAGAACTCTTTTTGGTATACAATGATGCTTAAAATAAGGGATTAGGATATGGGATGATGATAAATTATAAATTGATCTCCTATGTCTCAAGATAGTTGAAAATCCACGAGCAAAACTATCCTACACATGATCTGGAGTTGGCGGCTGTGGTCTTTGCGTTAAAAATCTGGCGGCATTATCTCTATGGGGAGATGTGTGAGATATATACTAATAATAGAAGACTCAAATATATATTCACATAAAAATATCTTAATATGTACCATCAAATATGGATCGATCCCATCAAGGATTATGACTGCTCAATCCACTACCACCTTGGTAAGGAAAATAAGATGGAAGATTATTTAAGTATAAAGGACCCTGCATCTTTATCAATGATGTGAATTGAAAATAATCCAATATTATTATATTTTCAGAGGATGGACACATGAATCATTAAGGGAGTAACATTATCAATCCTTTCTCAAATTATAGCTCAACCATCCCTCATGGATAAAATAAAGGATGATCAAATAAAATATGTGGAAATTTAGAAAAGGGTGGAAGCCATTAGAAATAGGAAATCCTATGAGTTTATGATTGATAAGGAAGGAGTTGTAAGATTTGGGTCAAGATTATGTGTACCATCTGATCTAGAGATAAATAAGGTTCTTTTTAATGATGCACATAGATTAACCTTATCTATTCACCCAGGGAGAATAAACATGTATCAAGATCTCTGAGAGAACTTTTGGTGAGACAATATGAAGAAGGAGATTGATGATTATACATCAAAGTGCCTGGTATGTCAACAAGTGAAGGCTAAATGATATAAGTATAAGGGGATGATGCAACCACTACCCATACCAACATGGAAATGAGAGAACATCACCATGGAATTTTTCACTGTAATTCCAAGGAAACTCATAAGAAACAATTCTATATGAGTCATTATGGATAGTCTTACAAAAATATCTCACTTTATTGTGATTTGAGAGGACTTCTCATTGGATCAAATTTTACAGATGTATATCAAAGAGGTGGTAAGACTGCATGGAGTATCAATATCTATTTTATATTATAGAGATATGAGATTCACCATGAAGTTTTGGAAATGAATCCAACATGCTTTAAGAACTGAACTTAACTTTAGTATAGCCTATCATTCTCAAACTGATAGCCAATATGAGAAAACTATTCATAAACTAGAAGATATGTTGAGATAATGTTCTATGGACTTCAAAGGAGGATGAGAGAAACATCTTCCTTGGGTAGAATTCTCCTACAACAATAGTTTTCACTCGACCATCCAAATGACACTGTATGAAGCCCTTTATGGGAAAAGGTTAAGAACACCGACATGTTGGGATGAAGTCGGTGAGTGTAAGCTTTTAGGACCTGAAATGGTCGAATAAATGGTGGAGAAGGTGAAAATAATTAAGTAGCACATCAAGGCATCCCGATGTTGACATAAGAGTTATGCAGACAATCGTCGATGAGACCTTGAGTTCAAAGTTTGAGACATGGTATTTCTCTATATATCTCCATGGAAGAAGGTCATGAGGTTTGGGAAGAAAGGAATTCTACATCCCAGGTACATCAGCCACATCAAGATTATTGATCGTTTCGGGGCTGTGTCTTATAGACTGGCACTTCCACCTACCATATCTAAAGTACATGATTTCTTTCATGTATCCCTCTTAAGGAAGTAAATACCAGATCCTTCACATGTACTCTCTTCAGAGGTGGTACAGTTGGAGGATGATCTTTCTTACGAGGAGCAACCGATGATGATCTTTGTTTATAGAGATAAAATTCTACGTAACAAGACTACTCACCTGGTCAAATTACTATGGAAGAACCATAAGTATGAAGTGAAAAAAGGGAACTAGAGGAGGAAATGAAGGAAAATTACCCGCACCTGTTTATGAATTAGAATGTGAAAAATAAATTTTAAGGGTAAAATTTCATAAGGGGGGAATAATGTAATAACTAAGTGTTTTATCAATGGAAATTACCTTCTTATAATTATGTCATATAATTACATGAAATCAAAACACAATGAACTAATAAGTACTATGTGACCTTCAAACATAATTTTGACACTTCTGTGTTTCAAATTTTGAAAATATGACATACATGGTTGCATTTCGAGTGATTTTTGGGGTCTAATGGAACAAAATTAATTTTTGGTGAATAATAATCTAACTTTATGAATAGTAAACCACCCTTATGAATATTAATACGACTATTATGAATATTAAATAATCCAAAATAATAGTAACCTCACCCTTTAATGTGTAAATAAAATCTAGGCATCTTATAAGTGATAATACGACTATAGTAAAATTAATGGTATTTTTGTAAGTCATAAATAAATAATTAAAATTAATTGATTAATTTAAATGAAAATTTATTTTCCTAAAATATGTTCATAAATTAATAATTTTGTATATTCTAGTTTTAAGATAATTTTATAAGAACTTATGTAATTTTTAAAATCATTATCAAATCAGTTATAATTTTAAAATTTGTATTTTTCAAGTAAATTATGATTTTAATTAAAAATTAAATTAATCATATTTAGAAAATTATTTTTTGAAAAATGGATTTCATTTTGGGATTCTACACATTGAAAAAATTGTTAGGGTTAGTTTTTTGGATTTTTTTTCTGAAATACTTGAATTTTTGGTGAATAGAAAAATATGATAATTTACGATAAATTCTAAATACATGAATTAAGATGTCATCAGATGATGTATGGATAATGTAAGGCCATTATCTTGAACTCACATGCACCTTTTAGTGTTTTTGGTCACAATAATCATTACTATTTATTGTCTTATGGAAAAATAAAAAACTAATAATTAAAATATTAAGAAAACCCCCTCCCCTCCACTATAAAAACCACCCACACTTTCATCTTCACTTCACTCCTCTCAAGACTTGTGACTTCCCTAAATTCTACCCAAATATATCCCCAATATCCTCACCCATTTTCATAAGTCCTTGGTCTCATCAAAAGACTAACTCTTCACTCTTTAAGAGGCTCTCAAGGAAGATTAAATCAAGAGGTAAATTCCTATTTTCTTTTCTTTCACTTTCTTTTCAAGTTCATTTATTTCCTTTTATATCCTTACCTATCCTCATCCAAATGTTATGAAACCTATAGTACCCTATATTTACTATAATTTTGTTATGATAATGGGATAGTATTTTTTCTTCTCTCATTTACCCTTCTTTTATTTTAGTAGTAAAGACACCACCCGAGATGTGTTAATTTACCACATTCAAGGACGATGGATTTTAAATTTCTATTACCGTCTTCAATTCTGGCCATGAAACCATTTTCATGGTTGAACCATACCATAATAAATTTATTATGTCTCATATTTGGTTCTAAAATCTTTCATACACACGTTTTTATTTATAAAACAAAATGTGTTCATTGTGGTCAAAAACGGCCAATTAACCCAAAAGGTTATCACTAAAATTTTACATAATGATTAATCTTAACTCCAAGTAAACAAATTAAATTTACAAACATGAACCCTTATGGATGTTAAATAATAAAATATAACTCATGTTCTGGACAACCATCCTCATTTTACATGATTATCTGTTCATGTATATAAGTAAACCGAACATGAAACAAATTGACCCGAACAATAAAATTGAACCTCATAACCAATCAAAAAGGAAATGAGTGAACATAAAAAGGTTATAATAAATAAATTAAATATAAAAAAGGTTCTGGAGATATTAATTAATTAATATAATTTTATTTTTCAGTTCATTAATATCATGTGGAGAACACTATCAAACTTAGGGTAGGGGATCCTCTCTATCTCACTCTTATTCAAGAATGTCCTTTATGTTATGCCATTTTATGTGTAATTCCTAATGACGATGTATGATTTTGTGACTCCCCCATACTTACTTAATGATTTTTAAAAGATGATAAACCCATTTATCTATCATTAATCCCTCCTAAGTACACCTGATACCATGCCGATATTCCGCAAGGGATTCTACCCAAACATCCATTATTCCTTCGGGTTATTCTTGCTCTCTTTTTACCGAAAAGAAATACGATATTATATTTATGTAAATATTTTAATTTCTATTTATATTTACATAATCATGTATCAAGATACATTATGCATTCTATTTTGGGGATATACATGCTTTTAAGTGATTCCCTCATCATTAATTCTTGATATGCAAACCTGTTTTAAGGTAAATTCACGAATTCATAACCAATTTCAAGTGCACTCTACCATATGTTTTAATCCACCATTATTAATAAAACTAGTGTTTTTATTATGAAAACCTTGTTTTATAACTTATGGTTTTGTACAAAATATTATTCCATTTTCTATTTTAAATTCTTGTTAGTGTTTTCCTTAAAACCGCACTAGAATGTTTTAATGATAAAAATTCTTAAATACTCTTTTTACATGTTGTCACTTATATTTGACATCACATACCATGATATATGCCTATTTTAACTTATTAATTTCCATTTATTTTCTAATTACGTTCTTCCATGAAAACTTTTATGATATGCACATTCATTATGATCTATAACATGATTATGATACCCATTTCTTCCATGGGCGCCCTTATGTTTATGATTGTTTATGTATGATTATTCATGTGGAAAACATATTCATGAACATGTTAAGATGGGTAAACCCAGATAGTGATCCAATGCATTGGGTAAAGTTGAGTCTCATGAGACGTTATATGAAACGGTCTTGGCGGTTATCCTTGACTCACGCTACCATGTGGAATGGTCTCAGTGGTTAACATTGACTTGTGCTACTATATGTGCAATGAACCTTGACTCATGCTAATTTCATGACATATGTTTCTTCCAAATTTCTATGATCTTATGTTTATATGATACCAAGTTTATATGTTATTATTCTATATTCCATTTTATACCATCAACTCATGATCCCTAGCCCATATTCTAAAGCCTTATTCTTATATATTTTCCTTACTAGGATTTTAGCTCATCCCTTTGTACATGTGATCCCCAAGGTACCATATGTAGATGTAAGGGCTCAATTGAAGTTAGGATCTCTTTATAAAGATTAAATAAAAAAGTTTGTTTAGTCCCGTGTTTTAAGTTATATGTAAGTAGTCTTCCGAGACACTATACCTTACGACCCTTGTCTTATAATATGATGTTTTATTATGCTTAAAATCATGTAATGTTATGTGTAAAATGCTAGGGTCACTATAAAATAACATCCTTTGATTTACAATATTAAGGAAACATCCTTGATAGACAAATGATAAAACATTATTTCCACCAACTTGTATTGGAATCATTACTAGTGCTTCCACCATCACAATTTGATGACCAAGATCCCTCAAATAAATCTTAATAATTTATGATTATGAGGGTATATTTTCAACTAAAATATAATTTGATCTTGAAAATAGACCAATAGTACTACTAGTGATTTCAAGATAAATATATTTATCCACCTATGATATCTCTTTCATGTATTAATGCACTAATGAGAAGTATTTTATGAAATTTTATTTACATTTATATAGATTTCTTATGTAAATGAATTTTACATATTGTATCGACAACATTGGATCCTTATGTAAATGATTTTAAATTTACTTGTTAATTATTTTGGATTCTCATGGTGATGATGTGGGTTTATTTTATTGATAACTTGGACCTCTTATGATAATAACATATACTACGCATGAATATGACGTAGGGAAGATGTTGCGATGAAATGAAATTTTCCTTATGATAAGTAATTTCATAATGTATCTTGAGATAGACTATATACTCAAGTATTTTATTTTAATAAAATAATTAATTGTGATTACATTACAGAAAATAAAATACATGGAATTATAGAAGGGAAATATGCTTTATATCATGGAAAATTATCTCCCCATAAAATTTTCTTTTTATGTATAATTGCTATACATTTTCTAATAAGATAGTAGGACAATGATTTTATTTTAGGTTGATACAAAATTCAAGGTATGTGTGGGATGAGTGGTGTAACATTAATGATTTCCCTTTAATATTTATTATATCATAACAATACTTATAATGATGGAAATTATTATTGTGGACTAGTGTCGACACATAGAATTATATGAATACCACCCATATATTTGGTCGTGTGAGTTCCATGATCCCTTTAATAGATAAAAGTTATAGTAAAAATCAATTATGGATATATTCTACTAACATGTTACCCTCTTAGTAAAATGGATGTTTTAAGAGAGGCAAGAGTTGAGAGATAATGTATTGGAGTTCCCTTGAAGATATATTATATGGGGGCTATTATATCTTTTTTAAACTGAGGTGTGTATTGAATATATTAAGAGTTTTAATTTGTAATTTTTGTTATAGTGAGTCATGAGTCACATTAGATTAAAATTATAATAGAATGGGATGATAGAATCTAAGAGATTTTAGAATTGTTATAGTTTAAAATCTTTTTATTGATCAAAAAAATTATTACTATATTTACATATGGGTTGAATCATTATCTATGATGACCATACCTAGTAATATTTCTCAAACCTATAGTGTTTTCATGTGTTCTCACACTTATATTCATGAAGATTAGTGGGTGTAGTCAAGTAGTGTTTTCAGATACCATTAGTTTGCAAGGAACTTTAGTGGTGGCTGATTTGGTGAGGTTATTAGGAAAAACACATTTAGATTATATCATTAATTGATTAATTTTCATGTATATTATGATAGATATATATTTAAAATTTAGGTATTCACATGGTAATTTCTACTATTTTGTACTACGATGACATACGAAATACATTCATTTTTTTCATATCTTGATAATAATGTATTTTTGTAAGATATATTGTGGTTATGATTAAGTTTTTATTATATTATAAACTTTATTCAAATAAAATTCCTCCAATATATGTGTATTTATATCCTTATGATAAATTCTATCCATTAAAATAATGGAGGTAAGTATGGTGATATTATTTAACAAAACATTTAGTTCAACCAAGTGATGTTTTAGTGGAGTTGGGAGAAGATATATTGGTATTATAAAATTTAAAAATAAAATCCACCAAAAGTCCTCATCATCACCATGTCAACTCAAAATCATCTCTATGACAATTTGACATTATCACCTCAAGAAGTCTATATCATTGAAAAAAAATGTTCACTTCCTCAACATGAGAAATCTAAAAAATCCTACACATGTACACATTAAACATGAAAAAAATCCTCCTCTAAATAAAAATATTCATATTGGATTTTCAAAATTCACTAACCCCCCATGTGGTTCTATTAGGTGTTGAATTTAAAAAGGATCAGAATAAACAATTATCATTCCTATAGAGTATTTTCACAAACACTCACTCTTCTCTATCTCCATATTCTTTTATTACTCACCATATATTATGATCATGTAGTAGCATATGTAACCCTACATGCCTGTCATTCATTCCATTAGACTCATATAATACAATATTAACTAGGGTTCTCTTATCCACATGGTCATGAGATCTTATGTCCTATATTATTTTGGCATGGTTCATGTGAACCTTCCCACCTTAATCATATGATCTTCATGATCATAAAATCCTATAAACTCTATATATGACAAATATGAATCAAAATGGGAATGATATATTCCCCTCTACATGTCATCCAATTCATTGGTAGATAACTATAACATATCTTGATGCATGTGATCATCCCTACATATCTTCTACTATCCATAAGCTAATACCATAAATTTTTTATTTATATTTTCCCCAAATATTTATAGATATTTTATATTAATTTAAATATTCCTAAAAATATAATTTATTCAATTTTATTTATTTGTTATGGAAACCAAAATTTAGTGATAACTTATAAATTTCATGAGTACCTCTCTTATATTTTCATCTACCTATAATTTAAATTTTCATGATCTAGGTGTCAATATATCCATCTCATCAATAAATTAATTTTTTTTATTGTATAATATGTTGATCAAATAAAAGAAAATTTTATCTCATATTTATAATAAATAATAGTAAAAATTTCTCATGAACCTTAATTGATATCTTCAAATTTTTTATTCCATCATAATATTTAATAGTAATATATATATTTATATATAGTAGACATGTTATTTAAAAATGTTGATATTTTGTCATCTATCCAAAATAAAAATGTAATGATATTAAAAATATTAAAAGTTTAAGGTTAGAATAAAATGTACATATAATGTAATAATCTTTTGGTATTATTTCCCATGAAATCAGAAAATATTCTCAACCAACGGTGTCTACCACTTTGAATGAGAAAAAGGTAAGAATCGAGTTATTCCAAAAAATACCTATCAATGTTAAGTTTATTATTTTTAATTTTTTATAACTAAAATCATGAAAAGTTTTACACTTTTGGATAAACTCCAAATGACCACACTAATAAAAACATCAGGTCAATGATTAAAATGCGATGTCTTTTTTATCAATTGTATACTATGTTTAATAGAATTTTAAATTTTTACCCCAATGTAGTTGAAGATTATAGTGATGGGAAAAATTATCCAAATCTTCTAACTTAGTGACCTAGACACCACATCCTCCCAAAATTTAGAAATTTTCATCCTTAGAAACAATATAATAATAATAATTGAATCCATGTCACTCTATCCGTCCAACCTTTTAATATTTTATTCCTTAAAAATAAAAAATGTGAAAATAAAACATGAAGGGGGTTGTGAATATATCTCATACCAAGAACATGGAAGACCAAGCCTATCACCGATCCTATGATATTCCCCATAGTTTATGGGGGGTAAAATCATTTAAATATTTTTGGGTGATTTCAATTGAACACCACAAGAAGACATCATCTCAACCTGGTGATTTCATTTAGGGTTGATGTATCCATACACACAATGAAAGGTATTACCATTGAAGAAAACATATAACATACTAATAATGTAATATCATTTACAATATAATGAATAAATATATCCAACTATAATGTTATGAAATCCATACATGAATACAATACATAGTTTATGAGTAATATTATATTGAAATTTTTACTCAAATGTATATTATATAATATGTCTTATTATTTTTTAAGTGATGCATGTCATGATATTTAGAATAAAATAGCCTAATAAGATAAATTCATTGTTTATGACTTATAAATATTTTGGATTTTCTATAATTTGGGGTGAAATATTATCAATCCTTGAGGATGATATAGTCTCATAATTGTGACTCAACAAATATGATTCAGGATGATATTGATCTATGTGGTCATGATATTATATAATAATTATATTTTGTAAATTACTATACATAAACATGGAGAGTTTTGTGTTTCCTATAACATTGTGCATACTTTATGGTTTTTCTAGTAACCCTTGTATTATCCCTTGTGTGTTTAAATAAATTGGGTTGGGCTTTCCTTTTAAAATTTTAACATGTAACCAGAGGTTGGGATGGTGCTTGTGTAAATATATAAAGATGGAATATAAAATTTTGTTTAATCATAAAGAGTTTCAATATTATAACCATCAGTGCTTGATATGAATATTATATGGTCAAAATGAGTCTATATCATCATCAAGAGAAGTCCAAATTATCACCCCAATTTATAGGCATAAGATAGAGTATTTTACCCCTAAGAGGGGGGAGGGGGTTCATGGTTTTTGAAAATATAAAGTATAAATTTAAATCATTCTTATCACTAGTTAGTGTGATTGGATATTGATGTTTTTTTTTCTAAAAAAGGAATCCATAGATGTGTCATTTTCAAACCCTCCACATAAGGGACCCCCTCCCCCTGAAGAGGTCACTCGAGAGACATGCCTAGCTAGGAAGGAGCCATTGCTAGTTGAGATGAGAGAGCATTCGAGAGGGTGAAAACCTACTTGACAATGGTTTAACACAACAATATATTAGCATAGGTGGGTTGCATGTCATTTCACCAACCTAGTTAGGAACCAGGTGACCTAGCAAGTTTAGTGGATCTTGGGGGAAGGAGAAATTCACCCAAGATCGGACTCCCATGAATCTAACCCTGCACCTCCCAAAGAATTGTGTGGTTGTACTCCTCTCCTTCACCACTACACTACTGCCTAAGTGGTAGAACATGTGTATGGGATAATCTTGAATCCCAGAAAGGGGTCCCTAACAAAGTCTAGAGTTCACTACATATTCCCCATCTAGGAAACAACTTTGAATCACCTTGTTCATAAAATGCACAGTGTCTGAGTCTGGCGGGACTCGAGTCTACGCTAGTTCCCACGGAGAGTGAGGGGTACAACCAGCTGGTACCACTCGACTAACAACCCGTGGTCTTGATTGGATATTTATAGTGATTATTTAATGTTTATATATAGATAGATAAAGAACACATGGCACATGGTTGAATACAAGGTCCACCACTTTTGTTATCAAGTAGTTAATCCATAGTGAGGAAGAGTTATGATCCTTATATAAAGATTTATATTTTACTATTTATCAAAACATGGAATATAATATGGAGATGGCCTAGAACTATGATTATAAAAAAATAATGAGAACCAATAAAAGGACCAATATTTACTTCCAATGACCTTAAGTGCCTCTAGAATTTGGATCATGTGTTAACCCTTGTTATTCTCCTCTATCCCAATTAAAATCTACGAAGAATTATTTACTGATTAACTTATAGATTCATATATGTTTTAGTAAAAAAACTTTTAAAGGTGAAACCCATCATTTATTTATAGATATAACATTACCACTTTGTTGAGGACTTTAAAACTCCAGGTATGGTGGTGATTCCGTATTGATCCAAAAGTCTCAATATTATCACCTTCTTATATCATTATTTTATTCTATTATTTAAAATTTAAATTCCAATAAAAGCACTTAAAAACACACACATTTCAATATTTTTGGTATGATTAGGTAACTATTTTTAAATCTTATGATTATTATGACATGTTTAACCTTTCAGTTTTGTGTGGTTGTCACATCTCTCTTCTCAAATGGATAGGAACTATGAACATTTTTCACTAAGTGATATCCTATTAAAAACTTTTTCTTCTAAAATGGGATCCACGATGCCTATTTTTATTTTTTTCTCACTATGGTGAATTCATAACTCTGTCTTTAATTCATTAAGGTGGAAACTCATATTCCAAACTCAATAATACCATACAATTTTTATGGGTTTTTACAACATCTAAAATGATAAATGTGGGCCTCCTCATGGAATATCTATATAATATAATTTAAAAACATCCTATCATATAGAAATTTAACATTTCCAAAAATTTGTTGAAAAAACCAAATAACAGAAATATATATTGAAATTCCATTTCAGGATGAAACATTCTCAAGTCATTTTGTCTCCCAAAACACCCATTATAATACCCACCATGATATAGATAATCCCTTCTAAGAATTTATTTATTCCTTTGTATTAAAATTAGCATAAAAAACTATCTCAATAATCCATGATCATATTACCAATAAATACAACATGAATATACTTTAATAATACATAAAAATAAATTTTCTAAAGAAACAAGTCCTATCATGCATCCGATTTTAAAGTTATTCAAATAGCAAAATATAGGATAAAATAGTGTTTGTGAGAGTACTTCAACCATTAGTGTATGATCGACATGATGTTGAACATGTCTTAATTGAGAAAAATTCACAAATCCATCTTTTTTTACTCCATATCAAGAAGTATTATCAAACATAAAGACTCATCAACTCCTAAAATAATTAATGGATCTTTAATAAACTCCTTTTTATTTATTTAAATCATTTGAATCATCACAAGAGACCATTTTAAACATTAACTACTAAATTATCATGTCACCCTCTATAAGGAAAAATTATCTGGGGACATTTTTTTCTCCCTTCTGATTATAATAAAAAAATAAAACTATAGTTTCTCTCCATTTTCAAGAATAATTCCTTTTATATTTACCCCTTAATAAATAAACTAAATGAAATTAATGAGGGAAAATGACCTTGAAAACATATGTGGATGCTGTGAGGGAATACACTACCAAAAATACTATTATGCATTGGAAGACATCATTCATTAGTGATTTCATCAATATATCCTTGAAATTATATTTGGTGGAAACATACTCCAATGAAACCTCACCATGTTTTACCTTATACTTGATTAATTGGTACTTGATTTTAATTTTCTTCAATACTGAATGTTACACTAAATTCATTAATATGTTGGCTCCACTTGGATTATTCAATGAAATCAGTTTTAGTCATTCTCAATATGGAAGATTTTTTATTCTTACAGTTACATTCATTGAATCTTCCTTTGATAAAAAATTACCCTACAAAAGAATACTTTCAACCACAAAAGTATATTTCCCAATAAACATTAGAAATAAAATAAATATAAAATGGTTTTTTCTTATCATAATTTAAATCATAATCTAAAGTCCCTCTGATGTAGAAAATTATCTATTTTACTATTCTTATATCTTTTTAGGATTGCTTTGGAATCATGAATACAATGTAATAAAAAATATCATGTTTTGACTAGTCACCATCAAATAAATAATCATATCAATAATCCTTTATAACATCATATAATATGCACTCATTACTACATCATTATTGGAAAAAATGCTCCCAATATTGATACTGGTAGATATTATTCTATCACTTTTATCCAATCCTCACATTGCAAAAATTTTCTAACAGTTTTTCATTTAACTTGAAAATAAAAGATGATATGATTGTATTTCCCCTAACTCACCCAATTTTGAAAACCCTTATAGGAATTTCCAATAATTTTATAATATTCCACATGATTAATAATTATTTAGAACTATTTTTCTCATTTTCTTGGTGATTTCTCATCCATGTATAATTTCAAATCATCATTAGAGTTCTAAAAATATATTTAAATATCCAAAACATACCAATTACATAAAATATCTTCTCTAATAGCTTTATCAATGTCATCATCAATAGGATAGGATATTTGTAATATATATTTTTTCCAACACAATTACATCGTAGTTGTCAAAAATAAATCATATATTATAGTAGAAACAACAATATCTCATTCCATTTGGTGTGTATCCAATAAATATTCCTCAATATACTTTCTCATCAAATATTTCCAATGTTTTTATCATGGATCATGAAATAATAAAAGTTACTAAATACTTTAAAACCCTTCAAATGAGGATTCTTTCCACACTATATCTGATATAGTACGTTGAGTAAATTCCATTAGAGTAAACACTGATTTAGAATATAGAAAATTGTTGTAGGGGATTGACTCATAAATAATATGGTGGAGACATTATTTAATAAGGTTGTCTTTACCATATCCACTAAACACCCATTATTCTACTCAACTACTCTATTTTTTTGGACTATTTATAGAAAACTATATTCATACCTTATTCCAAGATTATCAAGATATTCTTCAAAGTATAAAATATTGTATTTAGACCTATTTTCAGATCAAAATCATTTTAGAAAACATATCATTTGGTTCTTAAAACTCGATTGAAATTATTTGGATCAATAAATATACCCTAATATTATCATGATGCACCCTTAAGAATATTCACCATCAGAGTGTATGTGTTGAGTTTAGTAATTTATTTATAAAAAATCCTAATTACTAAAACTACAAGAATGTAGTATGGGAACTATGAGTCCTGAGGTTAAACCATTAGGAACAATATAGATCCTAAACAAATATTTTTTTGACTATGTTTTTATAAATTATTTGGAAAAGGAAAAGTAAAAACCAATTCTAGAAAAGGAATCACATTGAAAATAGAAGAACAATGAATAATAATCTTTTTTGGATTAAAAATTATTAGATGAATATAGAGTGTTGACTAATTTTAGAGGGATCTTTTTCATAAATCAATAAAGTCAAATGTTTGTAAGACATATTGAGGTAATTAATTCTACCTGATTAGTAAAAATTAAAAATACCTAATTCCATTTGATTCTTATGGATAAGGTAAACTAGTAAAAAATTATGGTGTAATGTTTTATCTAAAAAAGAAAAATGGGAATTATGTTTTTATCTCAAGATCCCATCACCATTTATTACACTGAGGTTGATCACTTAATTTCAATCACTTTAGATATGACAATAATGTATTTTATTTTTAGGAATAATATGATATTAATATAACACAAGTGATTCAAAATACAAGTTATTCATTTATGTTAAAGAATTATCCTTATACTCTCATTGAACCATACCCTATGAAGAAAGTCACCCATATTCTTTTCTTATTAAAAGGGTGTTCCCATGTGTGGAATTTTCAAACCTTCCACACATGGTGACCCCCCCCCCCCAAGAAGGGGTAACTGCCCTGACGTAGATCCCCAACTGGTAAAGGATCCATTTCCCGCCGAGATGGCAGAGCTTCCTGGAGGTTGATGGCCCAATCAACGATGGTTCATCAAAGAAATCCATCCGCATAGTGGTCCATGCCTCATTTTTCCCATCTAGTCAAGACCGGGAGGCCCAGAAAGATGGGTAGATCCCAGGGGAGAGGATTATCCTAAAAGCGGACTCCCATGATTTGAACCCTAATCCTCCCAAATAACGGTTTTGTTATACCACTCACCTTCACCACCATGCCACCACCGAAGTGGTAGAAAAAAGTCACTCATGATAGAATGGAAAACCAACATGAATGAATTATAATTCTTGAGGGATGGAAGAAACAAACTCATGGAATAAAAGATAAATGTATCCATAGAAGAGAATATGAATAACATAACTATTATATAATGTGATTATCAATCCCAAAAATGAAATAATTTTTTTTAAATTCTCAATGATGTGTTTAGGTTTCTTAATAAAGTCTCCTCCCTAGACAAATGTTTCCTCTCATACTCTCTTAAAAATTAATCTCAAAAACTCAATCCCTTCAATGACCAACCTAATTGAAAAAATAAATGAACATCACTGTGTAACAAGTTTAGTTTTCATATAGTAGTGTATTGAAATTCCATATTTATTTTCAAGTGTTAAACAAGTTCATGGTGCAATGGGGTGGCTTCAACATGGATAAAAATTATATCCTTTTGAAATATCGAGTAGACATAAGACCATAGTGAGATCCTATAATATCCTTGACCATGGATTTACTATCTTTAAATCACATTAAAATAGCCTATTTAATAGAACTTGTGTTATGATGTGATGGTAATGTTTCCCAAATATTGTGTTTATACTACTTTTTAACCATATTCATCATTGAGATTATTATGTAGTGTAATCAACACTCACTATAATTTATTAATATGTGTCTATACTATGATATGACACATAATAACATTAAGAAGTGACTTAAAATAATAAATCATAGGCATTACTATTTCAAATAAGTTTCAAGGAAGGGTCTTAAAGTAATATTGTAAGCTAGCTAATTCAATATGATGTGTTCATGAGAAATTTTTGAGATAATCCTTTTGGAAAAATTTGTATTCTTATATGATATTTATAATATTTTTATTTATCCTTGGTTATTGAAAAAATAAGTATATTACATGCCTCACAACATTTCCATATAGAATACCATGCATAACTCACACGTATACTCCTAAATTATTCTTCACCCCATGATAAAATGTATTGTCTCCCTTCAAAATGTAAAATATCTATTTATGACACTTTATCTAGTGCATGTATCCATTTGTGGAGGACACACTAATTTTTTCCCCACATTCCCACATTACAAAGGTGGGCGGTATCCATTCCTTAACCAGGGACATTTTCTCCTTGATCCAAATGAGATGATAGGATGTTGGTTTCTCCTTCCATAGATTCATCCTCAGAACTCATTGCCTAATCTAGGTCTCCCTTAAAGTTTTGAGTCATGGTTCGTGAATATTATCCTCGGTGCCTTATCTTTGTGGAAACTAGAAAATTAAACTACTTCCTTCAGGACATTCCATGGGGTCATGACATGGTAGCAACCTTTGTTCGGAGTAGATGGAAACATCAGGCATGTCGGGGCATCTCTGGAGGTATGGACATTGGGGAAACTACATTATTCCTCATAAGAGGGAATATCAAGGGTGCAGAACCTGAGGCATCCCACGTCAGTCATGGGGTATCTTATGCTGGATGCATGTCTCTAAGGTTTTCCTCAGCTTCCCATGTTTAACACGGGGTATGCTGTGAGTTTAATATATAGAGGAGACGGTTACGCCAAAGGCCTGTCTTCTAAGGCTTTCATCAAAAATCTCATGTTTAACATGAGGAAGGCCGCAATCTTAACATCTTATGGAGACAGAATGAGAGTAATCATTACATCCCATAGAGACAGACAAGATTTTTACATCCCTAGGAGGGAACACCTTGAAGGTTTACCAGATGGATGGATCAAAACGCCCAATGAGGATGGATCTGAAGTGGTGTGTCCAATAGAGGGAAGAAATCACACTATGAATGATGACCTGGACACCACTGAGCAAAGATCAGAAAGACTGCACCCCTGAATGGGGAACACTGGATGGATAGGTCACAATTCCCAATGAGAGTCGACCCAGGGTGGTGTGTCCCATAAAGGGAAGATGTCAAACCATGAAGGCTGATCTGGACACAACTGAGGGTAGATCAGGGATAGTGAACCCCAGAATGGGGGACACCATGGTTTACCATTTACTGGTATTTAAACTCATGGAGGTTTCCTATGTACCCAATGTTGATGATAGGGATCAAAACCCATGTAGTTCGAAGGGGATATTAATTGTAGTGTACACAAAGGACAAAAACCTGGATACATGCTGGGGCTTACGCATGGATAGAGATCCATTACAAGAAGGACACTCTTGGTTGAATGATTATGGATTTTGTGGGGCTTATGCATGGTTAGCTTCTTGAGGGAATGACGTGATCCCACCAGGATGTAGCGGCCCGAGTAAGAATTAGGATGGATGATGGATGGTTAGACGAAGTGGATGAGAGGGATAGGATGGAACCATCATGAAGTCAATGGTGGTGTTGGAATTGAGCCTTGAATAGACTTCCTACATATCCCCATGAAATAGAATCAATGTCTATGTAGTTTGGTGGGGGCGATGGAACACCTGAGGAGGCATCCCCTTAGGATGGATACATGGATAGGATCTGAAGGAAGTAGAACCTCTGGGTTGGGGTGTGACCTTCCCGAAACACATAGGCTTGAGGGGGAGAATATGGTGGGACATGAGTGATGATATTGAACCTTAGGGAGGCTTCCTACGTATCCCCATGATAGGGAATCAAAGTTCACGTAGTTCAGGATGGGTTATAGAATCGGGGTGTGCGTAGAGGACAACGACCCAACGACATACTGGCGCTTACACATGGTTAGAAGCCTCGGTTGGTCTGACGCCACGGAGGAGGACCAGAGATGTGGATCCAAAAAAAAGGGGACTACAACAACTTACTGTCGATTATAGACTACAATGGATTACCACTGGTTGTGTGCAACGACTTACCGCTTGTTGGGGTTGACAACGGCTTACTGCTAATTGGGGTTCAAACAACTTTTTGCTGGTTGAGGTTCAAAATGGCTTACCATTGATTGGGGAACCCAATAAATTACCACTAATTGGGGAACACATAGGATTAGTATCAGTTGGGGAACACAATGGCTTTCCGTCGATTGGGATTGGGCCTCTGGGTGGCTTCCAATGTACATTTCCTAGGATACAAGGATTAAAGTGCACATAGTTCGAAAGGGAGGATACAGTTTAATGTCATTCATGACGGAGGTGAATTGATCTTAAGGGGTTGGGACAAGTAGGTCTTGGTATTGAAACTCATGGAGGCTTCCTACATACCTTGCCTCGGTAAGGATCAAAGTACACATAGTTCCGTATTGTGGATACTATTTAACGTCATGCAGGATGAAGGTTAACCGATGTCAAGGGGTTGGGACCATTAGGTGTTGGGCTCGAACCTTAGGGAGGATTCCTATATACCATGCCTTGGTAAAGATCAAAGTCCACGTAGTTCAAGAGTGTTTGGGGAACTGACGTGAAGGGGATGGGACCAGTAGGTGTTGGGATTGATCCTCAGGGATCCTTCCTACGTAAGTTGCCTTGGAAAGGATCAAAGTCCACATAGTTCAGATAGTGGCTTGGGGCTTACAAGCTAAGGATACCCAGAGAGGATGCCATGGTCGATGCTGAATGTAATATCATGTGATTTATTCTTGGTGTGAGAAACAAGAGGCAACAAAAGACCTGAAAATTGTGGTGCAGAGGTGCGGTCATGAAGGATGGTGAATGAGGATTACGCATAGACGATGCCCAGGATCCAATAAGGAGGGGAAATATTAAATGAGAATTATGCATGGAAACTGCTCAGGTGCTGCTAAGGAGTTGAAATGGTGGGTAGGTCTTATGCATGGAAGCTACCCGGGTGCCTCTAAGGAGCGGAAAAGGTAGCTGGGGCTTACGCATGGAAGCTACCCGAGTGCTGCTATGTAGTGACAATGGTGAATGGGGATTACACATGGAAGATACCCGTGTACCTCTAAGGAGCGACAATGGTGAATGAGGCTTACTCCTGGAAGCTACTCGGGTGCCTCTAAGGAGTGAAAATGGTGGATGGGGCTTACACATGGAAACTACCCATGTGCTGATAAGGAGAGGAAATGGTGAATGGGGCTTACACATGGAATTTGCCTGTGTGCTACTAAGGAGTGGCAATGGTGAATGAAGCTTATGCATGGATGCTGATCGGGTACCTCTAAGAAGCGAAAATGGTGGATAGGGATTATGAATGGAAGATGAATGGGTGCCACTAAGGAGCAGAAATGGTGGATGGGGCTTGCGCATGGAAGCTAACCGGGTTCCGCTAAGGAGTGACAACAGTGGATGGGGATTACGCATGAAAGCTACATATAATTTCTTCCTTATGTTTGGGCATGAGGGAATCCCAAATCACTGGTGGGTTGAGGCATATAATGGAGGTCCACACCTATGCACTAGTGCATTAGTGGGATAACACCAAGGGTATTGGAATCAATATGAAAAAGGGAGATGAAAAGTGTGAATCACATGCCCGACATTCGAAACTAGGTGAGGGTGGTGTGAAGATGGATGATAACCGTTGACCATGTTCAAAACACAACATCCATATCGGGTTATCCTGAAATGGTGACAAATAAACTATGGTTGACTATTGACCATGTTCAAAACACAAAACCTGACTCGAAGTGCTATCCAAAGTCTTCAGGGGCGTTGGCCTAGAATGGTTGGTGAGATGAGGAGGCATGAGACCAGGACATTATGGGGTCCCTTCATACATGAAAGAAGATGAAGATATGAATGTAGGACACACAAAGTGTGAGGTGGAGTGATGGAATGTTGGAATAGATTCCAATGCTCTTGAAACTATGCCACTATAATCATGGCATGTGGTATCCTATCCTTTTCACATAAAATATCTCTTATTTGGAATAAGAGGCATCCAATTATTGAATGATAGGGCATTCCATAGTTTAAATTCATGTAGTAAGGACTATTGGTATCTTTTTCTTGGATCATAATACATCTCTTTTTTAGAGCAAAAGGTATCTTATATTTGGCACATAGGGTGTACTACAGTTTATAGTCATATAGATAGGACTATTGGCATCTTATGCTTGGTGCATAAGGAACCTCTCATTTTGAGAAAGAGGCATCCAATGTTGGGCACATAGGTTGTACAATAGTTTATAGTCATGTAGAGAGGACTATTGGAATCTTATGCTTGGCACATAAGGCATCTCTTTTTTAGAGAAAGAGGCATCCTATGTTTGTCACATAATGTGTGCTAAATTTTATAGTCATGTAGAGAGGACTGTTAGCATCTTATGCTTGGTGCATAAGGCATCTCTTGTTTTGTGAAATAGGCATCCTATGTTTTCACACATAAGGTGTGTTACATTTTATAGTCATGTAGAGAGGAATGTTATCATCTTATGCTTGGCGCATAAGGTGTCTCATGTTTAGAGAAAGAGGAATCCTATATTTATCATTTATGGTATACTACCGTTTATAGTCATATAGATAAGACTATTGGCATCTTATGCTTGGCGCGTAAGGCATATCTCATTTAGAGTAAGAGGTATCCTATATTTTTCATATAGGGTATACTATAGTTTAAAGTCATATAGATAGGACTATTAAGCATAAGGCACCCAACAATGGATGGAATTGGGGCTTACACAAGAGCGACCCTTTCTGGTTCAACCTGCAATAGGAGTCAGGTGATGGGGTTTGGATGAGTTTCTTGAGGAATGGTTCGACTCAAGGTACTCAAGGAATTGATGATGAGAATCTCAACTCACGACATGGGAAACGAATCAAGAGGAATATGTTGACTGAAGGTATTTCAGGGAGTTTGGAGGAGTATCTCAAATCATGGTATTCCATAGGTGGAAGGTGTGTACGCATAAGGGTGTAATGGAAAATCTCGACGTCTCGAGACGAAATGTTTGCAGCATGAAGGTAGGAGCTTCACAGAGGATAGGGCTTAGCGAAGTACCTTTGCAGAGGAATGGTGCTCATGGAGCATGAGGTCTTGTGAAGTAGCTTTGAGAAGTAAAGGTGCTCATTGAGCATGGGTTCTTGCGAAGAAGCTTCACGAAGGAATGCTACTCATGGAGTATGGGGTCTCGGGAAGCAGCTTCACGAAGGAAATCTACTCGTAGAGCATGGGGCCTCACTGATCAAAGGGGCTATGCAGAGCTTATGGTCTCGTGGATCATGGGGCTCTATAGAGCCTCGAGAAACCTGAAGGAGCTCCCTCTATCGCAAAGGGAGGAGCCCTTTAAAAAGGGAATCAATTTGCAGTGCTCGGGAGCTCAGTGAAATGAGAGATTATACGCCCAAGGGGCAGTGTAACTATGATTATGGAGGGGGGTGAGATGACTATTTATAGGCGATGGAGGTTGGTGGAGCACGCTGCAGAGCACAAAATGCGTGCCACAAAGAGACAATGGCTCCGCGAAGGAAGTCACGCTCTGCAACCGGAGGGAGTTCCCTCAAGATTCTCATAATCGTAGAGTCGACCTTCATCAGACCTCGCAGCGCACACAGAGGATCCGGTCAAGTTTCTTTAAGTTCATTATAACCACGAAGTCAACAGTCAAGGCCTTCGTGGTGCTCATGGAGGATCTGGTCAAGTTCCTCTACTCTCTGATCGCAGAGGGATCTTTGTAGATGGGCTTCATGAACTATTTTTCAATCCCAACTTTGAATGTCTATAATTCCTAAAATGTAACTCCGTTCGGGCTCCATGACCAATGAAATCGAAACATATGAAACAAACTACGACCGTGGATCATGTATGGAAGTATTTGGAATATCTTGAGGATGTGTTCTCTGATGTCAACAATATCCTTTTACTCTAAAAATTAATCCTACATAGCTTCTAATTAAATCATCAAAGGACATAATTGGGACATAATAATAAGATTTTCATTTGGTTTGGTCACTAGCTTAACTCCTCAAAGTGCCTCTTATTTAAATCATGTCATAATTTAGTGGGTCATGTCATGTTTTTTTTCATTTTATTTCAAAAATATATTAAGCCTACAAAATCAATATTAAATCTATAATTTTAGAAAAATCATTATATTACACAAAAATTTTTCAATATTTTATAAAAAAACACTCATGTAGTATACCAATTGGATGGATATTTTTCACTCATCAAGCCCCCCCAGACATGAATGTTTTCTTGTACCCATGAAAATAATCATTATGGAATCGTAGAGGAATTATATCATAGTAATTTAAACACTTAATCAATGATATTTATAGAATAATTTATACGTTAAATTTTATACAATCATAAAACACATCCTGTAAATCATGTTCAAATCATTCCCTATCCCTCACATTGCCTCAAAAGTTTTCTCCCTTTCAATCCAAATTGTTTAAACAATCATGACTGTACATTCCATTTAAGATATATAGAATAGAAAAACCACATTACCCAGCACTCTTGATGTATTCTAAAATAGTTATCTTTAATCCCTAATAAATGGACTCTATCTATGAGATTTAAAATTTTCACAATATCCATATATAAATCAACCCACATTAATAGAAATGAATTTTCATTATGATATAAATGTCTTCAAGGATTAACATAAGTGGTTTATAATATAAAAATCCAAAAACCAGGCTGAAAGAAGTAGTCCAGGATCAAAATTACTTTTCATGATCTCAATTTATCAGTGTAAATAATAACTCCATATATAGTTTACCATAAATATACTCCACATTATTTATCCTATAAATCACTGTGTAACAATTTCATCTTCCAAACAATGATGATTTTTGTTATTCATAAATTTTTGTTTCCCTTTTTTCCTCTATATTTTTGAAGGAAATTATGAAAGAATAATTATCCCACCCAAATATTTAAAAGTGGAACAACTTCTCTATCCCCACAATAAATCTCATCATAACACTATTAATTATATTTAGTTTAAGAAGGGGTATTGTCAATGTTTATAATTTTTTCAATCTATCACTTTTTATTATAAATATGTAGATGAATCATCATAACCATATTAAAAAAATTAGAATATGTCCCCTTTTTCTTCAAAAAATTTACAGATCATTTCCACTTTCCATTTCAACGTAATAATTTCCATTATCTCATTAAATTTCCGAGACCCTCCTCTATCCTCATTATAGATCAAATAGTAATACTCAAGATTTAGTTCCAAAGGGAAAATTTGGATTGTAATGTGTATTATATTAAGGTAATCAGTGGTCTCTATGTCTTTCTAAAGGATTAAATGTAAAGATATGTATAAAGATACTATTAGATAGAATATTTTAATGGATGTACTTAATTATCTTAATTTAGTTAAAAATCATCATGTTTCAATAATAAAAACAAGTAAATTCTAGTCATGATTTAAATACCAGGAATCTGTCAAGAAATTGGGTAGATAGTATAATATATTAAAATGGTCCAACATATCTATCTAGAATTGGAAGAAAAATAAATCGATTAAACAAGTCATGGAAATAAAAAAATTATCATTTTAAAAATTAAAGACTTCCCTAAACCATAATGAAAAATTAACATAAATCAATAACAATTTTTAAAAAAACAAAAATTTGAATGATAATTAAACTCTCAAAAAATTTCACTTATGTATTAATTATTTATGATTACTATCCATTATGTTTTTTAAAATTTCAAAATTATTTTCTTAATTAATTACTTATCATAACATTATTAATTTATAAGAATAAAATTGGGTTTTAATTACTCCCCACACTTAAGTCAAGAATTTCCATGAATGTTTAAATCAATGTGAGAGAGAGTTGTGATAAATTATAAATGAATTGCATCAAAGGTATAGTGAAAAAAGAAAGGAATGAAATTAAATATTCATTTTTAAATGTGTAATTTATTCATTTATCTTTAGATGAGGGTGATGTTATTGAAATCCCTAAATGATGGAGTGGTATAAACCCTTAATAGTGAGTCAGAATTATATAATTGGGGTGCATGTTAGCTAATAAACTGTCACACCCTAACATCAATTTTCATTATTAAAATTTTTATTTAATATTTTATTATTATTATATTTTATTTTTGTTCAAATTTCAACTAAATTGTTAGAAAATTGGGAAGTAGTGTATGTCAAATTATTAGTGAATGATTTGTGAAAAATTTTCAACCCAGCAATATAAGGGACTATTTCTCTTTTCAAAGGTGTTTATTTGGTTGGATAACTATTTTACCAATGGTGAATCCATTTCATGTGACTCCCATAGGCATGAATAGTTTTATTTTCACAGATGGATATTGGGTTACAAAAAGGTGTGTCCAAACCATGAAGACTACCCAAAATATTAAAAATATTAGTTTAACCATTCACCCAAACATGATCTTAATATCAGTTTCTCCTATTACCACTCCCATTCAAACCCTATAATTCCTACGATTACCCATTTCTATACCTTTATATAGGGATTATCCTTGGAATATATTCCTTTTTTTATGATTATTCTTCCTATTAAATTCATCGCAACCTATTTTTCTCTCCTCATTATCTCTTTTCTATTTAGTTTTGTATGATCCTGACCCTTTTTCAAGGAATGATTATTTTTTTACCTTTAGTTAAAATATTTTTAATTTTTTTGTGAAATTATTCCCAAGAGGAGGGATGATCTTAAGATAATTATGGAGTTTTAGGACTTGAAAAATATGGAAATTTGAACACACATTACATAACAAAAAATTAGAATAAAGTTAGTTATAACCATGAACCATGACCGTGCATCACAGTTCTAAGGGAAATACTATTTTGAAAAAAATTCAAGGTGGGTTAGAATATATGAAAGATTCATACAAAACCATCCGATGGGATTCCACATGGTTTTTCAAACTGTGATGATGTTCCAGGATACCATGTGGCATATTCTTTTTTTGGATAGAGGAGGTCTCGTGGTTGGAACACAGTTTCCCAAAATGTGAAACTAAAACATGAACCTCATAAAAAGTGTATAATTTACCTTTTTTACTTCTAATATTAAATATTTTCTATAAAAATGTTTATCCCATCTTCCTAGGGGGAGAATAAAAGTCTCTCTCCTCTCCCAATTTTGTATCTCCTTTGATTATAAGGAATTTGGAGTGCCATTTATTATGATTCAAATCCCTAGTAAAGTCTTCGAATTTGTTTCACCATAATTTCTATATGATTGACCATTTTCTTTTTATTATTATTTTACAATTCATGAGCCTTATTTCCATTGAGTACATTAATTTTGTGATTGTGGTCTTTTTGGATTGAATCAAAGACTAAGGTTGGACGATTGGTTGCCTATGAGTAGAAGGTTGTTTATCTATAAGATATTTCAATTTTCTTGAAATTGTTCTTATGAATGTCATATGTTTTATTATTATAAGTGATTCAAAGTTGTTTTTATTTTTTAATAATAATAGATTGGGTTGTTAAATGAATTTTAACCCTTTATAGGTCTTATTAGTTCCATAAAAGACCATGAGACTGGGCCTATGGTCACCCATGGGGTGATCCAATCCCTTTAAAATGGATAAATGGGTTATAAATGATGAAATATAGGATTTATTGGTTTTACCTAATTAAACATATAGAATTTATTGTTAATACGGAATAAGGGTTTTTTTGTTTTGGTTTTGAATTCAACGGTTTATGACATGATAAAGAGAAGAACTATAAAATGGTAAAAAAGGTTTTTTATGTAGTCAAATGGTTTTAAAATTATATCCAATTATTGTTCTATATGAATAAATGATGGAGTGGTTTAAATGTGATATAGAGTTATTGGTGTTGGGTATTATAGACCATGGTAAGTAATGATTATCAGAATAAGTGAACCCTCATTATTTTTATTAATGTGTTAAAAGGTCATGTATGTTTGACCTCACAAATAGGTTTACGATGAATTGTTTAAAATGTTATATTTTACTCTCCAATAAAATGGCAAGGAATATGGACATGATGCTCCATCTCCTTGATTAGAGATATCTAGATATAATGGTTGTTATACTTTATTATAATATTTTAATTTTCATTCTATATTATTGGATTTGGTGATAGTATGAAGTTTTAGGTACTAATAACATATGAATTAGATAGATAATTAGGTTGACACTTCCTAGTTCAAATAATTGAAATGATTAATGAACACCCCTCTTAACAAAAATTGTTTAACCCTTTATGATATATGGTTCAGACTTTCATCTTATGTCAAAGATGGTTGGGTTAGCCTGGGAGTCATGGGGAAACCTAAGAGCTAGAGTGGTTAATTTTTTTCTAATTATTTTCTAAAACACGTTTCATTCATTTAATTTTCTATTATTCCCTTGTAAATATGCATGCTTTTTTAGACTGGATATTTCATTAAACATTATTGGTGGTTCCCTATCAAGTTATAATCACACCCTAATTGGCACCTAAGAAGATTTTATGGTTGTAGCCCTAGAGAAGGGTAAAGGACCTGTGATTTATAGATGAGTTGGGATGGTGTAAAGCATGGATATGAAAAAAGACCCGATTTCAAGACCGATTTTGGGAATTTCCAATGTTTCTTAATTTTAGGTTACCTTTAACACATGGAACTATTATGACATGACATGTTTACTATATTGGTTGTGGGAATTTTACTAGTTTTGTGGTTTTGTTATGTGGTGTATGGTTATTAATAGATAATGTTTCTCATTTTTTTCTTATTATTTATACTGTTTCTTTACTCTGGTAAATATGGTATAGTATCCCCATGTTCTTCATTAGATTCTCAGTGCTAGTCAGCAACCTGTGACATAAAGAGAGGTCCACCCGATGTCATTTGGTGAACCAGTTTTCCTACTAGTTAGAGTGATTTACACTAGGAAGTTTAAAAAGTTGTATCATAGAAATTATTTTATGTTTCATTATTCTTTGGGAATGGTAAATATAATACTATGACATGTTAGGTCATGGTAATGAGCTTGTTCATAGGGGTAGCTGACCTATATGCAGCCAAAAATCCATATTTATATTGTGGGATTATGGTTTTTGATGTCCTCTTGTAATGTTTGGATGTTAGTTCACTGTAGGTGAATCACTTATTAGGTTATGTTTTTATTTTTGGGAATTTACTCACAGGACGATAGAGAATTATATTTGTGTATGCATGCATCATTTCAGGAACTCTGGAATCTAAGTGATATGCATCATGTTAGTAACATAAGAAAAATCATGTTATGGTTGGGTTGTTGAAAATGAAATTATTTTCTATTTACTTTATGTGTTTAATGAAATTATTCCTAATATAATGGTTGAAACTATTTTTAAATTGAAATATATATGTTAAAAAAGTTAAAATGTTATCAAACATAAATCTTGTAAAATTGAATATTTTTTTCCCTGAGCTATCCAGTGACCCTTAATTGATATAGTTGGGTGTGTTGATGGTGTTACAATTATGAATGATGTGATAGTGTATGTGGAGTATATTTTTATATATTGATGTGACCACTCATTTGGGTAATTGTGAAAACTATATTTTATGTTCCCTGAGAAGTGTGTATGAAATTTATAGAGGGATTACTTTAAAATGAGGTTTAATGGTAGTGTAATGGGAGTGAATTGTAGATAATTAACCTCTAATAGTGGAATAATAGCCCCATTTTGGTTCTGGGTGATAGGGAGGAAACGGATTTCCATGCAAATTTCACCCATTTCATGAACTTTATAGAGATAGATCTATTGATAGAGAGGGTGACCCTAAGGAAGCTATTTTTTGGAATGAGTCTATCTAGATTTTTCATGTTCACGTGGAGGATCATCTAGAGAATATGGTAAAATTTTCACTTTATATGTTTTATGGACAACAATGAACTAGTGGGATATTGAGGTCTAGGATGAGTAGCAAGAGGGAATGTCATAGAAGTACATTTAGGTGATGTTCTTGGAGCATTTCTACCTAGAGACACTAATACAAAATATATATTTAGAGTTTATGTGTTTTACTTAGGGGAATATTATTGTGATATATTATGCTTAACACTTCACTAGTCTGTATAATTTTTCATTGACATTGGTTGTAGATGATCCAACTATAGAGAAACCCTAATAGGATGGGATTAAATGTGAGATCAAGCTGTTGGTAAATGTCTTTCATTTAATGAAATTATCTGAGGTGGTAAATCAGACTCTCATTTTATATGGGGACCTAAAGGAGGCTTCTTGATGTTGATAGTTGGTACTAGCTAGGAAATTTGGTGGTGCATCCTCAAATAGTGGGAATTTTTCTTATTAGGACTCTTACTAAGGTGGTGGTGGGAATAACAGATAGGAGATAGGATCAACCTCACAAGGAAGTGATTTAGTGATTTACTATTAGTGTGGAAAGATTGTTCACATGATTGGTGAATTTATTCACCCTCTGGTGGAGTTCCAAAGTTTTGGAGGGATGGGATAAATATATTGGTTTTATAGGAACCCTTGATAGATGGGTGATGATGGAGGACCTAGGACGATATAGAGAACAAGAATGGGATCCTCTACCCCATATCATTTTGGTAGTTAGAGTTCCACTAGCTATATTGATAGGGATGGGAGAAGAGGTAGTATAGAACATGAGTGACTGTATCAAAAGATCCTTGTAGTGAATGTGTCTCTGATAGAAGCGCAAGGTATAGGGATAGGTTAACTGCATGTATTTCATCCCACACCCATTGGCAGTGATGCTAAGTCATTGATTGTCCCATGTATGATTATTATAATTTATATTCAGGATATTTAATTATTTTATATAGTAGAATCAAATTAATTTATATTTTATTGGGGTTTGAATGATTTTGGTGAAGAAATGGAGCTCTTGTTTGGGGTTATGTTGATGGAAACCCCCTTAGGGGTGTGATCGGAAGGCATCAATCTTTGTAGGGTTGTTCCCTCGAGGATAGCGAGTACCATTTTCTTT
Source organism: Viscum album (assembly GCA_963277665.1). Lineage (NCBI taxonomy): Eukaryota > Viridiplantae > Streptophyta > Magnoliopsida > Santalales > Viscaceae > Viscum > Viscum album. The sequence continues at coordinate 436,645,559 of OY728142.1, read as the reverse complement.
GAGATTTTTTTGTTCTTGATATTCTATCTTTTGACTTGATAATGGGTATGGAATGGTTTATTTCATATTAATCACACATTAAATATTACCATAAGAGAGTGGATATCACATCTCTTGAGGGTGACATCTATGTTCATCATGGGAAATGGGAAATCTAAGCAGGCTGTGTAGTGATAGCTCATCAACAATTGGGTGAGATCACATCCCAGGTTGTGATTATATTTTTAGATGATGGGAGAGGGGATGATGTTGTATTTCTACCTATAGTGGATCTATTTTAGAAAGTGTTTCCTAAAGTGTTTTCAGGGTTTCCACTTGAGAGAGAAATTGAATTTACTATTGAGTTGATGCCTGGAGCCACTACTATAAAACGAGCTTTTAACTGTGCTAGAAATGGAATTTATCAGCACTAGAAAAGCACTAATGATGTGAGTGACGTTTAAAGCCTAGGGATTTTATCAGTTCTAATAAAAGAACTGATAAATATAACATTTATCAGGGCTTTAGAAAGGATTGATAAAAAACACATTTATCAACGCGTCTTAAAGCATCAATAAAATATTTGTTTATCTGCGCTTTCAATATCACTGATAAAAATCCATACTGTAGTATGCATAAGAGCACATTGCAGCACCACTACAGTGTGTTGTTACAACACACCCTAACAATAGAATCACCAAAAGCACCAGAAGCACCAAAAACACACAAGATATAACCACAAAAACAAGTCCAAGTAAAGTATTTAAATTAAATGAAATTTACAACACAAATGCCATAAAAACATTATGTTATATACATTTCAAACATTTTTCTATACAATTACATAAAAAAATTATTACATACATTCAAAAAAAATACTAACTGTCAATGTTACCATGATTTCCATTGACTTTATTTGTCGAACAACCAACATTGCATGAGAATATTTGAACAAACCACATAAACTCAAACAGAAGAGTCCACATGTATAAGAAAACAATTATTATTTGAGTGATACTAATAAAAAATAAATTATAAATAAATGTGAAACAATATATTAATTATATGGACAATAATTTAACTATGAAAACATTCATATTTACTCTGTGATTGAGAAGAGGCAAAACTGCTGCTCTTCCTACGAAGGAAGTAGAGGTAACTTGAAAGAAAGTGATAAATGAACTACTACATAGGTGAAAATATTTTAAGTGAGAAGAAGCATGAATGTTGAACAGAGCTCCCCAACTCGAACAAAATAGTACACCTGTATAAGAAAACAATTATTATGTGACTAATACTAAAAATAAATAAATTAAACATAAATATGAAAAAATACATTAATTATATGGACTATTATTTTATTGTGTAAACATATAGATTACCTCCGTGATTAAGAATAGGCAGCATCATTTTTCTTCTTAGAAAGGCTGTGGAGGTAACTTGAAAGAAAGTGATAAACACACCACTGCATGGGTGAAAAGATTTTAAGGAAGAAGGAGAATGAAATTTGGACAGAGTACCCCAGATCGAATAAAATAATACGCCTCTATAAGAACACAAATATTATGTGAGTAATACTAAAAAAAATGAATTAAACATAAATATGAAATAATACATTAATTCTATGGACAATGATTTTACTTTGCAATTATCAAGATTACCTTGGTGATTGAGTTGAGGCAACTTCATTTCTCTTCCTACAAAGGAAGTGGAGGTAACTTGAAAAAATGTGATAAATTCACCACTACATGGGTGAAAATATTTTAAGGGAGAATAAGCATGAATGTTGTAAAAATCACCCCAACTAAAACAAAAGAATCCACTTATATAAGAAAAAAATTATTATGTGTGTAAAAATAAAAAGAAATGAATTAAACAAAAATATTAAACAATAAAATAATTCTTTTGAAAATGATTTTTCTATGAAAAAATCAAGATTCCCAAAAATAGACAATAAAGTTACCCAATTACCCAGGATTTTCTTTAATTGTGCTCAATCAGGTTTCACATTTACATGTCACTAACACAACATATTACAAACACAAGTCATGCCAAAAAAAGTACACGTAGTGTACCAATACTTGCACACCTAAAACCCATTTGAAAAGATACGCACACCAAATCATTTCACAAACATGACTCACACCTATTATTTATGTTAATAATTCATTTAAAAAGTTTTCTAAAATAACCCCTAGAGGCACCGCACGTCTTTACATAAAAAACACACCCATGATCACATGAAAATGCTACTTTAAAAATAAAATTCACCACATAACCACATAGAACATTGAAAAACTTATATAATTTAACAAATATATTAACTAAATTATAGAATAATTCCAATTAACAAAACCATAGTTTATACTAATTTACAACCAATTCAACTGCTAGTCCCTTTTTTAAAAAAATTTATACACAACACAAAATCATTTTTAAAACATGTCTTCCATCCTTTAAATAAATTTACAATTCACATTAAAAAATGGTAAAACATGTTCAACATGAAAAAGTATGTCAATTTACTTTATGAACTTACTTACAAACATATCCAAATTTGTGCGCCTTTTAAAAAATGATTTTCACCTTTCAAACCACAATACACATACACAACATAGTCATTTTACATTACAAAACATAAAACCCACACAAAGCATGCCAAACCCTTTGAAAACACATTTCGTATCACTCACACCATTTAATAAACCATTTCCACATCTCAAATTTAATTTCTAAAAAAAATTCTTCATTATTTATACACTTCACCACTCATAATCAAAAGTGAAAAACAAGACTAACATGCCCAAAATGATCCATTTCCCATAAAAAATCATTTTTCAACACAGGCGCACCTTAATCACCCACAAAAACACATTTCACACAACTCAAACAATTAATTCAACACTTTTACAAATTTTTCACAATAAGGCCTATATAGAATCATAAAATTTTCTCTTTAGAAAATTTATTTTCAACACAAATGCATGTCAAAGCATTTCCAAAACATGTTCGGACTACCAAAATAAACTATAGATAATTCAAAAATTAACCAAGAGAGAAAATTAAATTATCTAAAATTGTTAGAGAATGAAACCACCTACCTCGGGCGGAGAAATTTCCAGAATGTGATGCGAAACCTGACCCGCATCACAACAGCAATGAAAAATATGATGTTAGATGAGATCTTCATGAAACCGGAGCACCGACAATAGTCAAGTGGTGTGATTCAAACTTTGATTCACCAAGGAAGAGCACCAGCAATGGGTGGATTCCACAAAATTCTCCTAATATCGCAACAAGTTCGCAAATGGTTAGGGTTTTTGAAATAGATCAGGACACTTTTATTAGTGATTATAAATAAGTGCTGATAAATAGACCTTCTATCAACACTTATAACATAAAATTTGATAAAAGGAATATTTATCAGTTCTTTTTAGCACTGATAAAGATATATCAATTTCAATGCTAAAAAATCGTAGATAAAACCAATATTTATCAGCGCTAAAATTAGAGCACTGATAAATCTTCATTTTATCATCTCTTTATTTAGCACTGATAAATCTTCATCTTTATCAGTGATTTTTCCATACTGATAAAGATTCTTTTATCAGCACTTATTAATGAAGCGCTGTTAAAGGATTTATAATTATAAATATAAATAAAAAAATTGTAAAATTTTATAAATACATAATAAATATATATAAATATAAATATAGTAAATATATTCCTTTTTAAATATATTTATTATAATATTATAATTTTTTATTTCTAATTATAGAAATATTTGTAAAAAATATTATTTATATCATTATATATATTTATATAATTATACACATATATTTAATAAATAAATAAAAATACAAATATATTATATATATTCATTATTTAAGTAAATTTATATATAAATATAATAATTATTTAAATATACATAATTATTTATTTATAATTATATAAATAATTTGAAAAAAATATTTATTTATTTATAATTATAAATATATAATTGTATAAATATAGTGACTATACATTTATAAATATATTTATTTGTAAATATTTTTTTACAAATATTTTTTTTATCATTTTTAATGAATATCTCCTTTTATGTGCATGCATCTATGTTAAAATTGAGTGAAATTGAATAAATTAAGAATAAGCACACTTTAATAATATTGAAAAATTGATAACTTTGGTGTTTTTGCATTGTATATAAAAATTCACTAATTACGTATATATAAAATCAATATAACACACATTTGATCTATGTTAAATTGAAAAATCAAATGAAATTCAATTATATGTCAATTACTATGAAATTATACTCAATATTTTTAATTTATATTAATTTTCAATTATAAACCATTATTCAATAAACATATGACTTTTTACTGTAAAGTGTATAAGTATTTTGTAATATATAAATCATATTTATAAACATTAATATATATCTATATATTTAATATATATAATTTAATAACATTAATTTTCATAATTATCTAATTAATAAAATGTTTAATAATTAATAATGTATAATCAATCTATTCATTTTTATCAATATTTATTTAATTATTAAAATTTGAAATATTTTTTTTAATAAAAAGAATTTTTATTTTTTATTAATCTAATTATTTCATTTTATTTATATAAATATTAATCATCACTAATAATAAAGTGCTGATAAAGGATACCCTGTATCTATGCTAAAATTAAAGCGCTGATAACGGATACCATGTATCAACGCTAAAAATAAAACACTGATAAAGGATACCCTTTATCATTGATGATAGAGGATACCCTTTATCAGTGCTAAAAATAACACATTGATAAAGAATACATTTACCAGCGCTAAAAATAAAGCAATAATAAAGGTTTCCTTTTATCAGTGCTAAAAAAGACACACTAATAAAATGTTAAATTTATCAGTGCTTTATTTAGCAATGCTAAATATATAATTTATCAGCATTTTGTTGTAGCACTGATAATTACCAGCTCTGTTTAAGATGTGTTTTTTAGTATTGAGTAGATCCAATTTCCATCCCACTTTATAAAATGGAACCAGTAGATATTCTATAGATTAAGACTCAGTTGGTGGAGTAGGAAGCTAAAGGATTCATTGAACCGATTATGTCTCCTTAGGGATGTCTGGTTTTATTATTCAAGATGAATGGAAAAATGTTTCACTTATGTTTCAATTATCAGAAATTGAACAAGATGATGGTTATGAATTAATATATCTTCCTTGTATTGATGATATTTTTGTCCAGTTGTAGGGTTCCTTTTTCTTCTCCAAGATTTATTTAAGATCAGGGTATTATCAGTTTAGGGTGAGACCTTACAATATACAAAATTAATATTTTAGAAGAAGGTATGGTTTATATGAGTTCATTATGATGCTGTTTAGGATAAATAATGGTACTTCTATATTAATACCCTTAAAAAACTGAATCTTTTAACTGTAATTGAACCAGTTTGTGGTCGCCTTTTATAATGAAATATTAGTGTACTCTTAAACTTTAGATGATCATTCCAACCATAGTGATATCATCCTGAGTAAACTAATAGAGAATAAGATATACACCAATCTATCTAAGTTTCATTTATGAATTAATAAGGTACACTTCCTTGGTTACATCATATAAGAAGAAGGTGTGTCAGTAGAACTCAAGAAGGTATGAGTGGTTGTTTCCCGGGAGTATCCCAAGAATGTATATTATATTTGATTTTTGTGGGTCTTCAGGTTACTACTTAAGGTTTTTTAGAGATTTTTATCACTTGGAAGTTCCATTATTAGGCTTGGTAAAGAATGGAATAATGTTTGACTGGTTTGGAGAATATGAGAATGCTTTCCAGGAACTAAATATACATTTTACCACAACACTGATTCTAATCTTATCCAAATCAGGTATAGAGTATATGATGTATTATGATGTATCTAGAATTTAACTTGGGGTAGTGTTGATATAGGGATATTTGGTCATGGTGTATGGATCAAAATAGTTGAGGTCACATGAATGGAACTATTCTATGCAGGATATCAAGTTATCCATAGTAGTTCATGCCTTAAAGTGTGGTCAACATTATCTCATATGTGAGATGATTATTGTTTATACTTACTATAAGAGAGTTAAGTATTTATTTTATTAGTGTTATGTATGTATCAATCAGTGGAGATTAGATTAGTTTATGAAATATTTCTACTTTTAGATGTCTTATACATTAGGGAAAGAAAATAGAGTTGCTGATTCTTTGAGATGGAAGGCATAGACTCAGGTGTTTTAGGAGTCTAGTTCGAAGTGGAAGATGATGGATTTTTTTCACTAAGATGTATATAGGTATTCATAAGGAGTAATAAAAACTGAAAATCAAGATCTTGTCTGCTGTTCCATCTCTTATGAGCTGGATTATGAGGGGATAGTATTAGGGTCTAGAGTGGCTATCATTGAGGGATAATTTTGGCGGTGGGGAGCTACCACCCAATGGAACCATCAATATTGATGTGATTAGTCACATTTGTTTCCATGTATTCATTACCACTTGTATACTGAAAGTGATCATATATGAGTTTCATGCTTCAAAGTAGGCGGTACACCCTAGTTTGACCAAAATGTACCATAATCTTTATATACAATATTGGTGGTCAATAATGAAAGATGAAGTTATAGGTTTTGTGATATGATGGTACACCTATTAGAAAACTAAGGCTAAACATTAGTGGCATGCTTGTATTTTATATCCATTTCACATTATATAATCAAATCAGGTCATTGTTTCTATATATTTTGTGGTGGGTATATTGATGAATCCTTGTAAGAATGATGTGATATAGGTTATTTTTTGATATGTTAACAATGGTATCCAATTTCATACTGATTAGAAAGACTTTCACCATTAAATAGTTCAGTGACTTATATGTTTGGTGGATAGTACATTTTCATGGGGTGAATTAGAATATTATTTCAGATTGTGATCAATGTTATAGTTACCACTTTTGGAAGGGGTTGTAGAAGGATATTATGACTCATGTATTTTTAAGACAACTTACCACCTATAGATGGATGAGAAATAAAAATGTACTATCCAGGTGTTAGAGGAAATAGTAAGATCATGCATCCTTGATTTTTTTGGAACTTGTTAAAAACACTTATCACTTTATGAGTGCACCTATAATATCAGTTATCATGAGGCTAATTTTATAGTAGCATACAAATCACTCTATGGTAGGACATGTAGATCCCCTTTATGTGGGATGGAAGTGGGGGGGTCAGAGTTGTTGGGGATGAGTCTCGTGTATGAGATATTAGAGAAGGTTCAATTAATTTTAATGAATATTTATATGGTGTAGAGTAGAAAGAAGTCATTCCCTAAATGACATTATTGACCACATTATTTTATAGTGGGTGAGAATATGTTCCTTCGAGTTTTATTGAATATGAGTCACTATCGGATTTAGATATAGTGTAGGTTGGCACCCAGATATGTCCGGATATTTGAGATTTTAGAGAGGATTAGTCCAGTGGAATATTGATTAGCTCTTCTACAGTGGTATTGTGAAATGAACTATTTTTTTTCATGTTACATTGCTTTGAAATTATAAACTTGACCCTTCTCATTTGATTGATATTGATAATGTTGAGCTTGAGGCTGATGCTTCATTTGAGGAGAATACGAGTCATATTGTGGATCGCAATGAGAATATTATTTAAGGAAATACCATTCCATTGGATTGAGTTTTGTAGATGCATGACTATATTTAGGAGTTATCACAGGATAGGGAAGATGATATGATGTCCTAGTGGCCCATACTTTTTTACCTTGGATTCTTAGCAAGGGTTGTGACTGTAGCTCGAGGAAAAGCTATTATATGGCGGGGAGATTGTAAGATACCAACCATTTGATTAAGTACATATATTTGTTTAATATTGGTTAAAATATATTTAAATGGGTTTCTGAATGATTTCCTAGAGTAGGGATGGTATCAGGAGTTTCCCATAGGTTTAGGACATGAAAATTATGGAAATTGTAACTCACTGTGCATAACACATGGTTAGAACATAGTTTGGGATAACCATGCCCCCATGAACATTCAACATGATTCATGGGGAAGAAATATTATGTAAAAATACAATGTGTTCTAAAATATAGATATATTTGGTATAGATACATTTATATGGATTTTAAATGGTTTGTCATGTCATGTGGGTAGCCTAGAAGACCTCGCAACTAGTGATTTCTTTGAACAGTGGAGGTCGCATGCTTAGTGCACTAGTTTCCAATTCATGAAACCAAATTATAAACCTCATTAAACATGAATAAATTACAATTACATCATGATATTATATCATTTCAATTCATTTTTAATGTACATTTTAATCCTAGTATCCTAGGGTTTTGAACCAAATTCTCCCTCCTATCCCAAGTTTATAGCTCCTTCAAATCTATAGTGTTTGGAGCACTATTTCATGGATTAAATTATATGAATATGTATACAAGTATGATTAATTCTATTTTCTATAGGATTTATAGCTTCTTCCTTTCTCTTATTCTAAGCCTCAATATCCATATTTTTAGGAAGTTCTTTAATTTTTTGATTATAAACATTTTATCTTAAATCAAAGGCTAATATTAGGAAAGTGGATTTCTAACAACATAAGGTAGGTTTTTTATATACAGTTTCCCATAATATTTTTTGTTATTATTTATTATATGGTATGTGTTATTATGAAAAGTTATACACAATTATTTTCTATATTTAATGACAAAATATCAGGTCGTTAAATGATATGTTGACCCTTCACGGATCACGTTGGGTTTATTAGAGACTATGAGACTAGGCCAATAGGCACTAATGAGGTAATCCAATCCATTGAAAATTAAAAAATGATTTATAAATTATATAGTAGAGGGTTTATGGGTTCAAACTAGTTGCACTTATATCATGCCATTTTATCATGGTGTGAGGGGTTGTTTTGTTTTGGTTGGTAATTTAATAGATTATTACTTGAAAAAGATTAGGCATAGTAAATGGTTAAATAAGGGTTTTTAAAGTCATTTAATGGTTTTAAAAGAACATTTCATGGTTGTAGTATATAAATAAATAGTGGAATGGTTTAAAAATTAGATGAGTTTAAAGGTGTTGGGTTTTATATACCATGGTAAATAATGAATGTTAGAATAGGTAAACCCCATTTATTTATATTAACGTTCTAAAAGGTCACGTATGTCTGAACATAGAATTTTTTTGATGATGAATGGTTCAATATGTTGTAAATGATACACCACACCAATGGGTAAGGATGATGGACTTGAAAAATAAATATAACTGATTTTGGAGGGCAATAGATGATATTAAACATCCTTGATTTGAATATTGTACATGGAATTCTTTATTCTTATCTTAGGTTTGAGAATGAAATTATAGGAACTAATAACATTTTACTTGGGTAGGTAATTGGGTAGATGCTCCTCCATGCCTAGAATTAAAATGATTAATGAATACCCCTATTTGACATAAAGTGTTTATCCCATATGGTGTATGGTTTATAATTATTACATGGGTTGAAGCTGTTTGGGTGGCCCAGGTGTCACAATGGAACATGAGGGCTAGAGTGGTTAATTTCTAAATTATTATTTGTAAATATTGTTGGAACCACTTTGTGTATAGGTTTGTATTTTTTGTCAATAGTTGTCAATGGAATATCAAAATGAAGGAGATCATGAAGTACTCCGATGAAGTAGAGGAGTGGTGATTCAGACGATTGTTGTACTGATCGGAAGTTCAAAGAACATGTGTCAAAGGTGATACATTGTTTACAACAATGCAGAATGTGAGGTATAATCCATCCAAGGATGATCAAAGAAGAATGAGGTTTTTGGATGAAGTCCATGAAATTACTCATGATTGCATGATAACCATGCTAGAGACTTCCTGACGGATTGAATCACATGCTTTGCATGAAGTTGATCATGACAGTTGATGAAGAAGACAATGTGCCAATGAGTTGACTTCTGAGATGGCCATGCGGAGATTGCAATTATGAGATGGCCATGCACATCACATTGTATCAGAAGATAATGGTACTGAAGTTGTTCCTTCAAAGAATACATATCACAATAGTGGAGTTTGTGATAAAAGCCAACGAGTTGCTGCAGGATACAGATCACCAAGAAGAAGTGCTGTTGAGGTGATCGTTCTTGTTGACAAAGCAAACAAACGACATACAAATTTGTTGATAAAGGAGATTCCATGGTGACATGTCGAGTTCAAGAGTTGTGGTCAACGATCTATGTTTGATTCATGAGCTTCGACAGAGGAATGGATGATCTGGAGGCGGTACAAAAAGAGTAGATACAAGGTGGCGCTGTTTCCCAGTGTTTGCCAAATTTTTGGGCCTCAAAATCGGAAAATGAAGACATGGATTGTCTGCAAAAGGAGGTTCGCACAAAAAGGAAGTGGTGCGCGAAATATAAGAGGCTTGCGCGAAATACTTGACCTGAGCGCGCAACATTAGCGGGTTGCGCGAAATTATATTTCGCGCAAAAGATGTTTCAAGGCCGAAAGCTTGAAAATCGGTAAAGGCATGGGGCGCGCGAAATTTTGGAGGCGTGCGCGAAAAATTGAAGTGGCGCGCGAAATAGCGGATGAAGTATTTCGCGCAAAAGATGTTTCGAGGTCCGAAGCTCGAAAAATGGCAAAGGCATGAGGTGCGTGAAATTATGGAGCAGTGCGCGGAAAATGGTTGTGCGCGGAAGATTTGTATTTCGCGATCAAAGCAGATTACGCGCTCAAGGAGGGTTTTTCGCGCGGGGTCGATTTTGCCTATAAATATGAAGTGACCCTCCTCCATTCAGTAGAGTTCAAGACATAAAAAATACCCGAGCTCTGGTGCGCGAAATTGAAGTTAGAAAGGGTGCTGCGCGTAAACTTAAAGTTTGCGCGTAAAGTCAGCTGTTGCGCGAAAAGCTAAGGCTGCGCAGAAAGTTGGTGTTGGTGCGTAAAAGGAAGGTTGCGCGAAAAGTGGATATCGCGCAAAAGCAGTGAATTGCGCGCAAGGCAGTTTCCAGGCTGCGCGTAATATTTGGAGGTTGCGCGAAAAAGGAATTTCGCGCAAACCATAGAAATTGCGCGCAAGACACCGTAAGGGTTGCGTGTAAAAATTGAGGTTTCCCGGTACATCCGATGCAAAGTGAGATTCATCTGCGGGTGAAAGTTGGACTTCAACAGAGCATCTACATACAAAGGAAGATGCATTCCTTCATGAAAATGAATAGACCTACAGGTCTATAAACTGTGACTGAATCCCTTCCAAGAGCAGTGAGCTTAGGAAGAGGAAGAAGGTGATCCTCTCCACCGGCAGTGAGCCAGGGGGAGTCAACGGGAGTGACCCGAGGGACGCAGTGAGCTATCCCTAAACAATTGTAAAGGCAGTGAGCCTGGGACAGAGTGTCTGTACCCGAACATTTGTATCCGCAGCTAGTGAAGCATAGTGGATTTGGGTACGACCGGCAACCTGTCGGCGTATACTCCTTGGACGTAGCCCTTAGTGGTGAACCAAGTAAAAATAGTTGTGTCATCTGTCTCTTCATGTGAATGTTTAATTGCTGATCATATCCATCATACAGGTTTAATTAGTTCCTACCAACGTGGGAACAAGATCCACAACTTTAAGAAGAAAAAGTTGCCACCCTGATTCACCCCTCCCCTCTCAGGGTGTCCCGGGGTCCTTCAAGTGGTATCAGAGGGAAAGGTTGACGTATGTTGGATATTCTCCAGTAATTCTATTAAGAAGAGGATTTGAGTTTCTTTCCTAAAGTCAACAATGAAGAGCAGTCTTGATGAAGTTTCTGAGCAGACGTCTACATCTAGCAAGACCATGACAAACAGGAAAAAGAAAGAGAAAAAGCAGCTGAAGAAGTCCCTCATATCCAAAGAAGATGCAATGTCTTGTTCTCCATGCCATTCAAAAAATGAAGAAACATCAGGCATAGAAAGTATCGAGCAGGTGACTCAGAATTCTTCCAGAGGAAAGGATGACACCCCCAATTCATGCTTTCAAGAAAACCTCAAAACATATCTGCATGATATTCCAGAAGAAAGGGTTGTTATTATCTGTAGCCTATTTCAATCTATGCAGGTTGAGATCACTAGACTTGAAAGGGAAGCAGACAATATGGAAAAGGGGCTGGAAGGAAAAATTATGGAAAGTATGAAGCTCACCAAACGGGTGAAAGCCCTTGAAGAAAAAGGTGAAGTCAGCAATACTCTAGAAGAACGGATCCATGCACTTGAAGCTGAGCTGAAGAAGAACAATGAAGTCAAGAATTTTTGTCTGGAAGAAACGTCCATTAAATTCAGGGAACTTGACTCTTTGTTACAAAACAAAGTTAAGATGCATGAAGATGAGGTTCAAAGGTTGAAGAAGAATTGTGAAGAGAAGATGATCACGATTGAAGATCAGAAGATCATCCTCAATATTGTGGGTCAAAAATTGGAAGCTCAATTGACCAAGATTGAGAACACACATATTGAGACTTCACAAAAGAATGAAATGAGTGATGCTTGCACTCAATGTTTGTTGGAGGAGTCTAAAGCTGAAATGCCTCCAACATGTGACAAGAAGATTATGACAACTCTTGATTATCCACATCAAGAATCAGTTGCTGCCGGTACTCAATGCTCAATGGAGGATTCTATTGTCAAAAGACCTCCAACATGTGATAAGAAGATCATGACTTCACTCTTTGATCTATCACAAGCAACTGAGAAAGTGAAGGTACCATCCAAACCATCTTGTACTCATATTTCTAAATATACTCCTACAATCAGTGAAGGTGGGAAGAAAAGTTCTAAACAAATATGGATGAAGAAAGGTGAGAAGAATAAACCTACCACCATGGCTAGGGTGGATGGGAAGAAAAAGGAGGTAGTGGGTTCCTCAAATAGAGAACAAAAGATTAAGCAGATGGCCCAACAACTTAATACAGAAGACACAAAGAAGAAAATATTTGTGGGTCAATGTTGGTGCTGCAATAGATTTGGGCACTGTGCATAGGATTGTTTTTATAATCCATTTCATGGAAAAGCACAAAGAAAGCCTATATCAAAGGGGAGGAAGCCGGAGAAGAAGAAGCAACATCCATAGATCCAGACGCATCTGTTTACAGCAAACAGATTTGGAATTCTTGATAACATCTGTGATGCATGCAACGGCAGTGGTCACAAGAATGGTGCATGCCTAGGCCAACAGATATCCAGAGCTGATAAGAACAGAAGACCACACAATCCATCTAAGTATGAAGAAAGTACCTTGGGAAGAAATCAGAAGAATATGGCGAACACATCTCTCCCCAAGAAGATATCAAGTAGGCAAGCTGAGAAGACCCAGGATTTTAGATCCATGAAATTGAAGGGTCTTTCATCCAAAAGAAACACTAAGTGGGATGAATCTCGGATGAACCCATGTGGAAGACCTAAACCAGCTGCAAAAGTTCCACATGACATATTGGTCATCTGGCCAGAAGATTTGAAAAGAATAAGGAAATTTGAAGATGAGAAGGCCAAGGCTGGTGACAAAGGAAAAGGAAAACTTTCACATGATGAAGACACAGTGGAGGAGAGATTGCAAACAAAGAGAAACACACGTGTCAAAGAAGTTCTGTGTGAGAGATGCAAGAAATCTAGTCACATTGCAAAAGGTTGCCTAACCTTAATACCAGATCAAGAAGCAGTCCTTAAGAGGAGTAAGAATGTACCATTCATGATGGCTGCTAAGCAAAACAATTCTCCACACAACGCAGAAGAGAATGTGAATAGAGCCATGCCACACCGACAGATGTCAGAACACATGTTCAAATGTGCAGGCATGAAGACTGGAGTGAACAGAGGAACTTGGTTGAGAAAAGAAACTCAACCAAGCAAGTCTTCTTGATGAAGCAAGAAGGAACCATCTTATTCCCGTAATCATTTGTGTATTGTATTTGTGCTAATAATGCAGGGAATTGAAGGTGAAGCATGCTCTCAGGGGGAGAACCTGAGAAGTAGTGAATGCTGTCAACTCTTGATAGCGAAGCTGAAGAAGTTTCCATCCTTAGTAGATTCTTCAATTGATATTCAAAGATTATGATGATGAAGGATCACTCTTGATGAAGATGATGAGGAGTGTTTCTCTTGAGGGGGAGAAAAATGAAAAAAAAAACTTCCATAATCACTGTTTCGATCAACATCAACTCCAGCTGGAATCAAAAGCAGTTATTCTATGAATTTCACGCCAATGGAGAAGGTATGCCATTTCCTAATCTCTATCCCTTGGTTACTCAAATCAAAGATCATTCTACAAAGGGGGAGTAACTGAATTGATCAGTGACATAACAAAAAATTGTAAGTGCCCCAAGGTCATTTTTTCCTGCCGATTGCACATGAATTTTTTTGATCCACATGCTGTTGTGAGTGCAGGAGTTTCAGGTTGGTTTTTCTCTATCATAGTGATTTTTCTTAAGCCTGAAATAAAAGTGGTAAACCCTTGAAGACAAGATACATGAGTTCTCATCTCATGTTGGTATCATGATCTGTGGATAATGGACAGCCTTGTTGACTTAATCAAATCCTCTTGTTTTCTACATCGAGCATTGCTCAAGTAGACTTAGAGTGAAATGATTAATGAAACATTGCTTAAGTGTGGATTGATACCCTCCCTACCATGTGCTTTTTATTTCTTTTCAATAAGGGGGAGAGAAAGTGAAATGAAAAGAAATGTTGATTTGCTGAGAAGATTCTCATTTTGACATTGATTGATTCATTTCAGAAGATGTTTAAGGTATTGACAACAAAATACAAAGGGGGAGATTGTTGGAACCACTTTGTGTATAGGTTTGTATTTTTTGTCAATAGTTGTCAATGGAATATCAAAATGAAGGAGATCATGAAGTACTCCGATGAAGTAGAGGAGTGGTGATTCAGACGATTGTTGTACTGATCAGAAGTTCAAAGAACATGTATCAAAGGTGATACATTGTTTACAACAATGCAGAATGTGAGGTATAATCCATCCAAGGATGATCAAAGAAGAATGAGGTTTTTGGATGAATTCCATGAAATTACTCATGATTGCATGAGAACCATGCTAGAGACTTCCTGACGGATTGAATCACATGCTTTGCATGAAGTTGATCATGACAGTTGATGAAGAAGACAATGTGCCAATGAGTTGACTTCTGAGATGGCCATGCGGAGATTGCAATTATGAGATGGCCATGCACATCACATTGTATCAGAAGATAATGGTACTGAAGTTGTTCCTTCAAAGAATACATATCACAATAGTGGAGTTTGTGATAAAAGCCAACGAGTTGCTGCAGGATACAGATCACCAAGAAGAAGTGCTGTTGAGGTGATCGTTCTTGTTGACAATGCAAACAAACGACATACAAATTTGTTGATAAAGGAGATTCCATGGTGACATGTCGAGTTCAAGAGTTGTGGTCAACGATCTATGTTTGATTCATGAGCTTCGACAGAGGAATGGATGATCTGGAGGCGGTACAAAAAGAGCAGATACAAGGTGGCGCTGTTTCCCAGTGTTTGCCAAATTTTTGGGCCTCAAAATCGGAAAATGAAGACATGGATTGTCTGCAAAAGGAGGTTCGCACAAAAAGGAAGTGGTGCGCGAAATATAAGAGGCTTGCGCGAAATACTTGACCTGGGCGCGCCACATTAGCGGGTTGCGCGAAATTATATTTCGCGCAAAAGATGTTTCAAGGCCGAAAGCTTGAAAATCGGTAAAGGCATGGGGCGCGCAAAATTTTGGAGGCGTGCGCGAAAAATTGAAGTGGCGCGCGAAATAGCGGATGAAGTATTTCGCGCAAAAGATGTTTCGAGGTCCGAAGCTCAAAAAATGGAAAAGGCATGAGGTGCGTGAAATTATGGAGCAGTGCGCGGAAAATGGTTGTGTGCGGAAGATTTGTATTTTGCGATCAAAGCGGATTACGCGCTCAAGGAGGGTTTTTCGCGCGGGGTCGATTTTGCCTATAAATATGAAGTGACCCTCCTCCATTCAGCAGAGTTCAAGACATAGAAAATACCCGAGCTCTGGTGCGCGAAATTGAAGTTAGAAAGGGTGCTGCGCGTAAACTTAAAGTTTGCGCGTAAAGTCAGCTGTTGCGCGAAAAGCTAAGGCTGCGCAGAAAGTTGGTGTTGGTGCGTAAAAGGAAGGTTGCGCGAAAAGTGGATATCGCGCAAAAGCAGTGAATTGCGCGCAAGGCAGTTTCCAGGCTGCGCGTAATATTTGGAGGTTGCGCGAAAACGGAATTTCGCACAAACCATAGAAATTGCGCGCAAGACACCGTAAGGGTTGCGTGTAAAAATTGAGGTTGCCCGGTACATCCGGTGCAAAGTGAGATTCATCTGCGGGTGAAAGTTGGACTTCAACAGAGCATCTACATACAGAGGAAGATGCATTCCTTCATGAAAATGAATACACCTACAGGTCTATAAACTGTGACTGAATCCCTTCCAAGAGCAGTGAGCTTAGGAAGAGGAAGAAGGTGATCCTTTCCACCGGCAGTGAGCCAGGAGGAGTCAACAGGAGTGACCCGAGGGACGCAGTGAGCTATCCCTAAACAATTGTAAAGGCAGTGAGCCTGAGACAGAGTGTCTGTACCCAAACATTTGTATCCGCAGCTTGTGAAGCATAGTGGATTTGGGTACGACCGGCAACCTGTCGGCGTATACTCCTTGGACGTAGCCCTTAGTGGTGAACCAAGTAAAAATAGCTGTGTCATCTGTCTCTGCATGTGAATGTTTAATTGCTGATCATATCCATCATACAGGTTTAATTAGTTCCTACCAACGTGGGAACAAGATCCACAACTTTAAGAAGAAAAAGTTGCCACCCTGATTCACCCCTCCCCTCTCAGGGTGTCCCGGGGTCCTTCAAATATTGTTTCATTCTTTTCTTTATCTATTATTTTCTTGTATATCTAATTATTATTTTTTAGAATGGATATTATTAGATACACTATTGGTGGTGGACTACTTTGGTGTACTCAAACATTACTTGTTCCGCTATTGGCACCCAAGAATATTTCATTGTTTCATCTATGGAAAATTAAAAATGTTATATGATAGATGGATGGATTGTGACTTTGGATGGAGCATGGATGATGTGACCATAATTGATTTCAGAAACCATATTGGGGATTTTCAGTGGGTCTTTTCTTGGGTTCCTTTAATTCATGGATCTAGTATGACATGAAATGTTTATGGTATTGGTTGTGGTAATTCACCGAGTTTTTGGGTTTTATTATGTGATGCATGTTTTTTTTCAGGGTATTGTTTCTCATTATTTATATTTATTTTTATAGTTTCTTTACACTAGTAAACAGGGTATAATCTACTCACATTATTCATTAGACCCCGAATACTAGATGGTAGGTAGTAGAATATAGTGAGGTATACATGAGGCCATGAGGAGAACTGATTGGGATACTAGTTAGAGTGATTTGAGATGGTATGTTACATGTTACATTCCCTATGGTGTTTATAGAAATAAATGATTTTAGGTTTTTCAATTTTTCTATTTTTCTAGGTTTTATGGTTCTTATTGATCCTTTAATGGTTTTTTTCATGCCTTGTTATTGTGTATTGAAAATGTGGTTAGTGAAATAAATTGAGTTAGTTTTCTTAATAAATATAATTTTAATTTTAAATTCATTATTTCTTGTTTATATCCAATCCATTTTTTGAATGCCTTAAACACGATACTATGTTTATATTTTTTTACTAAAATAAGTTGGTTTGACTCTGTTTACATAAGATAAGAATTTTTCTCTCATATTTAAAGGCTCAAATATATTTTCATAATACTATGCCCACATTTTGCTTCTCAATTTATGATCTTTCTCTTTTTTAAATTAATTCAATAGTAAAAGGGGATATTTTGGTTCTCAAACTAATTTGAAGGAAATAATTTCAATGTAAGGGTGTGTTTGGTTTCTTTTAAAGTTATCATGTTTTTTCTTGATCATTTGAGATACAATGATGATGTTTATATGATTTTTTCCAATAGAAATTTCAGAAACTAAATTATTCAACAATCTTACCAAAAAAGCTCAGCCAGAGACAAAGTCTCTGAAGCAGTATGAATGTTCGGAATGGGAGTCGGCTACCGCAGATGAGGCAATCGATCACTGTTGTTATATTTTTATTACTCACCTCCACTGTAGGTCATAAGAAATTATATAGGTCTAGGTGGTAGATCTTGGTACAAGTGAAACAATGTATATCATCATAGTAAATACTAGTGACCTCAAATTTAAATCACACCCTCCTTTGGGGATATTTCCTATCAGTAATTCCAAGTAGTGTAAAAACAAGTGTTTGGTAGTTGAATCATATTAATTTCCAATTAGATGTATTCTATATTTTGTTCTAAGAACTTATCCAGAGATCTTAGGTGTTTTCATTGTGATTAATTCTTAACTATACTATAATTACTTTAATTATTCTTATCATATAATAATTTATTTATAGTTAATCCATATGGATCTCATATTACTATTTTTTTGATTGATATGTGGGTGTATATTACTTTTTATGATCCCCATTTTAAAAAGAAAATTTTTATTACACCTTTATTAAGGTTAATAGATTTACTAAATATTAAACTCTTTCTTTGTTTTATTAAACACAAATATTTTTAAATTAAACTTTTAAACCATTTTCCCTAGTATCAAATTATTTATTTTTTTCAAAAAATTTAAAATAATTGTTTAATATGATAATGTGAATTCTATATGTCTTGGAAGTAATGGTTTCAAATGATGTATCATTTTATTTTATGAAATCCCAAAGGAATGTCTTATTTTTATAATTTTTTTAAACTAAAATGAAATTGGTTGAATTTTTAATGTTATGAATCAAGTTTGGGTTAGATAACAACTATGCATTTTTGGTAACACCTCGGCCCTAGATGCCCAGAGCCAATGTATTATTTTATTATAGTAGCATAATTACAAGGATTCAAATCCGGAAGGTCTGTTCAACTTAGTATTCTTTGAAATCCAGATTACTTACATGATACTCACAATACATTGTGAAATAGAAAATATAACATGATACATACTAAAATTAAATAAAATACACCTTTGAAATATTTTTTAAATATATATTCTTCATAACTTGGGAAAAGGAAGTGTAATAATGGTGAGATCAAATTCTCAGTAAGGGTAAGTAAAGTGTAAGAAATAATTAATTTATGATAATAATCAACATGGAAAGGAAAATAACTGATAAAACATGCCATTAAAATAAATAGATAAGTAAATGCTAATATTGAATGGTAATAAATTGAACCACATTACTTTGAATCAATAAACTGAGAATAGATTGTATCCATAGATATGTTAATACAAAAATCTCATTGATTAATAATAACTAAATGTAAATGAGGTAAATGATTAATTATTGGCTTCCATGTTTAAACGGTACATGGTACCTTTACTATAAATAACTTTCATACGATGGTTTACAAAAAGTTGGGTAAAAACCTTGCTAATTTTGAAAATTGACTTATCTATGAGACTATCGATGCATCGGGGGGCTATCTATAACTAGGACCCACCCCTATCGTACTTGTCCAAATAATTCATCATATATCAAATAATCAATTTAATAATGTGCCTTGTAAAATATCTATATAGAGTATAATATATATATTTATAAATAATTATTCATTAAAGTATATGTAACAACAAGGTTTTTTGACTTTGATGAATGGAAATACCATTGAAATATCATTAAAAACATTCTTGAGGAAAATAATATTTAAACATTCCAAAGTGTCCCATGCCACTTTGAAACATTTGAATTATGATACCCATGAAGGAATAAAATTAAATGAAACATATAATATCATGAGAATAAGTATATTCATGATATAACATGTCAATGTTTATTATATACACCATTTATAAAAGTGAATTGGTTCATAACAACAAATAAGTCTCAATGGAATATAAATTGAGAAAAAATCCCTTACTTTGAATCCAATTAGTCATGTTTGTGATTATATTCTTGAATAATAAACTTATTTTAATTATTTAATTTATCCATAACCATTTTAATTTTTATAATTACTTTTATTTCACTTATTAAAATGTTTTAAACAACTACTTAAGCAATTAATTCTACGTTGGATGTTTTGACCATATTCAGTTTTTGTCTCAAAAATGACCTTGGTAGGTCAACAATGGTAAAATGGGTCATTATATAAACATATAAAAAATAATAATCATGAAATAATTAGAATATTTATACATTAATTACAATTTTAAAACCAATAATAAATGATGGTTATGAAAAATGAACCAACATTACAATCATAGGTACGGTTGGTCATATGTACACACGAGTTATGTTCCCATTTTTTATTGATCATTATAGAAATATGGTAAGTAAAATTATATATTTACATAATGATCATTATATAATAAATATTATTTTATTTAATTACATATTTATATATATATAATTCTTGTGATGTAAAAGGAATCATATCATGTTGGGGAGGTAGTAGTCTACATGTTCATGACCGACAATATCACTTTTAAGTGTGTGAAATGGGTAATAAATAAAATGATATATTATGCTTAAAGAAATGTAATTATGTAATTAATTTCATATATATTACATTTATGTTACATATTTTTAATTAAAACCATTCTTTATACGTTTCATGTATAGTGTTAATGAATCACATCACTTTGAGGAGGCAGTAGTCAACACTTGCACAAATGATGTTAACATATTCCCGCAAAATGGGCTGAATAAAGGTATGTGTTAATAAATAAATATAGAAGAATAAATAAATTATAAATATCATAAATATAGTATAAAAATAAATTTATTCCATAATTACCAACCATTAATAGTGGTAATGAAAAAAATGAAAACTTCATTTTGTGAGGCGGTAGTTTACTGTTTACAAGAATGGTAATTTTGTTACCCATTAGATAGAAGTGTGTGTATGTGTAGGTATAAAAAATAACATAAAAAATCTATGTATATTTATTGTAATT
This sequence comes from Viscum album, assembly GCA_963277665.1. Classification (NCBI taxonomy): domain Eukaryota; kingdom Viridiplantae; phylum Streptophyta; class Magnoliopsida; order Santalales; family Viscaceae; genus Viscum; species Viscum album. Next base: position 436,624,517 of record OY728142.1, on the reverse strand, counting down.
TTTTTAATATAATATTGGAATAAAAAGATTTTATGGGGTGGATAATCAAAGTAAAACTAAGGAGCATGAGGAAGAATGTTACCTTTTCTTTGGGGAACACATTTTGGTTTGCACCAAAGGGATTACTTGGATGGATTTATTCCCAAGGTGAGGATAATAAGTTTAGGTTATGTATTTGTAAGATATATTTGGGCAGATATTGGTCTATCTAGAAGGTTTGAGAGGTGTGAGGAAGTGGGAGGGTTGAGTACCTTTTTATAGTGGAGGAGGAAAGACATTCTTGTAAATTTTTGTAAAGGGAATTCCACACACATTTATACCATTTAATGTGGCTCCAATAATGTTCTAAATTAAACCCAAGTAAATATATGGTCTCAATATGGGAATCCAATTGATTTTGAACAAGTTTATAGGCCATTTGGGCCTTATGTTTAAGGTTTAGTACTTTGTTAAGCTAATTTCCTTTTAATCGTTGTAATTAATTTTAATTAATTTCACTAGTATTTTTGTTCAAAAAGTAATTTGAACTTATTAGAAATTATAAATTATTCCAATTAAAAATATATAATCCATTTTTACAAATTTTAATCATATAAGTGGTAGAAATTAATTTAAAATTAACCCCACAGACGAGACGGTAATGTTGGGTTTTAAAGTAAAAATGTCCAAAAGATTGCTATGTTTTTAAATCCAATTTTGAAGTGAAATTTATTCCAATAAACTAAATTGGATTAATTAATAAAAAATTGACCTTATAAAAATTTTAAAACAATTTAAAATATAATTTATCCTTATAAATAAATTAGATGAAAAAGTACTTTTGAATGAAAATTCACTATTCATCAAAAAAATAAAAATTCACAGAAAATACTGAAAATTCAACCTAAAATAAATGTTATGTATTAATTTAAAAAATTAAGTTTATTTTTACATAAAATTTTTATAAAAGTTCCAAAATTTATAATTAAAATAGATATTCCATTAAAATCTAATAAAACTGCTCGTCTAAAAATATAGGTTTTTATGTGTAATATTGGGCCAGTTAACTTATTATGACTATAAAATCTATTGGATTAATATAAAAAATATATTATTGAATATATAACATATAAATTTAATTAATATCATTAGTTCAACTTGTTAAGTTTAAATACCTTTTGCAAATAAGAATAGTCTATTATAAAATCATTCCCTTTTTATTCATTTGGTTTCTATATTCATTTCCAATTAATAGGTAACCAATGAATTCAACTATATATTTTAATAATATTGGTAATACTGTTCATAAGAATCAATTTAATGGTAATGATATATCTTATTATATTAAATAACTTTATTTTTAATAATATAATATTGTTTTGGTAAAACTTGGTCTTGCGATAAACATAATCATTGAAGAAAGTAACTATTGCGTGTAATGTAAACTAAAAAACAAATTCATTATTACATGTAACACAACCTAACTATTTTTTCATGAATTAAAATCTATATAATAGATTTATTTAAAATAAAAAATATATATAATGTTTTCGGATGTTATATTCCTTTCTACACTTGGTGTTTCGTGTCATATACGCTATTAAATAAAATTTTCTTACATTATAATTTCAAGGTGTTTCATTTTTTCATAGCTATATCATATTTCTAGTTTATTATACGTTCCACTAGGATGTAATAGATATTCTTTGATCTTGATTTTGGGTATGGTTGTCATTGTTTCAAGAAAAGTATCATTTTTTTTATCATGTGGAGATGATTTATTGTGTCTTCAATGTTTTTATTTTGGTATTTATTAAATTTGATAAATATATTGATGTAAAAAAATATTAGGCCTGTATATATTGATTTTTAATTTTTCTTGTATTTAAATTTTACACTGTTTAGGATGAGGGTCTTTTCATATGCTTATTTGGTTTTATTTATTATTGGTGAGTTATTATTATTATTTTCGCATTTTTTGGGTTATTATGGTACTATTTTTTCTATGTTATTCTTTGAAATATGGAGAGGCCATGCTAGACTTTTGGGTGGGAGTACTATATTTATTATTATTTTATTAGGTAAATTTTTCCCAATGATATGAATTTTGATGCCCAAACACTAGATTCTAGGTCATGGTTATTGTGAATAGACTTTGGGCAATTTCACAAACTGGTTCAGGTACCTATATTAGCATTATCTATGGTTGGTTTGTAAAAAAATAGTATTAAGGATTCTTTGTTTTTTAAATATTCATAGTGTAATTACTTAGATTTTCACAATTTTTTTTAGAAATTATTCGGGAAAATTATGAGACCGGGCATTGAGACGGCGTACGATTCTGAGGCCCGATGTACCCAGAACGATTCGCTAAAAAATGTTTTGTTTTTAATAGAACGTGCATGACTTTTATGAAAAAGTGAAATAAATTGGTGTCTGTATTATAAATCCAAGGGCACTATTGATCTTAGAGCATTGGATTTACCCTAGGCACGACTTAACTTTAGTCCGCGTGGGTCATCTGTGGAAAAACACGAAAAAGACGTAACTGTAAATAAAACAATTAAATAAAATTATTATATTTCAAAATCTTAATAACTCATAAATGGTAACTCGAATTGGAAATATGAGACCATCATTGAGATTGTAAGGGGGTGTTTTCCCTAGGTGAGGCCAAACATTAGCTAGTGCGGTCCGGCTGTGAAAGATAGTTTTTGGACGTGAACGTCATTAAAATATTTTATTCACGATGCAGCGATGAATTTTATTTTAATACACATTTGTTAGAGAACTTAGGGTTATCACCATAATGCTATAAATTCTATGATGTAAGGAGATAGAGATCTCTCAATGAACCATGAAAAAACATGGATCGAAGACCAATGACGAATCTCAGATTCGAAGGATCTTCACCCACATCAATGACGCAATGACTGTTCTTCATTAGGGATCAAAACAAATCGAGGTAGAATGTTGACATATTTGTAATTTTCTTTCCCCTTTTTAGAATCAAATGTAAAATGCAGACCGACCCACAAACAGGTTGATCCACGGTTCGATCGTTCGTGCGGGAATCATGTTCATTATTGGTTTGAAAAAGGGGATTAAATATTGGTGATTTATCTGTTGTTGTTTCTTTGTGATCTCACTGACATGAACAGATCAAGGCCAAAGCTAACAAAGACAAGATCCATTATTTGAGTGATTATGTGTTTAATTTCTTCTCCCCCCAAATCTATCATGTTATTTGCGCCTTCTTCCCCCTTTGAAAACCTACGTGAACTGTTGATTTTTGCGCCCACAATCCATGGAGCAACGATAAAAGACCAAATGTATTGACCCACGAAGACATTATGAAGGTGCGACAGGAGAGAAACCAGCTTATGATAGAGGGATTAACTAATGGCGGACCACTGGTAGGGTGGCTGAAATTATGGGAATCACTCGATAGTGGGGCGTGCGATCACGGTCCAGGCGGGACTGCACCGGAGGAAGGACCCACCACGACAGCTGCGACAGGAGGCCATGGTGGCTGTGGTGGGATGCATCTTGGAGATTCATCGATGGGAATATTTGGGTGGGTATGAGGACACTTAGGGGTGTCCATGGGTTGGGTCGGGTCGGGTTTGGGGAGTTTTTGGACCCGACCCAACCAAAACAGGTCGGGTCGGGTTACATGTGTTTTCTCCTTCAGATCCGACCTGACCCAACCTATCTCACATCGGGTTGGGTCGATCGGGTCGACCAGTTATGTAAAAAAATCCACCGAAAATTAATATCCCTTACTGTACGCCGCCGCTTACGTAACCGAATGATGATATCTCTTTTGTAGTCTCCTTCCCATTCTCCTTGTGACTCGGATGTTCCTAATTTTCTGGATTAATCTCCCTCGGAGAGCAGTTGTCTTCCTCAGTAGCAAGCAAGAGGCGACTGCTATGGGTTCGATTTGGGGGATGCGATCACGCGATGCTATCGAGTCCTCTATGGAAAGCAATGACATGAAAGGGATTATGTTCATCATCTGTGCTGGTTCAGCTGGCTTCATCAAGGAGGAGGTTCGTATCAGCAAAAACAAGTGGATCTCAAGTGGATGAGGTATAGCATGGATGGATGGTCTCCTCTGGTAAGGCGACACCGTGATGCTCGATTTTCTCCTCTGGTGAGCTCGAGGCAGATGCTGACCTTCGATTTGTGATGTAAACTGGCAGCACAGGGAAAATATTTTCGGTTCGCAAGAATCAGCACTTACTACTTAGTCTTGCTCACCACACTAGGAGGACCTTAATTAAGAATCGACCAGAAATGGTGGCGATTTGCGACATAATTGGTAGTGGGATGCCCATTATATCTCATATAGGTATTCTGCGGTGAATCTGAATCTAGGGTTATGGCAGTTGGAGATGGAGGTGGAGGCGATGGTAATTCTAGGGTCACAACGGTCATCTCAGTGGACATGAAGGCATATTCGAACTTGGAGGGAGCAATCCCTAGTGGATACAGGGGGGTTACGGTGGAGACTATGGAGGAGGAGACACGAGCGGGTCCGCCTGTGGGAGGTGCAAGGGTAGTGTCGGGTTATTTGGGTCAGGTCGGGTCAACTTTTTTCCAACCCGACAACGGGTCAACCTGAAATGACCCGACCCGTACATATGAAATCTTTAACCCGACCCAACCCGACCCAACCCGGTCGGGTCGGGTTGTATTGGTCGGGTCGGGTTGGGTCTAGACACCCCTAAGGACAGTGGACTAGGTGGAGAATGCGGGATGGACACATGAAATGCGGTCTGGCACTACGTTGACTGGGGTAGCCAACTGGCCATGTAGTCAGGTGATCGTTTGTATTAGAGGGACGCGACCAAGGCAGGCCATGTCTGGTGACGCAAAGCAACCCTATACGACGTGGGTTGGGTTGGAGATCCGGGCCACTCTGCTAGCCCAGAGGGCTAGGCCCATCAGGATGAACTGGGTCGGGTCAGGTCAGCCGAACTAAATCAGGTCCGACCCCAGACAAGACTAGATCCTTTTTACTAAATTGGTAATATCTTCCAAACGGGAGGTCCTTTTGACAATCCATCTACAAAATTGGGACCCTTTTGATATGGAATTCATTTTTATATGGGTTGATGGGGTTTTAGTTTGGTAATAAGAGGTTGATAGCATACCCTTGATATTTTTGTATGAGGTTTTGATGTAGGATCTCATTCCCATTATATAGGATGTCCTATATTCTAAATTGCATTGTCTCAGCCTGGCTTCGACAGTTGAATCAGTGGGTTAGAGCATGTTTTTCACTAAGAGGCCCGGTCGGTCCTCACTTATATTTGTGGAAACTTAGATAGGGTTTGTGGACAAGGTGTGACTAATATTTTACAATCACCTATCCCCTATCTTGGATGATGTTTCCAGTAGGGAGAGAAGTCCCCCCAGTGAGCCCTAGGTGTGGAGGACCCCCTATCTATGTATCGAGATCAGATTATTACTATTATATATGACTATACCTGATGAGTGTGATTTGGGATGTTGTTAAAGGTTGATGTTTTGATGTGACTTGGTGACTACATGAATTTGGGGCTACATGAATTTTTGACACTCTGTGTGTTACCAACACTCCATGTGTTATCAAAACTCCATGTGTTATCGATACTCCAAGTGTTGCTAACACTCCGTGTGTTACTAACACTCCGTGTGTTACCAACACTCAATATGTAATAGAAACCCCCTGACATAGTTAGAGTAGATGTCTCAAGTAAGCAACGTAACTTATCGAGACCCTAGTGTTCTCTTGGGTACTTTTTTAGACATGTTCTACGTGCTTCTACCAGATATCCTGAGGAGTGAGATTTATCATAAAGAGCATACTATGAGGGGAATTTTCTAGTTGGAAGTGGATGAGACATTGCATCTTGGACTCCTTTATGAGCATACATGGATGTTCTTGTTATATGTTCTATAGACATATAACTATTTTGATCTGACTATATCATCTTAATGGTGTTTTACCTTTGTGGTATTTTTTTGTCTCTCCATAGCAATGTTTCCTCTCTGGTATTTTACTTTCTGTTTTAGGGTGTCCTAATAAGAATTGTTTTACTAACCCCTGCACAGGATTTTCTTGCATGTGTCATGTCTTGTGGAGACCATAAATTTTTTAAAAAATTCTAATGTGAACCAGGATAATGTGGTGCTTTGAGAGACTCCATATAGTCGAGGTGTGCTCCTACGGCTTCAGAAAACTGTTTATGTACCTACCCTACAGATAGGGTCTTATACGTACGAGCTTCCGGACCTTATGCTGTAGAATCTATATTTTTAATGTGCTTGTTTTCTAGCCCAGTTTTACTTCACTACACTTTACGTTCTAGTCGTACTATGTGGTTGGTATCTTAGTGTATGCATGCATTGTTTAGTTAGTGTTTTTATATTTTAGTCTTTTGGGCTTGGAGATGTGAGTATGTGAATATGTACTTAGGAAAATTCCTCCCATTTGTGGGATATGACTACTCGACACTAGTATCCATCCCCTAGCCTATTGTAAGTGGGATTGGGGTCGTCTTGACATGTGTCCCTCTGGGACAGGTCATGATAGAGTGGTATCAGAGGAGGTTGGATCAACTTTAGGACTAAGAGGCTGTGAGGTTGGTTTGGGGGAATAGTGTTGAGTGTTTCAAGTTTGGATTTCAAGATAGGGAATCCAGTTTTGGTGCGGTGGATGATGTATCCTTACACAAGGACTATGGATTCTAATTTTCAACTCAGTACATGAAAAACTCATTGCAGGAAAAAATGGTACATGCATCATATAGGAATGGTTTGTGTTTTCCATGTCGTTCTTGAGTCAGCTCACTGGGTATACTCTTTTGACTGTGATACATCTTGTTTTCTTCAAGATGTATTCACAATGCTAGCCAGTAAGGTTTCAACAACAGGATTGAGAGTTTAACCTGATGTTTGATGAGGCCTCTCTAAAGGGATCTAGTCATAGAGCAGTTTTTCTTTAGGATGGTCAGAAGGTGGTTCTGTCTCCTATTTATCATTTTATAGACCCACCTTTAGTGGTTCAGGTGGATGAAACATTATAGAATGAGTCGTACATGAATATTGTGGCGCTGGATGATGATATATAGGGTTCTAACGTGTATCATAGGCTTTATATGTAGCGATCACCAAAGATGCAGGGTCAGCAGGCCCTACAAATTACAGGTGTGCAACATAATATGCATAATATGAGGTTTCATCTAAAGTTCTAGGGGAGTGATCATTCCCAGAAGAATATTCTTTGCTATAATTTTCATGGGAATGGACATTCCATGTGATTGGTTACCACTATTAAGGCTACTTTTAGAGAGGTGGTTGATGAACTGCCAAGGAAGAGGTAGTGATAGGAGAAGATAGATCCTTCAGGCGGTAGACATGGTATAGGAGCTTGGGAAGTAGTAGGAGGCAGCCAATGTTTTGATGTGTTACCACCACCACCCCTAGGTGGTCTATACCAGACTTAGGGAGCTAGAGGATAGGGGATGAGAAGATTGTAGGATGTCTAGGCTTATGACCCTAGGACTCTGGGAATGGTTCAAGTTATAATATGAACCTTTCTACTTTAGCTGTAGTATATAGAAACCTATCCTAGTGATTTATTTTCCCACCATTTTTCTTTTTGATACTTAGATATTCCAGTTAAACCATTAACATGACCCTTACTCTTATAGAAACCTATTATAGTAGACTTGATGATCACACACTAGTGCCAATAGTGTGACCTGACTCTTAAAGGTGAGAGTTTTGATTGGGATATCTTGGTAGTTGCATCGAGGCCTTACAATTTCATTCTCAGTATGGACTAGTTCCCAGAGTGCATGCTTAGATTGATTATTATAGGAGAAGGGTGTGGTTCATCTGTGGTAATAGAACTAGATTTCCCTTTTTACCGATGAAAGGTAAATCCTTCCAGCTCATGATGGACTCATGCATTGGAGGGTGTATCCGATTACTCTTTAGTTGGCTATCCTAACCCTTAGTGTAGTGGATGTTTTGGGTCCTCAGTTTCTTATCATGGCGGCGGAGTATAACAAAATCATTCATGAAGATGTTCTAGGTTTACCTTCTCACCGAGAGATAGACTTCTAGATTGATCTACACCCCATAACAATACATATATCTACACCATCATATCAGATGGTTCCTGCAAATCTTCATGAGCTAAGGGTATAGTTGGAGGACTTGTATAGGAAGGGATTCGTGAGACCTAGTGTTTCACCATAGGAATACCTAAGTGGTCTTTGTTTATCTCAAACACATCATCTTAGAGACTAGAGTTGTAATGGATCCAGTGAAGTATGAGGTAGAATTTGAAGAGAGATTGCCTCTTGAGGTTTCTAGAGGGGGGTGTCAAGTTTGTAGTGTTCTGTGATGCATTAGGACCCATGCCTAGTTGTTTCCTAATTTAGAGGAAATAAGTGATTGGCTATGGTTCACGCCGGTTGAAATCACATGAGCAGAACTACGTGACCCATGATCTTGAGTTAGTAGCAGTAGTCTTCACATTGAATATGTGTTGATACTAACAGATGGGAGAGCGGGTTATCATCTACTTCCACCACAAGAGTCTCTAGTATAACTTCTCTTAGAAGGATCGGAACTTAAGATAGAGGTTATGGCTAGAGTTCCTCTAGGTCTATGACTTAGATATTTTCTATACTCATGGGATGGGGAACGTTGTAGAAGATGCTCTTAGTAGGAGATCTAGCTTGTAGTTGATGAAAGAGGCATCAGAGAAGCTAGCCTCATTGTAGATATCCATTTTTTATGGAATTGGAATAACTTATCTCTAGTCAATGGTTGTCACCCCTCCTATATATCGGTGATTCAAGGAGGCACAAATTAGGGATATCAACTATGAGGTTCTACATGCTCAAACATCCACAGAGCATGTCCCTGATGGATATTCAAAAGTTGCCGAGCACGTTGTTCATTTCGGAGTATGCATGATGATACCAGTGGAGTTACGAGAGAAGGTTATTAGGGAGTATCATTCCTCCCCTTTAGCGGTACATACAGGTGTAGAAAAAATGTACCAAGACCTTTGATGTTAGTTTGGTGGCCTGTTTTGAAAAAGTAAGTTGTAGATTTTGTGTCATGATTCCCAGATTATTAAAAAATGAAGGATGATAATTAGGTTCTAGAGGGTCTGACTCGACCCCTTGAGGTTCTAGAATGGAAATGGGATGGAATAGAAATGGAATTTTTGATGGGTTTACCATGTAAGTATAGGGGGAACAATACCATCTAGGTGATTGTTGAAAGACTCACCAAGTAGGCCCACTTCCTACCCATTCAAGAGCAGAGTTCAATAGAGATCTTGGGAAGCCACTACATGAAAGAGATAGTTCAAATTCATGGAGTTCCATCGACTATTGTTTTAGATCATGATCTTTTCTTCACATACCAGTTGTGTAATGGATTACAGAAGTTATTTAGAACTCATTTACGCTTGAGCATGGTGTGTCATCCCCCAATGGGTGGCCAAATGAAGAGGACTATTCAGGTTTGGGAGGAAATGATTCAAGCTTGCATGTTAATTTTTTTCCACAATTGGAAGGATCACCTATCTATGGTGGAGTTTTCATACAACAACAACTTCTACTCAACCATCGGTATGATACTATTCGAGGCTTAGTACCGATGACCCTGTAGGTCACCACCTTGTTGGACTGACCCAGGATAGTTGACACCCATGGGCCCAGAGAAAGTACAACTCATCCTGGAGTGGATAGAGTTGAACAGAGCTATCATAAATCTCATACTGACAGGCAAAGGCGGCCATTTGAGTTCATGGAGGGAGACCATGAGTTCCTTCAGGTCTCTCCTCAATGTGGGATATGGAGATTTAACCGGAATGATAAGCTATCTCTAAGGTTCATCGACCCTTTCCTAATACTGCGTAGAGTTGGTGAGGTGGCATACCACTTGGATCTACCCCCGTAGTTGGAATGGATACACTATGTCTTCTATGTGTCTCAATATAGGAGATACATGCATGATTCATCACACATTTTTGACTGGGGTTACTTTTGCTGAGAACCCGGTGGAGATCAAGGATCGAAATAAGGGGATCTGTCATTGGTGTTTGATTTCTCTGGGGAAAGTTCGGTGGAAGAATGAGAATCTCTAAGATAGCATATGAGAGAGGTAGGCTCAGATTTATGCTCAGTACCTTCAATTGTATGGGTAACCCTTTGTTTTGGATTTTGTGGACTTAAATCCCTAAGGTTGGGAGAATTTAATGACTCAGATTTTCCTGAATTTATTTTTAGAATTTATTTGGGAAAATTATGATACGAGGTACTGAGACAACATGTGATTCCATGGACAAGTGTGTCTCAAATGATTCACAATTTTTTTTATGTTTTTAATAGCACAAATATTACTTTTCTAAAAAAGTGGAAGAACTCTTAAATGGGTGCCTGTATTAGAAATCCAAGGAAACCATTGATCTCAGAGAAGTGTTTTACCCTAGGAATGACTTAACTTTAGTTGGCATATGTGATATGTGTAAAAACTTGAAAAGGATGTAACCATAAATAAAATTATTAAATAAAGTTATTTTATTGTAAAATCCTAATAATAGATAAATGGTAACTTGGATCGGAAATCCAATACCATTGTTGATTTCATAAGGGGGTGTCTTCCTTAGTCGAGGCTTAACATTGACCGTAGGGGTCCGACTATGAAAGATAGTTATTGGACGTGAACGTCATTAAAATAGTTTAATAAAAATACGTTTTTTTAGTGCACTGACATGTTTTCTTTTAAAATTTGTTTTGTCAAAGAGTTAAGGGTTATCAACATAACCGTGGAATTCCTATTAGGAAAGTATATAATGCTCACTCGATGAACGACGAAGGATTGTGCATCGACAACCAATGACGAACCTCAGATTCGAAGGATATTCACCCACAACAACGATGCGATAACTGTTCTTCATCAGCGATCAAACCAAATTGAGGAAGGATGTTGATCTATTTGTGATTTCCTTTTTCCTTCATAGAATAAAATTAAAAACATGGAATAACCCATGAAGAGGTTGATCCGTGGTTTGATCAATCTTGCTGGAGGGATGTTTATTTCTGGTTTAAAAAAGGAGATTAAATCTTGGTGATTTATCTGTTGTTGTTTTTTCATGGTCTAGATAACATGAATGGATCAAGTCCAACATGAGCAAGGCCAAGAACCCTTCTTTAGGTGTTTATATGCTTAATCCCTTCTCCCCACAAATCTATCACCTTCTTCAGGAATTCTTCTCACTTTGAAAACCAATGTGAATGCTCAATTATTACTCCCATAATCCATGTCACAATGATATGATACCGAATGTTTTGACCCATGATGGAATAGAGGAGGTGAGATGGGAGAAAAACTGGAAGGTAACTGAATTATAGAGGATGTCGCGATGAACAGAGGGCCACCGGCAGGGTGGCTAGCATGCATCGACAGGGTGCACAACTACGGTCTTAGAGGGACCGCCCCAGAGGAAGGGCCCGCAATAGTGTCCATAGGCTATAGAAAGAGGTAGTGGAGGGACATGGATTGGATACACATCAGCCGGATCCCATGGGGATGGTGAGGATGTGGGACCAGGAGAAGAATGTGGGCCATCCACTTGAAACGAGGTCTAACACCATGTTGACCGGGGGAGCCGGCTGACCATGCATTTGGGGGACTGCGTAGATTAGAGGGATGCAGTTTGGGATGGCCGCATACGATATAGAGAATATGGACCACATGACATGGGACGGGCTGGAGAACCATGCTACTCCAATAGCCCAATGGGCTAGGCCAATTCAGGCCACGCCCATCGGGCTGAACCGGGTTGGGTCGGGTCAGTCCTAGACCAGACCGAACCCTTTTTATTAAATTGGATATATCTTCCAAACATGAGGTTTGTTTGACAATCTGTCTATAATGTTGGAAACCTTACAATATGACTGTAATTTTGAGATAGATTGGTGGGTTTTTAGTTGGATATGAAGAGGATAAGAGCGTACCCTTGGTATTTTCCTATGAGGATTTGATGGAGGATCATGTTCCCATCATATAAAATGGCCCATATTTTAATGTGAGTTTTCTCATCCCGACATCAATAGTTGACCCTTGGGTTAGAGCATGTATCATACTGAGATGCTCGATCGGTCCTCACTTCTCTTCATGGTACCTTAGATAGGGTTTGTGAAGAAGGTGTGACCAATATTTACCTAATCACCTATCCCCTATCTAGGATGATGTTTTCAGTTGGGTGAGGAGTCCCCCCAATGAGCCATGGGTATTGAGGACCCCCTATCTATGTATCAAGATCAGATTCTTTCCATTATACATGATTAGACCTAAAAAGTGTTCTTTGGGAAGTTTTTAGTGGTTGATTTTTGGCTATGACCTAGTGACTACGTAACTCAGGGATACATGACTTATCGACCCTCTATGTGTTACTGATACTATGGGTGCTGCCAAAACTCTGTGTGTTACTGACACTCCGTGTGTTGCCGACACTCCTTGTGTTGTCAACAATATGTGTGTTATCGAAACTCTGTGTCTTAACAAGCCTAGATTTCTTGGATAAGCTGTGTAACTTTTCAATACCCTAGTGTTCTCTTGGGTAATTTTGGTAGACCTATTCTACATGATTATATTATATAGCTCTAGGAGTTAGATCTCCTATGAAGAGAATTCTACGAGTGGAACAATGTATCTCTAGTAGATGAGACCTTTAGTCTTGTAATCCTATACAAGTATACCTGGATTTTATTATTATTTATGCTATAGACATATACCTTTGTTGAGATGACTATATCATCTTTATGGGGTTTTCCTTTTGTGGTATTTCTGTTGTATCTTCTTAGTGATGTTTCCTCTACGGTCATTTACTTTTTGTTTCTGGGTGTCCTATTGAGTATTGTTTTACTCACCCCTGTATGGGCTTTTCTTGCAGATATCATGTATTTTGTATACCATTGATGTTTTGACTTAGTTTGAGGTGAACCATGACTAGGTGGTGCTTATAGAGATATCAGACAGTTGGGGTGTGTTCCAATGGCTTCAGACAGGTGATCCTGTACATACACTTTTGGTAGGGGTTTTTGCAGATGAGCTTTATGAACTTTTAAAATAGACTCTTTATTTTTTGTGGGCTTGTATTCTAGACCAATAGTACTTTATGGAACTTTACTTTCATATTGTACTCTGTGGTTGGTTTCTTAGTTTATTCATGCATTTTTTACTTTGTGTTTTTACATTTCAGTATTTTGGGCTTAGAGATGTGTGCGTGTATATAGGTACATAGGAAAATACCTCCTATTTTTGGGATATGCCTACTCGGTGCTAGTCTCTAGCACATGGCCTATTGGAGGCAGGCAGGGTGTAGTCACGACACAAGACTCACTAAGACGGGTCATGAAACATGGTAAAAAAACTATGACTATCAGAGCATGAGGTTTAAGTGTGATTAAGTTCCTATCAAATTCTTTTTTTGAACATTAAGTTACCAATGGTGTACAAAATTTTTATATCTCAAATTTGAGTTTTTTATCAATTATTATGGATTTATTAATCTCTATTTTGGTATTTATTTTTTCTATAAAATAATAAGGAGTTATATTGAGAAAATACTTTATTTGATGTAAAAAAGAGAAGAAACCCAGGGTCACATGGTTTACTATACACGGTCTAGAGAAAAATGCACAGATCGAGATGTCCAATCTTGGTATTTTCTATTAGACATTACATGGTCAGTGCATAGATTTCCAGACCATGCGAAAAAATTGTTTGCATTTTTACACTCATTAAATTTTTGAATTAAGATTTATTGGAAATTTTAATTTCATTTATTCATTTATATTATTAATTTAATATGAATTTTAGTGTTTTATAATAACTAATTATTTTATTTGTCTGGGTTCAATTTAGTTATTCATGAAAAAATATTTGGTTCAATCTTCTTAATGTGGTCGAGTTTTGTAATTTTACATTTTTCATAAGGGTGTTATCAAACGGTTTAAATTATAATGGAGGTCCTATTTTATAAAGGATGTAATTAATGTAAAAGAATTTTTTTTTATAGTTATTTTCAATATATTTGAACAATTCTAGAAAAATGATTTCATAATATTTTATTTTTTTGGATTCTAATTGTTTTTAAAAGTTAATTAATTTGTTTTCATTAAAAAAAATTATGTATTTTTTTTATTCTATATGAGTAAACTATTTTGTGTTAAGGTTTTATAAGGGGTTTATATTGGTAAATTGAGTTAGAATCATTTGGTTATATTTTTTTTCATAAATATTGATATCTTGGGTCCTATATTGAGTGTGGTTTTTGATAATTACATTTTTAGAGTATGCCCCCACTATATATTTCTGATTTTAAAGAGAGAGTTGTGGGTGATTGTCCTTATGGTTACCCACATATTTAATAATCTAGAGAAATTATTCTCAGTTTTACGAAATTTATTCCACATATGTTCAATAAGAAGGCAGACTCCCTTGAAGTGGAATATTGGTTATAGGACATTGATAAATTCATTAATCTTCTTCAACTCCCTGAGCCTATGAAATTTATGTTTTATTCATTTATAATAGTTTTCATAATTTAGAATTAAAGGAATTCTATTGTTAAGGCCCAACCACATAAGGACCATTCATGGTATGGTCTTAAGTGATCTTTCATTATGTAATACTTCTCTTAAAATGTCATGTTTTAAAGGGAAATGGAGTTCTATTACCTTGGGAAGACTTTTTGGTTAGTCTATGAGTATTATTCATATTTCAATGAAATAATACTTTATCTACCTATGCTATACTAGGATGAATCTTTAAAATATAATTTTTTTAAAAAGGTCATCATCCTAATATTCATCTGAATGTGGATGTTGAACCCACATTTTATCACATTATAATTTTTGTCAATAAGTAATTTTCAGTAAGCAGGTGTCAATATGTGATAAATTTTAATAGATTATAAATTATATGAAATTACTAAGAATTGTTATGAGAATTTTATACGAAGTTACCATTAATGGATGTGTTATTATGTGATGAGTTAAAAATTAGAATATGGGAAAACTTATTAAGGCTTAAAGATTGAAGATCCCCCATGGTTTTTTAGTTTAAAAATGAGAGGTAAGAATAATTAATTTATCATTTGTCATTATCATATGATAAAATAAGTATGAAAATTTGAATATTTGAGATTAATTAACATATAAAAAAGATTATTTATGTTCACCTTATTTTAATTTTATGAGGATAATTTGTTTAAAGGATTTGATTAAATGGAGTTATATAATGTGTTGACGGTGTTATATTCTATATCTCTATTAAAAAGTTTATTAAGAAAATATTGACATTCCATCCTTATGTCTACTATAATTGAGGAGTGTTATATCATATGGAGATATACATGGATTCTAAAATCTCATATTTCCATTGAATATTTTTTATATTTTTTATTTATTAAATTATAATTTTAAATGTTATGTTAATTTATTCATTATTCATAATATAAAACGAACATTTATATAGATATTTATCATCTAAGTAGTTTCATTTATTTAATACATGTTTCTTATCAAAATTACTATAAATTTTTTTGAATAATAAATATTTATTTAAATGGTTTTATATAAATCAATTTTACATGTTTAAAATTAGGTACACTAAAACAATGCTTTATTTATAGTTCATTTAATATCTAAAATGGTTACTATCATATTTTTTGTGTGTGTTTTATTACACAAAAAATTTCCTTTTAAAACATGAAGCAACATGTTTTATAACAAATTTACAATAGTATTATTATTTGAAAATATAATTCCTCTAGTTATAGTCTATTTTTATAATAAATGGTAATAAATGATTGGTAATGTAGTTTTTAGAAAAGTAAAATGGTCATTGACATAGTATTATAATAACTTTCTATAAAATTTATTACACTAAAACCATTTTCCCTATTATATATTTAAAATATAAATTCCACTTAATTATAATAATAACAAGTATGTATTGACATACCTTTTTTTATATTGGTATTAATAAAAAATTCAATGGGGGATATTGTTGAACCCATTTTGTGTTGGTTTATATTTTGTTTTCAAGAATAATTAGTTAATAAGAATATGTTAATATGTGATAATTAAGAATAACTTGGAAGGAATATATTTTTCGAAATAATTTTTATTTTTTTTAAAGTCAAGTTCCCAAGAATTTTATTTTCATTAGGGTATTATTTAAAATGAAAAAGTTAGAAAACACCTTGATTCTTGAAAATTAAAGATCCCTCAAGGATGGTATTTTTATAAATAAGAAGGAAAATTATTTAAGTGATCATTTTCCATTATCATATGACAAAAAAATACTTGAATTAAAATCATAAAGATAAATTAACTTATATTAAAGATGTTCAATGGTCAGATTCTTGTAATTTTATAAGTAGAATATGTTTAACATGATTTTATGAAACGAAGTTTGATGTTGCGCTAGTGTTCTTGGATTTCATATCTCTATGAAGAAGTTGGTGAAGCATTGAGTGTTGTTATATCCTTATGTTTATCAAACTTGAGGAGTGTCATAACATATGGATATATACATGGATTACAAATAGAGATATGTTTTTGATTATTTCTAGTAGAGTAACATTGAAATACTATAAAGATTAATGATATTGTACATATCATTTGGATCATATTCTAGTAAATGTTGAAGTGTTAGAACAATGATTGATGCATAATATATTTCCCAGTATTAGAAACTTTTAAAAGGTATATTTTTAAGAGTCATAAGACTCATTTCATAAGACTTATTAATTATTTTATATTACATAAGGTAATTTTTTAAGCCTCTAGTGATAAAGATAAAAAATGTCCAAGCCTCAAAGATTTTTTATAATTTAATAATTTCTTAAACTTATGAACTATTTCATAGGATACTTAAATTTTCATTTTACTTTTGAAATTTAGTAAGAACTTGGAAATTCAAAAGACTTATAGAATTACTAAGAGTCTTAATTTGGTTGAAATTTTGAAATGGAACGAATTTCATGAGATTGTGGTTTTTTCATAAGATTTAATGAAGGATACTCAAAATTTATAAGTGATTATTTAAAGTATTATGGATTTTTAAAGAATCTTATCTCACTTAGTTAGACTCATCTAAATATATAATGATTATTTAGGAAAGGAATTATGTGTAACACATTGCTTCACTTAGTGTAAGATATTATTTCAATGATCATAACACTTTTGATTAGAGTCAACTGTTTATAAAAAATTTATTAGTTAGGTTCTAGGAGTTGAGGTTTAGGGAGATGGATTAGATGATGTTTTATTACTTCTAGGAGTTTCAAATATCTTGGGATTTCATTTTAATCTGGATTCAATATGAGTTTCGCTGAGAATTTATGAAGTTGATTTTTTTATGAACCCTATAAAAGAAATCGATCACATGAATAAATTTAAAGAAAAATAATAGTTGAATCTAGTTTTATTGGTTCAGAGGTTGTTTAACCATGAGGAAATTTCCATTACATAGTACATAATTATTTTTTTGATAGATTCATTCTATGGTCGATCCACTACATGATCAAATGAAGATGGGGATTTTAATAGAATTTTTTTTGCAAGAAATAAATGGGAGGGAAGACCAAGAAATATTTTAATTATCTTGGGGAGTTGAATTCTTTGAATACAATAGGATTTAAATAATTAATATCATAACCAATTTGAATAAAAATTGAATATTGGAGATACTAGAGTTTTGAAAGTTAATAGTTTAGGACAATAAAAATGCTAAGAATTTCTCAAATAATATTTTCATAGTTTGGGAATATATATTTTGAAAAGAAGAGAAAAAAGATCACAATACACAATTCAATAGTATTATACATGTATCAGAGAGTAAGTGATAATTATGGATTTATTCTAATTAATTTTGTTTGTCAAAGAAAATAGGGATAACCAATGCTGAAATGACAAGAGTATCAATATGAATTAAAGTTGAAGAAGATGAATGGAAAAAGAGAAGCTAGACCTTTATTTCATTAAAGAACATAAAGGCCAAATAAGAATTAACACAACCCTAAATATTACCATTTTAGAAGAAACCCATGTGATTAATACATATTGAATAAATAGATATTATTTATTGAATTATTCTGAAGAGTATTAAGTTTAATTGCATATTAGAATTCAATTGGGGAAGGAAAATTTTTGTATTCTAGGAATTAAGGCCTGATTGGTTCCATCACCTAATATCTTCATGTATGTTTCTTGTATTATACTTGTTCATTTATATGATTATTGGTTCAATGATATACCCTTTGATGAACTATTTCATGATAATTTAAAAATAATTCTATGTATATGGAATAATAATCAAAACACATTCGTGACATAGTTATCTATATTGGAGGTGAACCTCATTAACAAATCTCAATGTTCCCTATTGTTATGATTTCTAATCAATATACTTGCATCCAAACCTTTTTTGTGAAAAGAGCGTGAGATGTATTCACTAAATAATTTTAGATGTAAATTATTATAAACTTTTAATTAGAGAAAAAGTTATTAATAATGATTAATCCCCATATAAGTGTTGGTCATACCCCAACTGATCCTAATAGGGTCCTCATTTCTACTTATAACTTTTGTTGATGTAGTGAAGCAGTCTATCGGTGTTGAGACTTTAAAGATTGGGATTCATGAAAATGTTGATATTTCCTCTATTCTAATGGGAATTGATGGAAATTAAAGTGGAGAAAAGTGTAAATAAACCAAGAATAATCAGATTTGTCGTGGCTATATGTTTCCATAATTTTTCTTCTGATAAGATTATTCTAGGTTTAGTACCTTGGTATTCCACTAGTGTAGTGGTAATTTTTGAAATATTCCTTCATGTTTGTAACCTCTAAATACATAGTGTAATTTTTTCCATTTTGGTCATATATGATGATTTTGTATTGTATTTTCTTATAATAAAGGTAAATGTGGATCCACCTCTTTATTAGATATTAAGTGCCAAACTATTAAACCATATGATGATATAGTTACTACATGAGATACATTATATTATATTTTGTATTAAACTATCTAGTTTATCCTAGTTGTGATTTATTATAGGTTATAACATTCCCAAACTCTAAAATGTTACTTTTATGTTTGTCACTTTCCATAGAATGTCCCTTTTTAAATGTTTTAAATCATTAGTGGTAAAATTTGTAAAATATTTGGGTTGGTAATAGATTCTCACATTGGTGGAGTGGGAACATGGTTAGTGGAATATTTTCCAAATATCTTTCTAATTTTAATCCGTTTATTCTTATTCAAATTTTAGTAAATAATTATTCATCTACAGAGAATTAGTGTATTTGGGGAACTTTAAATATGGTTTGGAGACCAACATAAATGATATATTTCTAATTTAACATTTCCATATTTCCTTTATAATAAAAAGAAATTAAACTACTGTGAAATGTGTTTATTTTTCTTGAATAAACCCTACATTATGAGGTTATACAAATTCTTTAGTTTTGAGCATTTTTTTCTGAAATATGATCTAGATCCTTTTACATTTACCATTTTTTGAAGAAGATGGGTATGTGTGGTACACTCATCCATTATATTGATGATGAAGTACCCAGTTTTGGTTATGGAATCTATGTTTCTTCATGAAATATAATTTAGTTTTCTTTTATAATTCATCTTGATTCGTGTTACTAATTTTTTCAGTGTGTATAACATGGTGCCCCCTAATATTTAGAATCGAGATGATAATTATGGAGTTCAACCTTATCTATGCATCGATCAAACTTCTTTACAATGTTTTTATAGTGTAAAAATTTAAATATTGGGGGTGAATTAATATAGCACTTACTCACTTTTAATTGTTAATTTTTTTGTTCTTATATTTATTTATTGATTTTGGGATAAATTACACTGAAATGTTTTTAAAATTGTAGTAGTAGTTCTTATCTCACAGTTAGTTCAAAAAATAGTGATAATCATACGGCACAACCATGTAAGGGGATAAATTTTTTTTCCAATTGTGTTCACATGGTTGGGGAACAATTTGTGTATCATGCCTCCAAGCTATGTCACTCCCCCAGGCTTGTTTATTATCATTAGAAAAGTTGGTAGATGGTTTACCAAACCATTCAACAAAATGATATAGAATACCAATATTGTTTAAAATATGTTTTCAACATTTATACATTGATAGATTTAATTCATTTGTCCTTTTATTGTACACACATTCAACCCCCAGTAATCCTATACATGAATTCTCTTTTATTCTCCCTTCTTATAGGGATTTTATAGAGAATCTCTTACTATTTTAATGAGGATTCTTGAAGAAAAGTTCATCCTAGTATATTACCATTTCCTCCAATATTTTCTATTTTGAATATTACCATATGTTGGAAAATAAAACCTAAAGTTTTGTGTTTTTTTATTATTTTTATTTGGTGTTCCTATGTTATAAGGGTCACGGTGAACAATTAAGGGGTTTTCTCCATTTTGTCAGAGATTAACATCATGGTTACTAAAAGAAATTTTTTTTGGAAGGATTATCTATGCATAAATATTAAAATTTAAAACCATGATTTTTTTTCATTTTCATGATATGTTTTTAAAATTTTAAGGTATATAATACACTTATATATTTATTTTCCCAAAATAATTTTTTTCACTCTTTGATTCCATTGGATATGAAAGGGTTTTATCATATTTAAACATTCAAAATATTTTTCATGTAATTGTGGACACATAGTGTTTAGTTAAATAATAGTGTGTATCATTATAATGGAATTATATATTCTCGGTAATTTTTTGATTCTCATACTAATTTAAAGTATTTAATTTCAAACTAATGGCTTATTTGGTTTCATCTAACGTTTTTATGTATTTTTCAATCATTTTATATATAATGATGATGTTTATGTTAACTTTTTTCAAATGAGATTTTATAAAATATTTTCTTAAATAATGTTACAAAGGCCTGGTTAGAACCTTATATATTGGTATTACTTATATAAATATACCCATGGAGTGATCACATTTCTTATAGATTTTGTAAAGATTATGAAATTTTATCTGTGAGTGGAAATGTTTTGTATATTGTTATTCATGATAAAATAAGGATTTATTAAATTAAGAGTTACAATAAATGAGGAGGAATTATGATTTACACCATTATTATATAAATTCTATGTTATATATTGATTTATCACCTCTACATCATGTCATGGGAAACTATGGGTAGCTAAGAGGTAAATCTAAGTGTGTGTAATTCACTAGATATGATCACTACTCAAACTAGTGACTTAAATATTGGATCACACACTACTTTTGTCATATTAACTCTTTTCCAAGCTCAGTACAATAAAACCAATTGTTATGCAGTTGAATCACATAAGGTAAAAATTAAATGGATTCTATATTTTTGTTTTCCAAGATTTTCTTGAGATCTCCTAGGCATTTTTAAGATGACCGAATTCAGAAAATTATATGATGATTTTAATTCTTATAAATTTATTTTAGTTGATTTATATTTATTTCATATTGATATTATATTACTATTTTTTATTGATTTTTTCATACTTTTTACCATTTCTCTCTCATTTATAAAAAGAATATTTTCCTTATACTTGTAATTATTTATTATAGTTGGAAGGTTTACCAAAGCTTAGACCCAATATTCTTTTCCTAAACCCATGAATTTATAATGTGTAAAAGTGTTTTTTCTTGTATAAAATTATCAATTTTATATAAAATGACTAATATATATTTTTAATTTTTATGAAAGAGGTGTATGGAGGATACCTATGGGGAATTTGATTCTTTTTCCTAGCATATTAGAGGATTAATATAGATTCATTTTATATATAGTAGGTGGTGTTTGTGATTGTGTTTGGATATTATTTTGGTGGTTACATTAAATGGAATATTTTTATTCACACTTTTAGTTAGGTAGTTATAGAATCTTTTTATAATTTGGTATTAATTGATATAGTATATATTTCTATGTTTTATTTTTCACTTTAGTCTCACTTAATTTGTATATTTTTTTTGATAAATGGTACTTTTTTTATGTTGAAATTATTTGGAATATTTATTTAGTTTTGTTTTTTATTATTTATTTAAATATTATGTATATTCCATTTTTTTTTACTATTATGGAATAATTTAATTAATTTTTGTGATCCTATGACATATGGAGTGTCTGTGACTAACTTTCGCGATAGATTCCTATCTTTTTTATTGTATTGTTCGTTGAAATATTTCTTGTTGATGTAAATTTTACTTCCCATAAAAGATTTTCCAACCCATTTTTTTTGGTAATGTGCATCATAACTTGTAATAGGCCGGCTCGATTACCTAGATTAGGGGTATACTGGGTTGGTTCAAGGCACAAATGATTTATCTAAAGAATCCTTAAACAGAAGTTATAGTCAATAATAAATTTTAATGTATTGTAAGAAGTTGATGATATCATATACTTTCCAAAAAATGGTGATAAAATATTAAATATTATTGAGATGGTATATCTTTAGAAGTTATATTTTTTATCATTATTTCATCATTCCAGAATAGGAAATCATTATCCAATTACCTCCATTTTCAATAAAAATGGATCAAATAGTCTGAAGCTCCAAACCTATATAAGTACTTGTCTAAAAAACACCTCACAATAAACTCTAATCCCCAATAAAAATTCATCCGTTTTTACCATACATGAATTCATACAAAATTATGGAAATTCACTCAAATTTTATCTCTAGAATCATCAGTAACTCAAGTGTTAACTCTTGAAAACCATGCTCTCAAACCAAAATGATATTTTAAATGTTCATTACAACTAGGGATTCCTTGATGTTTGCCTCCCTTTTATCAAACCTCATAATATATTAATTAGGAATTTTGTTTGTTTATATGGGGTTTTTCCCATAATTTCCCCATCCTCATGGAGTGTGTTTCTTTAATAAATATAAATAATACCTAATTTTTTGATTTTTAATCATGAGAGGTGGGGTAATTTCTTGGGGAATGGGGAGTTTTATTTTAATGTAACAGTTTTAGAGATAAAGATTGAAGATGGTGAAGCACCAAGTGTTTGATTGGGTGTAGGCTATGGGGTAATAGTTCTCTCTATGTGAGTATTATATCATTTAGATTGTGATAATTTAGGTTTCTATTAGGATTTTCACTTGGGTATGGGTTTAGTTTTCAGAGTTTTTTTGGATTTAATGGGAGTATTAATTTTGGGGAAATGGATTAAGGTAGATGGTGATGAAGAACAATGGTATGTAGTTCATAGAGAGGTGCAACACTTCACATAAACCTAGGTGGATGGTGGAGAATGGGTTAAATGGATTGAAAGTAGGATTTGGGAAGGATTTATGGGTGTTTTTTGAGGATGGGTTGATGGTACTAGGTATAATAGTGATTGGGGTTATTGTTTTGGAAACAAGGTGATGAGAAGGTCTATAAACTTTTTAGAATTAAAATTAAACGATATGAGATATCATATTTGATCTTAATGAGACAATAAATAACTAATCAGGGAGATTCTAGAACTTGATAGTCTAATATGTAGGAGGTATCGAGCAGGGGAGGAAAAAAGTCATGAAAATGACATTGGATTTAAACCATATATTTATAGATTTTAGAATTGTTGTAGTGTTGACTCATAGAATGTGGGATAACATGATTAAAATTTTTAGATCAATTTATTAAGAAATGATAATAGTCATCACCATTTTATTGTGGATTAGAACAATATAATACAACCTATCTTAATATTTCCTTCATTATTACCTTATGTGGTTTGATCCCTATAATATGATGTATAGATGCAAAAATATAAAAAATAGAGGACTCTTTAATATTCATTGTAATAGGGAACTATGATGTGTGGCCTTGTACTATACTATGTCAAATAATTTTAAATTTCTAAGACTCCATATTGGTGATATTGTATGAAGACTGTGTAGTAGCCCTCTCAGATTTTATAGGAGACCAAATTTCTATTTTTTTCATTAACTACCCCTATGTGGTATGGTAGTGTAATTACATCATGGGGAAAAAATAATTTATAAGATGCCTAATTTTTTATTTCATGATTCTTTATATTCTATGGTGAAAAATTTTATACTATGTCATGGAAGAACCCACCGTTAAAAATTTTATTCAATTTTTATAGCCAACTTCTTTCAATTTTTTCACATAATTCTTTATTTCTTTCATCATATTTTTAGGAAGATTTTACATTCCCATTGGGGTATTGTGAGAGAACATGTCGTTTTCATTATAAATGAAACTAATATCTTAAAGACATATACTATAATGAAAATGAAAAATGAAAAATAAAACATTTATGGGATGCATAATTGTTATAAATTTAATGAAAGTTAAAATATTTACATTCCAGGGAATCTCAATAAAAATCTTGTGAAATTATATTCCCCACATGATAGTTTTTGATGTATTACATGAGATAGTTTCCACTCACATTGATGATTGTAACTCGGGACTTTTTGATCTCTACAACTCTCTATGGGAACACCTGTATAATAAAAAACAATCCCAAACATCTTGAACATAGTTTACCTAAATACAATTATCACAAGGCATTAAATAAAAATCATTTGTCTCCCAGATAAAGACCATTCTTAATGACATGTCAGTATTTCCATTTCCTTGTATTATCTTTATAAATTTCATATTTGGAATAAACATCCCATTGGATAACTTCAAGCTCATCCAACTAGAATAATCTATTTCTTATAGATTTTTATTCCTTACAATTAACAACCATGATAACCGAATACTATTAGAAGGAGAGATCCATCAGAAAATATATTTTTTCCCATTAATAATCCAGAAAAAAATTATCCCCAATAACATCTTTTAGTCTTTTTTGTTACACTATAAAACATCATCAAGTATCATCGACCCATCCTTGTGACATGACATGTTGATACTATTTAAAATATCATTTAGCTCCCAATTCAAAAGTTTCACTAGTCTATATTTTTTTAGATTATACAGGGTTATCATGTCATAATAAACCTTTCTCTTCTATATTTCCTGTCTCAAGAGATTTTGATCACTAATCATTGTCTTGAACACTCCAAATCAAGAAAATATGTTATTGTTCAAGAATTTAGTTACTATGTTCACAATATTAGAAAAATTGGGTTTGGATTTAACCCACCTTGACTCATAATAAACATATAAAATGTATTTATCACTATATGAGTTGGGGAAAGGAACCCAAAATGTTATAAAACATAAATAAATAATATCAACATAAATGATCATGTTTTGTGTCATTTTATAATTTTTTAGTATTTTTTATTAATAAAAAATGGCCCCACTGCCATAAAGATTGTCAAATATCATAGTATTGATGGATTGAAAAATAAAATTTGGACAATTTTGGCCATGGTTTGTTCTATTCTAGGGTGTACATTGGTTGGAAAGGAATAGGAAAACCCCAACACACATTCAATTTTACTCTCATTCACTCACATATGAATTTCTATATCTCCGTATTACATGAATTCTTGTGAATTATCCCAAAAAGTATTGTGCAGTTCAGCTATAAATATTTCTCGCATTAGTAAAAGAAATAAAGGTAAATAGTCTATATTTATGGATAAATAATGTTTTCAATGAACCATGGTCTAGTATCAAACACCATAGTGAATAAATGTAAATCATATAAATTTTATTACCTCTCCACTTCCCTTGTTCTATAATATTTGGAAATCCAATTCTCAGAATATGCTTTTAAAAAACACTTTCCAAACCCATTTTATCCTTAATATCAATATAAACCATATTTATTAAAATAATCCACTCTATTGAGTTGATAATTTCATCCTTCATCATAAAAAAATATTCCATTATTGCATGATCAGTGTGCACCATCCATTTAGAGAGAAAAAGATCAACTCTAAACTCATGAAAAAATACCACTTAAAGTAACTACTTATCTGTGGTGGTGTAATTGTGTTGAAATTCCATCAAGGTCTTACTAAAATTGTAATTTGTTGTTAAAATTTTATCCATCCTCTATCCAAGAACATATCTCATTAGGTAATCTCATTATTTATACAACAATTCAAATAGATCTTACCAATTAGGGGGAAACACAATAGGGGAAGCGATCAAACTTATCTTTGGATTCATGGAATCAAAATTTAGTTTCTCATAAAATTTGAATTCAAAATATTTTACTAATATGTGAGTGAGGGGTTGATCTATTATTGAGAAATACAAGACAAATATAGGATAAAAGTAGAACAAAAAAAGTGGTTTCAATCTTTATCACTTTTTTGGCCATCTAATATCATAAATAAACTTTATTTTAGAAGTATATAATTAAATTATTATTTTTATGTTGGGTTTCCATGAACTATGTCATTTTTATTTTTAAATGAAATTTATCCCAATTAGAAATAGGTTATACCACTCTAAATATTTTTAGAACCAAGTTAATATTCAACAGTCATACTCTTAATGGTTTACTATATTATGAAATTTCATCCATGAAAAGATCAAGGAAATCCTCTTTTATCTAAAAAAAATGTAGTACATGAACATTTAGAATTATTTGAATTAATTACAATTATTAAAGGACATTCCTAAATATACAATTCTTTAGTAGGTTCTTGAAAATGTCATATTTTATTGGTCCGTAGATGCTATGAAATTTTTTATTTATCCTAAATAACCATCTAATGAACAATAGTATTGATTCGTGGTATGTGTCTCTAACATATAATCAATAAATATATATGGAAAATGATATGTCATTGTGGAATAACTAATCATCTAATAATTCTCATAGTCTCTCTATATTTTCACTATTTGGGAGGAAATCTGCTCATCATCCCACTTCAAAATCAGAATCCCTACTTTCTTCGGAACAACCTAAAATAGGATCAACCATTTGATATATAAAATTGGGTAAATTATTTTGGAATAAAGTAACATCGGCACCTCAATATTCATTACCTCCTTCATAAGTGGAGTTAACCTCTATTGGTGTTATAAGAATCTGGTTTTTCACTCAAGTATGGATCCTTTATATTTTTAGTCTTAATCTTCACATAAGACCTAATATAGATGCCTAATGGGTTAGTAAAGGTCTTAGGGGTGTCTAGGGAATGTTCAAAACTTGGATCCCATCTTTTTGGGGAAACTGGCCTAGTCACATGGTTGGCGCACAATTTGCCTACTATGCAAATTGGGTTTTTCTTGATAGAGCCACCTTGCACGATTCACAAATGATCGTCCGACCTAACCATGAAATGTGACCTTATACCTAGAAAACATCACATAGTTTTTCAAACCATCCAGAAAAACCATGCACATGCCATTTTTTGGGTAATTTTATAAAATTTCTCTTAATGATCTATTAATCTCCCTCCTTCCCTAGTCTAAGATTATGCAGGAATTATGTCCATGGCTCTCATTTTTGAGATTTTTGAAGGCCAAATATAGGGATTCAAAGTTATCCATCATTAAAGATCTGATCAATCTTCTATTCATCACATAGGATGTGTATTGGTAAGTACTCAAGTCATCTTGATCCATTCTCCTTCTCTTTTACTGTCGACTGAGTTATTGAAGTATGAGCACTTTTCTCCTTTTTGTAGATCTACATTGATTCAAGCCAAATCAAGGGCCAATACTTAATTAGGATAGTCCTACCATCCTAATGTGGGTAGTCTATAAATCAACCCTAAAGTTAATTGATTTTGGATTTGTCCTGTGGGGCCCACCGATTTTTTCAAGTGCCATTTCTTAAATTTATATGTCATGATTATACTCATTAGAACCATATAGTTATCCTATTTCCAAATATATGATTATTTGTTTTCCATTACAACCAAAAATCAATACTTTCCATGTTTAAGGTTATGTCATATTTGGGTTTTTAGTGTTTTGACATGTTTGAGCCTCCATTCAGGTGTGCCTTTACTTGACCTTCCTAAAGGTAAGCTCTCCTATAATAAATAGGTTGAATTAAATTATGAATTACATAATGGAAAGTACCATGTATTTAATGTCCTGAAATTTTCCTATATATTTTTTATTATATGGAATTATTTCGAGACCATGAAATTTGATGGTATGTAATTCCAAGGCTCAAAGTGCCCGAAATGATCCATTGAAAAATGTTAAGCTTTAAATAACGTGGGTGTTAAGTTTTCATGAAAAAGTGGAATTACTCTTAAATGGCTACCTAGATCAAAAATCTTAGGGCACCTTTGCGTTCAAGATGGCGGGTTTACCCTAGGCGCGACTTAAGTTTTGTCGGCGTAGGCGTCTAGTGAGAAAACATTAAAATGGAATAACTGTAAATAAAATAATCAAATAAAATTATTTTATTTTTGAAATTCTTACAACTCATGAACAGTGAATCAGATTAAAAATTCAAGACCACCACTGAACTCATGAGAGTATGATTTCATTAGGAAGACCCTAACATTGGCCGATGCGGGCCAACAGTGGAAGTTAGATTTTGGCTGTAAATAAAATAATCAACTAACAATTATTTTAATGTTAAATTATTTAACTTATAAACAGTAACTCAGATTGAAAATCTGAGAGTACAATTGAATTTTTAGGGTCGTGTTTCCCTTAGGCGGAGCCTAACCTCGACCAGCGCGGGTCTATGGTGACTGTTAATAACTTTTTGATCTTTTTTTAATGTACGTTCAGTAAATGTGAAAGATTGATTTTCTATCTTTTGAACCATCACTTAGATCGAAAATATGAGGGCACCGTTGAATTCATAATGTTAGTATTCAAGTATAAATGACTTAACATCAGCCGACAAGGGCCGAGAGGAAAAGTTATTTTTCAAACTTTTTGAGAAAAATAATAAAATAATTTAAATTAATGTTTTATTTTATTTCTCCCTTTGGAGTAGCTGACGGAGATGCTACAGGGAAACTACAGGGCAGACACAGGGCGGTGACGATGCACATCAATGAGGCTCATTAATTCTCATTAAATTCCTAATGTAACAATGCTTTAATGACGAGTATCATTGACGCTGTTTGAACCTATAGAAGAGACTCCACATCATTATAGGAACGTAGCGACAAGCTTCTATTTATAATTAGAAGTGATGAGTTGATATGGATTAAATAAATTGGAGGATTCTCTAGAGAACTACTAACGGACTTCCACCCCAGCGAATAATGAAGAACATTGGTGAGACTTCTCCTTCTTCAACGCCTTTTGAATATCGGAATTGAGAAGCGACATCGACGTCTTAACCTCTCAAGAATGAATGTGGGGAAACGAACTTCAAGAGGTATGGGTTTTTAATCTATTTTCCTTCCCGTCCATTTCTAAACGACAAACACGGATTAACCCACAATCAGGTTAATACAAAAATCGTGCGTTATAACTGAAGGGTGACTTTTTTTTGGGATGTTTATTCGGGTGTTCAAATCATGGAATGTAATGATTGAATAAAGGCTCCCCAAACCTCCCCCATCTTTAAGACTTCTAATGCGAAGGGTGCGGGCCGACATAAACAAAGTCTTAGACCCCTCTTTTTGTGCACTCATGGTGCACATTTTGTTTAAAATGTTGACAAGGCTTGTTAGAGGGCTTCACTGTAAAGGCATCCTCACCTAGAGATCGTTGGCGCAAGTGACGGACCACCAGAGCGCGTCCGGTGGCCCACCGAAGATTCTACAGGTGCAAAGGTGCTGACAGTGACACCACATGGCAGCGTTGGTGGCACGCTCCAACCGCGTGCTAGATGGAGGAGCAGGCCGCCAACCATACTAGTGGCTAGGTGAAGCGACGTGCCCCAGCGGCGCGCTGGTGGGGTGGAAGCCACATCCGACCGGTCCGGGGCATTGGAGATCCACGACGCCAACATGGTGTCATGTTGACCGGGGTCAACTGTAACACCCGAGACTTTTATGTTATAAATTATCAAAGGAATCTTTTTCTACACAACACTTGCTTGACTTGCTTTACACGCAATCGCGACCTTCCTCGATAAGCTTGCGTCGTACGCAATACCGAGTTTCACTAAACAACAATATGCTATTAAAACTAGCCGTTATGAATAGTAATAACCACTTTTTGAAATTTTATAAATTTTATTTTTCAAAATGGACTTCATTTTTGGACTCAGAATATCGAAATTAGCCTAGGGTGAAATTTTGGTATTTTTCTGAAAACTTTCAATTTTTGATGAATAGTGAAACCACTAAGTGGTAGGTTAAAAAACTGAATTTTGCATAAAACTTAATTTTACCGCTTCTGTGAATGGAATTTCGAAAATCCGAGAGACACGGTTAATATCAAGGACTAAAATGTGGTTCAATGAGATAAAAATAATTTTTTGGTGAATAGTAACTTTTTACTTTTTTTACCGCGGTTAATAGTAAATAGGGTAACTAAGGGTAAATATGATATTAATATTACCCTAACACATGTCCTAATTCTATTGGACATGTGTAATTCGACCAAAAACAAACTTAGGAATAAAATATGACCATTTAGGCCCACTTGGATTAGATTAGGACATTTATTATTAATTTATTTAAAGAAGGGTTAAAATAGTTAAAATCAAAGTTTAATAAGTAAATCATTTTTAATATGGGGTTATACATAAGATAAATTCGATTGTAAATATTCATTAGAAAGCTAAAAAGATTTCCTACATGATGATATTTTATTTGTAATTTTTAGACATCAAATAATGTAATTTATTTATGACACAACGATGATGCAGTAATTATCTTATTAATGAAATATTGACATAATTGATGTTATAAACACCAAAATAAATGTAATTTGAGACTTTTTAAGAATTACACTAATTTTATAGGTTAATATGACATATTAGTGTTGATTTAATCAACTTGGTTCGAACATTTAATTCTGTTATGACTTTCACAAAAATCATATATCAAATAGTGTCAAAATTGACACAAAATAGTTTTTAAATCAAATGTTATATTATTAAATGTTATTTTATTCATAAAAATCTAAGGTTCGGCCAAATGACTTAGATAAGGATATATATATTAATAATAAACAATTTGGGGTTCGTTTGGCATGTTATAGTAAGTGTATTAACCATATAGTGAAAGAAAACAAAAAGACATGGTAAAAGTTAAATTATTTAACTTAATGTTAAATCTAAATGATAAGGATAAAATAGGAACCTAAACTTGTCTAAATTCTATTGGATGAGAGGATTTCGACCCTTCCCCACCTTAGCTTCGAAATAAGACCCTTTGGAACCATTATAAACCGATTTTGACTTTAATATAAAATAATATTTTGAGATATTCCTAAGGTGCCCCTCTCCTCCCTTATAAAAGG
Source organism: Viscum album (assembly GCA_963277665.1). NCBI lineage: Eukaryota > Viridiplantae > Streptophyta > Magnoliopsida > Santalales > Viscaceae > Viscum > Viscum album. The sequence continues at coordinate 436,593,126 of OY728142.1, read as the reverse complement.
GCACCTCCTCCCCCTCCTCCTCACACCAAATTGAGCACTCAAGCTCGGCCAAACCCTGCCATTTTCTCCTCTCCACTTCCCTAGAATAATCCTAGAGGTCCTGGTCTTCTCCAAAGACCAATCTTATTTCCTTAAGTGGAGGATTCAAAGAGGCGTTCCAAAGAAGAGGTAATATCCATTACCGATCTTTTCAATTTCTTTCTTCTTCAACTTTTTCTTCTTTAGTTGTTTCATGATAAAGTAATAACATCAGTATTACATACATACTGGTATGTTATTATAAATATGAAACAACCCTAATTCACCTTCTATCCATCCTACGGAAAAATGAAATCACCACGCGTGCGTACGTACGGAATACCGTCTCCACGCCGTGGTGTAATCTATTTTCCACCATCACCTTACAAGGATGGGTATAATGGTGTAATGAGTAACTAAATATGATTATTATGAAGTAATATTGATACTGAAATAATATATATATACTCCAATACAATTCCACGATCATAGGAACGATATCATCACTCGTGCGTACGTACGGAATACCGTCTCCACGATGTGATGCGACTCGTTCTACATGATCTTAATTTCATAATGATTATATAAATGAATTGAATAAATGAATATGGTATATACTACACTAATACCATTCTGAAAATGAATTATCTATAACCTAAAGATAAGAATAAGAATTTATTCGACAAAACACGCATAAGAACAAAAAGTTATAAAGACCCGAGTAACAAGTAACAATGAAATATTACTAACAAGAAGCTAATAATATGACCATATATGATATCATATAAATATGTATGATTCTGGAATAAGTCAATAACATTATTTAAACCATTATACAGGAGCTTCGGACACGTACAAAGCTAATCGGACCTAAGGTAAGGGAAATATCACAATCTCATTTTTATCCGAGATTGTTTATTCGTAAGTATTTACTGGGGTGTATTTTATCATCCACATCCATGTTCCCTCAATATGTAATATTGTTTCCATCCACTTTCAATAGTTTAAATCCAATTTTACCCTTCGGTGAGTTTTTAGTAAAGAATATGAAAGGAATCTTTTGTCATTTTTCCGTACGAGGTACTTTTTGACTTTTCCGACAAAAGTACGAAGAATGTTTTTTTTAACTTATACGGCATGAATGGATTTTTAAAACATTACTTCAAAGAAGCTTCCTTTACAAGTTTTCAAGTTTATTTTTAATCAACTTCTTTTATTTTAAAGTTGTATGACATGTTATGAAAGGAAAAATGTTTTTGAAGAAGAAAGGATATTTTCCTCAAGAATTCAATTCAAGTGTTTTATCAAAATTATTTTCCATCTAAGATAATAAAGGGTTCTGTTTCTATCCATATTTTTACATTGGTTTGACTATGTTGTGATGGAATTATGTTTATGAATTCCTTTATCTTATATGAATTGATTTATGATGTTTCAAGAATCCCATTTTTGTTTCATGTGTTATGCGATGATGTATGTTTTATGATTATGTGGCACACATAAGAAAGGATTCATTATAAGATGGGTGGGACCTATATCTCCCTCCAATGCATTGGGTAAAGATTTTATATCTCATGAGATAGACATGGCTGGAACGGAAGGTTATTTCGGTTCAGTGAAACAGGACTGAAACGAGGATTACTCGATTCAGAAAGGGACTTTGTCCACTAAGATAGTCTTGGCAATGAGTCATGACTAACAAGAAATGATTTTCCATGATTATGTGTGCATGCCACAAAGTTTCAAGTTTTATGTTATGATTATGGGGATCTCATTTTCACTTCTATGAATTCTTCCATGATAAGATATTATGATCTCTTTTGCAGGTTTTGATTTTCAAAAAGATATGATATGATTTTTATTTCCTTTATTTGCCCTTGCTGAGCATTTGAGCTCACCCTTTTATGTTTTCTTTTCCCCAGGTCAGGAAGATGGATATTAAGTAGAATATGCTAAAAGGGACCCTAGATATGATGAAATAAATGGGAGACACTGTAGAAGATTTATGAACCAGTTGTTTATGTTTCCCAGTTTCTAAAGACACTATACCTATACGGTCCTTTGTGGTTTTGTCATATGTTGTAATAAGTGTGCTTCAATTTTGAAGTATTAACAATGTATGTAAAGTATGGGTCGTTAGAGTTGGTATCAGAGGAAAGGTATAGTCAACCTTTGGAAACTAGGATGTGAAAGCCTTAGTAAGAACCCTAAGGATAAGTCTAAGCATAGTACACAATCTTAGTGTTTTAGAAATGGCCTTGAATAACCTAGGATAAGACCATAAGCATGAAAATTTTATTCTTGAATTATGTGGTTTCCTATTATAATTAGTGTTGCTCACACTATTCTTCTTGGTTTTAGTCAATGGCTGGAACCCGAAGGAACCGTGTTAATACGGAATGCGATGGGCAATGCAATGATTGTCCCCCTGAGCAACCAAACGATATGGGAGCTAGAATGCAAAATCTTGTAGCCATGCTCACACAACTTTCTCAAGCTATGAATCATGCAGGATTTCCAAACGAGCAAAGGAGGGAGCAACATTCTGTTGAATCCTTCATGAGGCAGCGTCCACCTTCTTTCAGCGGGTCTACTGATCCATTAGTTGCTGAACAATGGATTAGTACTATTGAAAAGATATTTTCAGTTCTTCAATGTTCTGAGCATGATAAAGTCATCCTAGCAGTGTACCGTTTGGAAGGAGATGCTGATCAATGGTGGAATCTTGTTAAGAATACGAGGCAAAGGGATGAAATTGAGTCTATGGAATGGGACGAGTTCAAGAACTTATTTTTCAATAAGTACTTCCCTCGTATTCTCCGAACAAAGATGGAGAAAGAGTTTCTTGAACTGAAGCAAAGGGATGATGAATCTGTTGGTACCTATGAAGCAAATTTTACAAGACTTGCAAGGTATGCTTCTGGTATTATTATCCAACCTGAGAGTAAGATCGATCGATTCTTTAGTGGCTTAAAACCAAGTCTTCGAAGGGCGTTATCCATAAGGGACTTCAATAGCTACGAGGAAATCGTTCGATGTGCTCTCAAAGTCGAGATGGAGATTGGAGTAACCCATCAGTCACATGGGTTTGATAAGAAGAGGAAGATGGAATTCAAAGGAAACTCTAAAGAGCACACTGAAAAGAAGATGAACTTTCCATTATGCTCAAAGTGTGGAAAGAAACATGGAGGGAGTTGTCTTAAAGGGACAAGTAAATGTTTTAAATGTGGAAAGGAAGGCCATCGGGCATTTGAATGCCGTGATAATGGGAAGAAGATGTCTAATGATTCAAACAAAAGGGATACACAGAATGATCCTACTACACTTCAATGTTTCAAGTGCAAGGAGATGGGGCATTATGCCAATCAATGCCCAAATCCAAGGGTTGATGATGATGGTCGACGTCAACAAAATCTCAAGGCTAAAGACAAAGGAAAGTCACATGCAATTTCTATCAGCGATGTGGAGTACGATAACGAAGTGGTGAAAGGTACACTTACCGTCCACTCTAAAGTAGCAAATGTTTTATTTGATTCTGGATCCACCCACTCTTTTATTTCTAAAGAATTTTCTAAGGGTATCACCGTATTACCTCAACAATTAGATGTTGAGTTATCTGTGACAACACCTAATGGCACATCAGTCGCATCAAAAGTTTATAATTCTTCTCCGATCGAAGTTTGTGGGAAAGTGCTTCCTACAAATCTTGTGATCCTTCCTTTAGTGGAATTTGATGTGATTCTTGGCATGGATTGGCTTTCTCTACATGGAGCTCATATCAATTGCCAAAGAAGGGAAGTCACATTTCATATTCCAGATCAATCTACGATCGTCTATCAATGCAAGGATGAACATAACCTTCCAGTGGAAATTTCTTCCATCTTATGGGTATTGATTCCACTAAATGAAGGTTATTTATCTCAAATGGTTGGTGAGAAACTCACGATTAAGAATATGCCCATTGTACGGGAGTTTGATGATGTCTTTCCGGAGGAATTGCCCGGTCTTCCACCAAATCGTGAAGTTGAGTTTTCAATAGAACTCGTACCGGGTGCTTTGCCTATTTCAAAGACACCTTATAGAATGGCCCCAATTGAGTTGCAGGAATTAAAGAAGCAACTCCAAGAGAATCTTGATAAGGGATTCATACGCCCTAGTGCGTCACCTTGGGGAGCACCAGTTCTATTTGTTAAGAAGAAAGATGGATCAATGAGACTCTGCATTGATTATCGAGAACTTAACAAGATCACTATCAAGAACAAATATCCTCTCCCACGCATTGATGACTTATTTGACCAACTACGCGGAGCTCAATACTTTTCCAAGATTGATCTTCGTTCAGGGTATCATCAATTAAGGGTCAAAAGGGAGGATATACCAAAGACGGCTTTCCGTACAAGGTATGGACACTATGAATTTATAGTGATGCCATTTGGTCTTACTAATGCCCCTGCTATCTTCATGGATCTAATGAATAGAGTCTTTAGAGACTATCTTGATCAATTTGTGGTAGTCTTTATAGACGATATTCTTGTCTATTCAAAGAGAAAGGAAGAGCATGAAGATCACTTGATAATTATATTGAAGACCCCGAGAAAGGAGAAGCTTTATGCCAAATTTACCAAGTGTGAATTTTGGCTTCAAAAAGTTGCATTTTTGGGTCATATAATCTCAAAAGAGGGGATATCTGTGGATCCAGCAAAAACAGAGGTTATCGAAAGATGGTCGAGACCAACCACAGTAACTGAGATCCGAAGTTTTCTTGGTTTGGCTGGATATTATCGACATTTTGTAAAAGATTTTTCACGATTATCTAATCCACTCACCAAGTTGACTCGGAAAGGAGTTAAGTTTGTCTGGACAGAGGAATGTGAAGAGAATTTCAAGGAGTTGAAAAGAAGGTTATCCAGTGCACCTGTGCTCACACTGCCTTGTAGTGGAGAAAGGTTTGTGATCTACAGTGATGCATCCAAGAAGGGATTGGGGTGTGTTCTTATGCAAAATGATATGGTGATAGCTTATGCCTCACGACAGTTGAAAATCCATGAGCAAAATTACCCAACACATGATTTGGAGTTGGCTGCGGTAATCTTTGCATTAAAGATTTGGAGGCATTACCTTTATGGTGAAAGGTGTGATATCTATACTGATCATAAAAGTTTAAAGTATATTTTCACACAAAAGGAGTTGAACATGCGTCAAAGAAGATGGTTGGAGCTGATTAAGGATTACGACTGCTCAATCCATTACCACCCTGGGAAAGCAAACAAGGTGGCAGATGCATTAAGTTGACAAGACCATGCTAGTTTATCCATGATGAGGATCACAAAAGATCCAATATTTATGGATTTACAAAGGATGGATCTTGGAATTATAATGAAAGGGGAAAAATCTTATCTTTCTCAAATGAATGTTCAACCATCTATACAAGTAAAGATTAAAGAGGCACAGAAAGAAGATGTCGAGTTACAAAAGAAGGTGAGAAATGTTCCTGAATTCAACCTTGATTGTGATGGGATAATAAAGTTCAGGAATCGGGTTTGCGTTCCTCCCATCCCTGAATTAAAGAAGGAGCTGCTGGATGAGGCTCATAGTTCTTCATTCTCTATTCATCCTGGAAGCACGAAGATGTATAGGGACCTGAAAGAGTACTTCTGGTGGGATGGCATGAAAAGGGATGTTGCTGAATTTGTCTCTCGATGCTTGGTTTGTCAACAAGTTAAAGCTGAGAGACAGAAGTCTAAGGGGATGTTACAACCATTACCCATACCCGAATGGAAATGGGAAAACATCACTATGGACTTTGTCACAGGACTTCCTAAAACATCCAAAGGCAATAATGCTATCTGGGTCATAGTTGATCGTCTTACAAAGTCTGCCCACTTCATTCCTATTAGAGAGGATTTCTCTCTAGATCAGCTTGCCAGGATATATGTAAAGGAAGTGGTAAGATTACATGGAGTACCACTTTCTATTATATCTGATCGGGATCCGAGATTTACCTCGAAGTTCTGGCGAAGTCTTCAGCATACTCTGGATACAGAGTTGAGTTTCAGCACTGCTTATCATCCCCAGACAGACGGTCAATCTGAGAGAACAATTCAAACCCTTGAAGACATGTTGAGAGCTTGCTCTATGGATTTCAAAGGAGGTTGGGATCAACACCTACCTTTGGTAGAATTTTCTTATAATAATAGCTTTCACTCCAGTATTCAGATGGCTCCTTATGAAGCTCTCTATGGAAAGAAATGCAGGACTCCAACTTGCTGGGATGAAGTTGGGGAAAGAAAGCTATTAGGACCTGATCTCGTTGATGAAATGGCAGAAAAGGTCAGATCTATTCAACAACACATAAGAGCAGCTCAGAGTCGACAGAAAAGCTATGCCGACAACCGAAGAAAAGACCTAGAGTTTGAAGTGGGTGATAAAGTGTTCTTACGAATATCTCCCTGGAAGAGGGTTATGAGATTTGGAAAGAAGGGGAAGTTGAGCCCTAGATATATCGGTCCTTTCGAAATACTGGATCGTGTTGGGAAGGTAGCTTACCGATTGGCGCTTCCACCGAATCTCTCTCAAGTTCACGATGTGTTCCATGTATCTCTCCTGAGAAAGTACATACCAGATCCTTCACATGTACTCAGCTCAGAAGTTGTACCGCTGGAGCAAGATCTTTCTTATGAAGAACAACCGATAGAGATTCTGGATCGTAGCGAAAAAGTCCTACGAAACAAGACCACTCGCTTGGTGAAAGTTTTATGGAGGAACCACCAACTTGAAGAAGCTACATGGGAGCTTGAGGAAATGATGAGGGAGAAGTATCCTCATCTGTTTGTTACAAAGTGATGAATTTCGAGGGCGAAATTCTTTTTAAGGGGGGTAGAATGTAACACCCGAGACTTTTATGTTATAAATTATCAAAGGAATCTTTTTCTACACAACACTTGCTTGACTTGCTTTACACGCAATCGCGACCTTTCTCGATAAGCTTGCGTCGTACGCAATACCGAGTTTCACTAAACAACAATATGCTATTAAAACTAGCCGTTATGAATAGTAATAACCACTTTTTGAAATTTTATAAATTTTATTTTTCAAAATGGACTTCATTTTTGGACTCAGAATATCGAAATTAGCCTAGGGTGAAATTTTGGTATTTTTCTGAAAACTTTCAATTTTTGATGAATAGTGAAACCACTAAGTGGTAGGTTAAAAAACTGAATTTTGCATAAAACTTAATTTTACCGCTTCTGTGAATGGAATTTCGAAAATCCGAGAGACACGGTTAATATCAAGGACTAAAATGTGGTTCAATGAGATAAAAATAATTTTTTGGTGAATAGTAACTTTTTACTTTTTTTACCGCGGTTAATAGTAAATAGGGTAACTAAGGGTAAATATGATATTAATATTACCCTAACACATGTCCTAATTCTATTGGACAAGTGTAATTCGACCAAAAACAAACTTAGGAATAAAATATGACCATTTAGGCCCACTTGGATTAGATTAGGACATTTATTATTAATTTATTTAAAGAAAGGTTAAAATAGTTAAAATCAAAGTTTAATAAGTAAATCATTTTTAATATGGGGTTATCCATAAGATAAATTAGATTGTAAATATTCATTAGAAATCTAAAAAGATTTCCTACATGATGATATTTTATTTGTAATTTTTAGACATCAAATAATGTAATTTATTTATGACACAACGATGATGCAGTAATTATCTTATTAATGAAATATTGACATAATTGATGTTATAAACACCAAAATAAATGTAATTTGAGACTTTTTATGAATTACACTAATTTTCTAGGTTAATATGACATATTAGTGTTGATTTAATCAACTTCGTTCGAACATTTAATTCTGTTATGACTTTCACAAAAATCATATATCAAATAGTGTCAAAATTGACACAAAATAGTTTTTAAATCAAATGTTATATTATTAATTGTTATTTTATTCCTAAAAATCTATGGTTCGGCCAAATGACTTAGATAAGGATATATATATTAATAATAAACAATTTGGGGTTCTTTTGGCATGTTATAGTAAGTGTATTAACCATATAGTGAAAGAAAACAAAAAGACATGGTAAAAGTTAAATTATTTAACTTAATGTTAAATCTAAATGATAAGGATAAAATAGGAACCTAAACTTGTCTAAATTCTATTGGATGAGAGTATTTCGACCCTTCCCCACCTTAGCTTCGAAATAAGACCCTTTGGAACCATTATAAACCGATTTTGACTTTAATATAAAATAATATTTTGAGATATTCCTAAGGTGCCCCTCTCCTCCCTTATAAAAGGGCACCTCCTCCCCCTCCTCCTCACACCAAATTGAGCACTCAAGCTCGGCCAACCCCTGCCATTTTCTCCTCTCCACTTCCCTAGAATAATCCTAGAGGTCCTGGTCTTCTCCAAAGACCAATCTTATTTCCTTAAGTGGAGGATTCAAAGAGGCGTTCCAAAGAAGAGGTAATATCCATTACCGATCTTTTCAATTTCTTTCTTCTTCAACTTTTTCTTCTTTAGTTGTTTCATGATAAAGTAATAACATCAGTATTACATACATACTGGTATGTTATTATAAATATGAAACAACCCTAATTCACCTTCTATCCATCCTACGGAAAAATGAAATCACCACGCGTGCGTACGTACGGAATACCGTCTCCACGCCGTGGTGTAATCTATTTTCCACCATCACCTTACAAGGATGGGTATAATGGTGTAATGAGTAACTACATATGATTATTATGAAGTAATATTGATACTGAAATAATATATATATACTCCAATACAATTCCACGATCATAGGAACGATATCATCACTCGTGCGTACGTACGGAATACCGTCTCCACGATGTGATGCGACTCGTTCTACATGATCTTAATTTCATAATGATTATATAAATGAATTGAATAAATGAATATGGTATATACTACACTAATACCATTCTGAAAATGAATTATCTATAACCTAAAGATAAGAATAAGAATTTATTCGACAAAACACGCATAAGAACAAAAAGTTATAAAGACCCGAGTAACAAGTAACAATGAAATATTACTAACAAGAAGCTAATAATATGACCATATATGATATCATATAAATATGTATGATTCTGGAATAAGTCAATAACATTATTTAAACCATTATACAGGAGCTTCGGACACGTACAAAGCTAATCGGACCTAAGGTAAGGGAAATATCACAATCTCATTTTTATCCGAGATTGTTTATTCGTAAGTATTTACTGGGGTGTATTTTATCATCCACATCCATGTTCCCTCAATATGTAATATTGTTTCCATCCACTTGCAATAGTTTAAATCCAATTTTACCCTTCGGTGAGTTTTTAGTAAAGAATATGAAAGGAATCTTTTGTCATTTTTCCGTACGAGGTACTTTTTGACTTTTCCGACAAAAGTACGAAGAATGTTTTTTTAACTTATACGGCATGAATGGATTTTTAAAACATTACTTCAAAGAAGCTTCCTTTACAAGTTTTCAAGTTTATTTTTAATCAACTTCTTTTATTTTAAAGTTGTATGACATGTTATGAAAGGAAAAATGTTTTTGAAGAAGAAAGGATATTTTCCTCAAGAATTCAATTCAAGTGTTTTATCAAAATTATTTTCCATCTAAGATAATAAAGGGTTCTGTTTCTATCCATATTTTTACATTGGTTTGACTATGTTGTGATGGAATTATGTTTATGAATTCCTTTATCTTATATGAATTGATTTATGATGTTTCAAGAATCCCATTTTTGTTTCATGTGTTATGCGATGATGTATGTTTTATGATTATGTGGCACACATAAGAAAGGATTCATTATAAGATGGGTGGGACCTATATCTCCCTCCAATGCATTGGGTAAAGATTTTATATCTCATGAGATAGACATGGCTGGAACGGAAGGTTATTTCGGTTCAGTGAAACAGGACTGAAACGAGGATTACTCGATTCAGAAAGGGACTTTGTCCACTAAGATAGTCTTGGCAATGAGTCATGACTAACAAGAAATGATTTTCCATGATTATGTGTGCATGCCACAAAGTTTCAAGTTTTATGTTATGATTATGGGGATCTCATTTTCACTTCTATGAATTCTTCCATGATAAGATATTATGATCTCTTTTGCAGGTTTTGATTTTCAAAAAGATATGATATGATTTTTATTTCCTTTATTTTCCCTTGCTGAGCATTTGAGCTCACCCTTTTATGTTTTCTTTTCCCCAGGTCAGGAAGATGGATATTAAGTAGAATATGCTAAAAGGGACCCTAGATATGATGAAATAAATGGGAGACACTGTAGAAGATTTATGAACCAGTTGTTTATGTTTCCCAGTTTCTAAAGACACTATACCTATACGGTCCTTTGTGGTTTTGTCATATGTTGTAATAATTGTGCTTCAATTTTGAAGTATTAACAATGTATGTAAAGTATGGGTCGTTAGATCAACCCACAGACTGGGTCGGTGGGTGTCATGGAGGGTGGCTAGTCATCACCGGATGAAACACATGAAGGAGCATCCCATTCCTTGTGGGCCGTACCCACGCCATCTTCAGGCCTGACCGAACTAGATCGGGTTGTTGGGCGATCCTGTGGGCTGGACCCTCTACCAACCGGGCAGGGTTCAGCGAGGCCTATTGGGCCTGGTCCACTGGCTAGGCCAAACCAAACTGACCCCGACCCATAGTAGGTCAGTTTAGTTTAATCATAATAAACCAGTGTATGTGGAACCCCTGAGCTGGGTCGGTCGGGTCGGTCTGACTGGGCCCTATCGCAACCGGGCCCCTAGTTACTAAAACGCCCATATCTTGCAAACCATGCATCCTATTGACAGGTCGTTTGTGGCATTGGGACCCTCTCTAGGAGGAATATCATCAAGCATTAATTGTGGTGACTTCATGGACGCTGAGAAGCAACAAATTTCTTGAGGGTCAATTCTCCCAAGCACGCTACATATGGAACCCTGTGACTGGATGAGACCTGAAGACTACTAACTTTCGAATCAGTGCGACTCAACGAACCAGTAAGAAAAACGTCTGTGTGACTTTGCAAGACCCTAGTTGGGAGCGACTTTATGTGACCCAACAAACCCATGATACTCGATATAAAGAGTACCTTAGTAGGACACGGTGGGGAGCGTCTATATGTGACCAAGCAGACCGACAATACGTGATGGGGAGGAGTACCTAAGCAGTTCAAGGTTTGTGGGAAGCGACTCTGTGTGACCTGATAGACCCACTATACTCGATAGAGGAGGAGTTCTTCAACATCTGAGGTGTTCGATGAAGTGTATGATGATGCTACTATTACTACCCTAGAATATACCTTGCGTGAGCTATCTTGTGTTTCGTGTTTTACTTTGAGGAATTTATGTGTGATCTTTCCTTTTTGTTTTGGGGTCCCTACTGAGTACTATGTTACTCACCTCTGTATAGGCTCCACCTACACGTGTTGTGTCTGGTGAAAACAACTGATGTTTTGATAGGGGTTCCCAAAGAGACGGGACAGACGGATGCTACGATAGTGGACTTGGTGGCCTAGGACCAAGTGGTCCCCAGTAGGACTGGGCAGACATGATGTGTTACTTCAGCTTCTAGTAGCTTCCCTACTCTCACGAACAGGTGGGGTTTACTACAGATGGCCATCAGAGAACTTTTTGTACTCTATAGTTTTCTATACTTTTTCTTGGATTTGTATTCTGGCCCGCTTTCTTTCAGCTATACTTGTACTTAGTTATTCAGTGGTATGTTGTTTCTCTTTTTTGAGTTGGGACTTGGTTGGGTGTGTGTGTGTGTATAGGTATCGATGATAATTCCTCCAACTTACAGGTTGATGCCTTTAATGCTAGTCTCTATACCCTGACCTTCAGGTGGTGGGCTTGGGGTAGTCATGGCACGGGCCCTGGGGGAAGGTTGTGACAAAGTGGTATCAATGGGCGATCGGTTCCCCCTCAAAGACTGGGAGTTTGTGTTTTTATTGGACAAAAAATGTTAAATGTTGTGAGTCTGAATTTCAGATTCGGGGAGTCTAGTATTGGTGCAGCAACCGACGTATCCATACACTAGGACCGTGAATTATAGTTTTTTAGCTCAATACATGAAAACACTAGTTGCATAAGTGTCTTGTTATTTTGAATAATTGTTAGCTCACCAGATGTCCTAACCATGGTACTTCTTGATCAATTTCAGGATACCTCTACATATACAACCATCCAGGATGCTGATAACATGTCGTGAGGACAACCCACCTAGAGACGAGGCATCTGTTCAGAGACTAATGCTTGAGATGGCCCCACCGGGTGGTTCACCAGTGGTACCACCACTCGATGGTCAGCATCTACTGATAGCAGTTCTGGAATAGGATGTTCATAGGCTTAGTGACCTACATGTGTTTTAGAGTCAGAGACCTCCTAGGTTCAGGGGAGAGACAGATCCTCATATCGTTGAGGACTAGCTATAGGTTGTGATGTGGGTCTTCCACTTAGCGAGGACACCGCCTGATCAGATAGCGATCTTGGTGGTGAGATTTCTACGGGGCTTGGAAGGGAGATGGTGGAGATTGACCATCCAGACTGATGATAAGGTGACCCTCACATGGGTTGACTTCGAGAGGATTTTTTGGGAGGAGTTTTTCCCCACGACACTACGCTCTGTGAGCATTCAGAAGCTGCTTCACCTATAGTAGGACAACATGACAGTGTCTGAGTACTCAGAAAGGTTCACAGAGCTTTCTTGATACTCCAAAGATATGGTGTGATACCCTTTCATCAGGGCTTGAGCCTTTGAGCAGGGACTCAAGTAGGAGATTAGAGATTTTGTGCTGTCTCTATACATCCCTACCCAGGTCGGGGCGCTGGAGAGATCCCTTATGATGGAGAGCTTCTTGGCGGAGTAGGCACCTGCAGTTATAGTTTCCAGAAGACCCTAGGTGGTAGAGTCTTTGGCAGACAGTAGACAACAAACATGTGGGACCAAGTGAGCCATGTCCTTCAGAGGCCGACCCCAGGACTCAGGGTCGGCAGTGCGAGGCTCCTAGGCCAGAGGGTGTCAGACGGTGGCCTAGATTTGATTTACATGTGGCTGGCAGGGACACATGGAACGTGACTTCCCGGACTGCTGTATAGATGACCAACAGACGGTTAAGGGTCCATCGAGATAGCGACAATAGTTTGAGCGAGGAGGTCTGCAGGGCGGCAGACGTGGCAAGGGAGCTGGCCGAGTGGCAGGTGGAGGGAGATGGTTTGAGGTGTTATCACCACCACTCCTTGGTGGTCTATCCCAACCTTAGGGAGAAGGTGGATATGGGAGAGCTCAGCTCCAAATAGTAGAGGCTTATGACCATGGTGATCCTGAGATTATCTGCGGTATGATCTGCATCTTCTCCACCCTAGTTTCTATACTTATAGACACTGGTGCTAGCCACTCCTTCCCTACCATGTCTCTTGTTTAGAGCACAGTGATTCTGGTGGAGCCGTTGGCTCCATCCTTATAACTAGAGACTTCTATGGGTGGGGATTCGACAATTACACACTGGTGCCAGTAGTACAAGATTACTCTAGGAGGTGAGAGCTTCAGCTGGGATCTCCAAGTAGCAGTGTCAAGGCTTTATGATGTCATCTTGGGTATGGACTGGTTATCCGTAGTTCATGCACAAATCAACTATTTTTGGCATACGGTGCGGTGTGTCCACATAGATGGGACTAGGTTTTCTTTCATCGGTGAAAAGGAAACCTTTGAAACATAGGATAGACTCTCTCGGAGGAGGGTGCAACCAATCACTCACCAGTTGGATAGCCTCACCCTCAGTGTAGTGGTGGAGAGAAGTCCATATTTTCTTTTAGTGGTGGATGTGTACAAGGATGGTTTTCCTGATGAGGTTCTAGGGATACCTTCTCATAGAGTGGTAGAATTATGTATCGACCTATGCATCGAGACTACACTGATACCCACTCCGGTATATCAAATGGCTCCTACATAGCTTCATGAGCTGAGGGTACAACTGGAGGAATTGTAGGATAAGGGGTTCGTAAGACCCAGCGTTTCAACATGGGCAGCCCCAATGATTTTTTTCCATGAAGGAAGATGGGAGTTTGAGGTTGTGTGTGGATTACTGGCACTTCAACCAAGTGGTCATAGAGAACAAGCACCCCACTACCAAAGGGTTGATGGGAACACCAATCAGTTTAAGGGGGTATCCTTTCATGTAGATGGAAAGGTGCCCATAGGATTTTCTATAGTTGAGGCAACAATGATGGTTGGAATTTGTCTAGGAATCTGAATTTGAGATAGTCTATACTCATGGGGAGTGAGAACATGGTGGAAAAATCTATCAGTAGGAGGACTGGGTTGTAACTGCTGAGTGAGTCGACAAAGTAGTTAGCCACGATGTAGGTATCCCTCATTGATGATGGTGCAACTGTTTAGCTCTAGTAAATGGTTGTTACCCCCCAAATCATACAAAGATTCAGGGAGGCATGGCTGGTGGACGTTGATTATGAAGTTTGATGTGCTCAGATATCCTCAGGACGAGCTCCTGAAGGATTTTATGAAGGTGGAGAGCACGTCATTATTTTCAGAAGGCACACATTAGTACCAGTGGAATTGTGGGAGGAGGTGTTGAGGGAGTTCCATACTTCCCCTTGGGTGGTACATCCTGAAGTGGAAAAGATGTGCGAGGACCTATGACGTTAGTACTGGTGGATGAGGATGAAGAAAGCAATGGGCAAGTTCATTTCATGATGCCTCACTTGTAAGCAAGTGAAGGCCGAGCACTAGGTTCTAGCCGGCCTGACTATACCACTCAAGGTACCAGAGTGGAAATGGGATGGTATCTCAATGGACTTCGTGATAAGGTTACCACATATGTTTAGAGTTCATGACTCTATTTGGGTGATTGTCGACCGAATCACCATGTCGGCTCACTTTCTACCCATCCAGGAGTAGGGGATGATAGAGGGCTTGAGATGCCTCTACGTCCAAGAGATAGTGTGACATCACATGGTGACTTCGACTATCATCTTAGATCACAACTCCAACTTTACATCCCAATTGTGGAAGGGATTACAAGAGGAGTTTGGGACATAGCTACTCTTGGGCACAACTTATCATCCCAAGACAGATGGTTAGAAAAATTGGAATATACAGACCATAGAGGACATGCTTCATTCTTGAGTCATTCACTTTGTTCATGCTTGGGAGGACCACCTTCAACTAGTGGCATTTTCATACAACAAAATCTATCACTTCACTATTGTTATGGAACCATTTGTGGCCTTGTACAGGTAGCCTTACAAATCACCCATATGTTAGAAAAACCTAGGGGAGTCGACATTCAAGGGTCCAGAGTTGGTACAAGCTACCAAAAAAAAGGTGTAGATCATCTAGGAGCAGATGATGATTGCAAAGAGCTGGCGTAATTCTTATACTGATTGGAGATGGAGACCCTTGGAGTTTGAGGAGGGAGATCATGTGTTCCTTCGAGTCTCACCCTGATAAGGATTGCAGAGATTTGGACAGGGAAGAACTCTATATCTGAGGTTCATTGGACCTTCTCAGATCCTGAATGAAGTTAGTGAGGTGGTGTACCACCGAGATCTTCCCCCACAGATGCATTGTGTGCATGGTGTTTTCCATGTGTCACAATTGAGGAGGTACGTTCATGATCCATCGCATGTCATCGACTGAGGTAATCTAGACATCAATGATGGGGTGATGTTTACGGAGTTCCCAGTGGAGATAGATGATCAGTATGAGTGGGTCCTATTCGGGTGGTCGATTCCTTTAGTGTGTGTCCGATGACAACATGAGAATCTCTAGGAGAGAACATGGGAGGAGGATGCTCAGAGTCATGCTCAATTACCCCATCTTTTTATTTAGTTGTTGTTTTGGATTTTAAGGACATAAATCCCCAAGGTGGGGAGAATTTAATTTTCTGGAATTTTTGTATAATTGTTTTATTATATGGAATTATTTCAAGACCGAAAAATTTGACGACCCGTAATTTCGAGGACCAGAGTGCCCGGAATGATCTGTTGAAAAATGTAAATCTTTAAATAGCGTGCGTGAGAAGTTTTCATGAAAAAGTGGAATAACTCTTAAATAGGTTCCCGAATTAGAAATCTGAGGGTACCGTTACATTACAGATGGTAGGTTTACCCTAGGTGCGACTTAATTTTAGTTAGCATAGGCCTCCAGTGAGAAAAACTAAAAATGGAATAACCATATATAAAATAATTAAATAAAATTATTTTGTTTTTTAAATGTGTATAACTCAAGAATGGTGACTCATATTTAAAATCTGAGACCACCGCTAAACTCATGAGGGTATGCTTTCCTTAGGCAAACACTAACATTGGCCTGCGCGGGCCAACAGTGGAAGTTAGATTTTGGATATAAATAAAATAATTAATAAACAATTATTTTAATGTCAAATCCTTTATTTTCTAAATGGTAACTCAGATTGAAAATATGAGAGTACAATTGGATTTTTGGGGGTGTTTTTCCCATAGGAGTAGGCTAACCTCGTCCAGCGCGGGCCAAGAGTGACTGTTAATAAATTTTTAAACTTTTTTAAGGTACGTTCTGTAAATGTGCAAGAATGATTTTATATCTTTTTAACTATCACTCAGATAAAAAATACAAGGTCACTGTTGAATTCATAACGTCGGGATTCTCCTAGAAATGACTTAACTTCGGCCGGTAAGGGCCGAGCAGAAAAGTTATTTTACGGAATTTTTGAGAAAAATAATAAAATAATTTAAATGAATTATTTTTTTTCTTTCTACCTTTGGAGTGGCGAACGACAGTGCTTCGTGGCAGCGATAGGGCAGTGATAGGAAGACGATGATGTACATCAATGAGGCTCATTAATGGCTCGTTAAACTCCAAGTGTAACGACACTTTAATGATGAGTAATAGTGATGTTGTTTGAACGTAATGTTGTGATGACATATTATTATGGGAATGCTTCGACATGATCCTATTTTTAGTTCGACGTGCTGGGGAAATATAGATTATAGAAATTGGAGGATCTCTGGAAAACCTCTGACAGACTTCCGCACCAGGGAAGAATGAAAAATACTACAATGAATTTTCCTTCTTCAATGCATTTTGAATATCAGAATCGAGAAGCGACACCAACATATTAACCCCTAGAGGATGAACACGTGACAATGAACTTCAAGAGGTAGGGGTTTTTAATCTATTTTTCTTTGCATCCATTTCTAAACAACGAATGAGGATTAACCCACAAACAAGTTAATCCGCAGATCGTGTGTTATAACAGGAGGGTGACTTTTCTTTTGGGATGTTTATTAAAGGGTTCAAATATTGGTATGTAACAATTTAATCAAGACTCCCAAAACCTCCCCCATCTTTAAGACTTCTAACGCGGAGGGTTTGGGAAACACAGACAAAGGTCCAAACCCCTCCGTTTGTGTTCTCATGGTGAACGTTTTGTCTAAAATGATGATAAGGCTGGTTAGAAGGCTTTGTGGTTAAGGAATACTTACCCAAAGAATGATGGCCCAAGAGACTCTAGGGACGGACCACTGGAGTGCGTCCAGTGGACCATTGAAGATTCTACCGGCACACCAGTGCTCGTAGTGACAACACGTAGTGGCGGTAGCGGCACATGCCAACCGTGTGCCGGACAGCCAACAACTAGGTGGAGCAGCACGCCTCGGCGATGCACCAGTGCGACAAAAGCTACAATGGACTAGGCCATGGTGTTGGCGACCCGTGATTCCAACATGGAGATGCATTGACTGGGGTTAACCCGTAGACTAGGTCTGTGGGTGACGTGGAGGGTAGCTGGTCGTCACTGACTGTAGTGCATAAAGGAGGGGCCTGATCATTAAGGGCCACTCCCCATCGGGCTAGGCTAGACCATCACCATATTTGGTTCACACCCACACCCTCTTCGGGCTGGGCCAGACTAGACCGAGTCCCTGGGAGACCCGATGGGCTGGACCCTATGCCAACCAAGATGGGTCCAGTGAGGCCTATTGGGCTTGGCCCACTAGCCAGGCTAGACTAGATCAACCCTGACCCACACCAGGTTGGGTCGGGTCTATCAGAATGAACCGGGTTATGTAAAACCCCCGAGCTGGGTTAGTCAGGTCAGTCTGACCGGGTCGGACTGGGCCCCATTACAACCGCCCCTAGTTACTAAAACACATGTTTCTTGCAATTAATGCATCCGATTGATGGGACATTTGTGGCGTTGGGACCCTCTCGAGGAGGTGGATCTTTCTGCCTTCCTTGTTGGGACTTTCATTGACACCGAGAAGTGATGAATTAATTGAGGAGTGCTTCTCCTAAGTGCGCTATATATGGAACCCTACAACTAACTGAGACCTGAAGACTACTGACTTTCGATTATGTATGACTTGATGGCCCATTGGGAAGAAACTCTGTGTAAATTTTTAGGCCCACGGTGGGTAGAGGCTATGTGTGACCTAGAAGACCCACGATACTCGATAGGATGAGTAATTTAGCAGGCCACAGTGGGGAGAAGCTCTCTGTGACCCAACGGACCCATAGTACGCGATGGGGAGGAGTACCAAAGCAGTTCAATGTTAGTGGGAAGCGGTCTTGTGTGACCCGGCAGACCAATTGTACTCAATAGAAGAGGAGTTCTCTAGTAGACAAGGTGTTCAACGAAGTGTTTGATGAAGCTACTGTTACTACCCTATAATATACTTGTTTTGAGCTATCTTGTTTTTGTGTGTTTTATTTTGAGGAATTGTTGTGTATTCTTTCCTTTTCGTTTTGGGTTCCCTACTGAGTACTGTGTTACTCACCCCTTCACGGGATTCACCCACACGTGTCGTGTCTGGTGTAGACGACCAAAGTTTCAACATTGGTGCCTAGGGAGATGGGACAGATGGATTCTACAACAATGGACTTGGTGGCCTAAAACCAGGCGGGGCCCAGTAGAACAAGGTGGATAAGATGTACTACTTCAGCTTCCAGTAGCTTCCCTACTCTCATGATCAGGTGGGGTTTTCTGTGGATATAAATTAGAGAACTTTTTTGAACTTTACAACTTTATGTACTTTTTATTGGATTTTTATTCTGGCCCACTTTCTTTTACTTCTACTTATACTAAGTTATTCAGTGGTATGTTGTTTCCATTTTGTGATTTGGGAATTAATTTGGTGTGTGTGTACGTATAGGTATCCATGATAATTCCCCCCACTTGAAGGTTGATGCCTTTAGCACTAGTCACCAGTCCTTGGCCTTCAGGAGGCGGGCTTGGGGTAGTCATGGCATGGGCCCCAGGGGATTGGTTGTGACAATGTATGCTTACAACTTGTCCCACCTAAGGTAAGTGATTTCATTTTGATAATTAAATGTGAAATGAAATTTTTTAAGGTATACTAGTGTATGACTTATCCTTAAATGAGATTTAATAGAGGTTTCATGCTCGTAGCACCCCTTTCCATATTTATGGAAGGTAGTGGAGTTAACCTTAATTTATGAGTATGAATTTAATGGATCAAATGGTTATAATGATACTTGGACTATTTACACTAATGAAGGGAAATTCTTAATCCAATAGATAAATGGTTGCAATGGTACTTGTCCTATCCACAATAATGGAAGACAAACCCTGAACTAATCAATAAATTGTTTGAAAACTACATGAAATATCCACACTAATAGAAGTCAAGGCTTGAACCAAATGAATTATTATGTGATTTAATTATTAAACAAAAAATGGCCTTACTCAACCTCAGCATGGATTCTGAATGGATAATGACATGAGCACTCGGGAACTCCATTCTGATTCAAGGATATGGAGTGCATAGGATGATACCCACCTAGATACTGATCCTTATCTATTCTTGGATTCCCGGTATGACACTATATGATAACTTAAATTATTATAGGATTCCTTGGATACACTCCTTGGTTCCAACATTCACAAGTAGGTTCCATGGTTATAGCCCTTTGGGCCCAATCATTGCTTAGCACCATTTTACCTTTGTCGATCAGCTTGGACTCAGTAGGCACCTTATAGTAGAATTCATTAGATTAGGATCCTTGGATTACACTATTATACTTTCCAAACAATAATTACAATTGAGTTGGTTACCCTTGAGGTCTTTTAAGTCACCATGGTTATTACCTTGGCGCTTCACTAGTGGATATCAGTACACATGACCTATAAATATAAAATATTAATTAATTAATCAATGAACTGGTTACTTGTTCAGACACTTTCCAAGGGATGAAGCATGTACTTGGGTATTTAGTTATATTGTATGGATATAATTTGTATATGTAGGCTTTCATATGGTTACATTTCTATTACATGGGCCAGATATTATAGACACAGTTCGTGGTGGCCCGTTGATATTTTTCTCACACCCTCTTCGAGTGCCGTTTGGTACCTGAGAAAGATTACATGGTTGCAGGTGTTGACAAAAGGAAGCATATGACTTCAAACACTTGATTGCTCTCTATTTAGTATATAGCTTGATAGTAGAGGACTGAGTTGGATCTCAAGATTCTTGGGATATTATTTTTATTTCCTTTATAATTTTGTGGAACATGTTATGCCTACTATCTTGTATCCATGTTTTTCAGTTTTCTAGTACATGAAATATCATCATATTTTGTTGAATGTTATTCTAGTTGTTTTAGTTTTTGTTACTATTGTACCAATTTTCCATTGTGCCTTCTATTTACATAAATTGATTCTACTATTTACTTATGTTTACATCCATCTGTTGTGCTACACTTTGGTAATGAGGGAATAGTCCCCTCATAGACACACCCTATTTCCTCGCTGCTAGTTGGCATACTTTCGAATTCTGGGAGATGTGATTGAGGCCACGTGGCCAACCGGGATCGGGGAAACGATTGGTTGGAATCCGGGTCTAGGACATCACAAAGTGGTATCAAAGGAGTTTACATTCTTTCGTTACTATTTAGAGAAAATATATTGGATATTTGGAATGCTTGGGACTTGGTCATAAGCTATGATTGGGTGTCGAGAACCCATGTTTGGCGTAAAACCCATGTTTCCTAAATTATAATTGTTTTTATTCTATTTCTATTACAGTTGATATTATTTCACCATTGGATGATGCACATGCTGTGTGGAGTTTTTGATTATTACTCTAGTTGAGAATTTTATTTCATCCTTAGCCCGATTATATGAGGGCATGGAGCATTGTTACATGTATCATTATAGGAACCTATAATTCACATTTCATGCATATTTCCACTCCATATAGGTGAATTTCACTACTTTTCATTGCTTAATATGACTGTGATTGGTGATTGATGTTGCGATAGTTATCTTATGCTTGCATTTCTCTTTGTAACGATGGAGTGATTGCATGTCTCAATTCATGAAGTGTATGATCCCTCATGGGTTGGGGTGAGTAATTTACCTAGTTGAGCCATTATGTTATAAATAAATGGGTTTTGTTTCTGGTTATAGGTGTATGGGCACGGAGTCATCGGAAATGGATATCCATTATAAAGTGAATCATGACATCTAAAATGAAATGGTTGCACATACATATCCCGCCTTTTCATGTTTATGAAAGGTAAAGTAGTGAACATTGCAGTTAAATATAAAATGAAATGAAACTTATATTTGAGCACTTACCGATACCTAGCTGTCTAAGATGGTAGTTTGGGTAGTATACCTTGGGTACTGAGTTTTCTTATGTTCAGCTTCCACTAGTGATTATTTCCTTTTTCTAATATTGTTATAAGGCGTGTGCTTGGATATTGTATACCAATTTCACCAAGAAGTCCTCGTATCGTATGCCAGGAGGGTGTCGAAAACCATGCTCTAGATATGGTGGGACCTAAGATAACAGTCTTACCTCTAGGTGTGACACTTGAGGCACTGCCTGTTGTACCTGATTTGGGCACTGATTCCCAAGTTCCTGATAGTTTCTTACATATGATGTAGTCCATTAATGATGCTCCAAGGCTTCCACCTATGATGGATGATCAACTTGTGAGTTCCAGAAGCAACATCCTTCCACCTTTTCAGGGGATAATGTTCTACATGCTACCTAGTCGTGGACTGATGCCACCCTATCTATCTTTGAGAATCTAGAAACTCATATAATGTAGAGAGTCAATATTGAAATATATATGCTTAGAGATTTAGTTAAGAATTGGTGGGATGTGATTACCCAGCCCAGTCATCATCAAGGCATGTTATAGATTGATTTTTAGACTTCCTTCTATGATCAGTTCTTTTCTCAGATGTTGAGAGTATTGAAATAATGGGTACCCTAGACCGAACTGTTCAGTACTTTTGATTACCATACCATGTATAGAATTAGTTATATATGTTTTTTTCTTACGATTATAATGTATAATTTTTTGTATCCACTATTTAATGGTAATTTTTTAGATTAATTATCATATCAAAAGGTTATAGAAGATCATAGACTATAATGAGAACCTTGAGATACTCTGACAATAGTCTTAAACAAAGGTCATATGGTCTAGATGCATCATATTGATTGTAAAAACTTGATGTTTGACTATCAGGTGCTGGGAGATCATAAGAATTGATACTTTTTCTCATGAAGTTCGCACTTGGTGATCTCTAGTAGCAAGATCATGAGGACAGACCTACCAATAAGAACACCACATTCTTTTGGTGTCATTGATTATTCCTATCTATGGACATGTGTATATGTCTCATGAATTAAAACCATTACCAATGTGTATCATTTGATTTTGTACTTTGATGCAAGGAAAAAACCATGATATTGAAATCATGGAAACATAGCTTGTGTGGGGTGCGTCATCGGCTGAATGACATTGGTTGAATGGTCAAGAAAATAATTTTCTCTTCGGGATTATAGAAGTTGTATATCTCAAGCCTAGTTGATCAGAATGGTGTTACCTTCATAAGTCTTTGGCCAAAATATTTGAAAGGTAAATCCATCTGGATAGATCAACAAATAACAAAGTAAGAAAAGGAATATGAAACAAGAGTTCATTTTTCTTTGTTAGATATTTAAAGACAACGAGATTATAGTGCACATTCAGTGTTCATAAGTTGGTTGTCATTACTACTATAACCCTAATATCTAGGGGCCTTGATGGGATGTTAGAATCCACTATTGGTCTGTGGGTTTTACTCACTGCAATCAAGATAAGGGCCTAGAGGGACACACAATAGTGTATCCAAGAATCTACCCTATTTAGATTTAATAGGTATATGGACATGGTGGGCCCCACCACAGGGGTTGAGAGTTTCCCAAGTTATTTATCCCCTATAATTAAATAAATTCATTATTATTAAAGTTATGAATAATTGGATTTAATTTATTTAAAGTAAATATGAAAAAATATTAATGGAATGAATATTATTTTAATATTCAAGCATCGTTTAATATTAAGCGATAATGGTGAGTCAAGTTTGATGAATCGAGTTTTTATGACGTAATATATTTTATATTTTACAAGTATGTGATAAATTATTAATAATATTTATGGTGTAGTTTCGTTCATCATAATTATTATTTAGTGGATGTAAATTTTCCAAGGGTCACGGAACCCTACTCAGTGTTATTCATCATCCACTATAAATAAGGGGAGAGAGGCTCAAGATGAGGACTATTCATTATTTTATGGAATGAAAACCAAAGCCTCTCTCTCCTCCTACTCTCTAGATAGAGAGACTCTCAATCCAAGAACTCATATAAATATCTTTCTCAAGCATCAAAGGCATCTCGTTGTGGTGATTATTAGGATGTTAAAGATATCGTCTGATCACTGTGCTAGTACAAATATTTCAAAGACTAGTACTCCCACAGATTTTTGAAGAATGTGTGGATGATCTAGAGGGATCCTGCTATGGATGATTCAAGATACAATCACCGCGGATGAGTTTTAGTCGACTACAACTTTAAATCTGAAACTGGTATGTTATTCAGTTTAATTTTTCACTCTTTATAATTTATATGAGATCCTCGGACCTTAACGAGGCTCTAATTGTTGGAGACAACAAGTTCCCTCATCCAGTCGATGAAAAATTTAAAATCCATGGACCCCCAGCTTCTGTTGTGGCCTCGGTGCCTTCAATTACTATCAGTGCGAGACATGTAAATTTTCTTATCCTAGAAAAATTAATTTACAGTTAAATTAAGTCGAGGGTTTAAAATGAGTCTCAATGGTTCAAACCATTCATATATTTGATTAAGAATGAAAAAGTTATGGTCATTTTAAATATTCAGATTGGATCAAATTTGTGGTTTGATCTTGGGTATTAAATTTTATTCATCCCAAATAACTGATCGAGTTTCGATCAATGTTAATTCATTGGAAATAGTTCCAATGATGTGAAAATTATAATTTTAAATTTTTTATAATTTGTATACTTTTTATTATTTTAATAATATTTATTTTATTATTATAACAATATTATAATATATATATGATAATAATTACAATTATTATCATTTTATAATTATAATATTTTTATTATTATTATAATCAAAGGATAAACATTAGCCTTTGGAAAAGGGGTTTTGGAAAAAATATCCACACAAGCCCAAAGGGAGACTAAATAAAGAGAATCAAAATAATAATAATAATAAAGGGGTGGGGGTGAAAGATTAGAGAAGAAAACAAAAAAACAATTGTTTTTGGGGGTCTCGTGGCCCCCTCGAGTTTTCCCCTACCTGGAATAGTGCACCAACTAGGCGCTGCCCTCCACCTGCATGCACTACCACCAGCCTACATTTCCTCCTCCCCCGCCTCACCCTACGCTACCACCTAGCTCCTCACCTAGAGTACCACAGCTGGACTGACTCCCTAGCATTGGCCACCACTGGTCTTGCAACCTGCACCGCCGGTCAGCCCGCCTTCCCTCTTACCTTTACAGCGCTGCGTGAGGAGCCTCCCTCGGCTAGCTAGGGGGCCGAACTCCCTCTCCCCATGATGGCACTCTTTTGAAAAGTCCATATCCTAGCCAACCCCCTCTCTTCATCTCCTCTGCTTGGACATAGTATTGCTGGAGATGTCCCAACTGCCTCACCCTATACCGCCCTCCATCCAGCTTTTGGCCTTAACTCTTGCTGAGCCAACTAGATTCGGTGGTTCTAGTCAAGGACCACCTTAAGGTACCCCTGCATAGACTTTTTGTAGTATAAAATTTCCTTGAAGAGGCCTAGAAAGATCTTCCCAACCCAGAACGAGTCTAGTCAGATCATACTGATCAAGTTTGGTCCTGCATGGACTGGAATGGACGTACGTTGGTTTGTCCTAACCCACACATGCACTGCATAGAGTTTTCGGGGGTTTTAAATTAATATTTATAATTAATTTAATTTTGTTAAAGTAAATTGGTTAAATTGTAAATTTTTGGTGAATAATGAATTTAATACTTGGGAATAAAAATTAATTTAATTTATATTTAAAATTAAGTAATTAATTAATTTAATTTATGGAATTAAAATTAAATTAATTAAGGGGTTGATAAATAATTAAATTATCAGAATTACTTGATTAATTTACTTTAATTAACAACCCTCATTCTTTATTTAATGAAATTTAATTTTATCGTGCATTAATTATCCGATTACTGGTCTTGAGCACCAACCCATATATGTTTTCATTTAATTTATTAATTATTTATTAACTAAATTCAATGGTTATAATTAATTAAATGATGGTCTGTGCATTATCTTTTTTGGTTAAAATGTATTGGGTCCAGCACACCCAATTTCACATGATATACATATATACCATTAGTCCCCCTCACCTGCATGCGATTATTTTTGTACTTTGAATGAAGACCATGTATGACATGGAACCCTCCAAGATGAGGAAGTGTGCATTGACCAAGACGATGCACGATGTGACATAGACCCTACCAAGGCAAGGCAATAATCCAGATGTGAATCATCTATACAAGATGGGGGTAAGCTACATCAAGATCCAAGCTTCGACTTAGGTATAATGCCCCTATGTCGTTTAGATTCTCAAGACCAATCAGTTAGTAGTTTACCGTTATGAATTTATTTATTATTTTTTCCATTTTTGAATAGTGGTAGAATACATAAAATAATAAATAATAAAAATAATAAAGTAGCAATGTGCGTTTTTCTATTAATGTTCAGTTGTGAGCGCAACAAATAGATGGACAAGATTAATATAAATATATTACATTCATCGAAAGAAAAATGTAAAACCCTCAAAGAAATATTAAGTCATAATAGCCTTCAATCATTCAAGTTTGAACAAAACCATGTGTTTGGGGTGCCATTCATGCCAAAGATGAGGGTGCCTCTTACTACTGGGGAGTTTTTATAAGAGTGATGTGTTGAATTAACTATAATCGTAGCAAAGAAATAGTCAAAGCTAGCTTTTTTTAATTTTAGATGTAAGAATTGAGTAAACCATGGTAGTATTTTTGAAGCTAGGACATAACTCAATAGATTAATGAACCATGAGTTAATGTGATTGGCCTACCAAACTACTACCTTGAACCCTCTGAGTAGTGGGGTAGCCAAATATTGTAGATTATGAGGGGAGGTTTAGGGATCCTTTCCACTAGAATACTCAAGAAATAGAGTATTCCTAATCTAGTATAGAGGGTTCCTAGAGTTATATAAAATAGAGGGATACATTTAAAGATTAATTAATCAATAATATCTAAACCAATAATCACATAAAAGTATTAATCTGCTAAATGTTTAGTTTTGTACAAAAATGGAATGAAATACCATAAGAAAAACTGTGATAAATATTGGACAAATTTAATGTCCAAACGAGCACATAATATCAAATGTAGTATAAGTTCTTGCGCACATTACTAATATAACCTAAAATTAAAGGTACTTGTGTCTCTACTTGTTAAGACACCTTAGAAAGTAAGGCTATAAAAATTCTTATAGGAGACTCATGATCTAGTATATAATGGTTCAGTCATAATTCTATCATAAATGTGTGATGCTAGTTAAGGTCACTCATCATGACATGTATGATCTCACATATAGTCTTATCTTCAAGAAGTTACCAATGAGAAAGTTATGAAATAATTGATTGTGATGATTACACTGTATTTGTGTAAACATGAAACTCAGACTATGATCATTCATGACATCTCATTCTTACACCAAATTACTCTAGTTTTGTTTAAGATTACAAATGAACATGAAGTATTAAATGCTTCATTATCTTTTTGGTATGGTTCATCAAGAAATAATAATATTAAAGAAAGTATCATCTTTAGTTCATATGGCTGATATATTGGAAGACAAGGTGAGAAGGCCAATGGCAAGTTATGCCAAAGGAAACTTTATCATGTCCTTCAAAAAAAATAAGGTTGGTAATTGAACAGAAGGTTATTTTCATCACATAACATGAAATATATTTACCGAAGTTCCAAACACAACAAACTGAATTATAAGAAGCAAGTACCTACTTCTCATTCAGGTATATTCATCAATATAAAATTAATGTTTCTAACATACTTTTTGGATATTGAATATGATATGCCAATAACACATGTGTATTTAAATATCACAAAAAATTAAGTATAAAAACATTAAAATAAGTAAGGTGTCTTCTCTAAGTAAATGAGAAAGGGTGATTCCTAAGTCAGTGGTGAGAAACACAAAACTTCAAATTGCCAAGTGATTGATTCAATTTGAACAAGTTTTTGATAATAACCAAAACATTTATCTCACATACCCTTTGTAAATAATGAGACATTTTTCCAAGTTCTGAAATGAATTTTTTTTGTGGTTTATCATACTTAACAAATAGTTTAGTTGTACTTGAATCATAGGCAATATGTGATGAATATAAAAATGTAATACTTTTACCCAGTTGTGGCCGGATAATTCTTTTTTTAATCAAAAATAAAATCATACGTCTTTTATATACCTAGTATGGTTTTTAGGCTCTGCACAACTAAACACCTTTTGTATAATTGACATATTCATTTTGGACAAGGAAACACATAGAAATAAAGGAATTTCACAAAGCTTATGGAATTAGTTAAACAAGTGAGCGTGAACTATTTCAAACGAAATCTAGTATTAAAGATACATCATTAGATTCCTTTAAGACATTAAGGAATGTAATAGTGAAGTATTAGCATGGTCAGAAGATACAAGTTTCTTAGGATTTGAATGATGAAGAATATATTGACCAATAATTCATTGATCATGATAATGTAGCGTGGAGTAATTCCTAAATACACATTACCTTATCTATATGACAACATTTATGTTCATAAGGAGGATTGATGATTAGACTTACATATTAATATTGATAAAAAACATGCAGTGTGGAGAAATTCTTAAATGCATATGTTATACATCAAAGTGATGATGTAAGTAGTATCAGTGTTATAAAATAAAATAACTTCCATCATATTTCATGATGTGATTTTTAAATAACGGAGAAAAACCCATAACCAATATGCCAACTAAAAATGACAAATAGATATCATACAAGTTATAGTATGATGAAAAATCCATTTTGTCATAGGACATGTGTTAAACATGTAAAGAATTAGTTAAGATAATAACAAACATGCATCAAGATAAACACATGGTGAATCTAAGTAAATATCCTAAAAATTTCTTAGGATAAGACATGAATCCCTAATATAGAAAAGATATGGTCAAGTGATAGACTACATTTCATTATAAGGGTACACATATTTATCAGGGATAGTGGGAGATGGATTGAATTAGACTTAGTCATTGCTCGAGGTGCACAAATGGTTGGTATAGAATCTTGTTTTATAGGTTCATGTGGAAGAGGTATGTTCCAATGACACATAATGCGTAGGAAGGTTAAAATCCATGGTGATGGTTTTGGGTTCACTGCGGCCGGTGATTCATTATTCATTGTGAATAATAAATCTTACAAGTCAGTATTATATGGAAATATGCTAAGATTGACTAGATCAAATAAAATTCAATAATAGATTCCATGTATCAAAGTGAAAAGGGGCTTATAAATTGAATATTGTGGTGGTTATTAAATTGAATTGATACATGGGTGGTACAAGTGAAGTAACAATAAGTTTTGATTGGTTATACCAAGTTGGTATTACTAAATCCATAAGAATTTTACTCCTCATAGATAACTTATAAGATCATTTAATTGGACATTGGATTTCAAGATCAACTTTCTTGGAAGGTGTATATACGATGCAACCAGAAAGAGATGATGACCCCATTGGATGCCAATATGGGTTGAAAGTTACTGAAATATTGTTCTAGATTGAGAATGAATTTTTTTCACATGTCTATTAAAGTTAAGTGGGAGATCCATAGTTTTCCAAGTGAAATATTTTCAGAAACATATGGAAAACAGATATTGGTCTTGCAACTAGTTTAGTCCATGATAAAATTAATTCTATAGTGATTGAATTAATGTTGAAAACTAAGTTCTAGGGAACAAGATATACTAAGGTAGATTTAATGGTTTCTTGGACCAAGTCAATCGTAAATATAGTGACATTATATTGAAAAATAAAATATGGAACACTTCAAATTCTAAACTCTTTCCAATGCCACATGGCCTAATCTCTACAGGTTGACATATTCAGAACATGGGAAGAGATTAAAGCTGTTAGTTATGTTCCATACACTTCAGTTATGGATCAATCATGTATTCTAGGATATTTAAAATGATTTATATTTCCATGATATTCTTTCTAGTAGGAAAATATCAATTATATACAGGAGAACTATAAGAAAAGTAGTCATTATTTTTTGATTGTACTTGGGAAAGTAAAATGATATGTACCTGGTATGTGGAGAAGAAGGATACTAGTTATAGTTGGACACAAACTAGTCTTCCTTATATTAATTTGATTTAGTATCACAGTTATTCTATGGTGATGGGCGATTCAAGCTCATAAAAGCTAGTGGTAGCCATTCCTACAAATACCGAGTACGTTGAAGCTTCTAAAGTAGCTAAGAAGCAGTTATCAAACATAATGATTTATTACAATTCTGGGAATTTCACCTAGTAAGTAAAGTATTATCATAATGTAAAGTTTGATATTCTTTATAGCTAACATGTCATGTTTTGAGATGGAAAAAAGGGATATACTTGGGGATTCAATCTCTTGAGAAGTTTTACCCAAGGAGATGTGGTTGCATATAGAAGAAAAAACCACAACATAGAAATGTGGCAGACCCAGTATCTAAATCCATTACTCAGTAGAAACATGATCATTATCATGTGAGTATCTAATAAATGTGGTTAGAAAGATGGATCTAGTGAAAGTAGGAGTGTTGAAATAGTGGGTGCTGTAGACCCAACTATGCAGTACTTTTGATTACCATATCGTATATATAGTTAGCTATATATGATGTTTTCTTACCACTATAGTGTAGAATTTTCTACATACACTATTTTATGATAATTTCCTAGATTAATTATCATATCAAAATTTTATAGAAGATCCTTGGCTATAATGAGAATATCAAGACAGTATGACATTAGTCGTAAACAAAGGTCCTATGGTCAAGATGCATCATACTGGCTGGACATAGTTGATGTTTGACTATCAGGTGTTGGGGGCTCATAAGCATTGAGAATTATTCTTATGAAGTTCACACTTGGTGATCTCTAGTAGTGAAATAATGAGGACAGAACCACTAATTGGAACACCACATGTTTTGGGTGTCATTGGTTGTTCCTATCTACGAACATGTGTATTGGTTTCCTAGCATGAGAATATTACTGATGTGTATCATTTGATTTCATACTATGATGCAAGTAAAAAACCATGATATTAAAATCATGGTGAGGTAGCTTGTGTTGGGTGCGTCATTGGTGGTACGACATTGGTTGAATGATCATAAAAGGATTTGTCACTTTTGGATTATGGAAGTTGTATATCTCATGCCTTGTTGATCATGATGGTTCTACCTTCATTAGTCTTTGTCCAAAGTAGTTGAAAGGTAAATCCATCTAGGTAGATCACCAAATAATAAAGCATGAAAAGGATGATGACACTAGTGTGCGTTCTAATTTATGATATATTTAAAAATAAAGGGATTATAGTACATAGATGGTGTTCATAGGTTGGTTTTCATTACTATGAAAATCCATATCTCTCTAGGGGCCTTTATGGGTTGCTAGACTCTACTCATGGTCTTTGGATTTTATTCACCACTATTGAGATAAGGGCCTAGTGGGTCACACACAATACTGTATTCCAAATTCTGAAAAATTCACATTGAACAGGTATATGGACATGGTGGGATCCACCACAAAGTTAGAGAGTTTTCCAAGTTATCAATCACTGATAATTAAATGAATTAATTATTATCCATGTTTTGAATAATTGGTTTCAGTTTATTTAAAGTAAATATGAGAAAATATTAATCAAACAAATATTATTTTAGTATTCAAGGTTCGTTTAATATTAAGTGAGAATTTCGAGTCAATTTTAATGACTCAAATTTTTATCACGCAATATATTTTATATATTACAAGTATTTTATAAATTATTAATAATATTTATGGCACAATTTAGTTTTTCATAATTATTATTTAGTGGATGCTATTTTTCTTGGGGCTAGGGAACCCTACCATGTGTCATTAATCATCCACTATAAATAAGTGGAGAGAGGCTCAAGATGAGGACTATTCATTTATTTATGGAATGAAATCTAGAGCCTCTCTATACTCTTTCTCTCTAGAGAGAGAATCTTGATCCAAGAACCTAGATCAAGATCCTTCTCAAGCATAAAAGGTATCTCAATGAGGTGTTCATCAGGATGTTGAAGATATCGTCAGATTTCCATGCTACCACCTAGAATTCAATGATTGGTACTCACACAGATTTATGAAGCTTGTGTGGAAAATATAGAGGGATCCTGCTATGGTTCCTTCATGTGATGATCATTAGAAACGATTTTTAATAGACCGTGACTTCAGATATGAAATGGTTATGTTATTAAGTTTAATTTTTTTCTCTTTATAATTTACATGAGATCCTTAGACCTTACCAGGATCAACCAAAGCATAACTTGGGAAGATGAGTTTCCAGATGATCTCCTTCACATTTATGAAAAATATTTTAATACGATTCCCTCCTTCAGACTTTTGTATATTGTTTCCTCATTTTAATAACTTGGGTCTTGGTCTTTGACCAAGGCTTTACCTTAAAAAAACAGAGTTTCAGTGCTTTGCACTGCTTCTAGTTGGTGATGAGCTTTCTCATGCTACAAGTTTTGAGGATGGGCTCCAGTATTCCATCTGTATACAAGTAAATGTCTTTTTCCTACCTAATGTTTTTGCAATAGTTAATCAAAATCTCATCACTGAGTGAAACCTGAGGGACGACAATAGTACCGGGCAGAGAGGAACATTACCACTTCAGTCCAGTAGTTCTTCTAGTGGTAGTAAACATTCCCTCGAGGTTTCTCATCAAGGAAGTGACAACCGGAGTACCCATTTTGATAGCTCATTGGTGTTTCATCAGTGTGGATGATGGGGGATTTCAAAGCCTTAGTGTGATAGAGACCCACTGGAGTGTCGGTCCTTTGGTCGTATGAGGAATCTTCAGTGTTTCTGTAGGACCTTTCTACCAGCTTTGAGTTAAAAAAGATCTACACCAGCCCCACCTTTAGGAGCGAGTTATTTTACGCCGCATTAGGCGAAGAGTTAGAATATCACTGACAGGTCTGGATGAGGAGGAGGTTGTGGCCATGGTAGCCAGACCCCTGATCACCAGCCGCACCAACAGAGTAGTTATGATCACGATAGTCTATCTGTTGCACAGGTCCATGGACCAGGTTAGTCACATTCCCTACATTCAAAACCCAAGGATTAGACGATGTGACCATCTACAGTATGAGGTACTATTCTAGTAGCCTCTACTATAGTATCTTCTTTATTTGTTACAAGTGATTCAATATTTTTTGTTTATATATCTACTGTGGAGAGTCTTGGACTATAGATAAAATGTCTCTATGGTGTAATGACCCTTGATAAACCATTAGGGGTATGAATAGAGGGCATACACCAGTGCAGGGACTATCCTCTTGAGGTAGGAAGTTAATCTTTTTACGGAACCTCTTTGTTCACAAGATGACGAGATTAGATGTCATACTCAGGATGAACTGGTTGGTTCTCTATCATGATTTTTTAGAATTCTATGATCGTTGGTTATCTTTTAAATCACCATAGGGAAGAATTTATCTACATAAGGGTGAGTTGGATATCCTGGATAGTAGAGTGGGACCAGAACATCATGGGTTAGGTGAAGTGACTACCCAGATTCCAAATCTCTTCATGGAGGATTATGGTTTATGTCATTCTGATTTCCCTCCAGTAGTGGATCGTTTCAGGGGTGTCTTTCCTGAAGATTTTTCTAGATTACCTCCTGAGAGAGAGGTAGAGTTTATAATCGAGCTTGTTATAGGAGTAGCTCTAGTATCCATTCTTCCATATAAGTTGGAAACTATAGAGATTCAAAAGATTAAGAGGTAGTTAGAGGATTTAGAGGCCAAAGGTTTTATACGGCCCAATACATCCTCTTGGGGTTCGCCTGTTCTTTTTATGAAGAAGGAAGATGGAAAATTACATCAATGCATGGATTACAGATGGTTTAACCAACTTACGGTCAAGAACCGATATCCACTTACTCGAATAGATGATCTCTTTGACTAGCTATATGGAGAAAAGGTCTTCTCTAAGATTGACCTGAGACTGATTTATCATCAGGTGTGAGTCAGACCATCAGACATACCTCAAACAAATTTTTGTTGCAGGTATGGTTTGTATGAGTACCTTATTATGCCATTTAGTCTTATGAACACACCTGTCGTTTTCATGGTTCGGATGAATAGGGGTTTTCACCCCTATTTGGATTATTTTGTCATTATCATTGTGGATGAAATCATGGTGTATTATCATACTCATAACGACCATGACAAACATCTTGAGATCATTCTGAGTACACTTAGAGAACATCATTTTTACGCCATGATTGCAATGTACCACTTCTGGATCGACAAATTCCACTTCTTGGGTCATATAATATTATAATCAAGAGTATCTATTGACCCAAAAAAGGTTAGTATTATAGTTTCCTGGGAGAATCCCAAGAATGTGTTTCATATACGTAGTTTCTTGGGGATGGATGGATATTACAGGTGTTTCATACAAAAATTCTCACATCTTACTTCACCTATTACTTGTATTACAAATTAGGCTGTCATGTTCCTTTAGTTAGAAGCATGTGAGAAACAATTTTTAGGAGTTGAAAGGGGGGCTTGTTTCATGACCTATTTTGACTCTTCTGGATCTAGGTATAGGTTGTACTGTATTCTGTGACGCGTTAGGAATTATAACAGAGAAGTAATGCTGCAAGAAGATAGAGTCATTACGTATGTGTCTCAGTAGTTGAGGCCTCACAAGAGAAAATACCCAACACAATACCTTGAGATAGCTGTAGTTTTCCATGCCTTACGTTCTTATAGACATTATCTATTTCGTGAGCGCTTTATGGTGTACAAAAACCACAAAAGCCTCAAATATATCTTTTTCACAGCGTGACTTGAACCTTTGGCAACAGATATGGGTCAAATATCTACAATCCTTTGATTTTGAGCCTACCTATACATTGGGGAAGGGTAATGTGGTTGTAGATGCACATAGTTGGAAAACTCTAGAACTAGCCATACGAGAATCCAATGATGAAGGGTAGACAGTTTTCAAATACTGAAGGCTTGGTGCTCCATGAGAGTATATCAAGAGATAATCTGCCTCTAGATTGGTCTATGGATAGAGATGGAATCTTGTGTCTACGTGGACATTTTTTAATTTATATATATATGAGATAGGATTTTATGAAAGAGTCCCACGCTTCTCAATGGGCAGTTCATCTTGGAATCTCAAAGATATATCGATATATGTGATGCTTGTATTTGTAGGATAAGATTAAATTTTAGATAGCATGTTTTATCACTAGGTTTTCCACCTTCCAGTAGGTGAAGGTGGAGCACCAGAGACCAGCATGCTTGATACTCCCACTTCCAATCCTAGAATGGAAATGGGAAGATGTTGCTATGGATTTCATAGTCGGCTTAGCTAATTTTCCGAGTTGTAGTGATGATATTTGGGTAGTCATTGACCTACTAATGAAATGATATTATTGAAATCATATATGTGATACTTTCTTAGTTGATGACCTAGGAAGACTGTATGTCCGTGAGATCATACGACTCCACGGGGATCATCATACTATCTTTTCAGACAGGGATTCTCGTTTCACATCACAGTTCCGGTAGATATTGCAGAAGGCTATAAGAACTTATGTACTTTTAAGTAAAACCTTTCACTCTCAGACTGATGGAAAACCAAAATAGAAAATATAGGTTCTTGAGGATATTCTTAGAGCATGTATCCTTTATTTCAGTGGTTCATGGAAGAGGAATATCCCTCTCATTGATTTATCCTATAATAATAGCTTTCTGGAGAGAATTCAGATGGATCATTTTGAGGCCTTATATGGTAGGCCATTTCGTTCACCCATGTACTGGATAGATGTAGGCGAGGCAACCATACTAGGTCCTTGTCTTGTTCAGTATACTTCTGAGTAGGTTTAGTTGATCAAAAAGCATATGAAAACTCCTAATTCTAGACATAAATCTTATATCGATCACCATCAACAACCTCTTGAGTTCGAGGTTAGGGATTGTGTTTTCTTTTGGGTATCACCCACACTAAGGAATAGATGGTTAAAAAATCAAGGAAATCTATCATCTTATTTTGTAGGGCCTTTTGTAATTATATAGAAAGTTGGGCCGATTTCTATCAGTTGCTACTACCTCAGAGGTATCATGCCATGTATGACGTCTTTCATGTTTCACAGCTTCGCCAATATCATGCTGACCCGTCTCACACTTTTGAACTCAAGGAAGTTGACTTAGATGACGATTATACCATTAAGGTGTATCTTGTACACTTTGTTGACCGGAGCATAAATGATTTTTAAGGTTCGTATATACCTCTATTATGGGTGATATGGAAGCCCGAACGGGTATAGGATGAGACCTGGGAGAGGGAAGCCGACATACATGCTTTGTAACCAGAATTTTTCTCAGATAGTGTTTCTCCACCATTAGAAGGTGAACTCAAGGATGAGTTTTTTAAGGGGGAAAGATTGTAAGAACCTGATTGGAGAATTCCATGAGCACTTGGGAACCCCATTCTGATTCAAGGATACGGCTTGCATAGGTTGATACCCACCTAGATCCCGATCCTTGTCTATTATTGGATGCTCGATATGACACCGTAGAATCACTTACATTATTACAGGATTCCCTGGATACACTTCATGGTTCCAATATTGACTTGTAGGTTCCATTGTTACATCCCATCAGGCCCTGTCATTACATTTCCCTGTTTTACCTTGGTCGATCACCTTGGACTCGGTAGGTGACTTATAGTGGAATGCATTGGATTATTCTCCTTGGATTACAATCTTATCCTTTCTAGGCTGTAGTTAATACTGAGTTGGTGAACCTTGTGGTCTTTTACATCACCATGGTTATTACCTTGAGGCTTCACTAGTGTATATCAGTACACATGACCTATTAATATAAAATGGTATTGAATTAATCAATGAACTGGTTACATGTTCAGACACTAGCCGATGGTAGAACCAGGTACTCAGGTATTTAGTTACATTATACAGATTTAATTTATATATGAATGCATGTATATGATTACATTTCCATTACACGGGCCATATGTTATAGACACTGTTGGTGGTGGGCCACTAAGATTTATCTCACACCCTCTCTGGGGGTCATTTTCTACTCGGGGAAGTTTATGTAGTTACAGGTGTCGAAAAAGGAAATCAAACAACTTAAAACACTTGATTTATTGCAATTTAGTATGGATCTTGATAGTAGAGGGACAATTTGGATCTTGGGATTATTGGGAAATTCTTTTTTATTTACATTATACTTTTGTGGGACATGTTTTGCCTACTATATTGTATCCATGTTTTCCATTTTTCTATTACATGACATATCTTCATCTATTTTTGAATGTTATTCCAGTTGTTTCAGTTATTATTTATATTATCCCTATTTTCCACTGTGCCTTCTGTTTACTTATATTTCTTCCACTATTTACCTATGTTTAAATCAATCCACTGCTCTGTACTTTGGTAATGAGGGCATAGTCTCCCCACAGACAAACTCTAGACCGTCAGTGCTAGTCAACAGTCTCTAGAGTTCATGGAGATATACTTGATTCCATGTGGACCATGAATCTTGGGAAACATGTTGAGTTGAATCTAGGTCTGGCACATCATGTGTGTTAGGGTTATAGATTATTCCCTTCTTTCATCATCGCCTTATGTGTGAAAATAGAGGGACCAATTCCTTTTATGTTAGCAATGATCCATTAAATTGATTTGTTTTTTTGTTTAACACCAAAATCAAGTATTTATATCAATTTTTTAAAAGGGATACATTGATGATAACTAGAAGATATTATACTTCTCATAATAATATATATACAAGGATTCTTGGGAGTTTCTTCAGTTCATGTGTTAGTGATTTTTTGATCAAGGGAGTTAATTTTTGAAAACTCTCCCATGAATGATGTTATATAGCTTGAAAAAATCCTTCCATCCACAGTTCTTTACTTGTTCCCTCAACATGATCATCCAATTATTTATACAGTAATCCTCCACATTCCTATTTCATCACCAAAAGTCAAAATATCTCTTTATAATTAATTATAAGATAAAATTATTATGATTCATTTCAATTTTTCATAGATATAGTTAAATCAAAATATTTCGATTGTTATTTGACTCATGAGACCTGGAATCCTTTATTTAAACCAACGAATTATTTATTAGTTGAATAGAACAGGTGATTGAGAATGTTAGATACATTTAATTATCTACCTTAAAATCCAAAAATCTATGGAAAAATTAACTACACCATTTTTACTAAAACATATTTGAGAATACCTGTGGGAAAATTCACCGATCTATTTATTAATTATAATGAAACTATAGTGGGTTTCATATTTCTAAACTTCAGATTTTTGAGATTTTTTAATGAAATTAAGTTTACACTATTCAAAATACCACAAAGGTATTCCCTAAAGGTGCATAATTTGATCATACATTTAATCATGAATCTTCTCAAATCTCAAATATTTCATGGGAGTTTCTTTTTTATGTTTTATAAACACTTTTTAAAAAATGAAATCATTCACAATTCCACTAGATTCATCTTATTCAGTATTATATCTTTGAAAAACTTGGTATACACTGACATTTTTGAAAGGGGTTTAACGGATGGGATGTTGATGTGAAGATACATGAAAATTTTCTTAAATTTATTTCTTTTCTATTCTATATTTACTAGGAAAATGTTTTAAGAAAACCAAAGAGTTCCCAAGTATAATAAAACATTAGTATTCTTCCATACATTTTTTATATCTAGTCTTCTTAGGTTATTTTGTTAAGTTATTTCTCCTCTAATATGTGTCTCTTCCCTACTTCTTCATCTACTTTATATTTAATTTAAAACTCCTCTTCATTATAACTATGATATAACTTTTCTCAAATCTCTATTCTTATTTTTAAATTAATTACACTTTCCCCCATTCTTGGTACATCCATGATACCTAAAAATACTCAAAGTGGTTTCATTGTTACCTTTTTTTAAATCCAAAAAATATAATTTTGAATGTACTAGAGTT
Organism: Viscum album; assembly: GCA_963277665.1. Taxonomy (NCBI): domain Eukaryota; kingdom Viridiplantae; phylum Streptophyta; class Magnoliopsida; order Santalales; family Viscaceae; genus Viscum; species Viscum album. The sequence goes on along the minus strand of OY728142.1, from coordinate 436,554,357 downwards.
TATTGGATTATTTTCCATGTATTTTTCTGGTTTGTTAAGGTAGGTACCCACTAAATGGAGAAATTAATCATTTCACATGACATAGATATTCACAAAGTCCTCAAAAATAGTGCTTCTATTTTAGGACTTTTGTTTAGAGTTTCTTCTATGGTTGTCAAAGAAATTAGGTATGCATTACTTGGAATTGTTATGATAATGTTTTGGGTGTTTTATATCACTGATAAAAACTATAGAAACCATGAGAATGTGTTTTTTGTCCCTCTATTTTTCTACATTATTATTTTTTATAAATCACCCTCAATTTTTATGTCAATTTATTTGGAAACAATGGTTTAGTTTGATTCTAGATTATAATGGTAACCTCTCCAATCATGCTATCTTATTCTCTATCATTGAAATCAGAGAAGAGATGTGGGTCTCCATGCATCTCACGTTATAGAACATGTGGTAGTTTGGATGGTGTCTATTTATTTTGAATAGGAATTAATCTCTCTATTCTCTTAGAAAAATCCTCCATTTAAGAATACAACATGGTGCAATCCTTACTTTAATGTTCCTCACTCTCCCTAAATTTGAGAATTGTTATATATGAGATCATACATAATTTCATGATCTTCAATGTACATCTTTTCCATCAATTATCCTTTGATTTCCAAATCAATCATGGCATATGAGTTATTTTTAACCCAAAATTTAGTGTTTTGAACCACATCCAAAGTGTGACTCAATTATTTATAAATCTTTTCTATAATTCATTAAATAATTTCCAAGCTACATAGATTGATTATACATCTGGCTATGTAAAATTGTTGATGTCACTCCTCATATTTTCTTTCTTCACTGGTGGAAAATATTTCTCTAAAATCATATGAGTTATTTTATCCAATTTTATAAATGATCTTGGAATTTTGTTAATTTATCCACTATTTGGATAATCCCAACAATGAGAATGCAATGTATTAAAGATGAATGGAATCATCAATGACACAATTTTTTACAAATTTATCAAAGATTTCCAAAAATTTTGAAATATGACTATGGGTGTCATTATTTTTAGTTCCTAAAAATTGGAAAATATTTTGACTCATTTCAAGGACAATTGGATAAAATTTGATGTTATTTACCCAAATCGTTGGTCTGACTATGATCAGATAAACTATATAAATTGATAAAAAATTATAGTCCATCAATGTCATATCACATAGTGATTATTGAGATCTATTAATGTTATTGGTCAGATTCTCATGAGTTTCATGGGTTCCTAGGTTCAACGTCACTTCTCTTTGGTTATGGAAAAGGGAATGGATTTATTTGAGATTGACTTCAAGCAGATCCTAAAAATACATGCTATTTGATCGAGTGTGTATTTTATATTTTATATACATAAAATATATATTAATAATGAACATGAACAACCATGTATGTAAAATGGAATGAAATTTAATTCTAAAAAATAAATGATAAAGGTGAACCAATTAATCAGTTTCAGGTTCTTTGAAAATATTTTTTTCCTCAAAAATGGTGCTGAGAATATAATGTGCCTCAAAAATGATCACGTCCATAGAGTGTAGTTTATATTTTATAATTAATATTAAATACACCCTAACACTATAAGAATATATTATATGAATTGTTAGTGTTAAGGTTGACCCACTCAGAACATGGTGGATCTTGGACTAGTGATGTTTTTTCGATTCTTGGTTTAGTGAATCAAAGGAAAAAAAATTTGAAAATAGATTTGAGAAAGATGGCTAGATTGAGAATGGACCTAGAGAAATGAATAAACATGGATTGATAAAAGCCTGTAATGATGAACTTAAAATGATGGATTATTTCATGGAATGTTTTCCAAAATTTTATGATTTATAAGTCTTACAAATTGACATGATCTATTAATTACAAGTATTCTTATGGTTATTAATTTTATTTGTCCATTAAAATTTAAAAATCTTTTTCCATTTGAATCCTATGCTCAAGGTAATATAGTAAGACCTAGATTCATTATATTATATCTCAAAATAAAAAGGATAAATAAGTTAGTAGTTCAAAATTACATCATCCTTAATCGTAGTGGGGTTTATCCCTTAATATCTATCCCTCTCTATTGAACACTAAGAGATATAATTCTATTAATATAATTTTGATATTACTATGAAACATGTGATTGATACGAGAAAGTAATCATTTTTTATGGAATCATCCAGCTACTCTTGATCCACCATCCCTTAAGAAACTACTCACTCATAATAGATGGTTTGACTATCAAAAATTAATTACTTTTCTAAAGGGATATAATAAATATAAAGATGAAAATAAATAATAATGATCACATAGAAAAAAATATATAAAACACAACTGAAATTGAACATGATCTTCAGTACACAAGAATGAAATTAATATCCAAAAATTTCTATGAATTGTTCAAGTCATTCCATGAATGTATCCTCTCCAACCATGTTTTCATCTCATCTTATCTATTCTAAATAATCTACAAAACATGATCTATTCAATGTTTTAGATCATTAATGATACATAATCCCTAGAATCATTATTTTCCAGCCTTAGTTTTTATAGAGAAACATAATCAATCTTTATATTTCTCACTAAATATTGTACAAGTTCACAATTTGAAGGGGTTTTTGTGACAAATATGGAAAATATACCATTTTAAAAGATCATGTATCCTAATGAACACAAACTAATACTTTTAGATTCTCATCTACAGAATGACCATATTCAAAGAAACATTGAAAATCCCATGCCAAAAAATTTGTTTTATAACCTGTTGGACATGTATCATGATAGAAACAATTATAACAGTTTGTAACCCTACACATCATGGATTCTTTTCTACGATGGAATCATGACTAATCTCCATGGAACTATTTTGACATTACTGTACTGCATCATGATGATCAAGAGCGTGATTTAGTTTCTCAAAATCATCAATTATAGTTTTAACTACATAAAATAAGATACAACATAGTGCATTAATTTCAAATCCTAAGATAGTGGATTCAATCTAATGCGCGTGTGAGGGATTTTACAACTAGTCTATCATTACCACTTTTTAATCATATATGAGCTATAGGTTAATCGTGTATATCATTGGATTTTATTAATTGAGATTATCATAATTCAATGGTTGATCTTTTAATATGTGTAAAAGTTAGTTTTTTTATGTACATAATAGATTTTCCCTAAAGAAAAATTTACATAACCATCTAAGATTTTCTTAAAATCATCTGTTACCCTAGTCTCACCGTATAGTCTCCCTTCAAATTATAATAGATAATTCCAAAATAAAAATTAATTCGAAGTAATACCCAATGAGATATTCCATAAATGGAATTGTATCATGATAATGTGATTTGAGTTGTGTTGTGTTCACTTTCATAGCTCTTATAAGTACTAATTATTTGAATCATACCATTATTTGATGTGTTGTAGTATTATTTTCTTAATTTTAGACAAAATATCTGAATCCTCTAAAATATATATTAAATATTTAATTTTTGAAAATTCATTGGAAAACAAAAAAAATAAAACAATATTTAATTTATAAAAACACTCAAATAGTAGCCAAATTTCATCCATATTTTGGGCCATTAACTCGACATAAAATAAAAATAATTTATACAAGAATTAAAATTAATGAAACATATATATTCTCTATCCACATTAGAAGAATTCAATCTAATCAATCAATATTCATCCATGAGTATTTGTGGCACTCTATACCATCACTCCTGGATTAGGTGTGAGATACAATTCGTTGAAACATTGTATTTGATACAAAGTGACACGAGCCTATATTTGTTAACATCATTTACATATGTTAAATACTATATATTATAAAAAACTACACAATACAAATAAAGGAAGGTTTAGTGGACTTTAATACTAGTTACTTAGGATGCCTATTTTAAAACACTTGTGAGCATTTACCCATAATTTACCTGTACTAGAATCCATTATCGACATCTCAGAAGTTATATTAATATTCATAACATGGATAATGGAATCATAATAAATGGGTTATATCAAATACTTAATAAGGGAAAACTTATCAAATTTTCATCAAGAATTAGATCAAAAGAATATATGAAAACATTATTAAGGGATAAATATATTATTATAAGAACTAGTGACAATAAGATATACCTATAAGGAAATATATAGGGGCATATAAACTCAAATTATCAAACATATACCATGGAATAAGAATGTGAAATCTAGAGACAATAATCATAATCCATGAAGTATGTCAATGGAACATAACATAACAACATGAAAATATTATTTTGTAAGAAAACCCAACCATTATCACCCTTAAAGATATGAACAAATCCTATTATATCCACTATATATGTTTTTTAACAAATCCAAACATATTCACCATTTATGTTTTTGAACCAATCCAAATATGTATACCGATCTTGTTTACGATCACATTCAAGAATGCACACCCTTTAAGTTTGTTTTCAAATTGAAGCACATCCATAGTTTATGTTGTAAACAAATCTATGTATTTCCACCTGCTATGTTTATGAAAAAATCATAGAACATCCACCCTATATATTGTGAAAAAATCCAAGTATTTCTAACCTATGATTTGTGAACAAATCCATGTATCTCCACCCTTTATGTTAGTAAAAAAATACAATAATTTACATGGTTCATTATCTAATGAGATATAATACTTTAGCCAATTAATTTTAGGGATTTAACAGACCTAAAATGTATAAGGGTTTTATCATCTACACATTATCTCATGCATTTATCAGAACCAAACTTTCTCAGAGATTTATTGGAACCAAACCATCTAAGGGGTTTATTAGACCCAAAATACCTTAGTTTTTTTTTCATATCCAACCCTCCTTATATTAATAAATCCCTACACATGTGGAATATATATAAAATAAATTAAATATCTTAACTTGAACAACCCATTTAATGGAAATACAGTTATTATCATTTTTAAAATGTTTTTTCATAACATGAATGATGTTTTTTATAAAGGAATTAGGAAAATGATATTTTAAACATTATTCCTTTGGAGCTAAGTCTTTGATAGTTAATGTAAAATATGGAAGAAAAATGTAAAATATTATTTTGAAACAATTTCCAAATATTATCATAAGAATAAGAACTTATGCATGACTTTTGAAAAGATAAATTTGGAATGATTAGAAAAAAATAAAATTTATAAATAAATATTTTAAGGTAAATTTAAAAAATTAAGCATTTAAAAGTAAAAAAGTATTAAAATAAGTGATTTTTTTTATAAATTTTACATTTAAAATCAACTTTCAACAATGGATATTTTATAAAAATATAAAGGTTTCAAATGGTGCAGATAATTTTTTAAAAAAAAATTAATTTTTAAAAATATATTCAAAAATATATCTTTGAAAATATATAATTTCTATCAAAAATGGATAGGGATTGGAATATAATACCTTTTATTATAAAATTATGAAATAACTTTTAAATCTTTTCCAATACCCATGTTGAAAACCTATATTTTAAAAAGAGTAATAAAAAATCCTTTTGAATAGAGGGTAAGGTAAATATAAATGATACATGCGATAACATGGAATTAGGTTTCTAATTATAAAATTTATAATTGCTGGAAATAGAAAATATGTATGAGGGGAAACCATTTTTAACGATCATGAGAATTATTCTCAACAATGATATACTTTTCATAGGGAAAAAATTCATCAAGGATGGATATTTCAATGAAAAGCATCATTTTACCAAGAGAGGAAGAGAAATAAAAATTAAATAAAATATTGTGGTGTAATAAATAGATAATTTAAAAACTAAAATTCACCAACACACATTATAAATCAATGTGGGATGTTGAGTTAACAAAAACCCTAGAAACTTTGGTGTTTTTTTATTTGACATATATGTAAAGAAAGAACACAATACAACTCTTTCAACAACATAAATTATATGAATATGGTAAAATAAAAAAAATATTAATTAACCACACAATCTAAAAGATATAATAGTTCATAATATAAAATATTACCAATGAAATTAAATTTTCAACAAAACCTGCTCAAACCCTATTGAGAACTTAAGATTTCTCTTGGAAATATCCTTCAAAATACTAGCCTTTAGAAATATAAATGAGACCATAGGATTATAAATTTTATATAGTATTATATGAATATTAAATTAAAATATTTTTTAGATTAAATGAAAAGGGATTGTTTTATCATAATGTTTTGGAAGTGATCCCCTTTTATAGGATATAAAAGAGAACTTTTGTGAATGCTCATTAATTTTCTGTAATGATATGACACTATACAATGGTGAATGACAAAAAAAGTAAAAAATTTATATGGGGGTTAAATAGTTTCTATATTTCTTAAACCTCTCATTATCACAACTTTTTTTAAATTCATTTAAATCTTTCTACCAGTTTTTTTAAGAAAATTTACAATTTAGTTTTTTATCTCGGTTACTAGTTTTTTCCCAAGTAATTTATATATTTTTAAAAATATAAATTAAAAATTATTATAAATATTGGTTTTCATGAACCTAAATTTTATTTACATATAATATAATTCAATTTACACATAAGATAAAATTAACTTTTAAATTAAAAAATTTAGTATATAGAAAAATTATTTTGTAGAAAAATGTTGTTTTAACTATTAAGTCTTCATTATATTATATTAGATCAATTACCTATTTAATGAGTGGTAAAATTATTTTATATATGTGAAAAAAAGTATATTTGTGTATTTATATAGAATATATCATTTTAAAATTTTATATAAAATTACATGACATTGATAAAACATTTCTTTGAAAAATACACCCTTTCAATATTATTAGGGTCAAAAAAATTAATCACAGTAATCATAATTTTATTCCTAAAATGTAATTGATATTGTTAAATAATATGAACATGTTGATAACAAATATTAAATTAAATTTTTTATATTTAGTTTCTATAAGTGATGAAAACTAATTTTTAATAAATGTGAATAAAAATAGTTTTCATAGTAAAATATTACTTGAGTTTTCAAAATTCTAATAATGGATTTTAAGAATTCCAAAATGTTTTTTGAAATATATTTTTTGAAATATATATTTTTATAGAAATCTTGTTTCAATGAATTTTAGGTCATTATTTTATTATGATAATGTCATAAAAGTGAAAATATTAAGAAAATCATAATTTTTTTACCATTCACCTTAAAATCAAAAATTTTAGAAAAATATAAAAAATAAATTTTTAGATAATTTTAATATTTGAAGTTTAAATATTGAATTAATTTTTTATATTTAATGTTATAAAATATATAAATATATATTTTAAAATGAAAATTTAATATATATATATATATATAATGCATTTATTAAGAAATGCCTCCTCAAAACTTTATGTGGTCTTAATCATATTTTGTATGAATTTTTTCTAGTTTATTGAAATATTTTTTATTTACTATTGTATATATTATTCTTAAATTTTTTTAATCATAAATATATATTAATTTTTTTATTTCAATGTTATGTGTGCATAAAGTTATCTTACAAATATTAATTTAGAAAAAATCCAAATTCTCAGAGCGTTACATTCTCTTTGACCCCTTAAATACATTGATTCATTTAAATTTTTATGATCACTCACTGAAAAATGTTAGCTAAGATAGATACAAATATTGATATAATTTTGGGAGTCATATTAAAAAACATAGGTAATATATGTTTCCCCTCATAATAGGTCAATATTAATATTGAGTTATTCTCTAATTATTTTTGATAAAAACCCCTCATGATTAAGTATCATAACAACTATATTTGAATTTGTTTTCCAAGAAAAATTATAGTCATCCATGAACTTATACATGATCATATGTTGGTTTGAAATGTACAATGTGATTTCTCTTTTTTTAATTACTATAGATTTTATGTAGTGATGACCAATAAATTTCTAAAATCACAATGAATTATCTTAATGGTTGGATAATGAGACTTTCATGTGTAATATTCCATAAAAATCAACTTAGGATACAATAATAAAATATTTTTTTCTGTGAAAATATTAAATCCTTGGGGTGTTGATTTTATGCTATTAGAAAACTTCTTATTCCCACTTGGGTTGCTAAAAAATGATTCCAATTGGATATCAACTTATATATAGCGGAGGGTGAGTTTATAGTTACCCATCATTTACATTTACTAATTTTATTAGTAGGGGTAACATAATTTTTCCCTTATTTCCTTAGTTTAGGAGGTTGCTGATGTTTATTATACTTGTTTTCCATTTGGATAGGGAATCAATTTTCATATCTCCAAAAATCCATACATTTGATGGATTGGACATTATTCACCCCCATTTCATTGGTCTACTTCAACACATATTGAAATTCATGAGCTTGATGGATAATACTTCCAAACTTGAAATAATATATTGTTCCCATAAAACATTCTATTTGGTGATTCTTCCCACATTGTTTATATATATAAAGTTGAAACTTGTTTCCAACATCATCATCACCAAATTTTCTATGAATATCTATCCATATATTATTTGGTGTGTTCTTATGTTTTAAAATACGCATATTTTTATCCACATCTAGAGAAATTTAGGTCATTATAAAAAAAATATTTTCAACACTAGCTATTATCCAGTTTGGTTTCTCATTTTGGAAATTTCTTTATTTTCTATAATGTCCACTATTAAATTGGATCCTCCTAGCTCCAACCATTACCAGGGCCAAAAGAAAAATTATGAGTGATTAATAATAAAATAATATGGTAATTATCATTAATAACCCTGGGATAATTTAATCACAACATGTATCACATTATGGATCCATTATGTCAGCCCATTATTCATTTAGTTCAACCTATATCACTCGTAGTTCAACCTAGGATTATTTAATATGGGTCCTATCATACTTGTTAATCAAATCCCATAATGTTATTGAGAAAAATTCCTTTATAATAGTTTGTAAAGAGAATATTAATTAACCAAATTATATCCCAAAGGAGTTTCCATCCAGCTATACATTCTTAGCCTCACTCATCATTTTACATAGTAAAGATTGAGTTGATACTTAACCAACCATTTTCAGGGTGATTATACCTTGGTGAATAAATACCAAAAATTCATCCACTTTTTAGTATATTGAATGGGAAACAATTAATAAGAAATAAAAAATATCTACTCTACAAAAACATCATAATTCCATCCTTTACTTAGACTTGTCTATTATACATATGCCTAGGTTTTTTTTACTAATGATCTCTTACCATAATCCATGAAATATCTAAACTAATCCAAAAAAATAATGTAATCGTACTCTGATATCAACTGAGGTGTGCCGGACGCGCACTCCAAAATTTGGTGCTAAAAAAACTTTCTTCAAACACTATCTTTGATACAATGTGAGATAAAACTTTTTTAATTTAACACAGTTTCAGTAATATAATTATTACATATCAAAAAAAGTCACAAAACCTATTAATTGAAGGTTTTGTATCATTGAGTTCAAGTTATATTGGAAACTGATTTTAAAAAACTTCTAAAAATTTATCCATAATTGATCCACACTGCAAACTCATATTGACTTATTCTACGTTTAACTTATCTTCATATCCCAGAGAAGTGAAACAAAAGAAATTGGTAATCTAAAACACTTTGTATGGGAAAAATTATCTACATATCATCAAGGGTTAGATAAAAATCACATGGGAAAACATGACTATGGGAAAAATATCATATTATATATAAATGGAAAGAAAAGATTTGTCAGTAATGTATAATATATGACCATATAAAATAAAATTTACAAAAATATTCCATTCTATAATAGTGTAAAATAATTAGACAATAATCATGGGAGATTAATTTTGACGAAGGAACTTAACATAAGTGCATTAAAATATCATATTGTAAGACATCCAAATCATGATCAATCTTATTTAGAGAGAAAAATACAAGTATGTTCACCCTTTATGTTTCTAAAAAAATCCAAGAATGTATCCCTATATATTTTTGAAAAAATATATGTAAGTTTATGCATTTGTTTTATGGTCAAATCCAAGAATGTATCCCTATAATTTTTTTAAAAAAAACAAGAATTTCCACCATATTTATTGTAAAAAAATCCAATTATTCCCATCCTATAAAATTTCTAAAAAAATCCAAGCATGTTCACCCTATATGTTCTGAACAAATCCTAGCATTCCCGCCCTGTTAGTTGTTTTTGGAAAAAACACCTCTAGGTAACATTGTAGTGTTTTTGGGTTGATTATTTTTTTTGAAAAATAAGGTTTACAAGGGATGTTGTGGAGTTCAAGAGATATTTTTGACTAGGTATATTTATAAAGGTCCAAGACAAAGGAATGGATTCCCTAGAAGCGATACAAAAAACTACATGTATAAGGTGGTGTTATTTTCTTGTGTTTGGAAACATTTGGGCGTCTAAAATATAGGGGAGGAGACAAGCTATGTGAATGTTGGATTTATAGGGATGTTTCATTTGAAGTATGTAAAAGTCATGAATTTCAATATTTTTTGGTGTTTCATGAATTTCTGGTTCATCACAAAAGTTCTTTATTTTGTGAAGGTGTGGAGGTTCACAAAATATGGATGAGAATGAAGGTTTGATAGTTATATACATGACTAATTGAAGATTTGTGAATAAAAAATTTCCCTAAATCTTCGTAAATATACAGAAGTTCAGGAACGAGAATAGATATCTTCATGAAAAGATGATAGAGATATTGACATATTTTTGAAAGGGATGCAACAACTATAAATATCTATATACTCCCCATTTAGAATAAGCAAGCCTAAATGAAAATCCAAAATCTCTGAATTTAAAAATTTGGTTTGCGAAGGTGGTTCATGAATGATTTTTCTTGTGTGATTTTTTTCATAAGGCCATCTATTTCATGAAGAAAGGATGTTCAAGATGGCTATTTATGATTCCTGAAAACTATGAGCTGTGCGAATGTTGTGAGGATCCCAAATGCTAAGTGTGCTTTATGAATGAAGTAAGAATTGTGAAGGGTAAGTGATATTTGTGAAAGTAGTGAGCTTCATGAAAATTGGTAGAATCACAAAATAATGATATTATTGTAAATAATTGGATAGTTTTGTGAATGTTGTGAAGAGGGTTTTCCCAAAATTAAATCTCATACGAACCAGAGGGGATTTCCTAGTAAATATTTTGTAAAGGAATTCATCACATGGATGAAATTGGAATATAATGATGCACCAATTGAGGTGTAAAAAAATTGATTCATGCAATCAAAAGAATAATCATATGAAGGAGAAGTGATCACACTTTAGTTAAGAGAGAAGTAAAATTATAAATTATTGTTGGATGTAAACTAGGAGAGGTAGTGAGTCCGCTTCGAATTACGTAACAACATTTCACATTACTAGATTTGGTATATAGGCACATTTCCTTTATATGATCCTTGGATGTATCACAATGTAGGTGAACCAGGTAAAATTATTGTGTCTCATGCTTGATTTTATTTTTATTCATACATTTCCATGAGAAATGAATATAAGAGTGTTTTATTTAAAAATTAAATAATATCCGATGGGGAAGTTGTTTTAATCTATAATACATGGATTCACCCCCCCTCTCAGGGTACTCTAACTAGTTGTGATAACAATTTATATCAGAGAAAAAGGGTAATATTAGTTTTTATCTCTCATGGGTTTCAATATAGGATTTCAATTATAAAGGGATTCCAATATTCGATAGAAACAACTTTAAATTATGGAAGAATTAGATAAATCAACACATCAGATATTTAGTTATGAATGTCTTTACAACAACAATTAATGGTATTTTGAATAGTGTGGACAATGGTGATTTAATAGATGATAGCGTTAGTGAATTGGATGCTGATTCCTAGGGAATCAATGCTTTATGGGGAGCCTTATCCAATTCCACCTACACAAAGGTGATTTCCTGTATTTAAATGCATGCCATGTGGTAATTTTTTTAAATATATATAAAGGCTATTCAAAAGTTAGAGAAAAAAATTACAGGTTTTGTTGAACAAATATGAGGACCTGAGAATAAACCCTAATGAGTCTATAGATATGTTCTTTGATTGGGTAAATATTGTCATGTAAGACATGCATTATCTTGGAGGAACTATTGAAGATGAAAATATCATTAATAACCTATTCATAATACTTACACCTCTATTCAATACGAAGTAATACATAATTTAAGATAAATATGAAAATAATTTGACACAAGATAGGTTTTATAGTACTCTTGTCGCATACAAGATGAGAAATAAAGATCTTGAGTCTCTGAAAAAATTAAATTTCAAAGAGGTATCATCCAAGGCCATGAAAAATCTCACAATTAAGGAATGAAAGGGAGAATAAGAGATATATGAGGTAATGTCATTCCTCTCTATAAATTTACAGAGAGGAAAAGGAATGTTCAAAGGGAAACTCTCACTCTATTGATTTTGATGTAGACAGGTTGAACATATTGTAGTAAAGTTCCCTATGAAGTTCAAATATAGTTACAGATATTAAGTCAAAATTCCAATGAAGAGTTATTCATCCTATGTGAATGTTAAGAAAATTTTTAAGAGAAAATTATTCAAAAAGAGGAACATTAATTCTTAAGAAAATGAATGTTTAAAAGAATATGTGGTTGAACAGCTGGAGAACTACCAAGATTGTAGAGAAAATGATATTGTAGAAGTTGTAGGTAAATCCTAGACATGGAAAGAAAGAAGAAATAATTAAGGAGAATTCAATGTAAGGGTTTATCTCTAGGATAAATTAAAATATTTTCTTCAGGAGAAAGATGTTTTGAGAGCCAAAATGAAGAAATCAAAATGAGTGGTTCATGATGCTAAACTCTACTTATAGTAGAAGGAAGATGAGAAGTTTGAGCAGCCTCAATAAATTGAAAATATTTAGTGCTCAATGACAGAGAACTCAGAACAGGTTTTTAAGTACAAGATCAAATTTGAATAATAGAAATGAGTAGCCGATGGTATTACTAACATAGAAAAGGTCAAATAAAATGTATTAAAGAACTTGAAGAGGCAGTTTTCAAACTACATAGAAAATTATAGGATTATAAATGACTCTTGAATCCTAGTATGAAATCAGGAAATCAGATCACTCAAGAAATATAAAATATAGAAGTGGTTTATAGAGGGACAGTAATAAAAAATCAATAGTCATATCCAAATAAAAATTACAATATAGGGATTGATCACAAACACAAAGTTGTGGTGATTGATGTCATAACAGAAGCACCCAATCCAAGCTTGAAAATTTATTTGGGTACAAATAAGAATCATAAGACTCATAGAACCCAAGAAAGAACTGATCCTATAATATTGTATAGGAATACACATTGTAATAGTTGTTATTTTTGTGAAAAATTGGACATTGTATAAATGTATGTTCCATAGAAAAAAGTTAATGAAGGGAATAAGATCAGAAAATATAGCCACATAGAGGTCAATATTACAAGAATTATTTTATGGTCACTATTTCTAGCTTATAGGATTCAGACACATGGCTTGATATTGCTCATAAAAAATATAGAGGAATGCACTGAAGTAGACTAAAAGTGGTCATAATTAGTAGCTCAACGAATCAATAAATGGGTTGAAAATGAAAAATTTATTTGCATCTATCCATTATAATGTTGTTCCATCATATATTGAGGAAGATCATGATTATAAACCCATAATGGGTATTAAGTCAAAGTTGGGGATTAAAAAGAAAAGAGTTGAGCATGAAGTAGTTGTTGATATTTCCCTTATAGAATGAGATCATGATGGTGTATGGACCCTTGATAGTAGATGCACATCTCAAATAATGGGAACTAAGGATCTTCATACAATAATAAAATATAACAAGTAAGGTGTTTTCAGATTTGGAAATGATGAAGGCCTAAATATTATTAGTTTAAGAAAAGACAAATTTAGGGGAAAAGATATGAGATGTACTGATTTATTTGTTTTCAAAGGTCTCAGTCACAAATTTCTAAGCCTTAGTCAACTATGTAACATATTTATTCTATAATATTTGTGAATAAGTTGTGTATCGTAATGGTTAAATATTGTAAAATTGTTTTATAGGGAAAGTGCATGAAAGAGAATCTCTACCTTGGGAGTGGAGAATGAGAGATGTGATTTCAATCCCAAGAAGAAGAAAATAGGTGGTGGAATAAATGGATTGAACATCTATTCTAGCCATCCCTATAAGATGATGTCAAATTTTATGCAAATCAAGATCTCCCAAATATATCACGTGATCATACTCACACATGAGATGTTTTTCAACAAGGTAATATTATAAGAAATAAATACAAGGAAAAAGAGAAAAGTCAAACAATTCTTGAATTGGTGCATGAATATGTGTGTGGACCTATCTCACCAAGATCCAATGACTGGAAGAGGTATTATGTTATTTTTATTGATGACTTCAGTAGGATGGAATGGGTATTTTTTTTGTCCCCAAGTCTGATGTGTTCAGTTTCATAAAACAATATCAAAGGAAATTTCAAAGGAGTCTTGGATAAAAGATTATGATCTTTCATACTAATAATGGTATTGAATTAAAAAAAATCAAAGTTGAATATTTTATCTAAAAATAAGGGATAAAGAATCAATTTTAATCAGCGAGAAATCATCCACAAAATAGAGTGGTTGAGAGGAGAAATCAGATCATAAACAACATGTCCAGAAAAATTCTTATTGAAAAGGACCTACCTGAGAAATTTTTGAAGGAATAAGTCTTCAAAAAGGTCTATATATACAACATGGATCTTTTTTGTTCAAAATAATAAAAGAATATGTACGAAGTTTGGTATGGAAGGAATCCACCATTGAAATACTTTTAAATATTTGCAAGTAAGTGTTTTATTCTCAATAAGGAGAAACAAATGAAATATTCATAACTTATAAATGATAGGAAATTACTTTTATATAAAAATAAAATAAAATCATATGAATTCTTAAACAAGTGTCTATAAAATGTAGTAGAAAGTAATAATGTCAATATAGTATAAAATGAAAAGAATCTTCAACAACATAGTTAATAGTTCTATGAGGATAGTGATGAGGAGGTAAGTAAATCATGGGGAGTATAAGTGGAGAATGATAATCTAGAAGAAGATAATGATGATGTTCAGGGGGAATTCAAATTTTTTTTTCATGGAAGGTGAAGAGCTGAGCTAAAATTGATAGGAAAAATATCATTGGTGATTAAGTAATGCCAGTTCAAACATGGAAAATGAATTATTTATAGTAGGAATCCTTCCTATCTTAGGTAGTACCTATTTTTTTTTGAATAAGTTGCGAGAGTTGAAAATTGGGTTTGGGATATAAATGAAGAGCTTGGCTAAATTGGGAATAATCGGACATAGGATATTATTTCAAGACTGTTAAAAAATGATTTCATCTGAAAAAATGGGTCTACTGAAAAAAATTAAATAAATATGGATTAATAATTTTAAAAAAATCATGAATATTGTGTAATAAATACTCCAATATTGGGAGAATCAAAATTGATGCGACATGTGCACCTATTATAAGATTTGATACTATTCACCTCTTCTTGGACATAACAGTGTAATGGAAATTCAATGTTTTACAAATGGATATCAAGTCATAATTTATGAATGAGGTTCTAGAGGAAGAAATGTATACTGAGAAGCCTATTGGTTTTCTTATTCATGAATATAAGAACAAATTTTTTCAGTAGAGGAAGGGTCTATATAGGTTGAAGAAAGCACCAAGAGCATTCTATTCGTGAATTAATCAATTTTTGAAGAAGATTAGTTTTTAGGGTGGTAGAGTTGACTATAATATCTATTTCAAAAATGAATGTAATAAAAGGATTAGGGTTTCGATGCATGTATACGACATAATATTTGGTGGATTAGATAAATCATAATGAAAATACTTCACAAAACTCATGAAAAGTGAGTTCGAAATGTTAATGATTATGGAATTTACCTTTTTCTTTAATTTAAAGGTGATTGAAGGAAGGAATGACACATTAATTTCTCAATAAAAATATCCCATTAAAGTTATGATTATATTTGGAATGGATAATTTCATGGAGTTAGTGACTCTAGTGGTTACCTAATTGAAACTATCATGAGATGATGAATGAAATAAAGTTGATTTCATAGAATATTGGTAAATCATTAGTAGTCTATTGTACTTAAAAAAAGCATGAACACATATTTTTCCACTTTAGAAGAATCATAGTATTAATGTAATCCAAAATAAAGAAACTTAAGTACAGTAAAAATAATACATCAGTATATCAAGGGCAGGATGTTTTTTTATTTGTTGTACAATGATAAATCTAAAAAAGGGTTATTGGGATATATACATACAGAATCGATTGGTTTAACACATGATAGTACATAAACTTCATGTGGTGAATTCTATCTTGGTGGATTGTGTATTTATTAGATAAGAAAGAAAAAATATTTTATGTCATCGATCACTATAGAAACAGAATATATTTTGACTACTCAAGATTGGACACAATTATTATGGATGAAGAAGCAACTTGATGAAATGGGAGGTCAAGTTAAGTCTCCGATTTGAATCCAAAATGATAATTAAAGTGCCATAAATCTCATAAAAATCCATTTCATCACTCATAGATAAAGAACAATGAAATTAAGTATCATTTCTTCAAGGGGAAGGTGGATCATGGGCTTGTGAAGTTGGAGTATGTGACTACATAACTATAGGTTGTGGACATTATGATGAAGGCCTTTCCCAAAGAGGTGTTTCAGAGGCATCGATTAGATCTGAGATTTCTATCAACTCCACTCACTTGAAAAGATGTGGATGCACAACCACCTCAACTTGATGTATTATGTGTTTATCCCTTATGTGATGATATGTTTTCTTTATAATTTTTAATCTAGAAAGGTGTGATCTTTGGGTTTATTGACAAAGGGAGAGAAAATATTTTGATCAAGATAGGGGGAAGCTGATAGGGGGAGTAGAAAATTAGAGGTCATTTTGAATATGATGATTCTAAATATGATCAATAAAAGGTTATATATTATGACTGATGGGGTTTGTGATGAACACAATTGACTATTTCAGGAATGAAGTGATTCATGAATGAAATTTTCATGCTACTATTGTTTCCCATGGTGATCAAGGATCATATGTTGTTAGAGTATGTTTTGAGTAAATATTTGATAACTATCTAGAATCGAAAAAAGAAAATTTTTAAAGAATATGGAAGAATCCTTAAAGATGTATCATCAAATTGAATAGTTTTCAACAAACCCAAAGGGGGATATTGTTGGAAAAAATGCCTCATGGTAACAATGTAGTGTTTTTGTGTTTATTTTTTGTTTAAAAAGTATGACTCCATGGTTAGTTTTGTAGTTATAGAGATATTTTTGACAAGGTATGTTGATAAAGGTCATTGAAAAATGAATGGATTTCCTAGAAGTGATACAGAAAATTGCTTGTACAAGGTGGTGCTATTTCCTAGTGTTTTCCAAATATTTGGGGTCTAAAATTTGGAAGAGGATGAAGGTTTCCCAAAAGTTGGATTTCTAGGGATGCCTCATTTAAAATTTATAAATAGAATAAATTTTTTGAAGTTATGGGGTTTTTTGAAAGTTTAGTGTTTTTCAAAGGTGTGGAGCTTCGTGAAAAAGTGTTGAGAAAGAAGCGTTAAATGCAATATACATGACTATGAGAATCATCAAAAAAGAAAAATTTCTTTAATGCATTAAAATCATAAGTATTATTTTAAATGAGAACATAGAGATACACAAAAAGGAATTTCCAAGATTGGAAACTTTGCAAAAGGGAGGCAATGACTATAAACAGGCATCTATCACCCTATATTTGGAATATGTAATACTTAATGAAAATAAGAAGGCTTTGAATTCATGAAGGTTATTTGTGAAGGTGGTTCATAAATGTTGTTAGTGAAGGTGGTTCTTGAAGGATTGTTCTTGTGTGAATCTTTTGATAAGATCATCTCTTTTATGAAAAAAGGAAGTTCATTTAGGCTATGTATGCTTCATGGAAAATGTGAGCATCATGAAATTTGTGAGGATCATGAAGGCTCAGTGAGATTTTAGAAAAGAGTGAGCTTCACAAATGCTATGTGAGCTTCATGGGAGTATCAGTATTCGAAAATGTTGGGAGCATCGTTAATGAAGGATATTCTTGTAAAGAATTGGGTAGTTTCATAGAGATTAGAAAGTGGATTTTCACAAAAGTAAATCTCATGCGAATGTGAATAGATTTCCTAGTAAATATATGGTAAAGTGTTATTCATCAAGGAGATGAATGTAGAACTTAATGATGCACTAAATTAGGTGTAAAACAAAATTATTCAAGTGGTCAGAATTAGAATAATCTGAAGGACTAGTGAGCACAGTATAGTTGGGAGAGAAATGAGCTTTCAAATTATGATTGACTATAAACCAGAAGGGACAGTGAGTCTGCTCTAAATTGTTTTAATAGGAGTTAACTTTAGTAGATTTTTTACACAGGCACATTTCCTTTATATACTCCTCAGATGTAGTCCAGTTTGGATGAACCATGTAAAATTACCATGTATCATGCATACATTAATTTCTTTTCATATTGTGATATGGGAAAGGGAGAGAAGAGTGTTTTTAATGATGAAACAAGATATGAAGGTGCAGTTTTTCAATCTATCATACCATGATTCACTCCCCTCTTAAGGTATTCAATTTAGTTGGGCTAACAATTTTCAACAAATACAAGCATGTCCACCCGTTCTGTTTGTGAATAAACACAAGCATGCCCATAATTCATCCTATCCTATCATAAAAAAAATACCCAATACATTGGAGGGATTTAATATACCCAAACCATATTTTGGATTTATTATACCCAAAATAACTCAGGTAATTACTAGATGAAAACTACCTCAAGGATTTTCCAGACCCAAACTATATTAGGTATTTATCAAACACAAACCTTCTTAGAACTTTAATTAACCCAAACTGTATCAATGATTTATATGATAAAAATAATATTTGGTATTTATCATATCCGAACTGTCTCATAATTATAATATTTACACTTTTATTCCACACATAATATCAAAGAAATTTTATTTCATGAATAAACCATAAAATAAAATAGGTTTAATATCATTTTCAAATTGTTTATCATAACATGATGTCAAAAGTACATTAATTGATACCAAAAAATCAATAGATATAATTTATTTATTTATAAATTTATTTAGAAAATTATTCATAAAATATAAATCCATAGGGGATAAATAATTTAGTGTTAACGTGAAAAATGGAATTGAAGTTTAAAACTTTTTTTTTAAAAATGTCTTAACATTGTCATTCAAAGAAGAAGTTATTCATCTCTTTTGAGAAGACATATTTTTATATTTTGAAAAGAAACAATTTTTTTAAAAAAATATTTATAATGAAATATCAATAAATATTTCTAAAAAAGCACTCTTTTTTTGAAAAGTTTATTTAAAATCATTTTGAAAAAATTCACTTGTAAAAAACCTTCTGTAATAGGTCAGTGAAAAAGACAGAAAGTTTTTAAAAAGTTACATGATTTTTTTGAAAATATTAACTTTTAAAATAAATAATCAGTAATATATATTTGAATAGACACAATGTTTATAAAAATTTAATGTTTCATATATAGTAAAACATATTATTTTTAATGGATTAATTTTTTTTTAATATTTATAAATACCCTTGTTGAGAACCAACATTATTAAAAGAGTAATAAGACTTACTTTTAAAAATAGGGAAAGGAATTATGAAGGTCACATGATATAACACATAACAAGATTTCCAAATTTAAATAATTAATATTATGGGAAAATAAAATATAGACATGTAGGGAAACTATCTTTAAATAGGATGATAATTATTCTAAAAAATGATATACTTTTTATGGGGAATAAATTCACCGAGGAAGATGATTTGAATGAAATGATTCATTTTAGAAATAAAGGAAGAAAATTACTAGGATATAAATTATTTTGGTAGAATAGGAAAATCATGGTAGAAATAAGTTCAATAATAAGAATTATAACTCAACATAGGTATCTGACTTAACAAAGAACCTCATATGGCTTATCAAAACCCATAAATTAATTGAATAAGTTAAAATAAATAAATTATGAAATAATATCAACATATCAGAGATATCATGTTTTAGAATATGAAATATGTCTCAATAAATTAAATTTGAGACAATAAACCCCTTACTATGTATTGTTTCATACACGAATGCGCTCCGACTTTGTTGAGAACCTAAGATTTCTCTTGGAAATCTCCTTCATGATGGAAAAATTATGTTATCTAATTGATAATAGATACTTATAGAACAAAAAGATAAGTCTTATAGGAGAGAAATATAATGTTTTTATGATAAAATTATAAGGTATAGGAATATCATGTAGTAGTGTAAGTGATCCCCTTTTATAAATGATGTAAATGAAACATTTGTGAATACTCAATATTTTTTAGTAACGGAATGAAACTATTTGAGAGAATATGGATCCAAAAGTGAGAAATAATTTATTTTTTAGTTATATAATGTATCATAATCCATTAATAATCATTTGTTTCCTATTATTTTTTTACACTTTACCATTTTGGTTTTTACCAAGGTATTTAGTTTTTACCCAAGTTATTTTTTTTGTTTTTGAAAATATAAGGTAACCCGTATTAAAAAATATATATGTGATGAAACTAAATTTAATACCAATATAATCTAATTAAATATATAAAAATTAAAATTAACTTTTAAACTGAAACATTTAATATATAGAAAATCATTTTTTGGAGAAAAATATTATTTTTATATTTTTGTGGTCTTAATCTTATATAAAATTAATTTCCAATTAAATTATGTATAAAATATCTATATAAATGATAAAAAATCATATCAGTGTCATTATATAAAATATATCATTTTAATTTATTTGATAACAATTACACAATAGTAATAAAACAATTCATTGAAAATAACCCTTTCCCAATTATCCTGGCCATTAAATGTAATCTTGGTGGTCATAATTTTATGAATAAAATAAAATTAGACTTATTAGAGAATATAAAAATGTTTATATAAAATAATAAATCCATTTTTATACATTTATTTTCTATTAGTGATGAAAAGTAATTTTAAATATAAGAGAATGAAAATCTTTTTATCATAAAATATTACTTATGATTCCAAAACGTTTATCATGAGTTATAAAAATTCAACATAGTTTTTTTAAATGATATATTATAATTATAAATATTTATTTTCATATATTTTTTTAAATGAATTTAATCTTATTAATGTATTATTATAATGTCATAAAAGTGATGGTATTTTCAAAATAATATTTTCTTATTATTCTCCTTATAATCAATTATTTTAGAAAAAATATCATAAATTGAACATTGGATAATTTAGATATGTGCGATAAAAAATGATTATTTTTTTTGAAATTAAAATTTTAAAATTTATAGATTTGTCTTTGAATTTAAAAATCAATATATAAAAAGTAAAATATTTTTCATTGATAAATATTTTTTTAAAACTTTATGTATTATAAATCTTATTTGGTATTAATTTTTTAATTTATAATAATATTTTTTTAAAATTTATATAGGTTTTATTATTATTAAATTTTATAAATAATAAATACACCCCAACATGTTTTAGTATGATGTTTTATGCGAAGCAATTTATCATACATAATGGTAATTTTGAAAAAAAATATTCCAAACTATTGGGGCATTATTGCATTAACAAATGACGTTTCTTACTCTTATTATATACTCGTTTTTTTATTCATAATTTTTTACGTTATTATTAATGTTACAAGTATTGTTCCTCTCATGGTATAGATTTTGTAGATTCCTCAATGATTCCAACATAAGGATCCTAGACATATTCTTTAGCCTCAAATAGATAGGCCTTTATTACTGTAGAATATTTTTTATCATTACTCTCATGAATGTTGTGACTTGATATTGTTAATTTGAAATAGATTGATTCTTGATCACTATCCCTTCTTCAATAGGATATCATCCTATAACCACCTTATTACACATCCAACCATGTAAATGATCCCCCCATTATTGTTATAAAAAAGATGAGAAACACTAAAAATATTTTGATTCAACACATAAAAAATGATATCATTGGAATTATTCTTAAAAAAATTGTCTAATAAAGGTCATTTTTTATTTAGTGAGCCATAATTACTGAAACTAACAAATACATAAATTAAAAAGTGGATATTTTTTATGAGATTCGTATCTATAGTGATATGTAATGTGAATCCACTATCGAATATCCAAGGATTCAATCATTTTTAGATTTATTAGAAACCCCAATTACTATCACCTACCCCTAATTATTCATCATCCTGATATATTTTTAATTATAATTTTTCTTTGACTGAACCAATGACATGGTGATATAGTTGCTGGTGGTTTCAATGGGTTGATCAGGCCTTCCATATTTTTTTATCAAAAAACCAAATATATAGTAAAAGTTTATTTTCTATTTTTGTCATTATATTAACTATATTATAAGATAATTATAGTTAATCCCCTATTTATTCATGAAAACTCTTCATTTGAGGATGAGATTGTTTACCCATTTTTTCTCTCTTACATTCAATAAATCATCCAAATTCCTTTAATTTGAAATCTCCATAGACAGTAGATAAAATATTCCTAATATTCTTTTTTTTTCTGCATTTTATATAATATTTTTTTACTTGATTAAAAAATTATAATTCTTATGAGATTTATCCATTGCAATTAATTTTACTTTAGTCTTGACCTTATTATTATTCTTCACCCATACCACATTAATTTTATAATTTTATGAATCATCACTGAAAATTTTAATGGGTGTTTTCCCCTTATTGAGTGATGCAAATACCACCTTATATTTGATTTATCTACATCCACCACATATGTTACATGTTTGAGTGTCCAGAACGATAGTTCATGAAACCATTTAATAATATTCAAGGAGATTTAGCAACTTTTTTCATCACTTTTAAGGTTCCAACAACATTATTTATAGAATATTGAAACACATGGGGAGTTATTCTTTGGAAATTTTATGTATCAACTCAGATAAACTGAATAGACTTTACTTATTAATTGTAAGTAGTGAGAGTTTCTATAGTAATACATATTATATTATTCATAGTTTTTAAAAGTATTTATATCTTTGATAATTCATGTGAATTCTGCAAACATCATGGAAATATATTTGGATTTTGATTCCTAATGATATTTATTTAGTGGATAATTGTCAAATTTCAAACATTCATTTTTGAATGTAGTTTCTCTTATTCCATAAAAACACCAAAAGATTATTCCTGATTAGAAATATTTTTTTTCCTCATCGCTACATTCATTTTTCCTATATTAATATATTTCTTCACTCGAGGGTTCCTTGGGTTGATTTAATTTGGTCATAAATAATTTTTTCCCTATATCCTATATGTTTTATTACTCTCTCACACTTCCTCATCATAGGATGTGGATTCTTTTTTGTGAGAATGTTTTACTACTTAAAATTATTGTAATTTATTTTTTCATTGTACATAGTTTCTTCTATTGTGACCAATTTATATTTTTTCCTTATATATTGGATTGGTTATTGATCATCTTCTAATCCATATTTTTATTTAGATAAATTAGTAAAAATTATCCCAATCCTTTAAGAATTTAAAATATTGAATGAAATGTTTCAATTCAATTCAATTTTTTTATTCCTTTTAAAAATAATGATATGAATTCAAAAAACCCATGGAAAAATATTTATGTTATGTTCTTCCACATGTTACTTCTTTGATTAAATATTTTTCAAAATATTTAAATCATTTAATTTTGTCTCCATATCAAATTTTCCTTTTCACCTTAAGGATGTCACTATAGTCATCTAAAATGAAATCATGAGATTATTAATCTTTTCAAAAATCCACTCATCCATGTATTGATCCTATATGTCATAAATATTCCCAATAAATTTATTGGGGTGGATTCTCATTAATTAATCACTATGAAATAATATTATAGAATTTATCCATAACATCAAAACATGACTAAAATTAATTTCACAAGAATAAAGACATCAGTTACTATTGAATCTTATTCCTTAAAAATATCCTAAAATAGATACAAATGAAGATTTATACTTTAAATTTTTTCCCTCATAGAGTTTCCTTCAAATTATATTCGTAGTCTTTAATTCCAATGATTGGGATAACAGATTCTCCAAGAGGGTTGAATGTAACTCTTTACATTCTCTCCCATCATCTTGGATATTATTATTATGGAGAAAGGTATATGTTTTTCAAAATTTCAAAATTTTTAATCCATTATCAAAGATTTCTAGAATGTTCATGCCAAGTAATAGAAGGTACTGAACCATTATCTCATTCTATAGATGAATTCCCTTTTCACTGTTAAAAGAAAATCCCATTTTCTTGAAATAGTTCATAATCTTCAAAGATATTATCAATGAAGTATTTTATAAATAAAAGGAGACATAGATCCAAGGGAATAAATATATATAATTGCTTCATGAATTCCCTGATACCAATTTATATGACACAAAGAGAGTATGCCACCACTAAGAGTGGTGGTGGTATGGGATTAATTAGTGATTGATGAAAACACTGGAACTCAATCTACCTTATCAACTACTATAGTTTGTGTGATTTTGTGTTAAAACTTATGATACTATGAGGATAGATAGATTGAGATATAAAAAACACAAAATAAGTGAAAATACATGGTTCACCAACATTGTTATAATTTGGTTAATCCTTCTTCAGAAATGGTCATGATCCCGCTGTACACATTCCAATTTAATTATCATCAAGAAAATAGAATACCTCAATGATATAACTATAAAAGATGATTATAATGAAAGATTATGAGTTACAATATTTCAATAAATATTAACTTTTAATTAACCAATGTTCTTTTTGAATTTTGATCACATGCACACCCATGTTCGTCTCCCCAATCCCCGCCAAAAGAACTATAGAATGGTGGATGATTATCTAATAGATTTATATCGTTTTCATAAAAAAATGTTTGAAATGTAAAAATATATTTTATTTATTGAAAATATATAACCATGGTATGGTATACTCTAAAAATACTATTTTGGTGGTGATGTCAGATAGATTCTAAAGCCTTAACAATATCCCCTCCAATGTCCTTGTTTTATTTGGCAGTTTTTATATAAAATTAACTAAAAATTACAAAACCCATATCCAATTCACTCCATATTTCAATACATTAAAACTAATTTTAAATCACATGTTCACTATGTAATGTTCATGGTTTCATTTCATTATGGTCATCTCAACTCAATCTTCTAAGGGACAGGTACTATGAACCTATTACTTAAATCCTTCTCATATAAGAACTTCATTAGTGTAAAATGGGATCCACAATTATAATTTTGATGTGTTATCCAAATGTTGACTTATTATCTCTATCTTTGAGTCTTCAAGGTGGAAACCCAAGAACCTCACCCACTCCTTTTTTAGAAATTTTCATAGTGGTATATTGTATCCAAAACACCCTTTTGGGCTTCCCTATATCCCATTTTGAGTAATGAATGACACAACACCCTCTCTCATGGTTATAAAGCCTTATATAAGATATGGTGTGTAAAAAATAGAATAAAAATGGTAACTAAAATGGATATTTTACCATGAAACAATTACAAGACACTTTAGTTCTCCAAAACACTCATTTTCACAAATACCAACATATATAAAGTTTCTTTTGAACTTTTTTCAATTTCATTCTATTAAAATAATATTTAATATTGAATGATATTATGTGGATACATGTATAAAATTTGAAAATAAATTTTAAATTTTCCTTTAAAGGACTGGTCACAATTTTAATCGAGACTTAGAATAGAGTTCTTATAGTTGGATTACCTTAAAGTGTTTTTTAGTTATGGAATGAGGATCAAGAGGTAGCTCAGGTGATATTTTTAGGGATAAGGTTACATTTTAGGATGTCTTGGTCAATACTAACTAGGTGCATGGTTTTTTATGTTTGGTTTAGAAGGAATTGCGTTACACCATGATTCTTAAGGTGTTTTTAGTTCATTTTGAACTGATCATGGATATGTTGCATAATTAGGACATGGTTTTTGGTAAATAGTGTTAGAAATGGGGGAAACTATGTGATGTGGGGGTAGTATAAGACACAAAAAATAATCTATTTATGTTTGGATACAAACCATGAACCTTTTGAAAGAGGGGTCCAATGTGGTTTTACATGGTTGGAACATGATTACCAATCTCTGAGGCCAAACTGTGTGTGTGTGTGTGGGGGGGGGGGGGGGTGTTGGTCTTGGATAGTTCCAACTGTGTGTTTTTCATGGTTTGGAAAACCATGTGGAATACTAGTGTGGTTTCCTAAAAATTCATTGAAAGTTATATTTTATGAAAATCCAACCTGGGATATTTCGTTTCCCCTTCCCCTCTTCCTCCCATGTGTGCACACAGACCTGGTGGATCTCCTCCTCTCTTTATCCCCATTCCCTCCATTGATTGTGGGTTATTCTAGCTCATTTAATTAGTTTATTTGGGGATTAATTATTCTCTAATAGCTTTATTACCTCTTCTTCATTAATCTCTATACTTATTATGTTCTTTGATTTAGGTATTTTTTGTGATCTGCCAGAACATAGTGGAATCACCAATTTCTGATGGGGCCTCTAGTTGGATTGTGTAATTCACTCTACTTCTTTTGCCAAGCTACATAACTGGAACAACATTTGTATTGAGAGCGACTCAACTACTATAGTCCAGACCATTTGGAATGGCGCTATTCACCTAGTTTGGACTCTCACTCCCCGCTGGATGGACTATTTGCACTTTCTATCAGAACTCAACTTCATTGCCACCCATACCTACTGGGAAACAAACTAGCTCTCTGATGGACTTTCCAACATTGGAGTTAATCACGAGGTCTTCTGGAGGGATGACCTTCCTATGGAGTTACTCCCTCTTTATGTAAGGGATGTTCAGAAAATTCCTTACATTAGACTCATGTAATCCTTTATTGTTTTGACTTTTATAATAAAGTTTGTGTTTTGGTCTTTCACCAGAACACCACCTTTAAAAAAAACTAATTACCAATAGGTTTTTTCACTAAGGTATATACATGATAATGGTATAGGGAGACTGTTGTGGACTACCTTTCATGGTTGTGTAGAATTTCGATGAGTAGTTAGAACCCAATGGTATTGGTGACCATTATACTATTTCAATTTAAATTATCAAGATATATATTAAATTAAAATATTTTTTTGGTTTCCTAGGGTGAGTTAAGAGCTCAAGTGGTCGAGACAAGCTCATTTAGATGTTGGGGAGTATGGGTGATGAATGGATATGCCTTTATAAAGCTGTCAGGACCTAGGAATGTTTGTTAAAGATTTTTTAATGAGCCATGTTTCTTGAGATATCATACCATAGTCTTGATGATTTATCTTCATATGTATTTGGTATGTGTAATTATTCCATTTCATGGTTTGTTCTCTCCCATGGCGGAGAAATTAGTTTCAGACCTGAGGTTAATGTATTTGACCTTGAACAAACCCCATCTAGTCTATTAGTTATTATAATACTAGACCTTTCATCATCTATAGGGCATTCCAACTATTAAAAAATGTATGTTTTTATGTGTTTACTTTTTTGAAATTACAACAAGGCTTTATAAAAGGTTTAAATCATTTAAGTTTTATTTTGATCCAGTTTTGAGTTTTAGTGGGTGAAAATTATGTTTTAATGTGAATATTGTTTTAAATAGTGGTGTTGACCCCAATTTATTTAAAAATATGTTTGAAATTAATTTTCAATGTTAATTTGAATTGGGTGGGTGGTTTCTACCTTGGGTAAAATTTATATTATGGATCTTTTAAGGATTTTGATGGAATGGATGTCTTTGTACTTTTTTTAAAAGTTAAAGAGGAAGTCCCATATTTTAAGGTCGTACTCACAATGTTGTCAAAAAGTATATGTGGTATCCAAAATTTTTATTTTTTTTAAACGGTATTTTTGGTACATGAAAGGAGGTCAGCATCCTAAGCCATGTTGTGGTATTAGAGTCCATTGGGACCTTATTAAATAACAAAGGTTGGAAAGGTTCCTTTAATGTTCTATAATTTTTTTAAAATGTCAATGTGTTGGACCTAAGAAATTCATATATTATGGGATGGTGTTGATGAAATTATAAGGCCCTAGGAACTAGAGGTATCTTATATTGTTTAGGATATTTTACATGGATCTCAACATCCATGGTTTAGGTGTGGGATTGGCATCTTGGGAACTGATAACATGCTATATGGATTGAGATATTTTACATGGCACTCCACATTCCTGGTTTAGGTTATAGTACATAGATATCCACAAACATTGTATTGGGTTTGGGATATGGTACTCCAAATACCTAGTTATGAACATGGGATCTTCATCCTTAGTTTTGGTTAATGGATATGACACTCTATATTCAAGGTTTAGGTGATGGGTTGTGGATCTAGGAACCTTAATTCTGTTTCATGGGTTATATTTCAGAATGATGGTTTGGGAACTATTAGTACTTAAAATTTGTAAAATACCATTCATGTTTATTATATACAGAGGTTCAATACGAGACCTAGGTTTAGATCTTTATGATAGGATACTATAGTTCGGATGGTGTCAAAAGGTTGTATGAGGATTGTGTCAGAGTTTCCGTGGAGGCTATTTTGAGTTTATTGAATTTTATCATATTTATATAACCATTCCTAGGGGCAGTTATCGATATAGATTACAAGACTATTTGGTACCCTACTACTTTTCATTTTTTAGTGATGTTAATATTTATCATTTTTGTTTCTAGTTTATTATAAAATGTTTATACTCATCTATTACTGCATACTCCGATTCTTATTGATGCTTTACAATACTTGGGTATTTTATATCTTATTCAACACTCTTATTAGGTGGTATAGTCTCCACAATGTACTACCCTTAGCCCCCATTACTATTCAGAAGCCTCAAATGTATTGGGAGTATTGTATGTGGTCATGTAGAGAACTATTTAGGTTACTATTATAGGGTAGACTAGGGCGAGATGTTACAAAGTGGTATCAGATAATCTTCCTTTGATTCATCTTATGGTTCTGGGATCTAGTAGATTGGAGAATTTAGAATGTGTCTGATCTTATGATGTATAATGGGGTGGAGTATCAAGAAAACCTATTCTAGTAGGATGTTCAAGTTATCAAGGATATAGTATTTCCTATCTTGGTATTCAATGTTATAGTTTTATATAATTTTCACCTTGGGAGACTGATAAGCGGTTTAGATATTTTGATTTATGACTAATTACAGCGCTTAGACCATTGGTAAGAGTCCTGTGATTTCTTTTTTATTCTTAGACTATAGAGGTAAAATGATTCTCATGAATCATTATAGGCATTTAGGATCCATATGCTATAGGCCTACTAGTGTATTATTTTTCTTACAAATGACGTTTCATTTTTTAATGTGTCAACAAATGCACATACACTATTTTTCTGTATAAGTACTTGGTAAACTTATACTCATCTAGACCAAATTTTATAGATATCTCCTTCTTATATAATTATATATGTATCTATGGTAAGGATTTTGTTGACGAGGAAGATTAAATACCCCTCATGCACAAAAAAGTAGAGTGACCCTAATGGATATACTTGGAAAAGGTTCATAAACGTTGAACCCATTGTGGGTGGTTATTTTTCAGGTTTTGGTACTTTTATATGAGATAAATTATGTGGCCTAATACTTAATGGATTATTCTTATGTGCAGATTCTAAGATAATAAGGGTTCTCTAGTTGTGTGAATTTGTGTGTTAGTTGTTTGGCATATGATGAATTTAATACTTGAGACCCCAGAGATGGTTGTTTAGATACGATGTTGTCCTGTAATGTTGGGATGAGAGTGTTTTTTCACCCCTTGATCAATGAGATTATTTGAGTTTTACTAGACCTAGGTGGTTGGATTTAGTGACTTGTTGTGAGACTTTACAAGTTGGGATCTATGGGATAGCCCATTGAATT
This sequence comes from Viscum album, assembly GCA_963277665.1. Classification (NCBI taxonomy): domain Eukaryota; kingdom Viridiplantae; phylum Streptophyta; class Magnoliopsida; order Santalales; family Viscaceae; genus Viscum; species Viscum album. The sequence continues at coordinate 436,524,200 of OY728142.1, read as the reverse complement.
TATTTGATGAGACTCCAGTTTAGGGAGTTAGTGAAGTTCGATTTTTTTGTATGAACCATGAGAGGGGCAGGCTGAGTTGTGAGTTCCTTTGAGTGTGTAAGGATTATGTGTATGTATTGGGATCTTTATAGTGTTTCATGAAGGGTTCATCCTTATGTAGATTTTAGGTGTGTAGGGTTCTTATTTATTTTGATAAGGAGCACTTGGGTTCTAGTGCTTCAACCTTGTGTCTAGTTTCCATAGGGGTAGTCTCATTAGGGTGGATAGCTTGAGTAATGGATGCATAAGAGGGGTATTTCTAGAGTTTATGAGATATATTGGAAGCATAATGCGTTCTCAATGATATATTATTTCAGGCATAAAGGTTTGATTTGGGTAGTGACCCCATAGGTGAGGTAGAAATAGGGGTTAGTGGATAAGTGAACATGTGATACTTGATGATAATGACATCCTAAAAGAGGGTTTTGATATGAGGAACATGGTAGTTATTGGTTTCATTGAGTTGAAAATCTCTTAGAGTGGAGATTTTTTAGTAGGAAATGTTATTTTTGGAGGGAAAGACTAGTTTTGTTCCAACCTAGTATGCTATGGAAGAATCATTAGGAATGTTGTTAAAGCATAAATGAACCCAATGGAACTTTTTAATGATACTTGGGTATTTAGTGATCATTCATGTGGTTTGGGATTAGTGAGTTGTTTCTAGTTTTGGGAAGTACCAAGCATGCTTTACGCTGGGTGAGACTGATGTGTGGGAAAATCCAGGACGGTGGATAGGGTTTATGAACCTAGATTTTATGGGTAATCACTTGATATATTCAGAAAAAGGTTTTTTTGTTTGTGTTATATAATAGGATTTAACGGATAAACGTTAATGAGATCTTGGAGGCATGAACCAATGGTGACACGCTCTATTGTTTTAATTATATAATGGGTGTTATGTAAGCCTATGCCTATGATGATTCGATTAAACAAGTTGTCATGAGTAGGTTGAGAACCAATGTGGGTATCATGATTAGATTGCTAATATGGTTGGCTGGTGCTCTCTAGTGAGAATCACAATGTTCTAAGATTGGGAAGGTAAAAATTTAAGGAAAGGGTGCGAAATAATGGATGATCCAAGTTGAAACTCAAAGATATAATCATAGGTTGACGTTTCCATCAAGGTAACATGGATCTAGAGGAGAACCACATATGTGGATTCATTGAGACATGTCTGATTTAGCATTATGAGAAGTGGTTATGGATGAATTGAGTGGTGTGGGGTACACTATCAGTTACTTAAATGTGTAATTTTTTTGGAATGTTTTATGATTGGTATCATGATTGAAGATCTTAGGACCAGTGATTGGGAGTTGCTTTCCTTTATTGGGAGTCTCTCAAGGGTGAGAAGTCTTGAACCCATTTGTCCATCATGTACGGTGATGCATAAAGTTTGGTTCAAATATAAGGAGATATGGTTCAAGAATGGGATGACATGGATGATATTATGGTGGCAAGTGGGATGTAAATCATAGTAATATGACACTTATAAATGATGTAGTTGAAATTCATGAGACCTATCAATATAAAATCGTTGTGGAATTATGTTAGTGATGAAAATGTGGGGATTTAAACATCAGGTATCTTTGAGGAATGTTAGGTATGTACTTGAACATGGAATTATATGGGGATCGAGTATCATTCATGGTCTAGGGTGGTTTTAAGTGACATAAGCATGATCACGTTGATGTTGTCTTGTTAATCAAAGTGTGTTATGATGGTGGAAATGGAGTGTTGGATAACAAAAAATCAAAATATCACTAAAATTCATTTACAATTTTACTGGTTATTTTCATGTGATCGTATGATGCCTTTGACTTGGAAGGAACCATTTTAGGTATGTTATGTTGAGAACCATGTTGAGTTCATTGTGGGAGAATGACTTCAAGTTCCATACGACCTTTTCTAATAGTCGAGGTTTTAGGAATTAGAGGTTTTAAGAGATAATTTGTAACTTATGGTGGGGATAATCATAGTTCTAATGGGTGATTGGGAGTATACATGATGGTGTTTCAATATATATGGGATTGGGGAAGTTATATCTTGGTGTTTTGGTATTGAATATGGACTTTAGATCATGTTTTTGTGGTTGATAACATTGATTTTTAGGTTATTCCATGGATGTTTTCATGACACTAGGGAATTTTAATAGGCCATTTTCCTCTTTATTGGGCCAATATAGCTTAAGAGATGCAACTGGTTTACCATAAAGACTTATCATGGATGAGAAGAACTATTATGTGGTTTTTGTAAGATTACGTGACCAAATGATTTGAACATTTTATAGGGAAACTACAATTTTCATTTCTTTGATGGGTCAATTTAAGAATCAAGAACCAGAATAGTATTTTAAGTGTTGTAATGCATCAAATTTTGTTTTTCATATTAGGAATGTGGCTCAAGATGTATCTGGGGTGCTTAGGTGACATTCAATTTATTCTGGTTATGTTTTAGGAATATTTAGTCTATTTAACCTTGGTGCAATAATTTGTGTCTATACTTTAGAAGAAACCATGAAAAACCCTGATGATCAGTGTGTTTTTAGATAATTTTGAACTAATAATGGTTAAGTTTCATTGTTAGTTCTTGTTTAGGGTAAACAATGAAAGCCTCAATGGAAACCATGTGAGGTTGGGGGAGTCTAACACATGGAACACAATTTTTACATGGTTAAGGATAAACCACACATCATGATATAAAGGGGTCTAGTGTGGTGTTTCTCAGTTGGTGCGTGGTCTGGAAATGATTTTTTCAAAGAAAAAAGGAAGTATTGGTCATAGATAGTTCCAACCACATGGTTGGTCTATCTTTTGGAAAATTATGTGGCAGTCCAGAAATTTATTAAAAGTGTAATTTTAACAAACCCCCAAAATTCATTTGGATTTACCCACCCCTATTATTTATGTGTGTTCATGCCTATAAGGTCCCCTCTTCAGTTGATCTTCCTTCCCTCATTTGACTTTTTCAAGATTCAAATTATTTCTTCAAAATTATTGGTGAGTCTTTCTACAAAAATAGTTTCATGTCATCTTCTTATACCCTCTATCTCATTTTTAAGTTCTTCGGTTTAGGTTTTTATTGGTGATTCAAATAAGGAATTGCTGAATCACTCATTTATCATTAGTATTTTGGTTTTATTGTATAGAGGATATCCTGAGACAACTTCCACATATTGTTTCATGTTGTTAAATTATGGAATGAGACCATAGTGAATTAAAATAATTGATTATTGAAATGGTGTAACCTATTATGTATTTTTCTTGGAATAATGATGGGATTTAGTTGTATACCACAAGTTGTGGTTGCATGAAACTTCAATAAGAAGTGATCTTATAATGAGATTGGTGACCTTTATATAATATTAATTAAATTTTCATCTTAAATATTAAATCATGAGATTAAATTTGTGTGGTTTCTTAATGTCCAGATAGAGCTTAGGTGGTTGAGAGAAGCTCATTTGGATGTTAGGGAGTTTATAAGAGGCTTGGATAGGCCTTGGATAATCTACTAATCCTTAGGAATGTTTGATATTTTTTTAAATTGGATAGGTGGTCTAAGAGATTTTCCCATAGTCTTGATTATATATTTTCATGTGTATGTGTTATGTGTAATAGTTCTATTTTGTGTTTCATTTCCACCCTTGTTTAATAATATTTATTTGTACTTTATGTTGATTCATTATACCTTATATTGATCCCATCAATTCTGTTTGTAATTATGGAACCAAACATAATGCCACCAATTGGGTTTGTCGACTCATGAAAATGAAATTTTTTTAATATTATATTTTATGATTTACGAATATGGATATATGAATAGATAGAATTATGTATGTTGGACTTTAATATGGTTTTGTTTTCTAATGCGTGAAAACTATGTTTTAGAGTTAATATTATTTTAAATTGATGTGTTTTCTTTTAGTAATTTAAAATGGTGTTTTAAATGAATTTCAATTGTTTATCTGAAATGGTTGGATGGTTTCCTCTTTTGTGAAAATTATTTCATGTATCTTTTAAGAATTGTGATGGAAAGGATGGTTTTGTACTTGTTGTGGATATTAAAGAGGAATACCCATGTTTTAATGGTGGATTTGAAATGTTTCAAAACTAAATGGGTGGAATCTATAATTTTACAAAGAGTGTTTGAAATAGTGTTTTTTGTATGTGAAAAGTGTTTAAAATACAGATTAATGTTTTGGTGTTAGATATAATTGGGACCATGGTAAATAATGAAGTTTTTAATGGTTCCACTATGGGTTTTAAATGTTTTGAAAGGTCAATGTGTTGGACCTTATAAATTGGTAAATAATGGGATGGATTAGATGTTGTTCAATGGTCCTCAGAACCAATGTTATTCTATGAGGTTTTGGATGTTGGACATGGAACTCAATATCTATAGTTTAGTTATTGGGATGGAATTCATAGCACTGATAGCATGATATATGGATTGGGATGTCAGACATGGCACTCAATATTCTAAGTCTGAAATATGGGACATGTATCTCCACATCCCTGGTTTTGGGTATGGGAAATGGAACATAGAATCCCTTGTTTGGTAAATAGAGATCTACATCCATATTTTAGGTTAATGGGCATGATACTCGATGTTAATGTTTTATGTGATGGACTAAAGCTAAAATAGATTTAATTTTTGGTTCATGGGAGAGATGTTAGGCTGATTTTCTAGGAACTTATAGTACTTCAACATGGTATGATTACCTAGGACTGATGCGTATAGGAACTAGGAATGAGATAACTAATGAAAAACCTTATTTTACCTAATGTATGGATCAACCTAGGACGTTTACCATATATTAATGACATTATAAGAAGAGAGTTTGGTTGTCTCGGGTATCATATTATAACTGATGGTCCAAAAGGTTAAAAAATGATGGTTTTAAAATAAATATTCATGTATGTATTGTTCATTATTCCATAATATATCTATAAAAATGTTTGTTGGACAATATTTTTGTTTTGAAAGCATTGTTGGGGACTACTAAGTTTTATTCAAACATTACCTAGAAAGCCATGATACATGTGTACCCAGGCATCTCTCCCATGTTTATTATGGGAACAGGTTTGGGATGAGACTTGTGTTGAGTTTTTTATGATAAATCATGATAGCTCGGATGAATTATAGAAGATGGATGAGGTTCAACTTAGTGATGAAGTAGTTCCTTTAATGGGTTTATTTTCTTTTGGTATGTTTATTTAAATAGCCCAATGGGTAGTTATTTGTATGAATGACATAGTTTATAATTCCCATACTACATTTCATTAGTTATTCATTCATGTTTATATTTTTATTCTTCTATTTCTAGTTTATTTTGAGATGTTTATATTCATTTACTACTATTTAATCTTACTCTTATCGATTGTAAATGATACATATATATTTTATCTACTATTGTACAATATGATTAGTGGGTAAATTATCCCCATGGTATCACTCTAGAACCACACTATTAATCAAAAGCCTCTACTATTTGTGGAGGTGTCCCTAAGGTCATATGGTGAACTAGGTTGGTTAGTGTTATAGGGTGAAATGAGGTAGTGAGTTTTAAATAAGTCACTCAATCATCCATTAGTATATTTTCAATAAATAACGTAGGATGATTCCTTAAAAACCACGAATGAGTTTTTTCCATAAATAAGTGATATCATACCTCAAATGTGAATGAAATTTGAACCCCACACCATAGGATATAATGTTTTTTATGAGACTACTCTAACTCTTTGTGTACGATCAATGGTATATTGACCATGTGTCCAATGAAAAAAACTCATATATCTATATTTATCAATTAAACTTCAGAGGGATCCTTAAACTCCAAGATCACCTCCCCCAATCATCAAGGAATCTTTACCAAGAATCTGACATTACCATTGTAAGGAGTGAACATTATTACCATGATAATTATACATTTTCAAATTGAATATTCCATGAATAATATAAAATTCAGTACATAAATTTATTCACACATTCCTCCATTGAAGTAAATTAGTAGAATTTATTAACAAAAAATTACTAGGAAGTCCATTTTTTTATTTTGATTGTGAGGTTTAATTTTGAATATAATTTTTTAGGATCAATTCTGATCCTAAACACCATATCAAAATAAACTCATGTCTCGGGTAAATAGGGGAAACCTAGGAACTCCCCTCATGAATCTCATTCATACTCTCACATTAATAAAATTTATTATTGATTTATACTATCCAATACAAGTGATCATGTGATCATATGGATTATATTCCTTTAACTAAACTCATTTGATCCATAACATCTCTATTGTCATATTTTCCTAAAAACTTAAGTCCATGGATTTTATATTTCATTAAAAGTTTATCACCATACATTAATTTTATTTATTTTTAATCAAATTATTCTAGATTCAACACTACTCCTCGACACTAGAATAACACCATCATCATTTATCACTCTCTAATGTATATTCACCATCTTCATAGTACTCAACTATATTTAGAAAAAATACCTAATTTTAGTTATAAAAAATCAACACAAAATTTCAACAATATATTTGTATCAATAAAAGGAGTCTAAAAAATATATTTTATTCCTCCTTAGTCAAATATCAAAGTCCCAAACATCTAGAATGAAGTCAAAATTCATAGAAATTTATCTCTAAAATTTTACTAAATTTATATTTCAGATTTACATGATCTTTATCTATATGTATTATTTTCATAAATAGTTTTAATTTAACATATTATAGACATTATGAATGAATCAATGTTAATGTTTTTACAATGTGGTTGAAAATAATAATAAAGCCACTATTTATGAGTTTTTTCAAATCAGTAATTGAATATTTGAAATTTTGATGTATAAAGTTATATGTAGTTGAAATGTTTTTGTTAATATAAAATAGAAATTATGGTTTATATTTAAGATAGTATGTCTTCTTGAAAATAATAAAATAAATAATGAATAAAAATTAGTTTTTTTAGAATAAAAATAATTCCAAAAGATGAGTTATTGATGTGATCTTACTCGATCATCAATGATAATTCACTCATACAATAGAAGTGTACATGAGAGAAATGATAGGATAGGTATTTTTTTCATGAGTCTCAAATAATGGGCAATGAATAATTTTTGAACTGTGAATGCCCATGATATGAAAATTCAAACTTTGTAAAGTTAATAATAAAAAATTCACTAAATAAAACATCTTTACCCCAATTTTAATATAGAGGTTCATCTCATCACTAGACAGTAAATTTGAATTTAATTTATATCTTTACCCTTATTTGGATTTTGATCCATGTAATAATAATTTGTTTGGTCTTTCCAAATAGAAGGAAAATACCACTACTAAAAAACACATTAATTATACCAAGGATTTTACAAATAAATTGGGAGAAATGTTTCAAAACCACACAATGATGTTAAACTAACTCTCCCATGTTATGAATACAAACGTGAACTTTCTATAGAATCTAATTTTTTTAGAGAGATAAAATCGAAATTGTGTCTTTCATTTCACATTAAAAAAATCATTTAATGGATTTTGAAATGCAGTAACTATAGAGTATTAAATAAATGGAATTAAAAATATATTGTGACTATATGCCTAAAAACACCTTGAGTTGGGGGGGGGGGTTTAATTATAGTGTGTATTTTAATTTAATACTATATTTTATTCTCACCTTTTTAGAACATAAAAACAAATATCATGAAAAAGTAAAAATCTATGGTATTCAACTCATGGAATGTAAATTCATGGTTAAATTGATTTTACATATCTAACAAAAAATTAAGAATCCAATGATCTAGAACTAAAAAATTGTGAATATAACTATGACATAAATATAAAATATATGTGAGTATTAATTTTTTGAAAGGTCCACTATTAGAAAAGGTCAAATACCTCATTTTTCTTATACAAACACTACATTAAAGAAGAGAATAAAAGAAAAGATGAAGTCATGGTCACTCTCATAATTATATCAATAATATATGAAGAATATAATTAGTAAGTGGAGACTTTTTTAAAAACATTCATTCTCAACCAATTTTGGATCATCAAAGATATTCAAACCAAATGAAATTCTTATTATGAAATTCTATATGTATAATAGTTCCATCTCAATACATTAAAATTTACATCCATAATAAATTAGAACTACACTTTAAAAATGTATTATACTTTTAATTATAAATTTAACCTTCACCTTATAGAGCCTAGGAATGGGTAAAATCACTTGGGAGGGGTGGGGTGTGAATGAAGTGTAACCCGTTATACCAAGTTATTTTCCACATTAATTTTTACTATTTTATGTTCCCATATGAAAACATGATCCTCTGATATCTATTGGGAAAATAAAATTTTTTATGTTTAACCAAACCCCATAAACAACACTAATTGAAATAAATCATTTTAAATAAAATCACATAGTATTTACAAGGTGCAGAAACAATGTGGGTAACCAATCCTTAATATGTCTGGGTTACTCTGAGACCTAGATTTAATCACCATTATTGATGGTGATTATAACGGGGTGGGTATTAAGCTGAACTTAAAGTGTTATCCTATACTACAGTGGTATGAAAAAGTATCATCTTTAACATAAGTTGGTTATTTATATTGTCACCCAATAGTCTTATGTGTTTTTAATGGTTGGGATTTCATCTAATAGTATCCTCAAGTCATCATAGATCCTAATTTTAAAACATCCTGAATAAGGTCACCATTGTACTATGGGATGTAACTGCATCAAATGATCATATATTCTTTCTCAATTAGATTCTTTGACATCCAATGATTAATATGCTACTACTACATAAACATAACTCACTACAATTTACATGGATTAAAAACCTTATTCAAGATTAAAAAAGGTAGCCTTAGTCAATATATTCTATAACTAGTGTTTCCAGAACATCCATTCAATCAAAACCCTCATCATCCTCTAACTATATTTCTTAAAATTTTAGTAGGTTACCTAGGAATATTTTCTTATGGTAATTATAAATTTATGAAAATAAAATATATTATTTTTAATATTTAATTATATCTTCTCAAATTCATAGAAAAAAATAATGTTATGAACTTATATAGGTCAGACCTAGTCCAAAAATTGTGTTCGTGAAACTCTTCATGGAACACTATCACATAGTCTAGCTTTACATAAATATTATGTGCATATATTACTTCACACAAATGTTTTTTGTGATAATGTGTTCATTCAAGTATTTTTTTCCATAATTTGAAATTGAAAATATGACTCCCCGACCATGCTATGTTTTTTAATCACACCATTAATGATGTGGTTATTGGGAATTTATAGGTAATATTTTCCTTTTATGAACCTCTTCACGATTATGTTATTTGTGGATCCTTCTATTCAGAAACATTTCTTATTTCATAAAATTAATATTCTTTGAAACATAACATCGACATAACTCTATTTTAATTGTATACAAATTTGGTTACCGTACAAAAATATTTATCCTTATCCAAATTAACATGCTTATTTATTATAAATATTATATGTTCTTCTGAACTGATATTTAAAAAATTCGGGCTTTAGAAAAGTTTTTGTATGATAACTTATATTTCCCCTTAGTAAATTCTTTAGAATTTAATTCTACATAACATAATCAGTTAATCAATATTCATTCTATTGAACACTACTAAATTTACCTTATTCAATGTAACATTAATAAGCTACTACTCCTTTTAAACATATTCTTATAACGCCTTCACAATACTAAAAAATATTTACCAAAAAAATTCTAATCTTATAAAAAATATCTTAAATTCTAAATTCCATTACTACTCAACAAGTGTTTCATTTAATCATTTAGAAATATCTACTTATATACTTAGAATAAATTACAATATTTATATATAAGTGATGTTTTTTTACATTGATCAATCATTAAAGAATAATATTATGTAACTTCTAGAATTTTTTTTTGATAATTTTATTTAATGATGATATTTAAATAATAGATAATTAATCTAATGTATCTTAGTGAGGTTGTAAACTTTTCTAATTCTTCCAACAATTAATATTTTTTGGCTTCCAGACTTGTCATTAAAACTTCTTCATGGGTGTAATCTTGCATCATACACTACTACCTCTTCTATAATTACTTGTCACTTCATCCCCAGGATATACAATAACATTAATACATGGAATATTTTTTTCATAATATCATGTAAAACTCCTAAATTATATTCTATGCACACCTATTTTGGATGCATTTATAAATGTTCCAACATCCTTCATACTTATTATGTTTATATTTATTATCCAAGGGTAACATCAATATGAATGACTTTCAAATGTTTCTTATGAAGAACTGATGTATTCATCATCTAGATATTTCTATATCCGGTATTTTTATACTTAAAAAATCTTTTTTAGAATTAAATGTTTCAAAATTATAGTATTTAGTGATTCTCAAAAAAAATTTCATCACATTAAACACTTGAAATATTTCTCACTAAATATCAATTCAAAAATTATTTTATGTTTCAAATATTCTTTCTTAAATATCTATTTTGAGAAAAGAGAATCCTGAACTCCATTACTGATAGAACATTATATTTTGATATTTATTTAGTGTCATCTATAATATGATGAGTTATCCTTTGAAATGATTTTTTTAGAAAACATATCTTTAGGATATGCAGTTATAATGTTATCTCATCACACTTTATAAATTTGAGACTTCCATTATTTATATATTTCATCATGGAAATTATTATAAATAAGATCTTATTCATGAATTAAGTTGTTCATCTATCACCCAATACATATTAACAACTTGTATACTCATCAAAAACAAAAACATTCATCCCACAACATAAGTATATTTTATCTCTCCCATTATATTTTTTTCCAATACCTTTAGGCTCCTAAAATAAATAAATTTTCAACTTTTCGTTAAAAATAATCATTTTATCTCCCCCTTATTGATAAAAAATAAAAATACCCTTTTATTTATTTCTTTTGGGAATATTTTTGTAAGGAAAATTCACACTAATCATGTCCTATAATTGTCATATTGTCCCCTTCATTGAAGGTTATAGACTAAATATATGTTCAAAGTGTAACATCACATCCCACTTATAAATGAACCATACACAAATCGTCTTTATGTATACATGAGAAATTCACACTGTAAAAGACATGAAAAATAAATATATCCATAATTGCTATATATAAGCTATTAAAAATATTATACTAACTCGATTTATTTTTCAATGATCTTCTCAATTTATTTTAAAATTAATCTCCAACATACATATCAACAAATAGATTAATGGAATTCACACATAAAGTAGGTTTCCCCCCTTTTAAAAGATATTTTAGTATGATATACACTTCCAAATAATGGTTAGATTTTATTCGGTATAAAAAATGTACTAGAAACATGTAATTTTCCTTCCCAAACATCATGTTTGTCTATAAATTAAATATTATTATGAAATAATGGTATTTTGGAAGCTTAGTACTCTCCAATCCACTCTAATATATGACCCCAAACATACCCTTATCAAGTCTGGTTGAAATCAAAGTGAGTTACACACTATCATCATGATACCATATAAAGTGTTTTAAGGGGGAATCATGATTCCATTTAATACACTCCATGATGGATATATTTTAAATATGTAATATGTTCACAACTATTATCAATTTTGTGTCTCTCTATGAACAAATGAATCAACTTTAGTTCCCTATTTTGAAAAATAGAAATAACCAATGTGGGAATATGGTGGGTTCCTTCTTTTTCTTCCCAGTGATAGAAATTTCTATGATAGTTTTTTCTAAACCCAAAAACTATTTTCTTTTCATATACAATGTTATTTATGATTCCACCATTAAATTTCCAAAAAATATTTTTCAAGGGTTGTTTAGTCTTATTAAATTACCCACCCATAATATTATGAGTAATTTAGTTATTAAAATTATATAAAAAATAACATTCATTTTTTTGCATGATTCATATTATTAGCGAATTCTCTCTATTTTTGACACATAATCATGAATTATGTAGATATATGATTAGATTTCTTATAATATGTGGAAATATTCTTCATGTTTTTGTTCTTTTTACATTAAGTTAATATTTCTATATACTTCATATTTAATATCAAATTCTTTCTAGTTATCTATGTTATGAAATAATTAGGATTGTGGATAGGTCACTTATTAATTTAACGACATTTTTATTCAATACCCAATTTACCCTTCCTTAGAAGCATCTTAGGTTCTTTTTAGATTTATTACTCTGAATAAATACTTTTATTTCATTAATAGAATGATTCATTATTCACTTATCTCTTTCCATATTCAGATGTGATATTCATGGATAGTTTGAAATAATTTATGATGTTTCCTTTTGTTACATAGTAGACAAATATCTTCCTTAAAATTTAATTGTTCAAAACATTAATCTTAGGCTTAATTTTGTTTAAATTTTAATTATTTTTTACCCATATGTAGACACACATTTTTTTCATTTTTCATTTTTTGGATCATATATTCTTTGTTATCTTGAAGAGTATGAATCATTATTTGTAGATCATACCCAAAATCCTAATTACAGTGACCATTTATATTTCAAATCCCATAAATTTTTTTTATACTTTCAAATATTATCTATTTGGACTAATTTACCATCATCTATATACTTTAAATTTGTTTATCAAGATTTTTATCTACTAAAGATCTGGTCCCCCTTGGTGCGGGCCTAATTTATCTTCTAGTGATTGATGATAATGCCAAAAATCAATGGAATTATTCCCAAAGGTTCAAAAACATGAACAATTTTCTGAAAATATTGTTCTCCTACCCATTATTACAATCTATCCATATTTTAATTATTTATGTCTTTATATAAAACTTCTATTTTTTTTATTTCCCATGGGATTTAGTTCTCTTGGGTTTTCTTACTTCCATTTTTAATGATATAATGGATTTACTAGAAATTTTTCACCCATATTTTCCAAGATTTTGAATTGTAATATGTACTAAAAAATATAGAAACATTATTACATACTTATATTTTTTGGATAAGGGTTACATTTTTTTGAGTTCGTAGTATATATATCTTTAGATATTTTGAGAAACTTATTTCCACTATAGTGGGTCTTTTTATAAGTAATACACTTTTTTGAAAATTTCATGTAATCACATCCATTATTATATGTTTGGAATATATCAGCTTTCCCTCCTTCAAAATTATTCATTTTATCATTCAATTAAACATATCATTAGTTGGGAATAATTTCCCCATTATCAACTAATTTCCATATATCATCCCATTAACACTTGATCTTTTTAATCTAATTTCTAGGTATCATGATACTTTATCACAATATATTTTCAAGGCCTTAAATTAATTTTTCATTGATTTAAATTGGGAAACACCTGATATCAATATTAGAATTATAAGGTTTTACCAATCTATGGACTAACTCCTCAAAAAATATCATAATCACCAATTTCTCACAAAAATCTGATTTCAAATATTCTTGAGAAAGAAAAAAAATCATTTCAATGAAATATATTTTTTTTGTCGAATTCTATATATTTAGTGAGATTTTTATAATTATTAATATATATATTAAATACATCCTCCATATCATTATCATGAAACTCTAGATGTGACTTTTCCATATATAACCCCTTGAAGAAACTCAATATATACAATATTACTACAACATTGATAATTTTATTAAAATCCATACTTATAGAGTAAAAATCATGAATTGATTCACTGAATACACATTTATCACTACTTAAACATGTTTCATCACAACTTGTTTTAGGATAATCATCATTAACTACAAGATTTTCAGGTAAAAAAAGACTTTGATTACCATCAACTGATTAACAATCATCTAACTTTCTTTAGTTCTTCATCTACTTCACTAACTCTATTTTCTTCCCATTTTTCAAACTTGCAACCGAATCCTCCAACTCATGTTTTAAAGGAATAATAAATATGTTTTTCATATATGAAAATTCTAATTATTATTTAAATATAATAATTATTTAAATTCTAAAAAAATTAGGGAAAGAAAAACAATTATCTAACTTGAAGGGACATTACACCATGATAAAATTTTAGTGAATAGGAATTGGTGTAGTCACTAGAGAGGTAGAGGTGAATTAGGTGTAAAGATTTATACCAAGTTATTTTCTTCTTCAAACTATTACCCTTTTAAGTTCCTCTTTATAAAGAACTGTAAATGTTATCTATTATAAAAATAATAAAACATTTTATGATTTTACAATAATCATAAACTATATGAAAAAAAATTTAGTAATGTAAAGAGTAGAACAAAATATTTAGAAGGAAGAACCCCACTGTGAATATATAATTCTTGTTGTGTTTGAGTTTTCACAATTCATATATTTAATCACTATTATCAATGGTGAATATAATGGGAATCATATCATCTTGAAAAAAAGTATCTTCATATGAATTAGATGTATTATGAGGCATATTACTTCATTAATATTGTTTCTTTATAATTCCTCCAAAATGTATTCAGTCCCTGAACTGGTAGGGTGTGGATTATAATGGTAGCTTCTAGTATTAAATAGTCATCATTCCAAAACCTCTTGAATAAGACCATAAATTTTATTTAAAATATCACTATATCAAATTATTAAATAATCATCCTCAATTAAAACCTTTGACTACTAGGGATTAGTCTTCTTTTATTTCCATCTGGATGGTCACCACAAGTTACAAAGTATAAAAAACATATTAAGGATTAATAAAATTAGACTAATTTAATAATTTATAAAACTAATGTTTCTATAACATCCATATCTTATGAAGCATTGTAGTTTAGTAATTCATTATTTGGAAATATTATATATGGTGTCTTAATACTGCTATCTTCAAAAACTTTTTATGTTAATGAAAATATAATATATTATTTAGAATCTTAAATTCTAGTTTCCCTAATTCATCAACCATAAAAATGTTTATAACTTATAAACATCGACTATTGATTAAAACTATTAGTTTATGAAACTATTCATGAAACTCTATTACCTGAGTGGGAATCACATAAATATTTGTCTTATATGTTCCTTCATAGAATTTTTTCTTTTGATAATATTTTATCAGAATGAATATGTTGTCAAACACCTTACTTGAAAGCACAACTTATTACTATTTTTATAATCAATAATAACAACATTAATGATACTGTTTTGGATTATTTATAGGCAATGTTAACCCATAAGACAAATATACTTGATTCTAATATTTTTTTTACCACATGTTCAGAAACATATCTGAGTTTATACCATAAATATTATACATCAAATAACATCCAAGTGACTCTATTTTACTATCATTTAGATTTGGATGACTTTAAAAAATTTAAATCATTATTTAATTATACATGTTTTATTATGTTGGAACAAATACATTCTTCTCTAAGAACCTTTATTACCATTAAAATTTGTATATTTCCATCATAAAAATCTTTCTAGGAATACACATATTTTCTATCATGAAATCTTCTAAAAATTAATTTTTATCATCCAGATTATTCAATAAATACTACTTCACTCTGAAACATTTGTATTTAGTTTAACTGAGGTGATTATCATATGTGAAAACTCTTAGTTTTGTATATCCCTTTCTAGATCATTTTCTTATATTATACCATTACACTACTCAAAATTGAAAATCATAAAACTTTCAGTCTTCTAAATAATTTTTATCCTCCCAATTATAACACCCATAGATTTTGGAAAATATTTATCGTCAATTAATTTTATTTCTTTGATAGCTTGTGTTACACACAACATGGAGTTTAAATGAACTACAATATAGTATTAAAATATTATTAATCGTGATAGTTATAACATATTCATTAAATTTCTGGATATGAATAGGATTAATGACATTATTAAATATATATAAATTTCCTGCTCAATATAAATATATTGATAAATTATTAGTAAATAATCACCAAATTTTTAGTAATGTAATTTTATTCTTCAAATATATGATTTCTTAAATTTTTATCTTTTTAAAAGAAAATATTATGATTAATTTATAGAAATTTATGAAATATTATTTTATAAAATGAACATAATTTTTTAAATCATCCTATTAAAATTATCTAAGGATGAATTTTTTAGAATTTTCTGAAATGATTGGTTTTCTTGTGAATAGTTAAAAAATGTTGATTTTATTCAATATTGTTTTTACAAAGATCCATTTTGTTTTAATTTTTTTGAAAAGTAAAATTATTTTCCTTATATAATATAATTAAGTACATTGCAATTAATTTTACATTTTAATTTAGTATAACAACATTTTTATAGGTAAAAATGGATTTTCATGAAAACTTATTTTTATGCATGTAATGTGTTTTTAGCATAATAAAATAAATTAATCACCATTGAGGGAATTTTTTAATGAAATTTATAAATCATATACTTAATAATATTTTTTTTCATTCATCACAAATTTTTCTGGGCATGGGATAAGAATAAATTTAGTATAATGCTTAAAAATAATATTTTTTTTCTTTCAAAAAAGCATTTTTACTTTCATTTATCATACTTATTTTAAAATTAATTTCTTTCACTTATAAGTGATGAATTTGATAAAAATGATTCAATATTTTCAATATGGAGTTTAAGATTTTGTAAATAAAACATTTTTATTCTTGGTTAATATGAATAGAAACATTGGTAAAAATTATGACCTCGATAAAGAGTAAATTTGGTTAATCTTTATAAAACAAAGTGATAAGGCCATAAAATTTTCATAATAATTCAAATTGGAAGAATTTAATTGTACCATTATTTATTTGGATATAAATTTATTATTTTAATTCAAAATTTCCCATGAAAATGATTTATATATTCTTTAAATCCAAGAAATTACATAATTTTACTCTCATAGATTTAAATATACTTTATGTGTTCACATTGGAAAAAAATTAGTTAAGAATGATTCATAGTATTAAATTTGCGCACTATTAAATTATATTCAAGATAGTAATTTTTTTAATTTTTAAGCATTATATAATTATCTTAAATACTAACACAACAACAAAACAACATTTATTTAATTAATGGAGAAATGAAATAAATGATTTATAAAATATTAAAAATGATATAATTTGAGTACTTAATAGTTTTAAATAAATTTTATAGGTGAATATGAAATACTATAATTTTATTAAAATATTATATTCCCATTTAATTTTTTCCTTTATGTATTTTAAGTCTAATTAAATGAATAGTGTTAAAATTGAGAATAATGATATTTTATCAAAAATGTATTTTATTAAAAATCATAAAAATATTCATATAAGACATGGTAGATATGATATGGTCAAAAATGTCATAAGGTGGCCATTTATGGGATAATTATCACCATATAAGTAAAAAATATAACCCTTTAATATTAAAAAGTTTATTACAATAGTTAAAATTAAAATTGGTTAACTAAATGTTAATCAAAATGAAAAGGTTTAAAATGAAACCAAAAATTGTATAAATTCTATTAGAATATGAGATAAAAAACATATCATAAATTATCTTCAAATACCTATCCATTTGGAGGATTTTTTCTTTATAATTAATTTATTATAATTTAATCTTTTGAGAAATTCTAAAAGTACCCCTCAACTCAATTATAAAAGGGAAAATACTTCCTCACTTATTTACACCATATTGATCCTTATATAATGACCTAAATCTCCCAATTTCCCTTATTAACCTCTATATCCAGATTCTAGATTTTTTTGGTAATCCCTAAAATTCTAAACTAGATACCTTTAGAGGAGATCTAAGTGAGGCATTTCAAGGAAAATGTAATCACCTTACCTGATCACTTTATTTTCTATTCTCCCTTGACTCCTATAAATCTATGATATTTTTGATAAAAAATATATTAAGTATAATAAATATGATTAAATTATATTATGATTATTAAGACACCATTATAAACCCTCTTTCCCGAAAAATGACAAGTGAAAGTATCACTTGTGCATATGTACAACTTACCTATCCCATGTAGTGATACAATTAATTTTTCAACACAAAATTTTATGGATTATAAGTATGATGGGATTAATGATTATATATTATATTTATCCCATAATTATAATTATGGAATTAAAATAACACATATACCCAATTACCATCCAATCCTTAGAGAAATTATAATATCATTTACACGTATATGCGGACTACCATCCCCATGAAGCGATGTGATTCATTTTTTCAATCATATTTTAATTGGATGTTAATGAGGAATAATGTTATGAATATATATTATATATAAGATATAATAATTATAATATATAGGTGAATTAATTTTTATCTTTGTTTTGTTCCATCTATTGAAAAATGAAAATAGTGTTCATGCATATGTATGGCCGACTATCTCCATGAATGGTGTAATTTATTTTTCTATTTATAATTTTGTGAATGATTCTAAATATGAATAAAATGAAATTTTATGATATTTATATCATTATTAAAATTATATTATTGATGTTACCATGATAAAAATTGAAGGAATAAAACTACTAAACTGGAAAATACTTAAAAAAATAAAGTAGATATCACCTGAAAAAGTGATTTTAATAAAGAAGTATTGACAAAAGGCTGATAAAAGTTTATAAGTAAATCATATATGGTATGTTATTTTTTTATGATTCAATAATATATGTATAATACATCTATATTTATTATATATAAGGTTATTATAAGGTCTCAACATTTAACATTACATAATCTTGAGTTAAATGAAGAATTCACATTTAAGATATTTTTAGGTAAAGAGTTTCGGAGAATTAGTCCATAAGTATTACATAACAACTAAAATATTACAAATTAGACATTTATACTCAATATACAATTTTTCACAATCTATTTTTTAAAAATAAATCATGATTTATTTTTCTGGATAAAAATATTCCTAACATTAATCTTGACTTCTTCCTTTCTGTTACCCATCATTATACCCTATGGAAAAACATTTCTAAAACATGGGATGAGAAAAAAAATCTTATCATGGAATATAAAATAAGTATTGAAACCTTTAGTCCATGAATACATTAAACTCGTGATTTTTTTTCAACAAAATCATTTTTCTCACCCGTAAAATGTAAAATCTTTTGCATACCTCATGAAATCATAAGATTTCTAAAAAAATTCTTAGAAATCATCAATAATAAAGGTAACTTGTGACATCTATATCATACTTACATTGTAGCATTCACATCTACATAGGGAGTATCCTTAATGGTTACATTTGGATTAACCATCATAGAATATTCCCTAAATCTATTAGGTGAAACCTTATCATTTATCTCTATATCATTAACTAATGCATTAGAGAGCTATCAGGGTCTCACACACACTCATTTAATCATGGAACCACCCATATAAATAATCAATTCCTAATAACCAAAACAGAATCATAACATATTAACAAGTATAAAGGAAAAATAAAATTTCCACATTTCAATCACATGATTTAATTTCATGATATGTAAATAATCAATCCACCCCCAAAACCATTTTCAGTACTAAAATACCTGACAAACAATATTGTATTTATTTTACTTTTTAAAAAAATTAAGGCTTATAAAGGAATCCAAATATCAAATAAGGTCATGGTAGTGGAAAATTCGTTGTCACCATATATGTTATAAAAATTCATTTTGTCATTTAGTATAACTCTTGGTAGAAAAAGATTCATTTTGAAAACATTTGAATGAAATTTAATGTCAATGGGTTAATTATACAAAGTATAAAATAAGGTGGTGTATATTATAAAAATATGTCTCAATAAAAGGAAATTGAGACGAAGTCACATACCTTGAGTCCCAATCATCATGTACAATAATTATATTACTGAATAATAAAAATAATTTAATTTATAATTTATTGAGAATATTTTTCAAGTTTATTATTCATTTTATATAACTTTATACTATGTTATAAAAATTAAATAATTATTTAAGTTCATATAAGATTTTTTGTTGATATTCAGCACTTGAGTCGAAAATGAACTTTTTATGATGTCAATAGTCCATTTGTTCATTAATTTAATAATCTCTAGAATGAAATTAATGAAATAATAATCACTTTTACACATAAATTTTACTTTTAAATCAAACCATTTATTTATGGTATGAAAAATGAATAACGTAATAATCATGGAGACGGTAGGTCGTACATATGCATGAGTAAAATTTCCCTTTTTCATTGATCATTATATAAATAATGTAATTATTATTTTAATTTTACATAATCATTATAATATAAATAAAATCATAATATTCATTTAAATACACTTATATATATATCATAAATGTGATGTGGTGAATAAAAACGATTTATATCTCTTCGTAGAGGTGATAGTTCACACATACCACAAACAATGTTATCATTTTAATGTGCATTGAAAGTAATAAAATAATTGATATATTATTATCTTATAATAATAAATATATCATGAAAATCCTATAAAAAATTAATTCCATCATCATGACAAGTCTTGTGAGATGGTCATGGAAAACAAATTATATTGGTTTATGGAGGCGATAGTTCACACATACACAGAAACGATTAATTCCTTTACCATTTAATGGAAGTGGAGATGTATTTAGGTGATTATATTAACATAATAATATATAAATATATATTTAGGATACTGGAGTTATTATTTCATCATGGGTGAATAATATTTTAGGGTTGTGGAAGAAGAAATAAAATGGAAACACTTATATAAAAACATTACCTTTCCTTCAGATGATCACCTTTCATAACACATTAACACATCTATGAAGGGTGTTTTTCCAACTATAAGGCCTCAAGAATGAGGGAAGTGATTCTAAGAAGTGTTTTTGGTAGATATTTTCCAAACCAAATGGTTTTTTAAGTGGGTGTAACAGATATTAATGACTGCCTTTTTATAGGAGAGGGGAGGGGCACCCTAGGAATTATTAAAAGTATTAGATTAATATAAATTCAACTTCTATTAAAAATTGTTACATGATGATTTATTTAGAATACAGAATGATTAGGAGTATAAATATAATCATATAATGAGAATTATTGAAGTTTTTTTATAATATTTAATGCTTATCGTTTTGTTTTAACCTTTTTTACCCTTCTCTTTTTATCATGTAATTTACACTTTAAGAGTAAAATAATTACCAAATCATGAAAAACGACCTATCAATGAGTCATTAATGAACATTTTAGAGTTATATAAACTTTTTTTGCTGAATATTATTTTTTTTGATATTTTATATCATTAAATTAAATATTTTATATTTCAAAATATGAATTATGTCAATTTTGACATTATTCATTACAAGAATTTTTAAAAATTATAACAACTTGATTACTACAAAAAATATATATTAAGTAAATCCTAACATTTAATAGTCATCCAAATTTTTTTATTACATCAAATATTTAAAATTATATTTATTTTAATATTATTAATATCATTTATTTGATTCTTTCTTTAATAAATAAATTACTACATCATCATTATGTCTCTATTTAATTTAATTATTTATTTCATAAAAAATATAAAAAAATTACCACTATTTATTAAATATTTTTAAATTTCTAATGAATATTCATAGTTTTAGATATAACTTATATAACCGCAAATTAAAATTGTTTTAGTAAGAAGAGACATATTTATGACATATTTTCTTTTACATTAAATTAAATGTTTAAAATGTCATAATCACACCCAAGTGGATTTTAAGGGTCAAAATTTAAGACCAAGGATATTAATGGAAGATAATAACTCATAAAATAATATTAGGAAATTTTTTAAGGTAGTTTTATATAATTATAATATTAACTTTACCATCAATTACCTTATTTACTGTTAATAGTGGTAAATAAAATACCAAAGTTACTATTATCCAAAAATTATTTTGATCCCATTGGGCCAAATTTTTCAAAATAGTTACAACCATTTATGTCTATTTTTAAAAATTCAATTCATATATGTGGAAAAATTAATTTAAATTTAATCATGTTGACAGATCGAGAAGATATGATTTTTAAAGTAAAAACGTTCAAAAGTTCACAAAGATTTTATATCCAATTTCAATATGAAATTGATTCTAATTACCTAAATCAGATTAAATCACAATAAATTCATCTAATTATAACTTAAAATTATATAAAATAATAATCTATCAATATAAATAAATTAGGAGCAAAGGTAGTTTTGAATGAAATTGCAGTTTTTTTTCACAATTCATTAAAATATGAATTTTATTAGAAATATACCAAAAATTCAACCAAATTATTTTTTTTGTCCTTCCAAATAAGAAGATTTTTTTTTTCAAATAGAACATATAAAAGTGAAAAAAATATATTTAAAAATGTGTTTCCATCAAAACGTTCTTAAACAACCATTTAAAAACATTAGAGTATTTTATGCTTATAATTGGATTTATTCTCATTTTATTCCTCTGAAATTTATTAGATGAAAGTAAAACTATTGAATAAACATGTTTAAAAACAATATAGTTAGTTGTTTTTATTCCCACCAATACAACGGTTAGGTGATAACTACTATTTAAAATAATAATATTAATAATATATTATTTTTCGGTATAACATAGTCTTGTGTGCAATGTTGGATTTCAGAGTAACCCACTATTGCGTGTCGAGTATGCTACTAGACATATCATCCAATTTAAAGTATAAATAATATATAATTCATAAATATTAATAGATATAAAAAGTATTATTCTATTATTACCTAGGATATTACAGCTCTAATGTGTTTGAAGGAATTTGAACCTAAGGCAAGAGTTTTTTTTCTCACTTTATTTCCGTTGGAAAAATTCCACATTCACCAATTGTTTACTTTTTGTGATTTATATAGGGCCTATTGATGTATTTTATGATTTATATCATGAAATTTATGAAATATAATTATCAGCATATGATTCTTTATTTCATGGGGATTTGGATTCAAATGTTTCTAATGTGGTAAAGATTTTATGTTACAAAATCATTATTTATTGGGATTGTTTGTAATTAAGTTTCTATTGATGAAATATTATTATCAACCTCTCAAGATACTCATGAATTTTCTTCTCCTATAAATATTTTTTAAAATACATTTATTACTTCCACTTTAATCAACTTATGTACTCAATCAACTAAAATCATATTTTTAAGGAAAACAGATTTAACTTCTCTCTTCAGTCGAAATTTTATTTCTTCAATATAGATGTTTTATAAAAATGTTTTAATATGGTCCAAACTATTCTCCATATATTTTTTAATTTCATTTCTACCCATGTTCTAATGAAATTATTTGGAAAATATCTTTATTTTAAATTTTTAAATGAGGTATATTTTAATATTTCAGAACTAATTATGAAAGGAATGTTTTTTAACTTATATAGCATGAATGGATTTACCCACCATCATGACTAATTGATTCACTAATGATCACATTGCATGTTTATATAGTTCTATTCAAATAAAATGTTTTTCTTCATAATTTCATAGTATTTTAATAAGTGATTTAAAATTTGATAGGTTATTTTACCCAAGAAATTTTTAATGATGTCTTAATGTTATTTATGTTAATTAATGACAACAAAGTTCAATGTTTCTTATGATTTACTAGAAATATAAACAAAGGATACTATTATTATTCTTTCTATGGGTAGTTTATTTTTATTATGGAATGATTTTTATGAAACATGTAATAAACTTAATCCTAGTAACCCGAATCCAGTTTCTACTTTATTACATGGGAATAATATACAAGGAATTAGATACTAAAAGAATAAATTATTTAGTAGTATTGGTAAAAAAGATATATAATTGAGTATTTTATTACATATGAAAAAAATGATTTTTTTTCCAGAATAACATTATTACCGATAACATATCATTTAACATCAATCAAAGCACACTTCATGGATTCCCGGGAAATGAAAAAAATAAGGGTGGGCTAAAATGATTAGTAAGAGTTAAGTAAAATAGAATATATCCCGAATCAATAAGAATAGTCAACATGGTAAGGTAAATAACATAAAAAAATCCCATTTTATCAATAAAATGAGAATAAAATTCATCCAAAGGTAATATCACTGTGAAAATATCATCGATTAGAAGATAAGGATTAATCAAAATAGAAAGTTAAATAATTGATTTTTTCATTTAATCAATAAAATGAGAATGAAATCCATATAGAGATAATATCATTGTGAAAATCTCATTATAAGAACCTGAATCATTTTTTCAGTTACATTTTTCTTTTCTGGTTGTTTTTGAGAAAAATGGAGTTTCTAGAAATTTCAAGAGTACATGCCCTGTACTTATAATTACATGAAGTGTACTCAGTTGCTGTGGGTGACCATGTACTTCCCGTGTAACGGTCGAGTACATGGTTGTGTGTGATGTCAAGGAGACCGCCTAAAGCGGCGATCAGAAAAGGCAGGTACACACTATGTACTTTTAAATAACACACCATATACTTTATTTTTATTTCATTAAATAGACTGGGGTCTCATCGGATGGAAAGAACCATCTTCTCCTCAACCTATATCATCTAAGAGTGAATGAGACTTCCAGATCTTCACTGAGCCCCCGACATTCCTTCTGTTATTTGATCCAAACTCTATCATTTGCGTTAGAATCACATTAGTGGGTTCTTCCTTCTTCTAGAACCTCATTTCCTGAATCCTCCTCTTTCACGAGATATCCTCGGTTGAATGTTTTTAATGTTTTTGTATATCTATGGCATTCTAGGGTGATTCATGGCCCGAGGTTCACATATATTGATCTCAAGGCACCGAGGTAGGTGTTTTGTGCCTTTCCATAGACAGTCTTTGAATTTTATGTGCCAATGTGCCCAATACCTAAGAATGGGGTATTGCATGTTTATGTGTTTATCAATATTATTTCCTTCTATTCCTTTTTTGTTTGGATAAAGATTAATTGTTTATGAACTGGGTTAGCATTGCCATGCTATGGATGTTTTCCCCTTGATTTCTTGTTTTGACCATTTGGTCTGGCTTGGCTATTAGGCTACTCTCTTTCCATGCCTAGTATTGTTAGGATGAAGTGTTTGTTATCCTACATGCGATGATATGCTGTAGATTGTTTATCCAATTAGTTATTGAGGTTTAATTTAGCTTCTATATATCGTTTTTTCATGATTTACTTGCACCGGGCTGTGGGAACCCGGTGTACTAGACCATAGGGTGAATGGATTCTAAGGGCTTCCCCAGAGTGTCTATTTTACTATTACGTTGTGATACCATAGGGGGGATGGATTTTTTTCTCCCTCATAGTGGTTGTAGTTTCATCGGTACAGGCCATAGGGGGAATTGGATGTTGAGTTCTTCCTCAGAGTGCCTACTAGTTCCCAATACGAGACCATAGGGGGAATTGACAGTGAGTACTTCCTCAGAGAGTCTTTACTAAAGCTTAACCAGAGGGGTTGGACAATGAATACTTCGCAGAGGGTTGCTTGTGTTTGTTTGGTTGAACCAGAGGGGTTATGCTATGAGTATTTCCCAGAGGGTTACCTTCTTTTGATTAAATTCATACTTGATATATGAAAATGAAGGAAATTGAATTTATAGGATTATTACTATGTGTACTTCCTTGTTTACTGCTTCATTTTGTTTATTGCCTGCCATATATATTCAATGATTATTAGGCATAGATCTTTGGGTGGTTGCCTACTGGGATTCATCTCAAACCCTGTTTGGGTCATGATTTTGGTCCCAAAAAGATTATATTGTTGCAGGTCTAGATAAGGGAAAGCAACCTTCTACTTCAGGTACTTGACTACTTTAGAGTTGGAGAGCATGGGACCAAGATGAGGCTTGCGATGCTGTGGAAGTGTTTACTTTATTTTCCTTGTAATTTGGTTTAGTATTGTATTATAGCAATGTTACTAGTTTGGCTATTTTCTTAGACATATGTTTCATGCATCATATAAATATGTGATCAGTTGTTATTACTTCTAGTCTTCCACTATTTACTATTGTATGGTGTTTTTAGTGATTCAACTATTGCTATCTATTTTACTTCCATTGTGTTACTCTACCAATGGGGGAATAGTTTTCCCACTATCACACCCAAGGCCCTCGCTACTAGTCGGAAGCCTCTGGAATTCAGAGAAATGTTTTTGAGGCCATATGACCAACCGAGTACAGGGCACCTCTGGGCGGCACTCAGAACGAGGATGTTACAATGTGGTATCAGAGGCATTTATTTTCTTTTGGACTTACTGTTTGGAGCCTATATCTAGGGATAGGATGGAATAGGTATTTGGTAATAAGATGTACCAGGGAGTAGCTAACTCGTGTACAGGGAAAAGACAATTTACCTCGTAGTTTATGATTTATTTTTCTAGTTTTGATATTATTACAGTTGATTTTATTTCATTATTGGGTGATTCACATGTTTTGTGCTATTATCATTGATATTATTGAGGTTCAATATCAGTTGCAACCCTATGAGATGAGGGTATTCCATCTCATGAATCATATTGGCACTTGTTAGAGATCACATGTCATGCATTCTTGCTATGCCATTTATGGTACATTACAGATTGTATGTTGTTATGATAGATGTTGTGCTATATTTTCAAGCAGTTGTGATAGATTCCTTGATAGGTTACCTACTGATTGATAGAGTTTTAAATTGTGTAAGTTTGAGTTTGAATAAACACAAAAATTTGGTTCTTGAGGTGTTATGGGCCCTCATGGATTAGAATTTGGTGGATCATTGCATTTCTTTTCTTGTATATGAAATGTATAAGATGCCACGCTTTGATCCGTGGAGAATATGGGCCCTCAAAAATCAAAATTTGGAACTTTAATTTTCGTTTGAGTGTTTTCTGGGTTTCGGAGTAGTTTTTAAGGCTTAATGTCTGAAAAAACCCAGAATACACGGCGTGTTATGATTAATACATGCCATGTATCCTTCTATTTAGGAAGGAACTATTTTTCTTATGTACACACCATGTACTGTCTGTACATGTTGTGTAGTCTCTAACTATGTCACTGGCTGTGTGGGAAGGTACACGGGGTTTGGGAAATCTTTGATAGAACACACCATGTACCGGACATACATGTCGTGTTGTATAGACAGGGTGTCCACTCATGTGACTAACAGTAGTGATGGATGAATCTTAAGTTATAGACATCATGTCAAGATTGAATACGCCGTGTAGTATAACCCATGTATCCGACCGTGTGACTAACAACACGGGTCAGATAAATCCTTCAAGTACACACCGTGTCTATCTGTAACACGCCGTGTAGAGTGAATCATGTAATCGGCCGTGTGACTGACAACACGGGTCAGTGAAGTTCATCTAGTACACACTGTGTCTGACACTAACTTTCCGTGTAGTCTTGTTCTAGGGAAACCGTGTGACATAGCCATGTAGAATAACTCAGGCAGGGGAAGATGATTCAAGTACACACCATGTATTAGGACAACACACTGTGTGTATGGGGTGTTACATGACCTGGGTTGGCAAAAGTACACACCCATGTGAAGGCTTAAAAGAACACACCATGTATGGGTTATACACTCCATGTAACAATGTTTTGAAAAACTTTAATTCTTTCCTTATCATGTTCCCTTATTACACTTCTAGATTTTAGTAATTTTAATATTGATCTAAAGGGCGTTCTTGACCTTGCAGAGTCATTCCCCTGAGACAACATCCGGTTGTTCGCCAGTTACAGGGCAGTGATCAGATGCCAGATATGGCTGATAAGGGACTACCATTATATCCTCCATTTGTTCCAGTCTTGGGACTTGCTATCATTCCAGACATAGGTACTGATGCACAATTCCAAGAGCTCTTCATGGGTTTCATGCTGACCTTTCGAGGAGTACCACATCCTTCCCCTTCTATGGTAGAGTTGACATGGGTTTTCCAGTAGCATCATCCTCCCACCTTCACAGGAGAAGGAGGACCTTAGGCTATAGTGTCATGGTTAGAATCCATGATATCGATCTTTGAGAATTTAGAGATGCCTCCAGAGAGGAGGGTGAAGCTTGGTACTTATATTCGTTTGGACTCCGCCAAGAGATGGTGGGATGTGATCTCACAGGTGGGATGCCAGTAGGTTGTGGCATGGGATGAGTTCCAGCGTTCCTTTTATGACTACTTCTACCTGGAGACTTTGAGGGTTGATCGAGCCTGAGAGTTCATGAGTGTAGAATAGGGTACACTCTCAGTCATGGAGTACTCTTCTTATTTCACTGAGCTATAGTGCTTCATGCCTATTCCAGGAGGTGATGAGTTAGATCTGGTGAGGAAGTTTGAGGATAGTCTTAGGCACGACATCCGATCTCAGGTGAACATCTTCATGTTGACTTCCATCACTTCTATTGTCAACCTGATGCTGATCACGAAGTATAATCGGAGGGACTTTGGGGTTGTGAGACAAGGTGGCTCAACATCTGGAGTTGGTATCTCTCCTACTGACAGCAGGAAGCTCCTAGGGAGTCTACAAGTGGAGACCTGAGGAAGCATGATACTTTTTCTGGTGTCCAGTTTGTGTGCTACCAGTGCGAGAAGAGCGGTTATACAGGGCCACATTGCCCGAGAGACCCAGTGGAGTGTCGATCTTGTGGCAATATGGGTCACCTTCGACGCTTCTATTAGATCTTATCACCAGCAGTTAGTGATAAGAGGTCTGCTATGACTCCACGTTTAAGAGCAGCACCACCAGTTTCTCATCAGTCAGAGAACTGGAGTTCTTCTGGCTGTTCAGGCCAAGGTGGAGGTCATAGCCGTGGTAGTCAGTCGCCAGGATTTCAGTGACAATAGGGTAGATTAGCTCAGGGTGGTCAGGTATGGTTGGAGGGCCATGGTGTAAGGAAGACTTTTGTAGTGGAGAAGACCTAGAAGAAGTAGGATCTTGAACCCTCTATAGTTTGAGGTGTGATCCTAGTTTCTTCAGTTTTAGCTTCCTCACTTTTCAATACAGGGGATTCCCATTTCTTTATATCTATTTCTATTTGTGGAGATCCTTGTACTCTTCTTTTCCTCTGATAATATCTTGATGTTAGACACTCTGTTGGGGACATGAACGACTAGTGTATGCCAGTTCAAGCAGTTCCCTCTTGAGGTTCGTGGGTGTCACTACTTATGGGACCTTTATGTCTTAGAGATGAAAGGCTATGTTTCCATTCTCGTAATAGACTATTTAGTTCCATTCTAGGAAGTTGTTCACTTCTATCGTCATAGGGTGAGTTTCACATCACCAGAGGGAATATCGTTTCTTAATAAGGGAGAATGGGATGTTTAGGAGAGTAGAGTGGGACCCAAGCATCATGGGTTGGGAGGAGTTACAACCCAGATTTCTAGTCTCCATCTAGATGACCAGGGGACTTCACAGACGAACTTTACACCAGTGGTGGATCGTTTCAGAGATGTCTTTCCAGAGGAATTTTTAGGTTTTACTCTAGAGATAGAGGTGAAATTTTTGATTGAGCTTGTTTCAGGAGTGGCACTGGTGTCCATTCCTCCTTAAAGGATGGATACACTAGAGTTACAAGAACTCAAGAAGTAGTTGGAGGAGTTTCAGGAAAAGGGTTTCATCTGACCCAGTACTTCTCCTTATTGTTTGGATATCTTATCTACGAAGAAGGTGGATGATACCATCAGACATTGTGTGGATTATCATAAGTTGAACCAGTTGAAAGTCAATAACCGATATCCTTTTCCAAGGACTGATGATATCTTTGATCCGCTTCGAGGAGCCCAAGTGTTCTCGAAGATTGACTTGAGATCCAGTTACCATCAGTTCCATGTTAGACCTTCAGATGTACCTTTGATAGCCTTCTATAATAGGCATGGTCTATACGAGTATGTGGTTATGCCATTCGGTCTCAAAAACGCACCTACAGTCTTCATGGCACTGATAAACCGAGTGTTCCATCCATACTTGGATTCTTTCATGGTGGTCTTCATGGATTATATCTTGGTTTACTCTCACACTCGACATGACCATTCCACACATCTTGAGATCATTTTGAGTACACTGAGAGATCATCAGTTATATACTAAGCTCCCAAAATGCCACTTTTGGATGGACCAAATCCACTTCTTGGGTCACATTATCTAAGAGACAAGAGTATTAGTAGACCTAGAGAAAGTGAGAGAAGTAGTTTTCTGGGAGCATCTGAAAAATTTCTTTGAGGTAAGGAGTTTTCTAGTGCTGGCTAGTTACTACAAACATTTCATACAAGACTTTTCGTGCTTAGGAGCTCCATTCACGTGTCTGACTAAGAAGGGTGCGAAGTATTTATGATCAGATTCTTGTGAGTCAGCCTTTTAGGAGCTAAAAGGGAGGTTGACTTCATCACCTATACTAGTATTTCCAGAGCCTGGAAAGAGATATACTATATAATAAGATGCATCAGGTATTAGGCTGGGAGCTATGCTTATGCAGGAGGAAGTATTTGTTGCGTATTTTTATTGGCAATTGAGGTCACATGAGAGGAACTACCCGATGCATGATCTCGAGCTGGATGTAGTTGCTCATGATTTATATTATTGGAGACATTATCTTCTGGGAGATAATTTTGTGGTTTTCACCAACCAAAATAGTCTCATGTATATCTTCACTCAACGCGATTTGAATTTGAGACAACGAAGGTGGGTTGAGTACCTTCATTCCTTTGACTTTGAGCTTTCCTACCCACCTGGGAAAGGCAATACTGTGGATAATGCGTTAAATAGGAGGACTCGGATACAGGAAATTCCAGAGGCCAATGGTGAGTGGAAGCTTATGGATCTATTCTCTGAGATGAATTTGGAGTTGCATGATAGATAAGGGTAGACATTTCTATCTACTTGTACCTGTTACCTATACTCTTCTTGATCGAGTGCTAATGTGGAAGCTATCAGATTCAGAAGGCCTATTCCTATAGGAGAGTGTGTTAGGAGAGGACCCTATTCCTGGATGGAAAGTATGTGTGGATGAGATCTTGCATTTTCATGGATGTGTGTAGGTTCCAAAAGACATACACGAGGAGCTGATGCCGGACATTCAGTCCTCAGTTTGGGCAGTTCATCCTGGTGTTACCAAGATGTATCATGCTCTACACCATCAGTATTGGTGGCCAGGTATAAAGGGAGACATTGTTGGGTTTTTCATGAGGTTTTCCACCTATCATCAGGTGAATGTGGAGCATCTTATACCAGCATGGCTTTTGAGCAGTTACCCATTACCAAGTGGAAGTGGAACGATATCGCTATGGACTTTGTGACAGGTTTTCCAAGTTTGCCTTGAGGGAATGATGCAGTTTGGGTTGTCATTGACAGACTCATGAAGGTTTCTAACATCTTTTCGATCAATTATAATTTCAGTGTCAATGAGAATGGAAGGTTGTACATATGAGAGATTGTACATTTACATGGAGTTACACAATCCATTGTTTTAGAAATGGATACTCGTTTTACATCTCAGGTCTGGAAGGGACTTTAGAGGGCTTTGGGTACACATGTACTTCTAATTACAACATACCATCCCCAGACAGATGGCAAGTGTGTAACACCCCAAGATTTCATAGTGTGTTATTTCTTAAAAATAATTCAATAACTTGCACTACACGCAACACCGAGTTCAATCACACCATGACGTACAAAAAAAATCCATTAAAAGAGGTCATGAATAGTATTAACTACATTTTGAACTTTATATAATCCTTATAATTTTAGAATCCCTATTATGAGTTTCTTAGTCATAATGCAAGAACAGATTCATTTTCAGTATTGCACTTTTATCAACTTTTAATAGTGAAACCTTTTTAAATAAAATATTTTAAACTATCTGAATAAATTGGGACATAAAAAAAAAATTTAAAATGAAACATCCCAAGCTTCCACGGTACGCTTTCCTTTGAATAAAATAGTAGCATGTGTTGCATGCAACCTTGAGTTTTAACACACGCCACAACCAATCAAACTAGCCGTTATGAATAGAAATACCCAAATTTTGAAATTATATATATTTTATATTTTAAAATGGACTTCATTTTTGGATTAGGAATATCGAATTTAGCCTAAGGTGAAATTTTGGTACTTTTCGGATAACTTTCATATATTGATGAATAGTGAAAATTACTAAATTTTAATTAAAAACAACTTTTTTAACCAAAATAATTAATAGTGACAAATTGTGAATTTGAGTGGTTTTAAATTATATTTAGAATATATTTTTACCATTTAATATAATGTTGGTCATTGGACATAATTTTACAATTAAACCGAACATAAACAAGTGTCAATCTTTTGATAGTTATTACATCTTAAAAACACGCTTTTTGTTTTAACAGCGAGAATTAATTGTAAATTAATTTCTGCCACTTCGGTGTTTTGAATTTAGAAAAATGGATTCCATATTTGGAATCAGGATGTCCAAATTGTGTAAATAGGTAACTTTTATTTTTAGACATTTTGAATAATTACTGTGGTAAATATTTTATTTACCATGGTTAAGGGTAAATCCGGTAAATAAGGGTCAAAAAATAATATTATAATAATACAAAATTACCCTAAAACGTGTGCTAACCTTATTGGTGGACACATACCCGACCATGGGCATCCTTGGGTCGATTTGGGGACCCCTTGGAGCCACTTGTATGTGGTAGGGACACATTATATTAATAAAGTTAAAATAAAAATAAAAATGGCATAAGCTTACATCTTTTAGAAGAACAATTTTTACATAGGGTTATACATGTTGGATTTTCGATTATAAATATTCATTAGAAATCTAAAACGATTTCCTACATAATGATATTTTATTTATAATTTTTAGACATCAAATAATTTAAATTATTAATGACACAATAATGATGCGATGTTTACATCATTAATAAATCATTTAAATAAATAAGATTATAATGATTAAAATATTATCTAAAACCTGTCCAATTCTTATTGGTTGATGTTATTTAGAATATGAGTCATCTTATCTTTGACCTCAATGATTTTTGGACCATTATAAACCGAATATAATTATATTATAAAGTAATACTTTCACTCTTTCCTAAAGAGCCCCTCCTCTCCCTTATAAAAGGAGACCACTTCTACTCATTCCTCACACCTCTCAAGCCACTTGGCTCGTCCAAACCCTGCCCAAATAAGCTCCCCACATCCCTCTCCTCCTCCTTGAAGCTTCCCCTTAGGCAGAAAGCATTTCAAGAAGTCCTTTGTTTCCAACCAAAGTGAGTTACCTAAATTAAAGGTAACGATTTCTCTTAAATTATTTTCATTTATTTTGCTTCTCCAACCCCCAAAATATTTTTATTTCCTTTCTTTTGTAAACAAAAAAAGTATCCTCAATATACTAGGATGTTTTTATAAGAAGGATTCGAACTACACATACACACACCTCCATCTAATGGATGATGAACATAATGTTTCTGTGAATGGCAAACTAACGCCTCACGAAACGATGATTGTTCAAATACATCTTACCGCCTATCATGGTGGCAATTATGATGGCACTGTAATTAAGTGTGATATTAATGATACATATTTTATATATAACCTTCTGTAATTCCATTTTATTTCATGCCATTATTCGTTTCATGTTGTATATACGTACGATAATTTCATTTGAGGAAGTGCGGACTACC
This sequence comes from Viscum album, assembly GCA_963277665.1. Classification (NCBI taxonomy): domain Eukaryota; kingdom Viridiplantae; phylum Streptophyta; class Magnoliopsida; order Santalales; family Viscaceae; genus Viscum; species Viscum album. The sequence continues at coordinate 436,490,475 of OY728142.1, read as the reverse complement.
GCCCCCTTAAAATGATATGACTCGTTCATAACACACATGGAACGTATAAAGAATGGTGTTAATGAACATAAGTAACATATATAAAATATTATATTATACTGGAATAATAATATACCTATGTATCATTTAGATTCAATTCTTTTAAAATGAAAAATTAAATGGAAGTAGCGTTCGTGCGTACGTACGGACTACCGTCTCCACGAACACGATGAGATCCATCCTCCATCGTATCCATTCAAGTCTTATTCTCATTTTAGGGATAAAAATAATGTTAATATCATTCTGATTATGAATAAGATATAATATATCCATTACAAACATGTCTTACATAACCAAACATTTAAGAAGAACGAATCGATTATCACCCGAAACGACGATAATACTAAGATATTATTAATAAAGCAATGTTAAAAGATCATATATGATATCATATTGATGTATATGATTATTTTATAATTTAATAAATGTTTTAATTATTATACAGGAGGTTAACATACCATCGACTAAGGGAAAGTTCAAGGTAAGGGATTCTCTTATCTCACTTTCAATTCCGTGAGATTTCCATTGTTCGCCACTAAATTATTGAAAGTGGTGTATTGTGTACGGCCATTTGATATATATTATCATGATTCTATTATATTCATGTTATTCTGTAAATAATTTGGTGGTTATTGACTTTTGACCATACGGCTCAGTTGATTAACGTGGTAAGGGGTTTCTTATCTCACTTTTAATTTCGTGAGATTTCCATTATTCACCACTTAATTATTGCATGTGGGGTATGTGTACTGCCCATGATTGAATTCATTGTGTAATATACTTTAATTTATGGGTATTTGCATCATCAGGGTATGATACTTCTTTCATGGGTGTATGTTTCGTAAGTTACCTAATCGATAAGGGAATTTGAAATTTCAATTTCCACTCATTTGGCTTTACGCATATTTCATTGATTATATTACCCCAAGATTATGTGTGGAATCACTATTCATTTGATTATGTCATAATTTCCACTCCCCTTCCTGTGGATATAAGTTTGATACACATAATCACTCCATTGATAATTCTCAAGTCATTGATATGAATTTGATAAGAGTAATTTTAACTCATTCTCCATTTGTTGAGTTAAACATCCAATTCGTTGGTATTGTTTTTACAAGAATATGTGTGAATGTCCTTTGATTGTTTTACACTGAATATCCAATCATATTTAGTGTATTTATATTTGTCACATATAATTATGTCATTGATTTATCCTTAACCTAAGGATACAACCTTTATGAGAGATTTCATCTCAATTTACATTCCATTGAGACTTCTTTGATGATATACACCAAATCACTTTTATGTGGTGTATATAATGTACTTTGACATAGTATATCATGATTCCCTTTATTCTCATGATATTACAAAGTTTTGATTACCTCAATTATTTGTATTCAAGTGTCTCTTTTGGTTAGAATCTCTAACTAAAATACCATTTTTAAATGTTTTAAAGACTTATTCATCTAAACCTTTCTCATTAATGTCCATGTTTTAAAAATGGTTTTAAGGATTTATTTATATGGACATTAAAGTTTAGAAATCAAAACTCCTTTTAAAAAGTTTCAAAGTGGTATGGGACACTTTGATTCAAAAATCTACTTTTAAATGGCTTCTTGAAAAATAGTGTGACTTTTAAATGTTTTCAAGAAAAGGGGTATATTTCTCTCAAATAGTTTTGATGATTATTTTCATCTATGTCAACATCCTTCATTATTCTTGATTGAGGTTAATGTGATACAATACAATCTTCCATATTGTATCGAATGAGTTATGTTTGACTGTGGATGTGCTGTTTTTATACCATTCATGGTTTGTGGTAAAAGTATTGACATTTTGTATGCTAGTTTTAATACGAATGTTTATGTTATGTTTAAACATGTTCATATGAGGAATGCATTGGACTTAATAAGTGACGGGTGGAGCCCGCTATAGCTCCTCGATGCATCGGTAGGTCTCATGAGACAAACTAGTGTCTTGGCACAAGGCCTTGGCAAAATCTTATTTGTAGTCTTGGCACGAGGCCTTGGCTAGGTGGTTATGATAGTCTGGCATTATGCATTCCATCATTATGAAAGTGGTTATTGATATTGCATGTGATCATTCGACTAGTAGAATATCCATGTGAGTAAGTAAATGGTATTATTTCATTTTACCTTTGCCATTTTATGCTGAAGTTCAAGTTTAAAAGGCTTTTGTTTTAGTTATAAATTTCCTTAAGTGTTTATGCTTATTTATTAAAGCTTCTGCTATAATGTTATCCTTACCGAGCATCTGAGCTCACCCCTTTCAATGTTTTATTTTTTTCCCAGGATTATGAAGAAGTAATTTATGAATGACCTGCAGGGATAGTATGAGGGGATATGAAGACAAGATGTTTTTTTATGATGTAATGTAAAAATTTATGGATGTATCTAGTTATTCCAAGGCTACTAAACTAACCGGTCTTTCGAGACTTGATCTTTCTCGTGATCATGCCAATGTTATGTAATAATGCACCGACTCTAGGTAGCTGGGGTCGGGGCGTTACAGTTGGTATCAGAGGAATTTTAGTACAAACCTTGGTAGCTAGATTTAGATAAACTCTGATTAGAGCACTTAGACCTAAGATGAACTTTGAGGATTAGTATAAAAGAACTTCCTATAATTTTGGTATTGTAGAGATTTTTTGAGTTTTCCGAGCAATACATCCCTGTCTGGATACGAGCAGGTAGAGGCGGCTCTGGCACAGATGTACCTAGGGGTAAAACCCGAAAACACCGCTTTGAGCTAGACTCGAACGGAAACTGGTGCACGACAACGGGCCTTGCTGCACTCTTGGTTACGACACTCCCGGGGGATATGCTTAGGATAATTTACATTTTCTTTACAAACCGATTTAAGTAATATATACATAAGATGAGAGTAAATGACCTTGGTTAATCCTAATATGTTTCAAATTGAGAATATGGTGACATTTTAATCTCTAAATGATTTTACGACTACTATTACTCACACAATGATTTCTAGTTTTAGTCAATGGCTGGATTCCAAGGAAGTCATAGTGACTTTGAGAATGATGTACAAGGTGGGAACGGTGGTGGCGATGAGCAACAAAATGGAATGTTGATAGGCGTAAAAGATATCGTCTTTATGCCAAATCAGTTTTCCAAAAATATGATCAACAACATATATATTAACCAACTCCCAGACTCAACAAGGAAGAGAAAGGTGATAAATGATAAGATCTCCAGCAATGGAGACCATGGAGAAAAGAAACCTCAATTTTCATCATGCAGGAAATGTGGAAAGAGACACCCAGGAAAGTGTCTCAATGGGACAACGAAATGTTTTACGTGCGGGAAGGAAGGACATAAAGTGAAGAATTGCCGAAGAAAAATGAAGAGTACTATGGAAGAAGATAAAAATGGTCCCAAGAGTCCATTTACAGTCATTTGCCGTAAATGTAGGGGACCTGGCCATTACCCGAGTGAATGTCCTATTCTATAGGATATTTTCTTGGTCAAAGAAGAAGCTATATGGAAATAAATGGTTGGAGAAAAATTTAAAAAGTATTAGCACTCCTTGTTGATGGGTTTACTTTGGAATAATTTTCTCTTGTATTTGTAACCCCGCAGTTTGCCATGTGAGAATGATATTTGAGGAATAATTGTCTCTTCTCTTGTGGATATAGGTATAAATAACCATTTGGTTTTATATGATCATTGGGGTTTGAGAAAATGATAAGTTATTATAATTTGGGATGAAAATGCAAAGTATGATATAACATTTGTGGTTAAATTAGGTTATTTTGAGGAATTTATCTCATTTTGGTAATATTATAAAATATAGTTTTTGAAAAAGGACGACACGTAGACCGTGTGACAACCCGTCGCGTCGGACAAAGCTGTGGGAATCGAACCCACAACCAAAGTGCGATTGGGATTTATCGCCTACCACTGGACTACGTGAAGTCCCTGGTTAGTGTGACAATTTTTTTTGTTAAATGATTTTATTGATCAATAATAAGATGATTTGGGTTCTTATGTCTTATCAAATGAATACCCTTGGTATAGGAAAATGATTTGGTGATTAAGTGATAAATGTTATTTTGGAAGATGTTTGTTTTGTTAGGAACACTATATGACCAAGGAAAATAGAATACAATGAGGTTTCATTTGTAGAGTAATGGTGGATTTTTATCTACATTTTTATTGTTGATTTATAGTGATTTGGGTTATTTATGGAAATGATTAACCTATAACAGAGAATATGTGATGATGTTAATCACTTTTAAGTATGTGACTTTAAGAGTATTTGATGTCATTTGGAGATACAATGTAACATGGGAGACTACATAATCAAATTCTTCTATGTTTTGGGTTTCAATATTAGTTTGGATTATATTAAAGGATTGTAAGGACAATTCGTTATTGAATGGTATCTATTTAACTTTGGGGTATTGTTGGTTTAATTTTAGAAATTAAGATTAGTGCATATTTATCTCAATGAATATCCTTTTGGGGGATCATTAGATAATTCACTAACCATTTTGGTTTTGATTAATCTTCAAAGACAATGTAAATATATGGTTTATCCTACATGGATCATGTGATTCTATAGAAGTTTATTCTAGTTCTTCCAGTGTGACCAAGTCTTCTTGAATACTCATCGTTTAAAAAAAATTGAGTTAGTGGTGGAAATTTATTAAAGAATGAAAATCTACTTAAAATTTAAGTATATCTCATAATGTTCTTAGTCAATATCATAAATGAATTCCTCTTCCTTATGTAATATAACTTTAAAAAAAAATGTTGTCCTAGATGGTACATTAAATCATCACTAATTTATGGCTTTGGGATTGTTGGCCTTTTCATAGCCATGTTCTCTACCACTCTCCATCAGATAATTGATGGATAGATTTCTCTTCAATATCCATATTTTTCCTACATGGAACCCTAGTATGTGTTATTTTCGGTAATCTTCATACTTTCCACTCTTTATTTTAAATATAGGCCTCATTAATTCATTTTTTGATGTGGGATTTCAACTAAGATATTTTGAAACGTCAAAAATGTGTTATCCCAATACCCTATGTTTTCTTGGACCGATGGTATTTCAAATCATCATAGATTGATGAGTTTAAGGACCTCAATTTTATACTTATTTGTGATTGATGACCTCAATAACTACCTATAAATATTTACGTTTTTCCTCTAATTATATGTCTCTAATTGCCACCAATGTTCTCCTAATCGAGATCATAATTTTGTGGTGACCCTTTCATTTCTCTTTTCCTTATATTAAGACTAAATTTTAGTAACCCAATTTCCGATGTGGGTTTTCCCACAAATATATTTTCTACTTTCAACCTTTTATTTTCGAAAAACAATTTCAAATTGCGAGGACGCAATTTATTGAAGGAGGGGAGAATGTAACACCCCAGGATTTCATAGTGTGTTATTTCTTAAAAATAATTCAATAACTTGCACTACACGCAACACCGAGTTCAATCACACCATGACGTACAAAAAAAAATCCATTAAAAGAGGTCATGAATAGTATTAACTACATTTTGAACTTTATATAATCCTTATAATTTTAGAATCCCTATTATGAGTTTCTTAGTCATAATGCAAGAACAGATTCATTTTCAGTATTGCACTTTTATCAACTTTTAATAGTGAAACCTTTTTAAATAAAATATTTTAAACTATCTGAATAAATTGGGACATAAAAAAAAATTTAAAATGAAACATCCCAAGCTTCCACGGTACGCTTTCCTTTGAATAAAATAGTAGCGTGTGTTGCACGCAACCTTGAGTTTTAACACACGCCACAACCAATCAAACTAGCCGTTATGAATAGAAATACCCAAATTTTGAAATTATATATATTTTATATTTTAAAATGGACTTCATTTTTGGATTCGGAATATCGAATTTAGCCTAAGGTGAAATTTTGGTACTTTTCGGATAACTTTCATATATTGATGAATAGTGAAAATTACTAAATTTTAATTAAAAACAACTTTTTTAACCAAAATAATTAATAGTGACAAATTGTGAATTTGAGTGGTTTTAAATTATATTTAGAATATATTTTTACCATTTAATATAATGTTGGTCATTGGACATAATTTTACAATTAAACCGAACATAAACAAGTGTCAATCTTTTGATAGTTATTACCTCTTAAAAACACGCTTTTTGTTTTAACAGCGAGAATTAATTGTAAATTAATTTCTGCCACTTCGGTGTTTTGAATTTAGAAAAATGGATTCCATATTTGGAATCAGGATGTCCAAATTGTGTAAATAGGTAACTTTTATTTTTAGACATTTTGAATAATTACTGTGGTAAATATTTTATTTACCATGGTTAAGGGTAAATCCGGTAAATAAGGGTCAAAAAATAATATTATAATAATACAAAATTACCCTAAAACGTGTCCTAACCTTATTGGTGGACACATGACCGACCATGGGCATCCTTGGGTCGATTTGGGGACCCCTTGGAGCCACTTGTATGTGGTAGGGACACATTATATTAATAAAGTTAAAATAAAAATAAAAATGGCATAAGCTTACATCTTTTAGAAGAACAATTTTTACATAGGGTTATACATGTTGGATTTTCGATTATAAATATTCATTAGAAAGCTAAAACGATTTCCTACATAATTATATTTTATTTATAATTTTTAGACATCAAATAATTTAAATTATTAATGACACAATAATGATGTGATGTTTACATCATTAATAAATCATTTAAATAAATAAGATTATAATGATTAAAATATTATCTAAAACCTGTCCAATTCTTATTGGTTGATTTTATTTAGAATATGAGTCATCTTATCTTCGACCTCAATGATTTTTGGACCATTATAAACCGAATATAATTATATTATAAAGTAATACTTTCACTCTTTCCTAAAGAGCCCCTCCTCTCCCTTATAAAAGGAGACCACTTCTACTCATTCCTCACACCTCTCAAGCCACTTGGCTCGTCCAAAACCAGCCCAAATAAGCTCCCCACATCCCTCTCCTTCTCCTTGAAGCTTCCCCTTAGGCAGAAAGCATTTCAAGAAGTCCTTTGTTTCCAACCAAAGTGAGTTACCTAAATTAAAGGTAACGATTTCTCTTAAATTATTTTCATTTATTTTGCTTCTCCAACCCCCAAAATCTTTTTATTTCCTTTCTTTTGTAAACAAAAAAAGTATCCTCAATATACTAGGATGTTTTTATAAGAAGGATTCGAACTACACATACACACACCTCCATCTAATGGATGATGAACATAATGTTTCTGTGAATGGCAAACTAGCGCCTCAAGAAACAATGATTGTTCAAATACATCTTACCGCCTATCATGGTGGCCATTATGATGGCACTGTAATTAAGTGTGATATTAATGATACATATTTTATATATAACCTTCTGTAATTCCATTTTATTTCATACCATTATTCGTTTCATGTTGTATATACGTACGATAATTTCATTTGAGGAAGTGCGGACTACCGCCCCCTTAAAATGATATGACTCGTTCATAACACACATGGAACGTATAAAGAATGGTGTTAATGAACATAAGTAACATATATAAAATATTATATTATACTGGAATAATAATATACCTATGTATCATTTAGATTCAATTCTTTTAAAATGAAAAATTAAATGGAAGTAGCGTTCGTGCGTACGTACGGACTACCGTCTCCACGAACACGATGAGATCCATCCTCCATCGTATCCATTCAAGTCTTATTCTCATTTTAGGGATAAAAATAATGTTAATATCATTCTGATTATGAATAAGATATAATATATCCATTACAAACATGTCTTACATAACCAAACATTTAAGAAGAACGAATCGATTATCACCCGAAACGACGATAATACTAAGATATTATTAATAAAGAAATGTTAAAAGATCATATATGATATCATATTGATGTATATGATTATTGTATAATTTAAGAAATGTTTTAATTATTATACAGGAGGTTAACATACCATCGACTAAGGGAAAGTTCAAGGTAAGGGATTCTCTTATCTCACTTTCAATTCCGCGAGATTTCCATTGTTCGCCACTAAATTATTGAAAGTGGTGTATTGTGTACGGCCATTTGATATATATTATCATGATTCTCTTATATTCATGTTATTCTGTAAATCATTTGGTGGTTATTAACTTTTGACCATACGACTCAGTTGATTAACGTGGTAAGGGGTTTCTTATCTCACTTTTAATTTCGTGAGATTTCCATTATTCACCACTTAATTATTGCATGTGGGGTATGTGTACTGCCCATGATTGAATTCATTGTGTAATATACTTTAATTTATGGGTATTTACATCATCAGGGTATGATACTTCTTTCATGGGTGTATGTTTCGTAAGTTACCTAATCGATAAGGGAATTTGAAATTTCAATTTCCACTCATTTGGCTTTACGCATATTTCATTGATTATATTACCCCAAGATTATGTGTGGAATCACTATTCATTTGATTATGTCATAATTTCCACTCCCCTTCCTGTGGATATAAGTTTGATACACATAATCACTCCATTGATAATTCTCAAGTCATTGATATGAATTTGATAAGAGTAATTTTAACTCATTCTCCATTTGTTGAGTTAAACATCCAATTCGTTGGTATTGTTTTTACAAGAATATGTTTGAATGTCCTTTGATTGTTTTACACTGAATATCCAATCATATTTAGTGTATTTATATTTGTCACACATAATTATGTCATTGATTTATCCTTAACCTAAGGATACAACCTTTATGAGAGATTTCATCTCAATTTACATTCCATTGAGACTTCTTTAATGATATACACCAAATCACTTTTATGTTGTGTATATAATGTACTTTGACATAGTATATCATGATTCCCTTTATTCTCATGATATTAAAAAGTTTTGATTACCTCAATTATTTGTATTCAAGTGTCTCTTTTGGTTAGAATCTCTAACTAAAATACCATTTTTAAATGTTTTAAATACTTATTCATCTAAACCTTTCTCATTAATGTCCATGTTTTAAAAATGGTTTTAAAGATTTATTTATATGGACATTAAAGTTTAGAAATCAAAACTCCTTTTAAAAAGTTTCAAAGTGGTATGGGACACTTTGATTCAAAAATCTACTTTTAAATGGCTTCTTGACAAATAGTGTGACTTTTAAATGTTTTCAAGAAAAGGGGTATATTTCTCTCAAATAGTCTTGATGATTATTTTCATCTATGTCAACATCCTTCATTATTCTTGATTGAGGTTAATGTGATACAATACAATCTTCCATATTGTATCGAATGAGTTATGTTTGACTGTGGATGTGCTGTTTTTATACCATTCATGGTTTGTGGTAAAAGTATTGACATTTCGTATGCTAGTTTTAATACGAATGTTTATGTTATGTTTAAACATGTTCATATGAGGAATGAATTGGACTTAATAAGTGACGGGTGGAGTCCGCTATAGCTCCTCGATGCATCGGTAGGTCTCATGAGACAAACTAGTGTCTTGGCACAAGGCCTTGGCAAAATCTTATTTGTAGTCTTGGCACGAGGCCTTGGCTATGTGGTTATGATAGTCTGGCATTGTGCATTCCATCATTATGAAAGTGGTTATTGTTATTTCATGTGATCATTCGACTAGTAGAATATCCATGTGAGTAAGTAAATGGAATTATTTCATTTTACCTTTGCCATTTTATGCTGAAGTTCAAGTTTAAAAGGCTTTTGTTTTAGTTATAAATTGCCTTAAGTGTTTATGCTTATTTATGAAAGCTTCTGCTATAATGTTATCCTTACTGAGCATCTGAGCTCACCCCTTTCAATGTTTTATTTTTTTCCCAGGATTATGAAGAAGTAATTTATGAATGACCTGCAGGGATAGTATGAGGGGATATTAAGACAAGATGTTTTTTTTATGATGTAATGTAAAAATTTATGGATGTATCTAGTTATTCCAAGGCTACTAAACTAATCGGTCTTTCGAGACTTGATCTTTCTCGTGATCATGCCAATGTTATGTAAAAATGCACCGACTCTAGGTAGCTGGGGTCGGGGCGTTACACAGTGAGAGCATATGATTCAGGTTCTTGAGGACATGCTTCGAACATGCATCCTGGATTTTGGATGTTCTTGGGAGAATAAAATACCTTTTGTGGAGTTTTCCTAGAGAAATAGTTTTCAAGAAACTATTCAGATGGCGCCTTTTGAGGCTTTGCATGGTAGGCCATGATGATCACCTTCATGCTAGCTGGAAGTAGGAGAGGCAACTATGCTAGGACCTCGTATTGTCCAGGAGACCTCCGAGTAGATAGAGTTGATTCAGAAGAGTATGGATACTACACAGTCCCAACAGAAGTCTTATACTGATCGACATAGATGACCTCTGGAGTTCGAGGTTAGAGAACAGGTTTTCCTGCGTGTCACACCGAGGTTGGAACATAAGAGGATTATGAGATAGGGTAAGCCTTCGTTGAGGTACATTGGGTTGTTTGAGGTTTTGGAGAGAGTCGGGCCAGTTGCCTATCAGTTGTAGTTACCTTAGAGGTACCTGGCTATGCATGATGGCTTCCACGTTTATCATCTTTGACGCTACTTCTTAGACATGTCTCATGTTTTCTAACTCGAGGAGGTTGAGTTAGAGGTGGACACGTCTTTCAAGGAGAATCTTATCTGGATTTTTGATCGAATTGTGAGAGTTCTCCATGGCCAGTCTATTCCTCTGGTGCCAGTGATATGAAAGCACGAGCGAGTATAGGATGAGACCAAGGAGAGGGAGTCTGTTGTACAATCATAGTGGCCAGAGTTGTTAGAGGTTTCTTCTTCTACTCCGCCTTTCTAGGGAAATTCAGGGACATATTTTTATAATGGGTTTGTTTGTAAGAACTTGGATCTTCTTTTCCGATATGTTTTTCTTTTCTGGTTGTTTTTGAGAAAAGTGGAGTTTCTGCAAATTTCAAAATTACACACCATGTACTTATAAGTACACACCATGTACCCGGTTTCCATGGGTGACCGTGTACTAGCTGTGTAATAGCCGAGTACGTGGCAATGTGTGGTGACCTAGAGACCGCTTAATGTGGAGGCCATAAAATGCAAGTACACTCCATGTACTTTTAAAGAACACATTGTGTACTTTATTTTTATTTCATTAAATGGATTGGGGTTGTGTTTGATGAAAAAAAACCATCTCCTTCTCGACTTATCTCATCTCGGAGAAAACGAGACCACCAGATCTTCGCCGAGCCCTCGAATCGTCGTCCGTTATCCAATTCAAACTCTGTCAGTTGCGTTGGAATCACATCAGTGAGTTCTTCCTTCTTCTAGGACCTCATTTCCTGAATTCTCTACTTTCACGAGATATCCCTAGTTGAACGTTTTAAACATTTTTGTTGATCTATGGTGTTCTAGATAGATTCAAGTCCTAAGGTTGATTTATATCTATCTCATGACATTGAGGTAGGTGGTTTGTGCCTTTCAATATATAGTTTATGAATTTTATGTGCAAAAGTGCCCAATACCCAAGAACGAGGTATTGCATGTTTATGGTTTTAGCCCCGTTATTTCTTTCCATGCGTTGTTTGTTTGGATAGAGGATAATTGTTTGTGAATAGGGTTAAAATTTCCATGATATGGATGTTTTGACCTTGATTTCTTGTTTTGACCATTTGGTCTAGCTTGCCTGTTAGGAAACTTTCTCTCCATGCCTAGTATTGTTAAGATGGAGTGATTATTATCTGACATGCTATGATATGATGTAGATTGTTTATCCAAGTAGTTCTTAAGGTTTAATTTGGCTGCCATGTATCATTTGTGCAATATTGACTTACACAGGGCTATGGGAACCTAGTGTAGTAGACCATAGGAGGAATGGACGCTGAGGGCTTCCCTAGAGTGTATGTTTTACTGTTACATTGTGAGACCATACGTGGGATGGACATTGTGCTCCCTTAGAGGGTCTGTAGTTTCCTAGATATGGGCCACAAAGGGAATTGGATGTTGAGTTCTTTCTCATAGTGCCTATTAGTTACCGATACAATACCACATGGGGAATTGATGCTGAGTACTTATTCAGAGAGTCTTTGCTAAAGATAAACCAGAGGGGTCAGACTGTGAGTAATTCCCAGAGGGTTGCTTGTGTTTGTTTGGTAGAACCAGAGGGGTTAGGCTGGCAGTACTTCCTAGAGGGTTACTTGATTTTGATTAGATTATTACTTGATATATGAACATGACTGCAATTGAATTTGTTGGATTGTTACTATGTTCACTTCCCTGTTTACCAAATCAGTTTTCTTATTGCTTGACATATGCATTCAATGACTATTAGGAAAAGATCTTTGGGTGGTTGCCTATTGGGATTCGTCTCACACCCTATTTGGGTCATGCTTTTGGGCCCAAAAAGATTATATTTTTGTAGATCTAGATAAGGGAAAGCACCCCTCTTCTTCAGGTACTTGACTGCTTTGGTGTTGGAGAGAATGGGCCTAAGTTGCGGCTGACGATGATGTTGATCTATTTACTTGCTTTTCCTTGTACATCGGTTTAGTATTGTAATCTAGCATTGTGAATTGTTTGGATGCTTTCCTGGACCTATATATCATGCATTATATATATGTACTTAGTTGTTATTACTTCAAGACTTCCACTATTTACTTTTGTATGGTGTTATTACTACTTCCGCTATTGATATCTCTTTTACTTCCACTGTGTTACTCTGCTAATGATGGAATAGTTTCCCTAATATCACACCCAAGGCCCTCACTACTAGTCAGCAGCCTCTGGTATTCATGGAAATACGCTTGAGGCCATGTGACCAACCAGGTGTGGGGCACCTCTGGGTGGCACCCGGAAACGGGAAGTTACACTCATGGATAATAAGATAAGGCATAATAAATATGGAAAGGTAAATAACTAAAAACAAATTCCATTTAGTCAATAAAATGAGAATGAAATGAATCTAAAGATAACATCATTATGAAACCATCACTGATAATAATTATGGGATTTTTAATGAAATAAATACTTAATTATTGGACGTCATGATCTTAGGAATCATGATACCTCTATCATTAAGGCCTTTCACAAGATAATTTAAAACCATAGGTAAAAAACCATTTAATTCTAGATGACTGATTATTCTCATGAGGCCTTACAATACATCAAGGGGCTATATAATTTAGGGCTCCACCCATAACTAAATTTTTAATGTATTCCTCCTATAGAAAAATAATCATTTTAATTCATGAATAATGTTCTTTATGATCAAATATCTGTATTGAATAAATAATATGAATTTATTAATATTTCCCCATATAAACAAATAAAACTCAATGTAGAAATATTTATTTATAAATTATATATAGTTTAAGACATAAATATATCCATGATAAATAATATGGATATTTAGGGGAAATTTAATGTCTAAAGATCAAAGGAAAGTGAATAATTAATTGGAAAGCTAATGACTAAAAAATGAATCAAGTAAGTGAATGTAAATACTCTCCTTAGTCAAATTAATAATACACCATACATTGGAAGAATAAGTATGGTATAAATACAAAATATCCCTAGTTGATTATATGTAAAAAAGGTCCATTGTCATCAATGAATATAAATAACATTAAAAGATCTTTAAATACATTCTTGAGGAATATGACCTTTTAAATTAAAAAAATCATTTAAAACTAAAACTTCAGAAACATTTTGTAAATAATATTCATTTAAAGTAACCTTTGAAACATATAAATGAATTTTGAAGACAAGGAGTGGTCATGATAGAATGAAATTTCATACATGCTGAGTAATTTAAGACAAATATTCCTTGGATATTGTTTGGAAAATTAAATGAAGATTAATTTTTTAAAAAAATAGTCACACATGGGTAAATATTTATTTATTAAATCATTTTTATAAATTAGAAAATATTTTTGAAACCATTTTTAGAAAACATGGTTTTGAAAAAAAAAGGATTTCCAACCGAATGGAGAAATGGAGTTAATATTTACAAAAAACATTTTCTGAATCATTTTAAGTTCCAAAGAGTAGAAAAATAATACCATTACTTGAAGAAATATTGAATAAACAATTTATAATAACAATAAAGGATTTTATTATTCAATTATCAAATAATTTCCTTCAATGTAAATTTAATCATAAACAATCCTGATTAAAATGAGATTGTGAAATAAAGCAGTACAAAGATAATAATGTTGAAGTAAGAATTAATAAATGAATTGATTATGTGTATCAAATATAGAACCAAATAAAAAGTGTAAATATTTCTTAATATATCCAAAACAAATTACACAAATAATCTAATAATGTCAAAGACAAAAAATAAGAAATATAACACAATGAAGATAAATTGAATTAAGAAATTATTTCCCACTTTGTAATTTTCGTGTCAAATCCCCTTAGTTGAAATGATTCAAATTGAAATTTAAAATGAAATTAATCATGAAGTATTCATGATATTAAATTTTAAAAGGTAAGTATATACACCATCTAAAATAAATTTGGTAAAAAATATTACTATACAGCTTTTATAAGTGAGGATAGGGGCATACTTGAATGTTTTTAAAGAAAATTGTGTACCCATGTTTTTCACAAGACAAAATGGTAAAAAATAGAGTATTATAGATCATTAGAGAATATAAGGTCTAAATATTTCTATAAAATAGATTTTAGACCAATACAGATGACATTATAACCCTTTTTTTAGATTAACCCCCAAAAAATCCATTTTTACCTTAACTACGATAAATAATCATTAATGTTTCGACTATTCATGATGGTAAAAAATAAAGTTGAACCTAATAGATAATATAAATTATTAAGATTAAAAATATCAAATCAATTTTTTCAAATTTAATTCATAAAATTTAAAAATTTTAATTTAAGATTAATTTTGTAGATGTGATGAGAAAGAAAGGTTTCAAAGAGAAAAATTTCAAAAAATTTAAAAACATTTATATCGAAATTCAATAAGAAAATTATTTTAATGACCTAAATTAGATTAATATATATATATATAATTGAATGAATTTTACATTAATACAAATTCAAAATATAATTTAACATTATAAATAATTTAAATGAAAATGTAGTTTTCAATTAAATTTCAGTATTTTTCACTATTCACCAAAAAATGAAACTTTTCAAAAAAATAAAAAAATAACCCAAAGATAATTTTGATAATATGATTTAAAAAGTTAATTTAATTTTATCAAATAATTTTTCTAAAGGTTAAAAAAATTTAATTATAAATTATGAGTGCAAAAAAATGACTAAACCGCTTTTCAGAAAAAATACAGTTTTTCAGAAAATATTTCCTTTTCTTTTAAGTGATTATTATTTTATTCCTAATAAATAAATTAAAATAATTTTGTTAATTTATTTAGTTATATTCATACTGTAACACCCCGATATTTTATGAGATACATTATTTTTAATTTCTTTAATGTCTTCTATTGTATACTACACCAAGATTAGCTTGTACTATATGTTACACTATATTAGCTTGCAGTATACGCAGTACTATTCTTGGCTCGTGTTACACACAATTTCAAGTTCGTTTTGTGGAAATTATTCTACGCAACATTAAGTACAGATTTTGTTTAATGTATAAATGAAATAAGTTTTGACTATGATATACACAACACCAATGGGAGCTTGCACTACACGCAGCTCTGACTTGGCTTGCATTACAGGCAATCACGACCTTCCTCGATAGCATGTGTAGTACGCAATACCGGGTTTCACTAAACGACGATATGTTATTCAAATATTATATAAACTAGCCGTTATGAATAGTAATACCCACTTTTTGAAATTTTATAAATTTTACTTTCAAAATGGACTTCATTTTTGGATTCAGAATATCGAAATTATCCTAGGGTGAATTTTTGGTATTTTTCTGAAAACTTTAAATTTTTGATGAATAGTGAAAACACTGAGTTATAGTTTAAAACCGAATTTTTATTTAAATAATTATTTATTTTATTTTAATTTATTTTAGGTAAAAATTGATACATAATACCCATATAAGTTCAATGTAATTCATTTTATTCATTTTATAGTAATTTTATATATATAAAAATTTTATTGAACTTTTCACCGTCTTTTACCCACCTCATAGGAGAATTTACAAATTGACATAAAACTTAATTTTACTGCTTCTCTAAGTGGAATTTCAAAAATCCAAGAGACATGGTTGATATTAGTTAGTAAAATTTGGTTCAATAAGATAAAAATAATTTTTGGTGAATAGTAACTTTTTACTTTTATTTACCACAGTTAAAAGTAAATAGGGTAATTAAGGGTAAAAATGATATTAATATTACCCTAACACATGTACTAATTCTATTGGATAAGTGTAATTCGACAAAAAACAACCTTATGAATAAAATATGACCATTTAGGTCCACTGGGATTAGATTTGGACATTTATTATTATTTAATTCAAAGAAGAGTTAAAAAAGTTAAAATCAAAGTTTAATAACTAAAACATTTTTAATATAGGGTTGTACATAAGATAAATTCGACTATAAATATTCAATATAAAGATAAAAATATTTCCTACATAATTATATTTTATAATTTTTAGACATTAAATAATTTTAGTTATTTATGACATAATGATGATGCAGTAATTACCTTATGAATAAAATATTAACATAATTAAAGATAAATACCCAAATAAATGTAATTTGAGACTTTTTATGAATTACACAAATTTTATAGGTTAATATAACATATTAGGGTTAGTTATATGAATTTATTTTGATGTAATAATGTTATGAATTTAACAAAAACAAAATACCAAATAGTGTCAAAATTGACATAAAAGAGTTTTTAAAAAAAATATTATATTATTAATTGTTATTATATTCCTAAAAATATAAGGTTTGTCCAAAATAATTATATAATAATATATATGAAATTAATGAACCAATGTGGGTTCTATTGGAAGTTTATAGTATTAACCATATATTGTAAGAATACAAGAAGACACGGTAAAAGTTAAATTATTTAACTTAGAGTTAAATATAAATTATAAGGTTAAAATGGAAACCTAAACTTTTCCAAAACCTATTGGTTGAGATGATTTAGACACATCGTCTTCCTAGACTTGAAATAAGTCACTTTGGAGAAATTATAAACTAAATATAAATTTATTATGAAATAATATTTTAAGTTTTTCTAAGGTGCCCCTCACCCCCCTTATAAAATGGCACCTCCTCCCGCTCCTCTTCACACAAATTTGAGCCTTCATGCTCGGAAAACCCCTGCCCATTTCACTTATCCAATTCCATATAAACCTACTATAGGTTTTGGTCTTCTTTAAATACCAACTTTAATGCCCTAAGAGAAGTTTAAGAGGAGGTGCGTCAAATAAGAGGTAATCTCTTCTACTGATTCTTTCATTTTTCATTATTATTATAAATCATCTTCTTTAGTTGTTTCATTATAAAGTAATATCATCAGTATAACTAATATATTGATATGTTATTATAAATATTAAATAGCCCCATTTCACCTTCTATCCAACCTATGGAAAACAAAATCACCGCGCTTGCGTACGTACGGAATACCGTCTGCACGCCGTGGTGTAATCTATTTTTCCACCACCACCTTACTTGGATGGGTATAATGGTGTAAAAAATAACTATATATGGTTATTATAACATCATAATTATTCTGAGATATTATATCATCCACTCCAATTCCATTCAGTAATTATAGGAATGATATCATCGCTCATGCGTATGTACGGATTACCGTCTCCACGACGCGATGAGATTCATTCTCCATGTTAACCATTTAAGAATGATTATAAAGTATATATAATGAATAATAATAAAATATATGACATAATAAAGCTACTATATTTATGTATATATATATATGTCATCTACTTACTTCCATTCATGTCAATAAGGAAAGGAAAATGACATTCATGCGTACATAGGGCCTACTGTCTCCATGGACGGAGTGTTTCATTTCATTTATCTATCTATTATATATATATACTGAATATATATGACATATAAATCATGTTTTAGATTATTTAAGTAATTAAATGATGATATAATTAATAATAATATCAATAACAACAATTCCAAACACGTACGATAAATGTAATGATTTTACCCAAAACGCTGCTTTAACATGGAATTGACAAAACAACGGGTAATATAAAGTCATAAGTGAACCATATATGATATCATAAATATTATTATGGTTATGTTATAAGTTCATAATATTTTTAAACCCACTATACAAGAGTCTTGAACACATATAGATTAAATTGGACATAAGGTAAGGGATAGTTTTTCAAATCTCATTTTTATCCGAGATTACTTATACATAAGTATTTACTAGGGTTCTATTTTTCATCCATGTCTACAAAAAAAATTTCATAAATTGTTTAACAATCATACATGTATGTTTAAAGTCATTTTAATCCCTCTTTTACTTTTACTTTGTGTTATGGAAGGAATATTTCTTTTGTTTACCATATGTGGAACTTTTTGACTTATCTGTTAAAAGTATGAGGAAAATGTTTTTTTATACGACATGAATGGATTTTTACGATTTTATAATGCCTTATTTTCATGAATCCTACTCTACAAGATTTCAGGAATATTTTCAAAAAAATTATTTTCTTTTAAAATTGTGTGGCATTTTTTGAAAATAAAATGATTTTGAAGAAGAAAGAATATATTACTCAAGAATTCATTTCAAGTGTTTTATCAAAACTATTTTCCATCTAAGATGAAATTATTTAGCATGTTTATGTTTCAAGTATAATGTCTCTATTATTTACATTTTTTTGATTTTTATTATGATGAAATGATGTCCATTTGTTTTAAATGGATTATGTCATGATGAGATGATGTTTATGAAACCCATTTTGTTTTTGGGGTTATGATGAATGATTTATGTTTATTTTGTGGCACAAGTAAGAATGATTTCATTATGAGATGGGTGGGACCATTATCTCCCTCAAATTCATTGGGTAAATATTTTTATCTCATGAGATAGACATGGCTAGAACATTAAGTTAATCCAGTTCAGTGATAGAGGATTGGAACGAGGAGTGAACTTGATTCAGAAAGGGACTTTGTCTACTAAGATGGTCTGAGCAGAAATGCCATGGATACTATGGAAATCATATCATGTGATTAATGGTTTTCCACAGTTAAATGTTTTATTCCCATTCTATTTTATCATGATTGATGTTCCTTTATGACCTATGCATTACGTACTACCAAGATTTATTTCACAACTCAAGATTTTGATGTTTAAACTTTATGTTCATGTTTTGAAGTTCAAATGTATATGGTTTTCTTTATTTTCTCCATGCTTACCCTTACTGAGCATTTGAGCTCACCCTCTATTTGTTTTCTTTTCCCCAGGATATAAATAAATGTTTTAAGTAAGAAAAATATAGGGGAAGTTCTTTATGGGAGATGTTGAAGATCTTTCACCATGATTGGAAGATTATGTTCTCAGTTTCCAAAGACACTAAACTATTACGGTCCTTGTGTTTTGGTTTTTGATATGTATTAAGTATTCCGAAAAACTAATGTAATGTCCATGTACATCAATCTTTGGGTATCTATAGTTGGTATTAGAGGAATGGTTTAGTTATCCTTTGGAAACTAGGATGCAAAAACTTTAGTGAGATCCCTAGAGATATTTCTGAGGTATGTCTAGGGATTTATCTATGGTTAAGTATAAATATACATTATATTCCTAGAATTATAGAAAAGATATTAGAATTAAAACTAATATGTTATATATTGAAGTTACTCCCCCTTGATTATTATTTTTGCCTCTCACACTATTCTTTTTGGGTTTTTGAAAATGTCTAGAAACATGAAGATTCAAAATAAGGGAGGATATGATGGACAATGGAATGATATTCTTCATGAGAAACCAAATGAAATTGGATCTGGAAGTCCACATATCATTATTATGCCTAATTAGAAATATCATAATATGATCAATAATCTCAACTTTGTTAAGTTTCCTGACTCAGCTAATAAGAGAAAGATGGAGTTTCATGATGATCATAGAGGAAAGAAAGTTCAATTCCCCTCATGTAGATCATGTGGGAAGAGGCATTAGGGAGAATGTTTCAAAGGAACTGGAAGATGATTTGGGTGTGGAAAAGAAGGACACAAAGCCAGTAATTGTAAAGGAAAAGGTTCATTTAACACCATGGACAAGGATAATGGTATTTCTAAGACATCAACAATGGTTAAATGTTTTAAATGTGAAATGTAAGGGCATTAAGAAAACCAATGCTCTAAGGGAAAATTTCATGAAGAGAATCAGCACGGTCGTATGAATAGTATTTATGTTGATGATGATGAAGAGACTACAAATGATATATGAGATGAAAGAAGTGTTGAGGAATAAAATGATGAAGCTCAACCAATGGTTTAATAAGGTAGTGGAATGATTGTATCTTTATCAAGAGTTATGTTGCCTAGGTAATTTAATGGTACTGTGGAATGAAGAAACATCTTAGGATTCTTACACTATTGTTTTTCTTAAAGTATTTGAAAGTATATTTTGAATGGTACCGGTAACCATGAGAGGTTATTAAAATATTTTTTTTAAGGTAGATGATATGTACATAATGAAAGGATAAATAGATAATAAGATATTTGATAGTATTAATGAGCTCATGACTCGTATAAGGACAATGTTATATCATGGTTTGAGTATATTGAAATTTTGGGATTTTGTTATGTGGAAAGAGTTAACTTTTGACAGCATTCATGTTCTCACTAAGGGTCAATGGGTATTCATTTTTCAAGAGAATACATGATTAAGGTATTCACATGTTTGGCATGTGACCAACAAGATATATCATATGATAAATGATGGTATTCATGTGCTCATTATGTGACCTTTCTGGTAATTGTTGTCTTTATACTATGAGCTTAGACAGAAGTATTTTGGATAAGACTAAATATTGGAATGGATTATGTTGGACATAAGTTAGTATTGTTTAAGGCTAGAACTTTTTTTTGATATTATTGATAGGATGTTATAATAATGTTTTTTTAGAAAAAGGACAACCTTCAGGATGGGCGACAACCCGTCACGTCAGACAAGGTTCAGGAATCAAACACACAACCGAAGTGTGACATGCCTTTATCGCTTACCACTAGCCTACAGGAAGTCCCTGGTTAGTAGAAAGTAGTTTTATTTTATTAAGCAGGATGATATATAAAGTATAAGTCCATTTTGGAACCATATCCGATTAATCTCACCATATATGGAATTATGGATAAAAAATTTTCAAACCTTATGTTTGAGAAAGATGGAATGACATATCATTCTGTTGTATGATCTTCTAACACTTCATGGAATAAAAATTTAACTTCATTTCTTTAAGAGATGAAGTGGAAATTGTTCATGGAAAAAACAACAGTTTGATTGTACCAAAATCAAGTAAGTATTTTTTTTAATTCAAAAAATATTCAACATTAGGGAAATTATCTTGAAAACCAATAATGTTGTCCTAGTTCCCTCATATCTAGTGAATCAGATGGTACCTTAGATTATCACAAATTTATGGCTTTTTTATTGTTGGCTTTTTCATAGCCATGTTCTCTACCACTCTTCATCCAAACATGATTGTTAGATTTCTCTTCCATATCCATATTTCACCTATGTTCTTCTATGTGGAAACCCAGTGATGAGGTAATTTGGGTAACCTTTATGTTACATACTTCACTTTTAAAAATTATGTTTTAGTATTCCTTTTTACGATGTGGGTTTTTATGAATTAATCTTTCAAGTAGTAAACAATTTATAACCCCGACGAATTTTGAGGGAGAAATTCATTTTAGGGGGTGTAGAAGGTAAAACCCTGAGATTTTATGAGATATATTATTTTTAATTTCATTGATGTTTTCTATTGTACACTACACCAAGATTAGCTTATACTATATGAAATGCCATATTAGCTTGTAGTATATGCAACACTATTCTTGGCTCGTGTTACACATAATTTCAAGTTCATTTTGTGGAAATTATTCTACGCAACATTAATTATAGATTTTTTTTAATGTATAAATGAAATAAGTCTTGATTATGATATACGTAACACCAAAGGGAGATTTTACTACACACAACCCTGACTTGTCTTGCATTACACGCAATCACGACCTTCCTCAATAGCATGTGTAGTACGCAATACCGGGTTTCACTAAACGACGATATGCTGTTAAAATATTATATAAACTAGTTGTTATGAATAGTAATACCCACTTTTTAAAAATTTATGAATTTTATCTTTCAAAATGGAATTCTGTTTTGGATTTGGAATATCGAAATTATCCTAGGGTGAATTTTTGGTACTTTTCTAAAAACTTTCAATTTTTGATGAATAGTGAAAAACACTCACTTATAGTTTAAAACTGAATTTTTATTAAAATAATTATTTATTTTATTTAAATTTATTTTAGGTAAAAATTGATACATAATACCTATATAAGTTCAATGTAATTCATTTGAGTCATTTTATAGTAATTTTAGATATATAAAAATTTTATTGAACTTTTCACCGTCTTTTACCCACCTCCTAGGATAATTTACAAATTTCCATAAAACATAATTTTAACTCTTCTGGGAGTGGAATTTTAAAAATCATAGAGACACGGTTGATATCAGTAAGTAAAATTTGGTTCAATAAGAAAAAAGTAATTTTTTGTAAATAGTAACTTTTTACATTTATTTACCACGGTTAATAGTAAATAGGGTGATTAAGGGTAAAGATGATTTTATTATTACCCTAAAACATGTCCTAATTCTATTTAATTAGTGTAATTCAACCAAAAACAAACTTATGAATAAAATATGACCATTTAGTTCCACTTGGATTAGATTAGGACATTTATTATTATTTAATTCAAAGAAGAGTTAAAAGAGTTAAAATCAATGTTTAATATCTAAAACATTTTTCATATAGGGTTATACATAAGATAAATTTGACATTAAATATTCATTAAAAATTATAAAAGATTTCATACATAATGATATTTTATAATTTTTAAACATTAAATAATTTAAGTTATTTATGACATAATGATGATGCAGTATTTACATTATTAATAAAATATTTACATAATTAATGTTAAATACCCAAATAAATGTAATTTGAGACTTTTTATGAATTACACTAATTTTATAGGTTAATATAAAATATTAGGGTTATTTAGATGAATTTTTTTCTAATTAATAATGTTTTTATGAATTTAATAAAAACAAAATACCAAATAGTGTCAAAAATGACATAAAAGAGTTTTTAAAAAATATATTATATTATTAATTGTTATTCTATTCCTAAAAATATATGGTTTGGTCAAAAGAATTATATAATAATATATATGACATTAATTAACCAATTGGGGTTCGATTAGATATTTATAGTAAGTTTATTAACCATATAGTGTAAGAATACAAGAAGACACGGTAAAAGTTAAATTATTTAACTTAGAGTTAAATCTAAATGTTAAAGTTAAAATGGTAACCTAATCTTGTCTAAATATATTGGTTGAGAGTGTTTAGACCCATACAAACCCTATCATCGAAATAATCACTTTGTATCCATTATAAAACAAATATTAATTTATTATAAAGTAATATTTTATGTTTTCTTAAGGTGCCCCTCACCCCCCATATAAAAGGGAACCTCCACTCTCTCTGCTTCACACAAATTTCAGCCTTCAAACTCGGTTAACCACTGCACATTTCACTTCTCCACTTCAATAGAAACCTGGTAGTGGTTTTGGTCTTCTTCAAGGACCAAACTAGTGCCCTAAGAGGAGGTTAAGAGGAGGCGCGTCAAAGAAGAGGTAATCTCTTCTACCGATTCATTCAAGTTTCATTATTCTTCTACATCCTCTTCTTTAGTTGTTTCATTATAAAGTAATAACATCATTATAAATAAAATACTGATATGTTATTATAAATATGAAACTACCCCATTTTACCTTCTATACATCCTATAGAAAACGAAATCACCACACGTGCATACGTACGGAATACCGTCTCCACGCCGTGGTGTAATATATTTTTCCACCACCACTTTACTTGGATGGGTATAATGGTGTAAAGAATAACTATATATGGTTATTATAACATCATACTAATTCTGAGATATTATATCATCCACTCCAATTTCATTCAGTATTTATGCGAACGATATCATCGTTCGTGCGTACGTACGAATTACCGTCTCCCCGACGCGATGAGATTCATTCTCCATGTTAACCATTCAAGTATGATTATAAAGTATATATAATGAATAATAATGAAATATATGACATAATAAATCTACTGGATTTATGTATATATATATATTTCATCTACTTACGTCCATTCAAGTCAATAAGGAAAGGAAAATAGCGTTCATGCGTACGTACGACCTACCGTCTCCATGAACAGTGTGTTTCATTTCATTTATCTATCAATTATATATACAGACTGAATATATATGATATATAAATCATGTTTTACATTCTGGAAGTAATTAAATTATGATATAATTAATAATAATATCAAGAACAACAAGTCCAAATACGTATGATAAATGAAATGATTTTATCCAAAACACTGCTTTAACATAAAATTAACAAAAGAAAAGGTAATATAAAGTCATAAGTGAACCATATATGATACCATAAATATTATTATGGTTCTGTTACAAGTTAATAATATGTTTAAACCCACTATACATGAGTCTTGAACACATACAGAAGAAATTGTACATAAGGTAAGGGATAATTTTGGAAATCGCATTTTTATCCGAGATTGCTTATACGTAAGTATTTACTGGGGTTGTATTTTTCATCCATGTCCTTAAAAATGTCTTTCATAAAGTGTTTAATATTAATCCATGTATTTATAAAGTCATGTTTACCCCTCTTTGACTTTTAAATTGTGGTATGAAGGAATATTTTTTACCATATGTGGAACTTTTTGACTTTTTCGTTAAAAGTACGAGGAGAATGTTTTTTTTATATGGCATGAAAGGATTTTTACGGTTTTATAATGCCTTATTTTCATGAAGCCTACTCTACAATATTTCATGACTATTTTCAAAAAAATCCTTTTCTTTTAAAATTGTGTGGCATTTTGTCAAAAAAAAAATGATTTTGAAGAAGAAAGGATATTTTCCTCAAGAATTCAATTCAAGTGTTTTATCAAAACTATTTTCCATATAAGATGACATTATATATAATGTTTATGTTTCAAGTATAATGTCTCTATTATTTACATGGTTTTATTTTTATTATGATGAAATGATATCCATTTGTTTTATATGGATTATGTCACGATGAGATGATGTTTATGAAACCCATTTTGTTATTGGGGTTATGATGAATGATTTATGTTTATTTTGTGCCACAAGTAAGAATGATTTAATTATTAGATGGGTGGGACCTATATCTACCTAAAATTAATTGGGTAAAGATTTATATCTCATGAGATAGACATGGCTGGAATGGTATGTTAATCAGGTTCAGTGATACAGGACTGGAACGAGGAGTGAACTCGATTCAGAAAGGGAATTTGTCCACTAAGATGGTCTTGGAAGCAATGCCATGGATACTATGGAAATCATCTCATGTGATTAATGGTTTTACACAATTATATGTTTTATCGCCATGCTATTTTATCTTGATTGATCTTCCTTTATGACCTATGCCTTACGTACTTCCAAGATTTATTTCACAACTCAAGATTTTGGTGTTTAAAATTTATGTTCATGTTTTGAAGTTCAAATGTATATGGTTTGTTTTATTTTCTCCATGATAACCCTCACTAAGCATTTGAGCTCACCCTGTATATGTTTTATTTTCCCCATGATATAAAGATAGGTTTTAGGTAAGAAAACAAAAGGGTAAGATCTTTATGGGACATGTTGAAGATCTTTCACCATGATTAGAAGATTATGTTCCGAGTTTCCAAAGACACTAAACTATTACGGTCCATGAGTGTTGGTTTTTGTTATGTATTAAGTATTGCAAAAAAGTAATGTAATGACCATGTATTCCAAGCTTTGGGTCTCTACACATAAATACTAATTTATCATATTGGTTATACCGGTACACTATGTTAACATTCATTTAGAAACGAGTTTTCATGTTCCAAGAGCTATCAAATAGTTTAAATTTTAAAAAATATATTTTATTGGTTGTTTAAGCTCAGTGTTTTATATCAGATGTTCTATCAAATAAAATGTTATTATTTTATACTTTTTTGGTGTTACATTATTCCAAACTTAAATAAATTTCATTATCACAATTTAAACATGATCTCAGTAAACAAGGGTTTGAAATTTGAAAATACCATTGTTGAAAAGCTCACATCATAAAAGGGTTAATAAAAATAATTCTTAATAACAGGGAAAGTGAAATATGAATATCATATAGAATTATATATAACCATGTTTCTACATAGGATAATATTGGTGGAAAGTGAATATATGGACACAAAATAAAAGCATAAATAATTTGATAGTCTTTAAAGTCATTGATCACAATAATGGGAGTGATCAATTGATAATTAAGGGCCTCAAAATCATTATTTTGTGATGATTTAATAAAAATTTGAACAATCAGATATAAATGTAATAGGATATTTTTTTTGAAGATTATTTTCCTAAAGTTGAGGAAATATTTTTCTATCTACGAATATAAGGAGATATAATTACATTATATATTTCTATTTTATAGAAACAATTTCATCCATTAGTTGTTCTTAAATAAATTTCCAATTTATTTATTACACCATGAAATGAATGTACCAAAATGAAATCTTTATTACAGAAGAATAAAAAATCAATTTTAATAGTTCATAAAATCTATAAAAGAGGGAAAATCCTGTTTTTTCTATCTCTATATATTTTCTAAAACCAATATGGGTAGCACAAGTTATCCAATATAATTCATTATTATGTAAACATGAAGAGTACCATCACCTATTCGTATTAATATTTATTTATCATATCATCTAAAAAAGGATATATTAACTAGGATATCATATTGGATAGTGACAATATTAAAATCTTATCATCCTTCGATTTTGGGTTCAAACCCTACATCCTTGTTGAATATGATGGGTTGTCACCCATTATTTGGGTTATCCTTTTTCTAAAACTATACTAATATTATTCTTATAATGTTCCCAAATTATGATGACCATATTTACTACAATATAAAATATAAGTTAAACCTTAAACACTACCAATACCTTTAAACTTATATATATATAATTTAAAATAATTATTCATCAAACTACTTTTTATTTTAAAAATATAATAAACCCATGGGTTGTATTTCAGTAAATGTCTCCTAAAATATACCAATTCATGGTAGAATCCCTTCACATAAAACCAAAAAATGTATTTTTAAGACTTTAAAATTATGATCAATTGTATAATCATAAAACTATAATGGTATCCATAAATTTAAAGTTAATGATGGCATATATTCTTATAATATTTAACACAATCATTAGATGTTCCATGATTATTATAACAAAAATACCATTGGTAAAAATAATTCTACAATTTTATTATTCAATCCCGATACAAAAATACATTAACCATTTTATTTCAACATGGATCCTTCCCTAGTATAAGGTTTAACCATTAGAATATGACATTTAGCTAGAAAATTCCTATTTTCACAACATTTAAGACAATGAACTATAGATGAATCCCTAGGATGAGATTTATTTCCTTCCATCATACTCTTCATTTTTTATAGCATTTCATTGCATTATTTCCCTCTTTTCACACATAATACATTTCCCCATTCCTTTAAGACACCTTCTTTTCAATGAATGAACCCTTAGGTTTAACTTAGGTCATTCATTTTCATCATCTATTCAAATCATTCATAATGTATTTTCAATAAAATATGAATTATTCTAAGCATATACCTTGGGATTATCTAATTAGGTGGGTAGTAAGGCCCACTATCATACACCATGTGATGATAACCTCAAGATCAATATGCAATTTTGGAGTTATTACCCCTAGGTACATCTGTGCTAGATCCATGTCCAGTTGTAGTATCCATACATGGTTTTATTACTAGAAAAAAGCACATAATCTATTTCTTAACAAAACATTCATATGTTCCTATATACATATCCTAAAATTCTATCATAGGGTAATGATCTATAATCTATGTTTTATTAAATATAGTTCCCATGGTTTCTACTATAAATCCTATGATATCAAATATAGTGACCCTGACCCTAGTAACCTAGAGCCAACGTCTACATTATTACATTGGTATCAGATACAAGGAATCACATCTCAAATGACCAAATAGTTTTGTAGTTTTGGTAAAATAGATACATACTTGAGTCTTTAATGATATATTACAACAAAAATTAAAACATATATATTTTTTAAAAACATTAATCCCTCTATCATATGCTTCCATATCAATCATAGCACAATTCATGAATTCCAAGGAAAGGAAAAAAATAAGGATGAGCTCAAATGCTCATTAAGGGATATATATAGTGAAAGTTATCATGAATCAATAAGTATAATCAAAATTGAAAAATAAATAACTAAAAACACCTTCCATTTAATCAATAAACTGAGAATTAAATGCATCCTTAGATAATATCTTTGTAAAAAATCAAGGATAATAAGATAAGGAATAATCAATATGAAAATATAAATAACAGAAAAAAATTCCATTTAATCAATAAATTGGGAATGAAATTAATCCAGAGATAATATGATTGTGGAAATATCATAGAAAATATGATAATCCATAACCGATATTGAAAGGTAAATAATGGAAAACACATTCTATTTAAATAATAAAAAAGATTAAAATGTATAAAGAGATAATATCATTGTGAAAATATCATGGAAATTAATAACTAAATTCTTAATGAAGAAAATACTTAATTATTGGACATCAAGATCTCAAGCATCATGATTTATCTACAATCAAGGCCTTTCACAAGATGGTTTAAAACCACAGATAAAAACCTCATTTATACTAGCTTACTAATTAGTATCATGAAACCTACCAATGCATTTAGGGGATATATTATTCTAGGACCCCCCATTATTACATGTATAAATAATTCAACATATATATAATAATCAATTTAATTCACGAAAAACGTGAATTATCATCAAATATCCATATTGAGTAATGAATAAATATTTATAAATATTTTTCTAGATAAAAAAATTATTTTCAATATAGAAAACCATATGTAGAAATGATATATAGTTTAATCAATAAAAATATACATGATAAATAATACAGTTATTCAGGGGGAATTTAATATCCAATTATCACAAGAAATTGAATAATTCAAGGGAAATCTAATGACTACAAAAATAAATAAAGGATGTGAATGTCAATACTATCTATGGTAAAAATAAATGTAAACCATCAAAATGAAGGATAATTATGGAATTAATACAATATATCACAATTGAGGTATATGTAAAATCTAGTGTTTTTGTCATTGGTAAGTAGAAAAACCATAAAAAGCTATTTAAAAAAAATTCTTAAGTAAAATATCATTTTCATTCTGAAAATAACCTTTTATAACAAAATTTTCACATTAATTTTGGAAAAAATATTCCTTTTAAAATAATGTTTGAAAGTTATAAATGGTGTCTGAAAGCATTTATTTATCATTATGATAGAAAATTATGTAGATGATGAGTAAATTAAAACAGTGATTCCTTTCAGTTTTTTAGTAAAAAACAGTTGAGTATAGTGTAGAAAACGACATGAATATTTATTATTATTTTTGTAAAAATACTAAAAAATGGGTAATTTTTTTTTAATAAATCGTTTTTATGAATTAAAAAATATTGAATATATTTTTTGGAAACATGGTTTTGAAAGAAAACCTATTTCCAACTGAAAAGAGAAAAGAAGTATGATTAAAAAAATCATTTTCTTCATAATTTTAAGTATGAAGGAGTGAAAAATTTTAATATTACATAAAAAAATAATGAATAAATGGAGGATAAGAAAAAAATTATTTTATTATGAAATTATCAAATAATTTCTTTTAATTTATACTCAATCATAGATAATCTTAATTAAAAATAGATTTTATAATAAACCCTTTCAAATATCATTATATCAAACTGAAAATTAATCAATGAATCAATTATGCATATCAAATTTAGATCCACATAAAACAAGTAAAAAATATTACATAATATATAAAAAATTAATTACACACATAATCTAATAATATCAATGACAGGAAAGAAGTAACATAATCCAATGAAATGAAATTGAGTTAAGAAAATATTTGCCACTTGAAAATTTTGAAGTCAAATCCCATTAGATTAAATAATTCAAATTGAAACTAAAAATTCAATGAATAATGAATGATTCATGATATTATATATATAAGGGTGAATATATATACCATATAAAGGAAAGTAGGTGCATAACATTATAATATTCCTCAATGAAGGGAAATTGAGACGAAGTCCCTTACAAAGATCATATCATTGAATTGGGGGCAGTTCAATGAAATGATTATGAGTATCAAATTTTAATCCAAATAAAAAAGTGTAAATACAACATAAAATAAATAAAGGTCACTACACACATAATATTATCCTAAAATAATCAATGAAGTAGTAGTTTATCCTAATGAATGGAAACTTAGTTGAGAAATCCCTTACCTCACACTTCTTTTTGGTTGAACATGATTTAACCTCTTGTACAGTGGTTTTAAAAATGTTAATAAGTTATATAATATTCATATTAATATTTATAATTTTATATTTGATCCTTTTAGTACATCTTATCACCCATTAATTAATAATATTTCATTATTTTCTTTGTTTTGGGTGTTCATTCCCTTGTTTTCTCATTCATGTCTTGTTATGAAAGATCCGGTTCTTGAACATATTAAATATTTACATAATTTAAAAAATAATCATCAACAAATTATTATCATATTTATATATCTATTAAACTTATTTATACAATCCATTAAATATGGGTTTTATAAAAGAAGTACTTTTTGATCATGGAGATAGTTGGCCGTACGCACACATGAACAACGTCTCCATTTTCCAACGATCATTATGAAAAGAAGGTAAGTAATATATTATATTTAAATAATGATAATAATATATTACATAACATATTATTTATTTAAATATAGATATATGCATATATCATCCAAGTGGTGTGTCGATGAAAAGAGAGCCACATCACTTTGGGGAGGGGGTAGTCCAAACATACATGAGCGATGTTATCATTTTTTAGTGTAAGAAAGAAAATAATATATTAAATTTTTATAATGATTAGTTTGGAATTAATATCCAAATTATTTATTATATATAACATATATTAATTAGCATTATCCTTATAAACATACATGTAAAGTGTTTGTGAAAAACAAATGGCATCGCTCTGCAGGTCAGTAATCCACTATACACACGAGCAACATTATTGTATCCCATATAAAAGGGAGAAATAAAAAGTTATATATGATATAATGAATCCAAAGGTATAATTATATTATAAATATTATATATATACCTTATATCCATCATATTACCCAACCTTTATAGGTGGTAATTGAAAAAATAATGACATCGGTTCGCGAGGCGGTACTTCGTCGTGCACATGAAAGATGATTGCATATCCCATTTGATGGACTTAAAGATTCTTTAGGTAATTAACATAACATAACAACAAATAAGTATATTTATTATACTGGGGTTTTTATATCATTAGTTTTTAAAAAGAATTTAAGGAGTAAGAAGAAATAATATTAAAATTCTCATTTAATAACATTACCTTTTCTTCAAGTAACCTCCTTAGGTTAGCATAAAAATCTTTCCTAGATTGGTTTTTTGGCCCCAAAAGTATTCTAGGATTATAATAAGGAAGTTTAAAAGTTTTTTTAGTAGGTATTGAATAAAATAAAATGGTTTTAAGATGTTAATAATAGGGAATATGGGTGTCCTTTTATTAGTGAGCTGAGTGACACACTTATAATATTTTAAAGGAAAAAAGTGTAATAATGTTTTTACAACGAAAAAAGGGTAATGAATTAGAGTATAATTCGGAATTATACACTATAATATAAAAATATATCTATAATGGACATTTTTTACAAGTGGTTAGGTAATTTTAACCCTTATCTTCATAGTTTAACCAATGGAAAATCCATTTTTACCTTAACCTTGTAAAATAATTTTTACCATTTTTACTATTAATTATGAAAAAAAATTATATTGAACATATTTGAAAATATAAATTATTCTGATTATAGATATGTAATCCATTTTTTAAATTAAATTCACATAAGTTCCAAAATTTAATATAATATTAATCCCACATATGTGATGAGAAAACAAGTATATATATATAAGGTTATTGGAGTTACAATTACAATTAAACACACACAAACAACACACATAGGCCAAAGAGTTAGGCTATATCCCCCATAAGGGGATATCCCACCCCTAAAGCCTTAATTTTGGAAAACATGGACTGTAGGCCTAGTGAGAATGAATCACATTACATGGTCCATAGTCCATGTTAGCATGAAATCCTATTACATGTCCCATAGGCCCATAATTTTGACCAAAAGGCCCATCGATGAATAACGATTCTATAGTACTCGGTCTCCCATAGTTTTGACACCGCTACAGTCTTGATTCCCATGACCGCTAAAGTTTCATTATTCCTACAATCCCACCGCTACTATAGTGACAATACTGCACCGCTAAAATTTTACTACAGTACCTATGCTCCATGGGTTTTGAACCCCCAACCTTGATGTTGTATTATTCAGTGCTTACCACTAAGCCAAACCCCAACTATATGAGAAAGAAGATTTTAAAGAGAAGATGTTCAAAATTTTACAATGTTTTTATTTCAAAATTCAATATTAAAATGATTCCAATTACCTAAATTAAAATAATTGATATATATTGAAGATAATTTTAATTTGAAACCAATTCATTATATAATTTATCATTACAGATAATAACAAAAATATTTTTAAATT
Organism: Viscum album; assembly: GCA_963277665.1. Classification (NCBI taxonomy): domain Eukaryota; kingdom Viridiplantae; phylum Streptophyta; class Magnoliopsida; order Santalales; family Viscaceae; genus Viscum; species Viscum album. Next base: position 436,457,333 of record OY728142.1, on the reverse strand, counting down.
AAAATTCATTATTTTTCACTATTTAATTATAAATAAAACTTTTCAGAAAAATCCAAAAAAAGAACCCTAAGATAATTTTAATAATATTATTTAAAAAATTAATTTTATTTTATAAAAAATATTTTCTAAAAATGATAAAAATTAATTTTTAATTATGTGTGGAAATCATGACTAAACCATCTTTTAGAAAAAAACACAGTTTCATAGAAAATATTTATTTTTCTTTTAAATGATTTATATTTTATTATTAATCGATAGAAAACCATAATTTTAATAATTTAGTTAGTACTATTCGTACCTAAAAATTTAATTTCTAGGTTATACTGCTATATGATATTATGGTTCATTTAGGATCAAGGTTTTTTATTTTGCAAGCTGTCAAATATATTAAATTTAAATAATTATATTTCATGGGTTATTTATGCTTAGTGTTACGTGTCACATATACTATAAAATACTACGTTCGTATTTTATAATTTTGGGGTATTTACAAACCTATTACTTTTACATGGGGTATGATATGATTAAATGTTAGGAAACCAATTTCTTTTCATGTGTTTTGACATGAGTAATTGTATATGATCTTATGACACACATATATGTGAGTTTTATTATGTGATGTGTGATACCTATATACCCTAATATTAATTTGATAATGATTTATATCTTATGAGATATGAATAACTGATATGGGAGAGAACCCAGTTCATTAAGGGACTATGTCCACTATGATAGTCATAAGATTGAACCTTGACTACTATGATAGATTGTGAAGTGTCCCTAGTCCACTGTGATAGCCTCGAAAATAATATTTGATTACTGTGGAAATGATTTTATATGTTTATATTTGTTACAAAAACAAATGTCTTATGCCTATGTGATGTTTTCATAGTTTATGTTTTTTTATTCCTTTATGATTCATGTCTCATAAACTGGAGAGCTTTATTCCATGAATTAATATTATGATTTATGATATGCATTGTATAATTTTCAAATGTTAAAATCATGATATTATACCATTTTGCTCAGATAATTACTATGTGATCATTGATATCTCCCATTTTTACCCTTACTGAGCACCTTATCTCACCAATTTTTTATGTTTCCTTTTCTAAGTTATAAGGACCGGTTTTAGTTATGTTATGCCTAAGAAAGGTGATAGTTATGAAGATCTAAGTGTGAGATTATGTAAATGATTATGAACCATTTTTTATGTTTCCAAGTTTCCTAATATTCTATACCTATAAAATTATGGTGTGGGTCCTTATGTTATGTAAAGAATATTTATCTATTTAGATGTAATATCGTTGTATGAAATTTATGTGTCAATATAGTTGGTATTAGAGAATGTTTTAGTTAATCGTTTGAAACTAGGATGAGAAAATTATAGTGAGAACCCTGTGGATATTATATGTATAGGATAACATCCTAAATATTTGGTAAAGATCATGGATGACCCAGTTTAACCCTATGGTGTCATAGATTTTAAAAGAGGTGTCATGATTTGGAAAACCAATAAATGTTTTCCAATTATTCCTCGATATCACTAGTGTTTATCACACTATGATTTTTTGTTTTATTCAATGGATAAAACTATTAGGATTCATGTTAACACTGATGTATAATGGAATGATTTTCCTCCTGAGAAACTAAATAAAATTGGAGCTAGAATGTGACTCTGTGATTATGCCTAATAAGCAATCTCATTATATGAGGAAACATCAAAACATTGTTTTGTTTATTGAAAAAACTAATAACATAATGATAGAATTTGAAAAATACCATGGTAAAATGAATATTAATCTTAAAATATATCCATAATGTGGGAAAAAACACGGATGTTAACAACATAGATTAATGATGATATCTTTTGAGTTTTGAAAATATGCTTACAAAGAATGTAATATTTGAGAAAAAAATGATGGTTAATGTAATGGATGAGTTTAATGGTCCCTCTAATTTATCCTTGATGGTTGAATGTTTTAAATGTAGAATGTATAGGAATTATGAATATATATATATTAGGGGGAAAATCAATAAAATAATAAATAATGTTGTACGAGTAATGGTTTTAATGTTGTTGATGTAGAGACTACGAAAGACATATGAAATGTAAGTGATGTTTTAAGAGTATTTCATATATTAAAAGTAAAAAAGAAATATTAAATTAAGGTTTATGAATCTTATGTCATGATTTATATTCCATATTATAGGAAATATGTATTTGGGAATAAATTTTTAAAGCATAATTAATTATTTAACAAATAAGTGGGATGACTGAAGTTTTTATGTATTTTTAATCAAGAATTATGTTATACAAGTGTTATAATAATGATATTATACTTATAAAATCATGAAAAATATAATGATTATTCCGTATTAGTTTTTATTTTATGATTTTTTTAAAATTTAATGGTTCTAAAAACCAAGAAAAGTGATTTAGTGGTAAGGTTATATTTTTAAAGAACACATGATAAATATAAAATAGAAACCGTAATATGTGTCTGATGTTGAGTTAATAATATTTTATTTTTTTAAATATATGATTGAAATTGATTGTATTAGTAAACTTGATATTGGTTTCTAATTTAAATAAAATGATTTGGGTCATCTTTAATGAAGTTTAATTCATTTTTTGGATATATGAAATATATTCTACATTTGTGAACTTATTTAAAGAATAACGACTTTGTTAATTTTGGTGGCATAAATGTTTTCATGTGAAGATAATTTATATTTTAGGGATATCATCATGGGTTTATAATTTTAATGTTGATCGTAAGTTAAAAGGAATTAACACTCCCTTTAAATGTTTTAAGTGATGAGATTTTCATACTCTTTTGATGATTAAATACCCTTTATGGTTTGTATATAATTTTATGATTATATAATTTTAGACTACTAAATAGTGGGATATAGATAATAATTATAGTTTAAAGGAGATTCATTAAAAAGGTGATATTTTAGGAGATATTAATAACCAAGTTATGGATAACCTTGTAGGTTATTATCTAAATTTGATTCATTAAATTTTTGTAATGTTCACTACATTACAATATTATTTAGTAATTTATCATGGTGATTAATGATATTTGGGAAACATTTCCTTGGGTTTACGTATATGTAACGTTTAGGTTTAACATGAAAAAAAGTAATTGGTAAGAATAAAACTAAAATATTTTAAATGTAATAATAAAGGTATGAGATCACCTTTTAGGTTATAAAGACTCTTTAATGACAAGGGTATTAAGTTTATTTAGGATGTAGGATTATTTATGAATTGATCTAATTGGAACCATTGCTGTTATTCTAGATGATTTTTTAGTTAAATGTATCATTTAAATATTTATTAAATTTTTGAATCATATTACCTTGGAATAACCATTTTTGGTTTTTAATGCATTAATATAGGAGAAAAAACAAGATATTTTTTTGACATGTTAGAATTTTATTTTAGCACTTTAGGCATAAAAAAATTCATCATTATCCTCATCATTTTACGCAACAGATTATATTGTGTTAAAAATTTATTAAAAGTTGAAATTCTACTTTTTAGGTAAGTATATATCCTTATTTTATTATTATAGATTTTAAATTAAATCCTCAACTATAGGAAGAGAACCATAAGAAAAAATACATTCCTATCACCTTCAATTTGGCTGAATTGATGGTCTTTTACCCTTAAAAGATTCATAGATTCTTTTGTTGTTAAAATTTTCCTAAAAATGATCTCTATCACTCTATATTAATAATTGGGAATCATTTTTCTGTTTAATGTCCATATTTTCACTTACAACTAATGTTTTTCAATTTTGAAAACTAGTTTTATGGTGTCCTTCATACTTTCTTATCCCTCTTTTCAGGGGAATTTTTATTGACCCTTTTTATGATGTGGGTTTTCAACAAAGGAATTTTAAAATTTTAAACCATTGATTATAGAGAACAAGATAAATTTTCATGTATTAAATTCATTAAATTGGTGGAGAATGTAACTCCTAGAGATTATAAAAAATATGTCCCATTAAGTAATTTTATTTCTTCAGTAGCATGAGTTACACACAACACTAAGTATAAATGAACCACGATATACTATAAAAATATTATAATTTATGATCATTATAACCTACTTGTTAAATTGGAGGGTAAGAATATAATTAACAACTTTTTGAAATATATATAAATATCAAACTCTATGTAAATTTATTTTTACTTAAAAATTTTATTTTTTCTAAAAATCTATATTCTACGACTTTTTTTTATTAATTTTAAAATTAGTTTAAATCACTTATATTTGTTTGATTTTATAAAAGTAATTCCATATTTGGAATTAGGTGGTTCAAATTTGGTAAATAGAACCTTTGTTATTTTCGATCAATATGAATAGTAACTGTGGTTAAATTTATCCCCTAGGTAAAGAGTAAATCAGGATAATCTTGGTTAAAACTGTGGAATGAGGTCATAATATTTTCATCATAATTATAATTGTTTTAATTTAATTCCACCCTTAACACCATAGGATCTAAATTTATTAGTTTAATGGACTCTTTTCTATGAAAATTTTCTGTATATTATTTAAATCAATGAAAGTTAATAATGCAGCTCTTTTAGATTTATATTTCCATTATGTGTTCACATAAGGAAATAAATTAGTGATGAGTTAATATTAATATATATTTCATTCATAATGAACTTATATTAATTATGGTAATTTATTTCTAATTTTTAGGTTTTATATAATTACCTTAAATTAGTAAACAACAACAAAATAATTTTTATTCAATTAATGAAAAAATAAAGTAAATACTTTTGAAAATATTAAAGGTGATATAATTTTGGTAAGTTATAATTATAGATTAATTATATAGTGAGTATTCCATTTTAGTGTTGTATTAATGGATTTTATTTCAATTCTAACTATTTCTTTATTTCTTTTAAATCAAACTAAATGAATAGTGTCAAAATTGACAATAATGATATTTAATCGAAATAATATTTTATAAAAATAATAAAAATATTGAATTAAGAAAACATGGATATGATATAGCCTAAAATGTCATTTAATTTCAATTTATAGTACATTTTTTCCAAGTAATTAATATTTACAACCCTTTAATATAAAAAATAGTTGTAAGATTAGTTAAAATTAAATTTGGTTAAGTAAAGGTTAATCATAATGATAAGGTTTAAAATGAAAAAAAATATATTAATTCTATTTTTTTATCGTATCACAATCCAATACTACCATATATTCTAATATCTGGTCATTCTGAGGCATTTTGGTTGAGAATGAATTTATTATAATTTAATCTTTTGAGAAATTCAAAAATCACCACTCACCTCAATTATAAACGAGAACCTCCACCCCCACTTCTTTATACCACATTGAGCCTTATATATCAAAAAAACTCTTTTCATTTTCATCATATACTTCAATAAAAAAAATTCTATAGTTATTTATTTCTAAAATACCAACCCTATATCTCTTTAGAGGTAATCTAAAGGAGCCATTTCAAAAAAGAGGTAATCACCTTACGTGATCTCAATATTTTATAATATTCTTTGCCTATTATAAATATATGGTATTTATCATAAATAAATAACTTTATTATCATAAATATTATGAAATTTAATTATTATTATGAAAACAAATTATATACCCACTTTCCCCTCAAATAAAGAAGAGATAGTGTCACTCGTGCGTACATACGACTTACTGTCTCCACATTGCGATATAAATCATTTTTCACCACCATATTTTATGGATATATTTTATAATAAGTTTAATTTTTATATATTTTATTTATGGAATACTTATACTTCTTTAATTATAACATCACATCTACCCACTTACCATTCAATCCTTTTGGAAACGATAATGTTATTCTTGCATACGAATGGACTACCATCTCTACAACGTAATGTGATTATTTTTGTCATTTATATTTTACATTGATGGAAATGAGGAATAATTTGATGAATATATATTAAAAATATGATACAATAATGATCCTATAAAGGTTAATTAATATTTACCTTTCTTTCATCACACTCGTTGAAAAATGAAATCAATGTTCATCTATACGTACGACCTACTATATCCATGAATAATGTAATTCATTTTTCTTTATATACTATTAAGAAGGACTCTAAAAATTTATATAATTAATATTTATGATATTTATATCCTGATAAAAATTTTGGAGTATATGTAACAATGATAAAAATATAAGGACTAAAATGACAGAACCAGGACATATATGAAAAATAAAGTAAATTTCACCAGGAACACAGATTTTAAAAATGAATTCTCAAAAAATGGGTGATAAAAGGTTGAAAGTAAAACATATATCATATTATATATATATTTATATGGTTTTGTTATTAATTTATAATAAATAAATATTCATTATACATGAGGTTTCAACATGTATTAAGGAAGTCAATCCAAAGATAACCGATTTCATTTAACTTTTATTCCCCGGGACACATGACATATTCACTAATTGTTTCTTTTATTTGATTTGTATAATGCACATGAATTCCATTGATGATTATTCTCATGAAATGTTTGGGATATACATAACCATCTGCATTGCATTCTTTTTTGGGGCTTATGATTCAAATGTTTCAAAAGTGGTAAGGGATTTATGTTACAATCTCATTATTTATTACGATTGTTTAAGATTAAGTTTTTAATGATGAAATATTATGATTATCCTATGAAAATAATAATGATTTTTTACCCTATGGTTATTTATTTAAAATAGATGGTTTCTTTTCATATTCTTTATATTATGTACAAAATTGGAAAAATTATTTTTAATGAAAATGAAATTAATTTCCCTCTATGGTCAAAAAATATTTTTATTCCATATCCATATTTTCTAAAAAAAATTAATGTTGGTTTTTATAATTATCCTTAAAACATTTAAGTCATTTTTACCCATGTTTTAATTTCTACAAAATGTTTTGAACGAAATATTTTTATTGTTTTCCAAATGGGGCACTTTGTGACTTTTCTAAAAAAATATGGGAAAAATGTTTTTTAAATAATATGGAATTAAAAAAAAATTCCACCATTGTGAATTTTTTTTGATATTCCTTTACCAGTTTAAATATTTCTTTTAAAATAAAAAAGTTTCCTTTATATATGAGTAGTTTTTAAATATGTGATTTTAAAATGGAAAGGTTATTTTCTACAAGAATGTTTTAATGATATATTAATGGTATTTTTAATCATTAATGATATAAAATTCAATATTAATTATTAATTTATTAGAACATGAACCAAGGATACCATCCTTATTATTTATTTGGATGAATTATGTTTATGATGGTATGTTTTTATGAAGGTTATTACTTTGCCTTTAGTTATGTTATAATGAAATGTTTAAGGAACCCATTTATTTTCATGGTTTATAATATGATGAATGGTTTATGATATTGTGGAAAAAATATGTATGATTTTCAATATGTGATGGGTGGGACCTATATCTCCCTCAAATGTATTGGGTAAAGATTTATATCTAATGAGATAAATCATACTGAAATAGTTGTGAACCTAGTTTTGTAAGGGACTTTGTCTACTAGGATGTTATGGGGAATGAAGCATGACTACTATGATGGTTTTTGGATTGAACCATGTAAAGACCCGTAAATTTCAAGGATTTTTTTCTTAAATACTTTGGAATTTTACGAGTTTGTGGATTCTGACGACACTAGATTCTGAGGCCCGGTGTGCCGGGAATCAATTTTCGAAGTTTAGATCGAGTACGTTCAGTGAACGAACAAGAGGGTTTTTCTATCTTTTGAACCAATGCTTGGAATTTAAATCCTAGGGCACCGATGAACTCACAACACTTGTAATTGCTTAAGGGGACCGTTACCGTAGTTTTGTTTGCACGGGAGAAGTTGATTTTTGGGTTTTAATTAAGAAGTAAATAAAATTGTTGGACCAATTTTATTATGTATCTATAGAGGTTAATTCCTCCTATGGGTAGTTAAGGGTGGGACCCACAAACACCTCACTACCCAAGTGTGGATGTTAGAGAGGTTGGGCCCACACGATCCCCAACCATTTATTTTTCTTCTAAACACCTTAAACCCCCTCATTAATTTGGAAACCCCCTTTAATTTCCAATCTCTCCACCTCCCTCACTCCATTAATCCATGACAACCCCTCAAATTAATGAGGATCTTTCCTCTCCATTTCCTCTCCCTCTCTTTAATTAAATGATAACACATTTAATTAATGAGGATCTTTCCTCTCCCTCCCTTTAATTAATTTCCAACACATTTAATTAATGAGGTGATTTGGATTTTAAATGTTAAATTGCATGTGTAATAAAATCATACGAGGAGCCTATTTTTTTACCGAATGAGGGATTTCATTGTGCTAAGGAGGATTGGGAGAGCTCTTGAGTTTTTTAAGAACACCTCCCTCCGATGAAGAATGACTATTTATTCGATGAAGAACACCGGTTCCATGAAGAACGATGACACGACACCCATTCTCTTCTCCACGACAAGAGAGGAGACGCCGCTTCCTCCTCGGGCGCACACTAACGATGTCTACGAAACCTCACCCCGTGACGCCATCTTCCGCGATGCCTGATGTACACAGTTAATTATTAAGGTAGGGGTTTATTCTTGAAAGTGAATGTTTTCTTACCTTGTTCTTCGTTGGGAATCGTTGTTTAAATATGGCCAATTGCTATTGCTTTACGCGAAGGGTGCGGGCTGAACGAACATGGCCCGAAGACCCTCTGTTGATCTCATTTATTATTTTAGAATCGGAAACCAAAGGTGGTGGAGGCATGATGCGGTCGTGTTGTGACGAGAACACGGCGAAGGAATCCAGTGTCGTCGCGCTGGCTGTGTGGGAGGCACCACGACCTGTTTCACGGGCCTCTTCGGCGGAAGAACCGGTCAGCCCGTTTGAAGGATGGGTGGAGCCGGACCGTAGCGCCAGGTGGGCTCCGCGCTGAAGAATCCTGCGGCCCACCGTGCGGACCGCGTGCCCCAGTAGGCCAGTCGGCTTACCCGACAGGTTTGGGAAGGGCGGCGCCGCATGGCGCCGCCGGTTCGGATAGCCGGGGGGTGGGGGGGGGGGCCCTTAGACTGCTCGGCCCGCCGGCCGGGCCAGTAGGGCCACGCACCACTGGGCCCCGCCAGGCTGGGTCGTGCTAGGCCTGACCTGGCCGCGCCACTTTGGGCCATGTCACACCCCGTCGGGCCGGGCCGCGCCACTTTGTGCCGGGCCGCGCCACTTTGTGCCGGGCCGCGCCACTTCGGGCCGAACCGAGCTGTGTTTTTCCTTCAGACCGGTATGACACCCCTGCTGGTTCGGACCCATCAAACTGGGTTAAACCGACCCGTCGGCCCACTGGGCTAAATGGTCTGGGCCCGTTATTCACTTAAACTTGAATAACTTAAAGACCGTGCATCAGAACAACGCGCCGTCTGCGACACTGAGACCCTTTCGACGTGACGGTCCTTTTGAAATACTATAAGTGTGTTTTGGAAAACTTTGGTAGACGACCGGGTTTGGAATGAGCATATTTCCAACCGGGCCCCTGGAATGAAAAAGCCTATATCTCTCGGACCGGGCGTCCGATTGACGTGCCATATATCGCATTGAGTTCCTATTTACGAGACGGAACTTCTGGATGCATCAACTCTGGACTTCATGATAGTTGATGTATCGAGACCTTTACTCGAGGAGTGGACCCTCCCGGAATCGAGTACGCTTTGTGCGGGAACCCTAGAGCTGGATGCGACTGCAACGACTACCGTGCTGGTATCCTCCGTGGGTTCGACGACGAAGATGACTGTGCTTGGATCCTATGTGGGGTCGGCAGCGAGAAAAACTGTACTTGGATCCTCCATGGGTTCGGCAGCAATGACGACTGTACTTGGGTCCTACGTGGGTTCGGCAGCGATGGTCACTGTACTTGGATCCTACATGGGTTCGGCGGTGACTACTTCTGTACTTGTATCCTACATGGGTTCGGTAGAGGAGATGATTCAGAGGCTGCATCTAATCATCTCCACCACCTTCGTGAGAAGTATACCTGTGTGATTTGAGTCATGAATTCAATCTTTATCATCGATGTGATTCACTTGCTTTCCTATGTGGACTGGGTTGTGCTTTCCTGTGTGGATTGGGTTGTGTTTTCCTGCATGGACTGGGTTGTGCTTGGGCTTGAGAGTTGGAGCTAAATTGTAATTGATGACTTAGGTATATGTTTGGTCATATACCTAAGTAGAGTCGGTTGATATGTCGTGATTGTTTCTTTCCTTTTTGGTTTATCCTTCATGGATTCTGAGAGACCTTCAGGGGTCTTGGGGTCCTTACTGAGTATCGTATACTCACCCCTGCATAGGCTATGCCTGCACTACGTTGTGTTGGATGCAGACGATGGACAACACTGACCGAGGTGGAGGCTTGTGGAGCTGGACAGTACCCGGAGGTGGACCACTTGGCGGGCCATACATGGAGCGGACGACCAGACCCGAGGTGCTGAAGAGACTATATGTACCAACCCTTCAGGTGGGATTTATGGAGGACGACTCGGTGTTTCTGTTTTACTTTACTGCTGTTGTACTTTCTTTTCAGTTGTACTGTACTTTCAGTTGGGTTTGTATACTGGCCCATTTACTTTTCAGCACTTACTTTTGTACTCAGTATTACTTAGTTCTTACTTCACTTACGTACTCTGTTATGTTTGTTTAATTTATAAAGGAAATTCCTTCCTTTTTTTGGGATTTACACCTTTGGTGCTAGTCACCAGCCCCTGGCCTATGGAAGGCAGGTTTGGGGTAGTCACGGCACGGGCCCCGAGGACGGGTCATTACAAATTGGTATCAGAGGAGTCAGTTCTACCACAGAACTCAGGACTCTGATAATTTCTTCTCTGTGAGGCAATAATATTTAGAGTATTGAGTGTGGTTATCAGTCCAGGGATTCCAGTGTTGGTGCGGCGACCGACGTATCCATACACCAGGACCTTGACTTCTGATTTCTGATTCAGTGCTCGAAAACATTGGTTGCATGTGTGTTTCAAAAGTTTTCTTTGTGATTACTTTGTGTTAGCTCACCAGGTATATAGTTTGACCGTGGCACACCTATTTCTTTTCAGGATGGCCCCACGAAGGCAGCCAGCCAGGGTTCCTAGTTACGTGCGGGATGGCAGTACACCGAGCGACGAGGCTTCGGTGCAGGGCCCATTACAGCGGAGGCACCAACGGTACCACTACCCGCTGAGCCACCAATGCCACTAGCCCCAGCAGCGGAGAGTTCACACCGCCTGAGTGCGTTGCATGAGTTTCAGCGAAAGAGGCCGCCCAGGTTCCCTGGAAAGACGAACCCTCAGGCAGCCGAGGATTGGCTGGAGGCTATCGTCAAATTATTCATATTGGTAGGGACACTAGCAGACCTTATGGTGATCCTTGCTGCGAGTCTCCTGCACGCAGCAGCAGGTAGATGGTGGAGCCTGATGCTCCAGGTGCATGACGAGGCATCTCTACTTTGGACAAACTTCGATATCCTCTTCATCTCAGATCTTTTTCCAGCCACCCTCCGTGCGGTGCACATCCAAGATTAACTACAACTGCGGTAGGGCATCATGATAGTAGCCCAGTACTCAGCGAGATTTAACGACCTCTCGCGCTACTTCATGGACATGATACAAGACCCATTCTTCTGGGCCCAGACCTTTGGGAAGGGACTAAGGAATGAGATCAGGGCTTCGGTGATCTCCCTTAGAATTCCGATGCAGGTAGGAGTACTGGAGAGAGCCCTTCTTGTGGAGAGATTTCTTTCTGAGCCGATGCCAGCAGTGAGACCCACCGCAGGGCAACACGTAGCGGAGTATTCTACAGCCGACAGTAGACAGATACCGCAGAGGTCCATGCGGATCAAGCCATCATGTGGGCGACCCCAGGATTCTGGTTCGGATGTGCGGGGCACACGCAGAAGAGACAACCATACGAGGGCAGGCTGTGCTATTCATGCGGTGGGCAGGGCTACATGGCTGGTGACTGCCCGACCCTCCATGCAGAGGAGAAGCAGACAGTATAGGGACCTTTAAGGCAGAGGTAGAGGTTTGTCCATGGCGGTCAGCAGGGAGAAGGCGGACGAGGAGGAGGAGCTGGCCGAGTAGCGGGTGGTGGACGACGCTTCGAGGCTCTACCACCACCACCACCAGGAGGACCATCTCGACCACAGGGAGCTGGCAGACTGGGGCAAGCTCTGCTCCAGGAAGTCAAGGCCTATGACCACAGCGCACCTGAGATGATTTGAGGTACTATCTGTGTCTACTCCACCCTTGTTGTAGTTCCTATAGACACAAGAGCGAGTCATTCTTTTATTGTCACTGTCCTTGTTTGGAGCTCGGAAATTCTGACGGAGCTGTTGGCCCGATCCTTACGGCTAGAGACTCCTATGGGAGAAGACTCGACGATTACGCACTGGTGCCGACAATGTGATCTTACTCTAGGAGGCGAGAGATTTGGCTGAGATCTTTTTGTAGCGGCGTCGAGGCCTTACGATGTCATCTTGGGCATGGATTGGTTATCTACAGTCCATGCTCAGATCAAATGTATTAGGCACAAAGTGCAGGGTGTCCACACATATGGAAGCAGGTTCACCTTCACCAGTGAGAAGGGAGCCTTTGCAGTGCATGATAGACTTAAGCAGAGGAGAGGGCAACTGATCACACATCAGTTGGCTAGTCTCATTCCAGGAGTGGCTGATGTGCGGAGTCCAAGTTTTCTTGTTGTGGTGGATCAGTATCTGGACGTTTTTCCTGACGACGTTCCAGGAATACCTCCTCATATAGAGGTAGACTTCTATATTGACCTGTACCCCAGGAGAGCATTGATATATACTCCAGCATATCGGATGGCTCCCGCCGAGCTTCGTGAGCTGCGAGTACAGCTGGAGGTTTTACAGGGAAAAGGATTCATCCGACCTAGTGTTTCACCCTGGGATTCTCTGATTTTATTCACCAAGAAGGGGGATGGGAGCTTATGACTATTTGTCGACTACTGTCACCATAATCAGGTTACCGTGAAGAACAAGTATCCACTCCCAAGGATTGACGATCTCTTTGATCAGCTCAAGGGAGCACGATGGTTCTCGAAGATGGACCTCAGGTCAGGCTATCATCAGCTCAGAGTTTGAGATGAGGATGTGCAGAAGATGACCTTCAAGTGTCGGTATGGCCACTACGAGTTCTTGGTTATGCCTTTTGGCATAACCAACGCACCGGAAGTGTTCATGAGTCTCATAAACATGATCTTCCAGCCTTACCTTGATCGTTTTGCCGTAGTCTTCATCGACGACATACTGATTTACTCAACTACTGAGGAGGAGCACGCCTACCACTTACAGGTTGTACTAGACACACTTTGAGAGCACCAGCTTTATGGTAAGCTCTTGAAGTGATAGTTCTAGATTCAAGAGGTTCACTACTTGGGGCACGTTATCTAGGGGCGGGAGTTCCTGTGGATCCAACGAAGATCGTGGTAGTACTTTCTTAGGAGCCACCCAGGAGCGTGACGAGGTGTGGAGTTTCCTAGGTCTAGCTGGATACTATCGGAGATTTGTGCCAGATTTCTCCAGAGTTGCAGCACCACTTTCAGCTTTGACGAAGAAGGGGAAACCCTTCGTGTGGTCAGATAAACATCAGCAGATCATTCAGGACCTGAGATAGAGATTGACCAATGCGCCGATCTTAAGGGTATTAGAGGAGAGAGTAGGGTACGTATTTTACTGCAATGCATCAGGGATCGGACTCGTGTGTGTCCTGATGCAGGAGTGGGTAGTGATTGCCTATGGTTCACGAAAGTTGAGGAAACACGAGAAGAACTACACTACCCATGACCTGGAGTTAGTAGCAGTGGTCTTCACCCTGAAGATGTGGCGACACTACCTGATGGGCCAGCGCTTTACAGTCTACTCTGACGACCAGAGTCTCAGGTAAATTTTCTCACAGAAGGACCTGAACCTGAGATAGCGGTGATGGCTCGAGTTCTTCTAGGACTATGACTTTGAGATAGTCTAAACTCCTAGGAAGGGGAACTTTGTGGCTGATGCTCGTAGTAGAAGATCAGGCATCCAGCTACTTGTAGAGGTGATAGAGAAGTTAGCCACTTTGCAGATATCATTCGTGGATAGAGATGGGGAAACCTTTCTACAGTCTCTCACAGTCACTCCTCCACCACTTCATCGGGTCAGCGAGGCACAACAAGGAGACGTTGACTGTGAGACATGACATGCTCACATTTCCATAGGGTAGGCACCTGATGGATTTTCTGAAGGAGGAGAGCACATCATCCTCTTTAGGGGGCGTACCGTGGTACCAGTTGCACTGCAGGAGGAAGTGCTGAGGGAGTTTCACACTTACACTCTAGAGGTACATCTAGGAGCGGAAAAGATGTACGAGGACCTCAGACGATATCACTGGTGGCTCAGTATGAAGAAAGCTGTAGTAGAGTTTGTTTCACGATGCCTCACTTTCCAGCAAGTGAAGGTAGATCACCAGGTACTAGCAGGCTTGGTACATCCCTTAGAGGTTCTGGAGTGGAAGTGGGATGTGATATCCATGGATTTTGTGACGGGGCTCCCACATACTTCCAGAAGACATGAATCCATCTGGGTGATCGTAGACCGACTCACCAAGTCGGCCCACTTCCTACCGATCAGAGAGCAGGGTCCTGTATAGAGCTTGTGACACCTATACATTCAAGAGATTGTACGACTGCATGATGTTCCATCGTCTATCGTCTCCGATCGAGAGGCTCTCTTTACTTCCCGGCTTTGGAAGGGGTTGCAGGAGGCTTTTGGGACGTAGCTATGGCTGAGCACCGCCTTTCATCCCAAGACGGATGGCCAGATAGAGAGGACCATTCATACACTCGAGGACATGCTCCGTGCATGTGTAATTGAAATTGGTCACAGCTGGAAGGATCACAAACCCATGGTGGATTTTACATACAACTACAGCTACCACTCCACCATCGGGATGACACCTTACGAGGCATTGTACAGCCGACCTTGCGGATCACCTCTATGCTGGACTGACCCTGGGGAGTTAGCACTCGTAGGACCAGAGATGGTTCTGGATACGATGAAGAAGGTGCAGATCATCCAGGAGTGGATGAGGACTGCACAGAGCAGACAGAAGTCCTATGCTGATAGGAGGCGGAGACCATTGGAGTTCGAGGATGGTGACCACATTTTCTTATGGGTCTCACCTCGACATGGATTACAGAGATTTGTTCAGGGTGGAAAGTTATCTTCTCGCTTCATCGGACCATTCCAGGTACTCAGTAGGGTATTCGAGGTGGATAACCACGTGGCCCTTTCACCTTAGTTGCACCGGGTTCATGACGTCTTCCACGTATCTCAGCTGAGAAGATACATGCACGACCCAACTCACATCATTGATTATGGGGATTTGGACATCGATGATGGGGCGACATTTGCAAAGGTCCTGGTGGAGATCAAGGATCGATAGGAGAAGGTCCTACATGGACGGTCGATTCATCTGGTGCGTATTTGTTGGAATAAAGGGAACCTCCATGAGAGCACATGGGAGCGGGAGGCTCAAATGCGTGCTCAGTATCCTAATTTGTTTCTGTAGTTTATGTTGTAGCTTTACGAGGACTTAAATCCATGAGGTGAGAGTAATGTAAAGACACGAAAATTTCAAGGATTTTTTTTCTTAAATACTTTGGAATTTTACGAGTCGGTGGCTTCTGAAGGCACTTGATTCTAAGGTCTGGTGTGTCCGGAATCAATTTCTGAAGTTTAGCTCGAGTACGTTTAGTCAACGAACGATTGGGTTTTTCTCTCTTTTGAACCGGTGCATGGAATTGAAATCTGAGGGAACTAATGAACGCGTAACGCTGGTAATTTCTTATGGGGACTGTTACCGTAGTTGCATTTGCACGGGAGGTGAAGTTGATTTTTAGGGTTTAATTAAGAAGTAAATAAAATTGTTGGAATAATCTTCTTATGTATCTAAAGAGGTTAATTCCTCTCATGGGTAGTTAAGGGTGGGACCCACAACCTCCTAACTACCCAAGTGTGGATGTTAGAGATGTGGGGCTCACACAAGCCCCAACCATTTATTTTTCCTCTAAAATCCTTAAACCCCCTCATTAATTTGGCAACTACCCTTTAATTGGCAATCTCTCCACCTCCCTCACTCCATTAATCCATGACAACCCCTCAAATTAATGATGATCTTTCCTCTCCCTTTCCTCTCTGTCTCTTTAATTAAATGCCAATGCATTTAATTAATGAGGATATTTCCTCTCCCTCCCATTAATTTATTTCCAATGCATTTAATTAATGAGGTGATTGGATTTTTAAAGTTAAATTGCATGTGTAATAAAATAATATGAGGATCCTATTATTTTACACGAGGAAGGCTTTCGTTGTACGAAGGAGGATTGGGAGAGCTCTTGAGTTTTTTATGAACACTACCCTCCGACGAAGAATGACGATTTCTTCGATGAGAAGGCCGATTCCACGAAGAACGACGACGCGCCACCCATTCTCTTCTCTGCAACAAGAGTGGAGATGTTGCTTCCTCCTCGGGCGCACACCGATGACATCTGTGAAACCTCACCCCACGACGCTGTGTTCTGTGACGCCTGACGTATGCCAACAATTATTTAGGTAGGGTTTCATTCTTGAAAGTTAATTTTTTTGTACTCTATTCTTCATTGGGAATCTTTGTTCTAATACGACTAATTGCTATCGCTTTACGTAGAGTGTGCGGGCCGAACGAACACGGCCCGACGACCCTCCGTTGATCTCATTTGTTATCTTAGAATCGTAAACCGAAGGCAGAGGAGGCACGATGCCGTCACAACATGCCGGGTACGTAGAGAAGGAATCCGTCGCCATCGCGCCGGCTATGTGGGAGGAACCACGACCTGTTTCGCGGGCCGCTTCGGTGGAAGAACCGGCCGGCCCGTCAGCCGGCCGGGTGAAAGGGAGCTGTGACGCCAGGAGGGTGCCGTCTTGGAAAACCTGTAGGGCGGAACCGGACCGTGGCGCCAGGAGGGCACCGCGCTGAAGAATCTGGCAGCCCGCCGTGCGGGCTGCGTGCGCCAGAAGGCCAGCTGGCATAGCCGGCCTGTTTGGGAAGGCTAGCGCAGCTTGGCGCCGCCGGATCAGACAGCCAGCGGGGGCCCTCGGTCCGCTCGGCCAGCTGGCCGAGCCAGCGGGGCCACGCGCTCAGCCAGCTGGCCGAGCCAGCGGGGCCACGCGCTCAGCCAAGCCGCGCCGGCCGGGTCGCTCCGGGCCGGGCCGCGCCAGGCTGGGCCCGGCCATGCCCCACTGGGCCCCACCCCGCTCCGGCGGGGGGGGGGGGGGGGGGGGGGGCACTTCGGGCTGGGACGCGCCACTCCGGGCCGCGCCGCGCCACTTTGGGCAGGGCCACGCCCTTCGGGAAGAGCTGCGTTTTTACTTCGGACCGGTCCGACACCCCTGCCGGGTGAGACCCGTCAAACTGGGTTATCCCGACCCGTCAGCCCACTGGGCTAAATGGGCCGTGCCCATTATTCACGTAAACTTGAATAACTTAAAGACCACGCGTCCGAACAACGCGCCGTCTGCGGCACTGGGACCCTTTCGATGAGACGGTCCTTTTGAAATACTCTAAGTAAGTTTTGGACAACTTTGGTAAATGATCGGATTTGGAACAAGCATATTTCCAACCGGGCCCCTCGAATGAAAATGCCAATATCTCTCAGACTGGGCATCATATTGACGAGTCATCTGTCGCGTTGGGTTCCTTTTGACAAGACAGAACTTCAGGATACATCAACTCTGGACTGCATGACAGTTTATGTATCGACTCCTTTACTTGAGGAGCATACCCTCCCGGAATTGAGTGCGCTGTGTGCGGGAACCCTAGAGCTGGCTGCGACTGCAACGACTACCGTGCTGGGATCCTCCGTGGGTTCGATGATGAAGACGACTGTACTTGGATCCTATGTGGGTTCGGCAGCGAGGACGACTGTACTGTTGAAATTGGGTTCCCTAGACCCAACTTATATTGTACTTTGATTTCTGTTACATGTATTCAGGTTGTTTTATACATGTGTTTATCTTTCCATGATAGTGTAGATACTTCTGCATCCACTTTATTTATATAAATATCCTTAGATTACCTATCGCATCAAATGGTTATAGAAGGTCCCAGGCTATAATGAGAACCCTGAGATGCCATGACAGTAATCTTAAAGTAATGTCCTATGTTCCAGTTACATCATTCTGAAAGGAAACAGATGATGTGTGACCATCAGGTGTTGAGGGCTCATAAACATTGAGACTTCATCTCATGAAGTTAGCACTTGATGATCTCTAGCTATCGAGATCATAAGGACAGACCCGCTTAATAGGAACACCACATGTTTTTGGTTTCATTGGTCATTCCTATCTACGGACATGTGTAATGGTCTCCTGACTTGAGATCATTGTCAATGAATGTCATTTAATTACGTACATTTGATATAAGGTGATAACCATGGAGACAAGTCGTGGTGAGGTAGTTTATATCGGGTACATCATTAATGGCATGGCATTGATTAAATGATCAAGAAAGGATTTGTCGCTTCCGAGTTTAGGAAGAGATATCTCGGGCCTGGTTGATTAGGATGGTTGCAACTTCATTAAATCCATGGCCATGGTAGTGGAAGGTAAGACTGTCCGGACAAATCAACAAAAAAATTAAGCAAATAAAGAATGATGACATGAAGTATACATTCTACTTTATTGAGATATCGATGATGAAGAGATTAGATTACACAAACCGTGTTCGAAGGAAGGTAGTCGTTGCTTTGACTTTTCCTTATCTCTATAGGGGCCTCGATGGGTTGCTAGAACCCTCTCTAAGTCGGTGATATTATTCACTGCTATTGAGATAAGGGCCTAGAGGGTCACACAGAACAGCGATTTGAGAATCTGCCCTATTCCAATGAATATGATTATAGGACTTGGCGGGCCCCACCACGGGGTCCGGGTATTAACCAAGTCCTATGGATCACCAAGTAATAAATAAAATCTTTTATTATTCAAGTTTGGAATAATTCATTGAATTTATTTATAACATGTATTTACGAGTGATTAAGTAAATACATTGATAAATATTAATCGGACAGATAATTATATCTTGGGTTCGTTTAATATTATCAGGAGGTGCGAGTCGAGTTAGACTCATGTTTATCACGTAATATATATATTTATATATATTGCAGTTCAGTGATAAATAATAAATATTATTTATGGCATAAATTAATTTGTCATAAATAATTATTTATAATATATATAGTGAATGTTTAATACACGGGGGCCGGGAACCCTTACCGCGTATTTTAGATATTCCCTATATATATAAAGAGAGAGGCTCCCCCCTTGTAACTATTCATCCATTGGAATTGAGAGCCTCTCTCTCCTCCTGAGTTCTAGAGAGAGTCTCTCTCAAACTAGCAAGTTCTTCAAGTTCCGCCTTCATGGATCGAAGACACTATTTTTGTGGTGATCATCGCTGCATCGAAGTGTGCATCAAAGATCGGTGCTAGCACCTGGATCTTGACAAATGGCGCGCAAGTAGATTTGCGAGGTGTGTGTGGACGATCTAGAGGGATTCAATGTCGGAGTCTTTGAGAAACGATTGTTGGCATCCTGCACGTCATTTCTGAACAAGGTAAATGTTTAAGTTTAATTGTGTGCTCCTAATGAACCTTGTGGTATCCTCAGACTAAGTCGGGACTAGATCACCGGAGCTGACAGGGTTATGTCACTTCGATGAAGCAGAAAAATTATAAAATCTCAGCCCACCGGCTTCCGCTATGCAGTCCTGGTACCCAATAGTGGTATCATAGAGAACACAAGGTTTTTCTAATTCAAAAACATTAAATTCATTAAATTTAATTACGGGTGTTAAAACGGATCATTTGGATTCGACCACGCATCGTTTTGATTTCTAATGATCAAGATACGATAATTTGAAAAAATTTATCGGATCGACGTCGCATGTTTTTGGTTTATTTGATGTTTATCTCAAATTTAGAATTAACATCAAAAATATTTTTTAATTATAAAATTTTATAATAAATATTTTATTATATTTATAATAAATAGTTTATTATAAATTTATAATAATAAAATATATAAATATTTTTTTATAAAATATTTTTCCACAAAAGTGTCGAAAAATTTTAATAATAAAATAAAGGAGAAGAAGACCAAGACTTGGGGTCTTTTCCCTTTATAAATTTAAAAAAAAGGGGAGATAAGAAAAGACCCCAAAATGGGGTATTCTCCTTTTTTTATTAAAAAAAGGGAGGGATGGAAATTTTTGTATAAAGGAAAAAAATAATAAAAAAAGGGTGGGAGGAAGACCCTTACGGGTCTTCTCTCCCGCGGCGCACCAAGGGAGGCCAAACCCTTGGCCTCCCCTCCTCCGCCGGTCCAAATCCACGCTGCGCTGCCGTCGGCCAGGCACCCACCTCGCACTGGCCTCCCCTTCGCCGGATCGCTCTCGTGCCGGCCTCCTCGCCTCCACCCCGTGCGCGCCGCCCACCCCGACCCCATGCAGAGCTGCTCCAGCCGGCCGCTGGCTGCCGCGCCGCCCTCCCCTTCGTCGGACCACCCTCGTGTCGGCCTCCTCGCCTCCGCCCCGTGCGCGCCGGCCACCCCGACCCCATGCCGAGCCACCTCCGGCCGGCCGCCGGCTGCCGCGCCGGCCTCCCCTTCGCCTGAACGCACTACCCGGCGACCTCCTCCCCTCGCCAGCCTCCTCCTCCGGGCCGCGCCGGACCGGCTCTGTTCGGCCACCCAGGACCTTCACCGACCTCCTCCTCCTCCGAGGCTCGCTGGACAGTAAACCTTCGGCCACCCCGAGCCCTCACCAGGATCCTCCACCGCACCAGACCGGTTCCATCCAGCCGACCCAAGCCCGCTCTAGACCGGACAACAACTTCGTCGGCTTAGCGGAGCAGCGGGCTGCTAGGAGATGCAGCCGTCACAGGAATCGTCGGACACCGCGATCACGCCGCGGTCACACCGCGGTCACGCTGCGGTCACGTCTCGGTAACTCCGCGTTCACGCCGCGGTTTCAGGACGACTTCCCGTGGCGGTACGCAGTCCCGCCAGACTCCTCTCCGGCTCGAGGTAACCCTGCACTGATTTAATTTTAATTAATTTAGTTTTTTAAATTAAATTAATTGGAATAAATTTAGGGGTTTATATTATTTTAATATAAAAATATTAAATTAATTTAGCTTTAAAATTAAATTAATGGTTTAATTTAATATAATTTTTGGAATTAAAACTAAATTATACAAATGGAACCGATAAAAACAAATTATTTGAATTTAATCAAATTCATTTAATTTATTAGAACACCCTCGCATAATTTAAATTTATTGCAATTTAATTTTATTATGCTTTTACCCCGACTGGTCTTGAGTTATTGACCGACCTGTGTATTTCTGGCATGTATTTATTTATTTAATTATTTATTCAATGCGTGCGATGATTGTAATATTTAATTAGATAAATGACGGTCTGCGAATCGTCTTTTAATTCAAATATGTATAAGGGCATGTGTGTCCATTGCATTTTTTGTATTTTGTACCCCAGACCCCCTCACCTACATGCGAGTATATTTGTATTTATTCGGTGATGATCTGAGAGGAAGACCCCACCAAGATGAGGCGGTAGTCCAGACAGGAGTTGGACGCTTTTCACTGGGGCCAGCAGCGATACGAGTCATGTATCGACTCAAGTATGGATGCCCCTAGGTGATGATTGATCAGTTATCAATCAATCATTATAGAATGCTCAAGACCAATCAGAATGCATGATTTAATTTATACACAATTTATTATTTTATGCACCTTCATGATTATTGCATGATCACATAGGATAGTAAACAAGATAAAATTCATAAAGTTGTGATGAATAAAATATTCTATTGACTGTTCAGTTGTGAGCGTGACAACCCACATTGAACATAATAAATAGAAAAGGATTATATTCGTCCATTAATATTAAAAAATCTCTCAAAGATATATTAAGTCCAAAATTCCTTCCATTTCTCACATCTAAAGAAAACCGGCTATTTGGGTACTCATCAGCCTCAGTTGAGAGTGCCTCTTACTACCGGGGTGTTTTCATGTGAGAAATGGGTCGACTTAACTAATGTGAGTAGTCAAGGATTAGCCTTAGCTAAATTTCTATCACTTTAGAGGCAAGAGGTTGAGGGAATCATGTTCAGATTCCAAAAGCTGGGACTTTACTCAACTACACAAGGAACCACAAGAAAAAGTGGTTGTCCAGCATAACGCCTACCTTGAAACCCTCCAAGTAGTGTCACATCCCTAGCTTGTAGACTACGAGGGAGTTTTCAAGGATCTTTTCCACTAGAATGCTCAAGCGATAGAGTATTCCGAATCTAATAGTGAGGGCTATTAAGGTTCGTTAAAATAGTAGGAGACATTAAATGATATAATAATTTATTAATCATAAAATGTCAAAAGGTAATCAAGAAAAAGTACTAACTGCTAAATATTTATCTAATGAAGATTCAAAATGGAAATCACCAACACCAGTAGTTCTTTATCACTGTGATCGATCTTGGATAAAGAAAATATCCTGACCAGAAATAACTTCCAGGAGTGGTACAGGCGCTTTCGCATAGTACTACGCAAAAAAATGAGGTTATATGTGCTGGAATCCCCAATTCCTGCTGAGCCTCCTTAGGGAGCAAGCAAGAAAGAAAAAGATAAGTGGAAAAAGCATGTAGATTATGCGCTTGATGTACAATGCATCATGCTGTCATCCATGTCCAGCCAATTGCAAAAAAAATCACGGGGAAGAGGACGCCTACAAGATGCTTTCACATCTCCAAGAGCTATATGAAGAGAGGTCTAGGCAAGAAAGGTATGAGATCTCAAGTGTGCTTTATAAGTGCAGGCTAGCAGAAGGGCACCAAGCCGGTCCTCACTTACTCAAGATGATTGGGTATATTGAGAGGATCGAAGCCCTTGGGTTCAAACTGAACCAAGAACTAGTAGTGGATCTCATTCTAGACTCTTTACCATCAAGCTTCTGGACTTTCATTGTTAATTAAAATATAAATGATATGACAAAGTCACTCCTGGATCTTTTGGCTTTAGTTCGCCAAGATGATAAGGACATGAAAAACACCAATACATCTATCCTTGTGGTGAACAAGAAAAAATAGGTCAAGGCAAAGGGGTCTAAGGCCATGTCAAGGCAAAAGAGACCAATGCATCGTCCTTCCAAGAAGCCAAAGATTTAGAGGCAAAGTAATGAGAAAGAAGCTGTCTGCTTTGGATGTGGCAAGAAAGGCCACTGGAAGAAGAATTGCAGAGCTGGGAAGAAGAAGCAAGTTGTCTCTTCTGCTTCAGGTTTTTTTGTCATTGAATTCAATCAATATTTATCTACATGTTTGTTATTGGATACGACATGTGGATCACACATTTGTATTCATATACATGAACCAAGTAGGTTTAAAAAGATTGCAAAAGGTCAAGTGGATCTCCGATTTTCAAATGGTGCAAGTCTGGCGGCCTTGGCAGTGGGCGAATATCACTAGACTTTACCAACTGGTTTGGTTCTTGTTTTAAACAATTACTATTATGTACAGTCTATTACCAGAAACATTATCTCTGTGTCATGTTTAGACACTATGGGTTTTTATTTCAAGTTTGGAAATAAAATTTGTCTCTTTTATAGGGATAACATATGTTATGGTATGACACATCTTAACAATGGATTATATATACTAGAACTAGAAAACTCAGTAATGGCTATCAATGACAAAAACAACCAACATGACTCAAATAACACCCGCCTATGGCACTTCAGGCTTGGTCATGTAAACGAAAAGTGGTTACAAAGATTACAACAAGAAGGGTATCTAGACTCAGTATAGTTAGAACCCTTAGATGTATTTCAAGATTGTTTACAAGGAAAGATGACCAAAGCACCATTCTCAAGAAAGGGAGAAAGAGCCAATGCAGTACTAGAATTAATACAGACCGATGTATGTGGTCCATTTCCAATAGAGGCAAGGGATGGTTTTCTGTACATCATCACTTTTACCGGTGATTATATTAGGTATGGATATATATACTTAATGCGGTATAAGTTAGATTCCATTCATTTCTTTAAGGAATACCAAAATGAAGTAGAAAACCAACTTGGTAAGAAGATAAAATCACTTTTCTCAGATCGAGGCGGATAATATCTTAACCAAGCTTTCATTGATCACTTGAAGGAGTGTGGGATAGAATCCCAACTCACTCCTCCTTATACACCACAATGGAATGGTGTTAGGGAAAGGAGGAATAGGACCTTTCTTGACATGGTTTGATCAATGATGAGTCATACAACTCTTCCATTATCCTTTTGGGGATACGCCTTACAGACAACAGCATATACCATTAACTGAGTACCAACTAAAGCTACAGATGGGATTCCATATCAGTTATGGTATGGAAAGAAGCCCAATCTTACACACAAGCATGTGTGGGGGTGCGAGGCATTTTTCAAGACCTTACCAAGTGACAAATTCACATCGAGAATCACTAAGTTCATCTTTATAGGTTATCCTATGAAAACTAGAGTATACTACTTTTATAACCCTTTAGATAGAAAAGTCATTGTGGTAAGATACGCCACATTTCTAGAAAGGGATCACATTTCTACTGGAAATAGTGGGAGAGAGATTGACTTTGATGAAGTTAATGCTCCAGATGCACAAGAGTTGGTAGAGGAACAATCTCCACAAGATCAAGTGGAAGAAGAAATTGTTCCCGAGACATAGATACTACGTAGGTCTACGCGAGAGGTTAGAGAACTAGAGAGTTATGGTTTTCTTCTCACCGAGTCAAGTGACACAATAATCCTTGAGGATGATGAACCTCTAACCTACAAGGTAGCAGTAGAAGGAAAAGAAGCTGCTACATGGCAGGAATCCTTGAATTCAGAGATGGAGTCCATGTACCAAAATCAAGTTTGGATTTTGGTAGACCCTCCAGCTGATGTAAAGCCCATGGATGAAAATGGGTATTCAAGAAGAAGCTGGACATGGATGGTAAGGTTAATACCTTTAAAGTAAGACTGGTTGCAAATGGTTTCAGACAACATCAAGGAATTGACTATGATGAAACCTTCTCACCAGTGGCAATTCTTAAATCCATCAGAATATTGCTTGCAATAGCAGCCTTTCATGATTATGAAATTTGGCAAATGGATGTCAAAACTACTTTTCTAAATGGGAAGTTTGTTGAAGATGTCTATATGACTCAACCCGAAGGGTTTTTCAAGTCAAAGAATTCCAATAATGTATGCAAGTTGCAGAGATCCATTTATGGATGAAGGCTGACACCAAGATCATGGAATGTTCGCTTTGATGAGGCCATAAGAGATTTTGGTTTTGTAAAAAATTAAAGAGAGCCTTGTGTATATAAAAGGGTTTAAGGGAAGGATATTGTTTTCCTAGTTTTATATGTTGACAACATATTAATCATGGGAAATTAGGTGCAAGTCTTACAGTCAGTTATGACTTGGTTAAATGAATTCTTCTCCATGAAAGAATTAGGTGAAGCAGCCTACATTCTAGGGATCAAGATCTATCGAGATAGATCTCAAAGGCTGCTTGGACTAAGTCAAAGTACATATATTGACAAGGTACTCAAAAGGTACAATATGGAACAATCCAAGAGAGGATTGTTACCTATGTCACATGGTGTAAATTTCTCCAAGAAAATGTGTCCAAAAACACAGGAGGAGATTGAAAGAATGAGTAGAGTCCCTTATGATTCGGCAGTGGGTTCTATCATGTATGTCATGCTATGTACTAGGTTTGATGTTGCCTTTGCTTTAAGCATGGTGGGTAGATATCAAGCCAATCCAGGAGAGATGCAGTGGACAGCTGTTAAAACAATCCTTAAGTACTTGAGGCGTACTAAGGATATGTTCCTGGTGAATGGAGGAGATGAGGAACTAGTTGTGAGGGGATTCACTGATGCTAGTTTCTAGACATATCATGATGATATGAAATTGTAGTCAGGATACATATTTTGAATGAATGGTGGTGCAGTGAGCTGGAGAATCTCAATGCAAGCTGTGGTTACTGATTCTACAGTAGAGTCCGAATATATTGCAGCTTCTGATGCAGTAAAGGAAGCAGTCTGGATACATAGCTTTATCTTAGATATTGGTGTTGTACCTAGTAGTGTAGACCATGTTCCAGTATATTGTGATAATACTAATGCAGTGGTTCTTTCCAAGGATCCTAGGTCTCACCAGAGGACAAATCATATTTATTAGAAGTTTCATTTCTTAAGGGATTTTACTCAAAGAGGTGAAGTGACAGTTAGCAGAGTAGCCATAGAGGAAAACATGTCAGACCCCCTGACAAAATCCATTCCTCAACAAGAACCTTGATTCACATGTGAGAGCTAGAAGATTAAAACATGTTAGCAGTTGGCTCTAGTGCAAGTGGGAGTGTTGAAAGTGGGTGCCCTAGACCCAACTTATATTGTACTTTTATTACTGTTACATGTATTCGGGTTGTTTTATACATGTGTTTATCTTTCCATGATAGTGTAGATACTTCTACATCCACTTTATTAATGGAAATGTACTTAGATTACCTGTCGCATCAAATGGTTATAGCAGGTCCCAGGCTATAATGAGAACCGTGAGATGCCATGACAGTAATCTTAATGTAACGTCCTATGGTCCATTTACATCATTCTGAAAGGACATAGATGATGTGTGACCATCAGGTGTTGGGGGCTCATAAGCATTGAGACTTCATCTCATGAAGTTCGCACTTGATGATTTATAGATATCGAGATCATGAGGACAGACCCTCTTAATAGGAACACCACATGTTTCTGGTGTCATTGGTCGTTCCTATCTACGGACATGTGTAATGGTCTCCTAACTTGAGATCATTGCCAATGAATGTCATTTAATTACGTACATTTGATATAAGGCGAAAATCATGGTGACAAGTCATGGTGAGGTAGTTTATATCGAGTACATCATTAATGGCAAGGCATTGATTGAATGATTGAGAAAGGATTTGCCGCTTCCGAGTTTAGGAAGAGATCACTTGGGCCTGGTTGATTAGGATGGTTGCACCTTCATTAAATCCATGTCCATGGTAGTGGAAGGTAAGACCTTCTGGACAAATCAATAAAAAAATAAAGCAAATAAAGAATGATGACACGAAGTATGCATTCTACTTTATTGAGATATCGATGATGAAGAGATTAGATTACAAAGACTGTGTTCGTAAGAAGGCAGTCATTGATTTGACTTTTCCTTATCTCTATAGGGGCCTCGATGGGTTGCTAGACCCCGCTCTAGGTCGGTGATATTATTCACTACTATTGAGATAAGGGCCTAGAGGGTCACACACAACAGCGCTTTGAGAATCTTCCCTATTCTGATGAATAGGATTATAGGACTTGGTGGGCCCCACCACGGGGTCTGGGTATTATCCATGTCCTATGGATCACCAAGTAATAAATAAATTCTTTTATTATTCAAGTTTGGAATAATTCGTTGAATTTATTTATAACATGTATTTATGAGTGATTAAGTAAATACATAGATAAATATTAATCGGACAAATATTTATATCTTGGGTTCGTTTAATATTATCAGGAGGTGCGAGTCAAGTTAGACTCATATTTATCATGTAATATATATATTTATATATATTGCAGTTCAGGGATAAATAATAAATATTATTTATGGCATAAATTAATTTGTCATAAATAATTATTTATAATATATATATATAATGAATGTTTAATACATGGGGGTCAAGAACCCTTACCGCGTATTTTAGATATTACCTATATATATTAAGAGAGATGCTCTCCCCTTGTAACTATTCATCCATTGGAATTGAGAGCCTCTCTCTCCTCCAGAGTTGTAGAGAGAGACTCTCTCAAACTAGCAAGTTCTTCAAGTTCCACCTTCACGGATCGAAGACGCTATTTTTGTGGTGATCATCGTTGCTTCGAAGTGTGCAATGAAGATCCGTGCTAGCACCCAGATCTTGAAGAGCACCATGCAAGCAGATTTGCGAGGCGTGTGTGGATGATCTAGAGGGCTTCGACATCGGAGTCTTCGAGCAACGATTGCCGGTGTCCTGCACATCAATTCTGAACAAGGTAAATGTTCAAGTTTAATTTTGTGATCCTAAAGAACATTGAGAGATCCTCGGACTAAGACGAGACTAGATCACCGGAGTTGACAGGGTTATGTCACTCCGGTGAAGCCGAAAAATTATAAACTCCCGGCCCACCAGCTTCCACTGCGCAGTCCCGGTACCCAACATGTACTTGGATCCTCCGTGGGTTCGGTAGCGATGACGATTGTACTTGGATCCTATGTGGGTTCGCTAGCATTGGTCACTGTACTTGGATCCTATGTGGGTTCGACAGAGGAGATGATTCAGAGGCTGCATCTAATCCTCTCCACCCCCCTTCATGAGAAGTATACCTGTGTGAGCTGGGTCTTGACTTCAATCTTTATCATCGATGTGATTGACTTGCTTTCCTGTGTGGACTGGGCTGTGCTTTCCTGTGTGGACTGGGTTGTGTTTTCTTGTGTGGACTGGTTTGTGCTTGGGCTTGAGAGTTATAGCCGAATAATAATTGATGAATTAGGTATATGTATGGGCATATACCTAAGTATAGTCGTTTGATACTTTGTGATTGTTTCTTTCCTTTGTGGCTTATCCTTCGTGGATTCTGAGAGACCTTCAGGGGTCTCAGGGTCCCTACTGAGTATCGTATACTCACCCCTGCACGAGATATGCCCGAACTATGTTGTGTTGGATGTAGACGACAGACAACACTGATCGAGGTGGAGACTTATAGAGCTGGACGGTACCTGGGGTTAGACCACTTGGCGGGACGTACACGGAGCAGACGGCCGGACTCGAGGAGCTGAGGAGACTATCTGTACCCACCATTCAGGTGGTATTTCTGGAGGATGATTCGGTGTTTCTGTTTTACTTTACTGCTGATGTACTTTCTTTTCAGTTGTACTGTACTTTCAGTTGGGTTTGTATACTAGCCCATTTACTTTTCAGCACTTACTTTTGTACTCAGTTTTACTTAGTGCTTACTTCACTTGCATACTTTATTGTGTTTGTTTACTTTATAAATGCAATGCATTCCCTTTTTTTCGGGATTTACGCCTTTGGTGCTTGTCGGCAGCCCCTGGCCTATAGAAGGAGAGCTTGGGATAGTCACGGAACGGGCCCCGAGGATGGGTCGTGACAAACCTATTCTACTAGCATAACCTTCAAAATGAGGATTGAATACTAAGGAAAATATTTTCTAGGTTTATTTTTATGCTAAAAATCAATGTATTATGCCTATTTTAATCTTTCATTTTTTATTTTCCTTGATTCCTTTATGATTTACAACTTATAAACTATCATGTTTTATGACATGACTCAATATTATGATCTGTGATATGCATGGTAATGTTTTCAAATGTTATGATCATTTTGTTTTACCATTATGATCATGTTATGATTATGTCATCATTGATATATCCCTTTTTACCATTTTTGAGCATATGAGCTCATCCTTTATTTATGTTTGCTATCCAACATTATTACAAAATATTTTATACATGATATGTCAAATAAGGGTGACATATATGAAGAGGGAGATGATGAAAAACTGTTATGAACTGGTTATTTATGTTTCCAACTTTTTGAAGATAATAGATGTATACAATTCTAGCATGATTAATAATTTTTTTTCATTGAATATTCATATATTTAAATTTAATATATATGTAAGAAAAGTATGGATCTCTATATACATTATCCAACTTCTCATAAATTATAGTATTTAAATATTTGAAATTTTCTACTTTTAGACAAAATATAAATCTTGAAATTGATACTACTATGATGTTATTTACATTGATTGACCAGTATAAAATCATCATACTGAACTTACGAGACATTTTTTTAACATCATCATGAACCTCATATTTTCTAAATGATGACCTATAAGTATGATATTTTTTAACATACATATCTTAGTGAGGATTTTCCATTTTACAATTATTATAATAATTAATATTATTTTTATTTCAGACATATCTTCCAAAATTATTTAGTGGTTGACTCATGTAGTATCTAATACTGCCTACGTTCCCAATACAAAGTACTCCATATTTTTTTATGCCCAATAGCTTGTATCTAGAGCTTATCCAATATAATATATATTACATAATATCAATATTATCATTCATGTATACCTATTCTAGAAGTTTTATTTCAATAATTAATCATCAAAAGTTTTATAACCTTGGTATGAATTCTATATGTAAATTCTATAAGTGTAACTTCCATTTGAATGAATTTTGAATATCATTTCAAAAACTACGATGTATTCATCACATAGTGTTGGTTATCTATTTTAATTTTGAATTTACATAAAATATATTTTTGAAACACATGTTCCAAAATTATATTAACCAATTTATCCAATATTTACATCCTTCAACTTCATCACATGACATATTCCTCACTTAAGATCTGTTTAAAAATCATCAAATATTTCTGATATTCTACCTTGAATATTCATCTGAACATGATGGAAACATTAACTCCCTTTAATAATATTTATATCTATAAATACTTTTGGTTATTATCTTTTCATGAGTTTTAAATTATGAAATGACATATTCCAGAGAACTTAACTTCCAAATGAATTGTTATCTTGGTATCTCATCTTACATAACCTAAGAAATACTTCAATTAAAAGCATATTTCTTCAAAAAAATTATTATTAGGATTAATTTATTGTTAATTGGGATCATAACCAATCACCCAACAAAAACTTACTACCATAATACTCATTGAAAACAAATAAACTCATCGCACTCCATAGAGTTCTTCATACCAAAGGAAAAATATCTGCATTCGATTGGCCATAAATTGAACATTCATAAAAAATTAAAGTAACCACTAATAACCATATATTATTAAATATTTAATTTAGTTAGGGATATAAAAAATTAAAAATATTCATAGAACATTGTGTGCTCCTAACTCACAATGTCATGGTTCAGTCCAAGTTTCACATTAATTTTGAAAACAACAACCACCTTTTTTAAAATGTCTTATTATTTGATCCACCACTCCTTTTGAAATTTCTATGTCTCAACACACCATGATGTAGTGTTATTAATAAATTATATGGTTTTATATTTTTTAAACGTAAAAATAGTCTCTATAAATATTAAGTTTTCAAAATTTTCTACCACAATCATGTACACATAAACCCCAAAATAGAAACCACAAATTCCCATTTTTAGTAATGTTTCATGATTCCAAAATCAGTTATGAAATAAATTTCACCGTAAATCACTATAACTATAGAATTTTTAATTTTAAATCCCAGTTTTCCATATCCTATATAGCATCCATTATCACAAACACCTTTAAACCACATTATAATCCCCATGTCTTAGTAAACCATGACTTTCATCATAACATGTTTCACTATATTATGGAATCGTATATTTTCTCATATAAAATGAATTCAGTATGACTATATTCTAAATTATTTATCATTGTTATTATTAGTATGATATAATTAAATCCATTATATTATGTTTTGGTTACTATTTTGAAGAAAATATTTTAATATATTCCAATACATATTTATTATCATTTAATATTTTCACAATATCATATGTTTTTCTTAACGGTTAATATCAATTCATGGATTGATAACAAAAAACAATTTAATTCCATGACATATAAATCATTTAATAAAACAACATTATCAATCATAAATAACCGTTATTATAATAAAATATATCTTATATGCTTTAATGTTATTAGTAAGATAAAGTCATCAAGAAAATTCACTTCTCTGAATGATAATTAGGTCAATTAGGGACACTAATTTAGACCTCAAATAATAAAAATTTTGTTGTCTAACAAATACCCAACTGGTGAAACTATTACATAATAGGTGTATAACCATCATTCAATTAATATTTATTTGGAGATTCATTAGAAAGTGTATTTTTTCTTCATTTTTTGGAATTTGATGCCATTTTTGGAATTAGATGAATCCCCAATAAAGTTAATACTAAACATAAAGAGAAGGATTTATCATTTAATATCTAAAATAATACCATCATTTAATATATATAAAATTATATTTATGAATAATATTTATATAATAATTCTCAATGGTGAGTTTTTTTACTAAAGAATGAAACATATTTGAAATTTTTTATTTTGATAATATAAAAGATCAACACTAAATACATTTATTTTATATTGGGATATATTTATTTATTTATGAATGAATTATCTATTTTTCCAAATATGTTTTGGTAATTTACTTAAAAAACAAAAATTGCTGTATTGTTGACATAAACTACCCTATTTATAATGTTCATGATATAACATGAGGAAATAAAGAAGATACTATAAGAGAATTTTAGAAAATGTTTTAAATAACCTAGTGTATCCCATTGGGCTACACCACTTATCTTTTTCAAGAACAAAGTTGCGTATATTTTTCATTGAATAAATTATTGTGAGCTTAACAAGTTGATGCAACAATTATTTTATCATCAACTAAAGGTGAAATGGTATGTTATTAAAATGTAAAATTTCTATAAAGGGTATAGACATCATGAGTTTATAGTTATTCCAATCAGTCCAATTGAAAACATATTGATATTTATAGAGTTGGGGAATATATAAATTAGTTATTACCATGATAAATTTTATGTTAATGTTAAATGATATATTATTCTTTATTAAAAAAGTAAAAAAATGATGAAAATGTATAAGTTTTGTTGAATACTATAAGAAAGAAAATATTTTAAAAAAAATAAAATGGATTGAATTTGGTATGAATCAAGTGACATTCATTTGGCCTATTATTATAATATATGGTTTTCGTTTAGAGTGTTGGAAGACAAATGTGACTAAAGAATTACCGAAAATGAAAACTATATTGTAGAACAATTATTTTATTAGGTTTTCTGGGTATTATTAATCATTTTGATAAATTAATCATATTTATATTACAAGATAATGATGTTTGTAGAATAATGAAAAAATTATTTTTAGATAACATTTTTTAAAGAGAGCATCATGGATTTCAATAAGATTCTAGAAATTTCACATGTACTCACACTACTCTTAAGTTGAGAAGTGCCTAAGATTGAAAAAAATAATTTGAATAGAGTTTCAAATAATGAATAATGATAATGTAATTTATTGATAATATCTAAAATTGAGGATCAACATGAAAATCTTCACCATGAATGATCTAGAGTTAGTGTTGGTGATCTTCATGGCAAAGATATGGAGTTATTTTCACTATAATGAGAAGTGTGGTAATTATATATATATAAGAAATTCTATAAGTGCATATTAATATAGAAGAAGTAGAATATTTGAGAATAGAGAAGTAAAAATCTAAGAAAAGAAAATTCATGATTATAATACTATCATATGATAAATGTGAATAAAGTTCGGGATTCTCTTAATATAATTAAACCGACTACCACAAGAGGGAAGTGATTATATATGATATATGGTTCATATTTTTATTGAGTTATTTAATTTAAAATTAATTTGAAAGTATTTTTTATGATAAAAGCTCGAAATGATATATATAAAAGTTCTATCGTTGCTTCATGGGACACCAATTTCAAATATACCATATCAGGATTTTTAGTTTAAGAAACAAATTCTATTAGATACTCTAACAGTCAATAAACATATAGTTAAAATTCAAAACATCTTATCATCCTAAATCACATGTTCAATCTAAAAGGAATAACAGAAACCTTCAATACATTCATATATACATATATATATATATATATTGTTTAATGAATTTCAATGGTGACTGGGATAAATATATTACACCGTTTTTTCTCTCATATAACATCATATTTAAAATAGTTATAATGGTGTCCCTATATTTATCCCACTTTGGTGAGGAAAACTAAAAAATAACTTTCATAAAAAGTAATTGTTTTTGAATAAAATATTTTTTAAATAAAAGTTCATAGTAAATGATATAGTAGGCTAAATAGAAACAATAAAATATTTATGTTGGGTAGAGTAGAAAAAAATTATTTCTAATAATCTATAATGAGATAAAAATATTAATATCAGGAAGATTATAATCTTTTGAATATCTCTATGTAATAAGGTTATATGGTTTGGAAAGTATATAATGAAAATTACTAGTCAATTTTTTCACATTTATATTAGTGATTATGTTGGAGTTGTTTCCAATCAACAATAAAATCCACCAAAATTTTCTTAAGTACATAAAATTTCATGTAATGGATTTGATATATCTCTCTTGATGAATTACGTAATATATCCCTATGATGTACTAAATTCAGAGTTTTTATAATAATCACATGACATTTCATATAAGGAATAACTGATAAAAGTATTGAAATATATCTATAAAGTGTTATCAAATAATACTACTCACCTTGTTAATGTGGATAGGTTAAACCAAAAATGTAAAGTGGTGAAATTGGAACCTCAATTTTTGAAATATTGGTATTGTATAATTTGTTTCATCTAGGGGTAAGAATTAAATTTTTTGGTGACAATGTTATAAAAGGTGTAATGATACAACACCTTACTATTTTTCTTCATATGAAATTAAATAAAATTATACCTTTTATTAATATTTCAAATTACTAAAAAACAATTAAAAAACAACATGACATTTATTTTTTATAATAATAGTATTACGATTCAGAGGAATACATTCAATATAAATATAATAAAAATTAATATAAAATTAATTAAAATTAATAACATGTTTATATTATAAAAATACATTGGCTCGCATTCTCCCAAATAAATAAAGATAGAAGAGTAATTCTAAAATAATAAAAAATTATAGAAAACTGATTAACATATAGTGATAAGTATATTACTCTGAGGAACTTAGAAAATATGGGGAGTGATTTTAGTAAAAGTGTTAAATGTAATATGCAGAATGGTAAAAGGGAATATTACCACTTGGAATATGATCGTTTGGCAGAATATTATATGGTATGAATAAAAATATGAGAATTAAATAAAAAATCAACAGTATCCATTTGATAAATATTTTAAATATATATTAAGCCACAAAAAATAATTATTTAATTATAAATGATATTTGTTATATATGAAATAATAATAATAATTGGTAAAATTATAAATACTATTTTTTTAATTTTTGAAGATACCAGTTGTTATGGAAAAATGAATAT
This sequence comes from Viscum album, assembly GCA_963277665.1. Lineage (NCBI taxonomy): Eukaryota > Viridiplantae > Streptophyta > Magnoliopsida > Santalales > Viscaceae > Viscum > Viscum album. The sequence goes on along the minus strand of OY728142.1, from coordinate 436,421,947 downwards.
AATTAAATTAGGTTTATATATATATATTAAATTAATTTTTTACATCGATTTTAGAAAAATGCATTGAATTTTTCAAATATAAGTGTCGAAATTTACTAATTGTTACTTTTTTTTAAATTTCATAAAAATAAATAATTTGGTAAAATATGGTGTTATAACTATGTAACAATGATACCATTAAAAAAATAATCCTATATAAAATCTTGACAATGTATCATAAAAAATGAGTTTAGTAATACTTAAAATCAGAAACCAAAATCAATGTTTTAAATCTCAATCATAATATTTTTAGGTTTTGAATATTTTACTCATGGTAACCGTATTTTCCTATGAATTCCCTTTTAACAATAAATTTCAAACCACTCATAATATTCATTAATACACCCATAATATAAAAAATACTCATATTTAATCTTATTTCCCATATTAGTGAGGTATTGATCTTGATGAAACCTTAAGCTCCAAAACCATTACATTGGTAATAATAAAAAAACAATTCCTATTTTTATTACCATAGTAGAATATTATGATTGTGGGACATAAAATTTTTTTGTAAAAATTTAATTCCTTATGGAAATTTTTTTCAAGGAAATTTATACGACACACATGAAATTATTAGTATATGAGAAAAGTGTTTATCTGGTTTCAATGGTGAAATAATCCATTAATGTATTTATAGAATCATCTATTTGTTAAAATATTTATTCCTTTGAAGCATTTTTTTTGATTTTATTAATAAATAAGTTATATCTTCTATATAAAAACTCGTTAGTGGGAGATCAATAATATTTTTTAATATTAAATATGGGGTGATATATTTCTTATTAGGAATTGTATCTTTACATTATAGTCAATAAGGTCTTAGTTGGTTTAATGTTTCTCAGTGAATTGCATATGATAAATGAAATTTAGATATGGTTTGAATTTTATAAATATATATAGGAATTTTCTATTGATTTTTTATGAAATTAATAATTTTTATGCGGTATAAATGATTAGTATATAAAATTTCAAGAATATATCATTACATGTATTATATAGAATTATTTTTAAAATATCTTAGAAATCATCAATATATATTAAGACAAATATAATGAGTAATATTATTATTTATTTGAGAATATAATTTATTTTATATTTCATGTCTTGTATATTTAATAGTGTATAATATGATATGAGTATAATTATCCTATAAAAATCATACCCTAGTATAAGTCACTTCGATTTAGTCTTCAATAACTTCTTGGTTTTTATAGTAAAGGATATACTCATTACAAAGGGTCACAAAAATTATTGTTTTAATTTAAACAACCATGATTTTAAAACATAGTTACATTTACTACCTTATTAAAATACAAGAGAAGTGAAATTTAATAGTTTAAAATATATAGCTTTGGTATATTATATAATAGATGATAAATAAATTTCAATATAAAAAATTTTGAAAAATGTTTTTTTTGTAAATATGTTCATTTATATACAATGAATATTTTTCCAATAGAGGATTTCATATATATTTATTATAAAAATATAAGAGATATATCAATATGGATAAGCAAGTCGGGTTCAAATAGAGATATTAATAAATAATTTGTAGGTAATATATCTTTTAAAATTAATATCGAGTGGGAAGATATTTAATTTTTTGGTAACTAAAATTATAATATATTGAATCATTTGAAAAAATCAATTGAATAATATATTCCTAAATTCCAGGTAATGTAATAGGGTATTAGATACTTATTTAAGTAACTCTATTGTGATTTTATTTATTTGAATATATCTAATAAATATTTTTATATGATTTAAATATTAAGTATATATTTTTTATAATTAATTTTAAAAAATAAAAAATTTAGAATTATAATACATTCTTATATATTGAATTTAATAAATGATATATGAGGTAATTATTGATACCTTATAGGAAAAACAATATATTATCATTAAAAATTTACCATTATTGAAATTCATTTATTATGATGAAATTCTAATGTTAGTATTATAAAATTTTTCTAGAGGAATACAACGTTAACTCTTGTATAATGGATTTATTTGTATATTTTGGTTTTGTGCTTCACGGATGTTAGAGAAGGAATGAAAATATGAAGTGCAAAATTTTAGATGATATTTAAAACGAAATTGATGTGATAATTTTTTAATTAAAAACACCCCATGGTTAGTTTTAATGATATATGATTATAATAAAGTATATGTGGTTGAAAGAAGGTGGATAATGATTAAATTTGTTTGGGAAAATAAATGAATAAATAATTATGGGTTATTTGTAAGCATTACGGTATGGATGGAAACATAAAGTTATTTTCTATGGGTGTAATATTATTTTGAATTCTAATATAAGTCTGAATGATGATATATTGATTTGTGTATTCAATACACATCATGGTGAGTTAGTATGATATTTTTGGAAATCAGTTGTTCATTATCACAAATTAGATTCGTATGCGTTTTATATCATTTTTTGATAAGTTATATAATAAAATGTATTTTCGTAAAACAAAATGTGTTTGAGTTTCAATTTCATCCTACATATAGATTAATATGATATCTTGGTTGGTTTGGTTTGACTAGTTTTGTTATCCCCTAACCAACTTTTGATAATTTTAAATATTACAAGAAGAAATTAGGAAATGATAAAAATTCATAGAGGGAGAGATTTAGCTGGATCCCATTGAAAATATATTAATGTCTTTATAGTGTGTTTAATATGATATAACCATTTATCTCTCAAGTTTGAATGGGGTTTTGATGATATTTTAGATTACATACCATAATTAGTGGCAACTTCCATTCTAGTTACTCCCAACATCATAATGTTTGACCTCATTAAAAATGATTGTTTGAATGTATAATGGTGTCTTAATACCACTTTATTACCTCTACATATAAGGTTTCATTTGTTTCTTATTATGTATAAACAGTAGGGGTGATTGATTTTTGAATCCTAATAGACATGGAACTTGTTTTTATGAATTTTTTTAAGAGGGTAAAACCTCATAGCATGTGTATCACAACAAGGAGGAAGTGGTTTGAATTTTTTTCTTCTATTATTTGTTTTCCTTAGTGTTTTTATTCTTAATATGATTCTTATAATGGATCAGACCTAACTAAAAGTTTCTATTTTAAAAATTTAACAAAGGGATTTGATGGTCTTGGATTTTATATAAGTATGAATTTGATTTGGTATATTTCAATGAATTATATATAGATGTGTCAAAAAAATTAATTTTATATTAGGCATCTACCAGTGTAAAAAATTATGATTTAGGGTAAAAAAGTATATTTTTTAGTAGGTTTATTAAATATAATAAAAAACCAATCAAACCCCAAATTATTTCATAAACCTTATAAAAAATATAGAAATAATGTAAGGTGAATTTGAGATATTTTCATGGATCAATAGTATAAATTGATGAATTTTTTATGGGACCAATAAAATTAAATTCTAGACTTATGATAAGTGGGATTCTTGATATATAACCTCAAGCTAGTTTGGTGAAATCTTCTTATTTTTTCTAATAGTAATTGATTTTTTATGAATGAATCATTGTGTTCATTATATTGGATATTAAGATATAAGGATGAACGTTTTTGCTCCGGCCCGAGCTTCTCCTTCATGATTCCCTAGGTTCATGCCGATGGGATCTGCTCCCCCTTCCTTTTGGAGGGGGGAGATTCGCGCCTGTTGATGCATGCAAGGGTGGATTCTCACAATGGTTCCTATCTACTATTTCCTAGGATATCCAACTCCACGAAAGTTTCGGGTCTCTTCCATGAGGCTCCCCAACTTTCTCTTCTTCCATCGGAGATTAATAGCGCTGCAGATCTGTGTAAGTACACTCTAGTGGCTCTCTTTTGTCCTTAAAGGCCCTCGGTGGATGTGTTTGTGCAGTTCGTCTCCAAAACCTGGGAGCTTCGTGAGCACGCGGTCATCAGGTTTCTTGATAGGCGACACATCATGGTTTTCTTTGGATTAGAGGAGGATATGATTGTTTCCTGGTCAAGTTCTCTAAGAAGGTGTGGTGGTTCTCTTTGTTATTTCTTCCGATGGAGCATTGAGTTTCATATGCAGTACGATCCCTCTTCGATTGCGATTTGGGTATGCCTCCCCGATCATCATCTTTCTTTTCAAAATACCTCAATTTTATATGTAATTGGTAACATGGTTGGCCGCTATCTTTGTTCTGATCACCAAACGGGTTCCGTGTCTCATATAATTTACCTATGAATTTGTGTTGAGGTTGACGTCGTGAGGCCCCCTGTGCGGTGTGTTTGGATTACTGATGAGCAGGAGTTCCGCTAGAGGAAAGAGGTTGTTTTTGAATCAAGGATGAAGTTCTGTGTGAAATGTCAGTAGTTTGGGCATCTGGAGGCTGTCTGCCGTAATGGAGGGAGTGGTGGAACACAGGTTCTGGAAGGGCAGGGTGGAGAAGGCTATGATGTCCATGTTACTATGTTGCCGATTCAAGAGGTGGTGAGGAATGGCAGTGCCGATGTTGTCATGAGGGCGTCTATTGCACCTGAAGATATGTCTTGGGAGGGAGGCCGGATGGGCTCCTCTTGCTTTGAAGCTGGTGGTTTGCTTGATGTTGTACCAGAGCTTACATGTGTTGTGAAGGCTATACGGGCGCCCTTGAATCCCTTGGTGTTGCAAGTATTTGACAGGCTGAAACATGATCTTGCAGTGGAGTCTCAGTCTACTATGGAGGGGAGTGCTTGTCACCTGAAGAGGGTTTCTTCCACTAAAGATCAATGGGCTGATACGGCTGGAGACTATAGGTCTTTGAATGGGTGTAATGCAGGTGCTGTGGGGGACGATGTAGTGAATGGTGCTGCTGAGGTTAATGCAGACTCTTCTGAGGAATTATTGGGAACTCAGGAGGAAGGTAGTGGAATATCAGTGGTGGGGGAGCAGCATGATCCAGTTCCTTTGCAGGGTGTGAGTCATGATGCTACTGTTATTGTGATCTTTGTCTAGTTTGTGGCTAAGGATGTGGGGGAGTCTAGATATGGGACCAAACTGCAGAAGATGGATTGCAATTCCTTGCAGCCAGTGTTGGTGGCTAATTATATGCTAGATTAGGGTGTTTCTGTTGCAGGGGCTATGGAGGTTTGTGTTCCTAATAGGCCGGTTGGTGTTGATGGGGCAGTGGAAATCATGATCTCTACTATTAATAGTTTTCTCGAACTAGAGAATGAGGAGATGCTGCGTAACAAGGATACTGATGTGCAGCAGGAAGGTGGTCTCCTGTGGTCTGCTGTTGAACCAATGGATGCTTCAACTGGGAAAAGTGTGATAGACCTGATGGACTGCCACAATGTCTGGCTATAATTGATGTCAATAGTCAGTTTCAGTAGGATTGTGGTTCGGAGGATGGTTATCAGGTTGTAAAAATATTGGAAAAGTGGGGTGATATTTCAGATAGTGACAGGGAAAATGATTATGGTGTGGTACGACCTTCGTACAATAATCTTGTTCAGGATGCAAGGATGAAGGTGCAATGAGGGGGGGGGGGGGGGAGGGGCTAAGACTACCCACCGTAGAGAAGAGCGAAGAAAGATTACTCTTATCTTCCAAAGCCAGTGTCCACTAGATCTTCTATTGGGGGGGAAATATGGGCTATACAATCCTCAAAGGAGTTTCTGGCCTTCGAGAAGCTGAATCTAAGAAGGAAATATGCCAAGGTTCTTAAACACTATGAAATCTCGGAGTGGGAAACAGATAAATTAGAGGACTTAGTATCTAAAGGGGGTGGTGATGAGTATAATTTCTATGATATGTAGTTGTTCTGGTCCTCTTGTACCTGTTGTGTTTTTCTTTTATTAATAAAGGGTCAGAGGCTTGCCTCTAGCTGAGTGTTTCTGGTATATATATATTGGATATTAATTTTTTGTATTTAGATAATAAGGTTTGTTGATATTTATAAGGATCCATCGTTAATTGTAACATAATCTTGATTTCTAGTCAAGAATTCACTTTATTTCACTTTGATGATCTTTTTAGTTTTATATATTTAGAGAATTAGGTCATATCTCATACTTAACTAATTCATATAATAGAAAGTAGACATTTCTGATCAGTTTTAATTTTTGCCATATTATAAAACATATAAAATAACACATGATTTTGTTTTCAAAATAATATTTATGACTTTCTACTTGACTTACTCCTTTCCCTTAACAATCTATAAACCCTATGAAAAACATTTTGAAACATGTTATGAGCACAAAAATCTCATTAAGGGATAAAAAAGACTAATTTAGTTAGTCTAGTGAAAAAAATAAAAACCCATGAAATATTTTACATATATATCTATTCTATTTTTTAGAAATATATATATCATTTTCACAAGAAAAATACACACTTTTTTCTCAAATAAAATAATTAAAACAAATATCAAGAAAATCAAAACTTGTTTTTTCAACATAGAGCATCACAATCATAAATCATTTTAAAACTATGTTATAAGTAACTACAGAAAAGTTAAATTAATAGGATAAACCATTTGGTAACTTAATACATATTTCATGTTAAGACAAAGAACATTACACAATGCATTGGGGGTACTATCTGGGTGCATCCATTGTGTAAGCTATATCTAGCTCACCCGGTGTTATCTAGCTGCACCCATCATATAAGATATAAAGGGCTCACTTGATGCTATCTTGGAACACCCATTTCTCATGTATAATTACTAAGTACCATATCATATATAAAAAAATTTATTCATTCACTTTTTTTCACAAAATATTTTAAAAATTATTTTAAACTGTTATGTAAATCTCTTTTAGATATAAAAATACCATTTTCTTTCAAAAACCCATTTTCAATACAAAAATATAATTTTATTTTGAGAAGAAATAATCAATAAAAAAATACATAAAAATGGAAAATAGGGTTGTTATTTGAATAAAACATAAATCTTGTAATGGAAACAAAACTTCAAATAATTGTTACGTCATTGGGAAAAGTCATTATCGCCGTATAAGCTAAAATAAAATTTTAATTTTTTCATTTGTAAAGAAATTCAAACATTCCGTAAAATATTCCTTTTTTATTTTTTAAATAAACACATAAATGTAATTTAATAAAACTCTGATTTCCATATAATTTCATTCATAAAATCATTTTAAATAATTGGTCATGGATGAAAATGAGATTCTGCACGAAAATATTAAAGGATTTCTTTTAAAGAAAAGTATCTTACCACTTTGGTAACATTTGAATTTTAATCCCCATGAAATTATTACATTAAGAAGAGATTTTAATATAATAAAAATAAATAAATTCATGATATAACAAGTCAAAGGGTCTTTATATACACCTCATAAAAAATATAGGAGCATAACATCAAAACATGCCTCGATGAATGGAAATTGAGATAAATTCCATTATCGTAAGTTTTACTCATCCCGTATATTTTTATATTCTTGGATAAAAATTTATATTAATTATTTCATTTATTAATAAATTTTTCCATGGTTATTATTAAATTTATTTTAACTTTTATCATGTTATATAAAAATAGTTAATCATTTAGGTTTACTTTATATGTTTTTACGATATTCGTCTTATATATAAAAAATGACCATCGTAGGTTGACTATGGTCAATGAGGTCATTTTTTAAACATCTATAGAATCATAATAATGAAATTATTATAATATTTATAGATAAATTATAATTTTTTAAAACAATCCTTAAATATGAAAATGAAAATGAACTACATCATATTCATGGAGACGGTAGTCCGTACGAATGCATGAGTAACATTTCAATTATTCAATGATCATTATGGAATAAAAGAATGTATTATTTTATTTTTATATAATTATCCTAATATTATAAATAACATATTATTTATTTAAATATACTTATATATACCATCCATGTGATTTAGTGAAAAAGAGCCAAATCGCTTCATGAAGATGGTAGTCCACATGTATGTATGAATGACATTATCATTTTTCAGTGTATGAAAGAAAATGATAAATTAATTTTCAAGAATGATAAAAATTTCTTGAATATAATAATTAATTTATTTATATCACATTTTGAATAAAAATTATCCTTATTACCTTCTATGTAAAGCAATAGTGAAAACCGAATCAAATCACTTTGTGAGGCGGTAGTCTATCGTACACATGAGAAACATTATCGCATCCACCATGGAATGAAAAATAAAAATGTTGATGTGATATCATAATAAAAAAGTATAAAAATGTTACAAAAACCATATATATATACTTTAAATCCATCAATATAATTGTCCATTAGAGGCATTGATGGAAATTTATTGACATCAGTTTGCGAGACGGTAGTCTTCCATATACAGGAGTGATGATTTCATATACCATTTGATAGAAGAGAAGACAGATTATGTTATTATAATAACATAATAACATATAAGTATATTATTTATAATATTCTTAATATATAATCATAATTTAATAATATTTTATGGGTGTCAAAGAATAAATAAAATAAAGATGCTTGGTTAGCCATGATACATCTTCTTCATACCACCTCCTTATTTAAGAATAAAAAATGATTCATAGGATAGATTTATGATCAAAATATGGGATATAAATCATGGTTACGTAATTTAGGAAGGTATTTAGTCTAGTAATGGGCGAGACAATGGTAATTCATGTTTTTAACAGGATAGGATAGGGGGTCACCTTTTATAAGGGAGGCGAGTGGTGCATTTGTAATTTTTTAAAATAAAATGGTGTAACCATGTTTTTCACATGACAAAAGGCACAAAAATAGACCCTTATAGATAATTAGACATGAAAAGGTCTAAATATTTTCACGAAATATATTCTAGATGGGTTTTTAGGTCGTCTAAACCCTTATCTATTTAGATTAACTTACAATAAATCTTTTTTCACTCTAACCAAGGTAATTCATTTTTTCACTATTCATTATGGAAAAATATTAATTTGAATTTTTAAGATTATATAAATTATTTTTATTTAAAATATGAAATCTATTTTACAAAATTAATTTTATAGAAGTGGTAAAATTCAATTCAAAATTAATCTCGCATACGGGATGAAAAAGAGGGTTTTAAGGATGTGTATTTTCAAGAAAACATGATTTTATATTTTCAATATGATTAATAATAATAATAATAATAATAATTGTATTAATATAAATTTATATTTATTTAGGTATATTATATACATTTCTTTTAAAACACCCCCATTAGGGATTATTGTAATTCATTAAAATGGTGAAACATTATGCACATTAAATTTGTTTTTAGGGAAAATCGCATTTTTATAGGGATTAAATATAACTAAATAATAGTTATGTTACTTCAAATAATATTAAAAAATACTTGGAATTTTTATTTATTGAAAATTAATCACATTTTTACCAAAAAATTGGCATTTTTCACTATTTAAGGAAAAATCAATAATTTATGAAAAATCTAAAAAATTAACCCTAAGATAATTTTGATATTATGATTTCAAAAATGAAATTTATTTTTTCTAATTCACATTTTAAAATTTATAAATAAAATAATTAAATAAAAAATTATAAGAAAATATTTTTGTTAAAACTGTTTCCATTTTTATTTAGTAATTACATAATATGTTTTTATGAACATAAGTATCTAATTAATATCAATAATCATATAAATAATTTAATATATCATTAATTCAGTTGATAAAGTCTTCTACCATTGGAAAATTATGTTCTCAAAATTTTATTCACATATTAAAAAAGTGGGGATATCTTTCCTCATATCATTTTATGGTTCCCTTGTTGCCTCTTCAACCATACGAGTTTTCCATAAAACCTTAACCTATTGAATAAACCTATTTTAAAACACTTTCTCTCTATGGTCATGAATTTGAATAGGATGTTCCTCATGATAAATATTCTCCTCCTACTGAACTACTTTAGGGATCAAAACATGAGATGAACTAGTGACATATTTCCTTAACTTTGAAACATGAAATATATTGTGTTGCTCGGATAAAATAGAGAGAAAAATCCACTCTATTTAAATCCAATCAAACATTTTCTAGGATTTCATATGGCCCAATGAATCCTGGATTTCACTTTCCACTTTTATCAAAATGCACAAAACTTTTCCTTGGATTCAATTTATGAAAAACACAATCACTTAAATAGAACGAATGATCATTACTATGGCTATCTTCATAACTTTTTTTCCACTCTAATCTATCCTCATATATTTATGAATTAATCTAAACCATTTCCTATACCAAATATAGTCCAATCAAAATCCATTCTCCAACTTCATAAAAAAATCCAGTGTCTCACGGCTGTTTCCATATAATGCCTAAAACAGTTCCATCTTTATACTATGTTGAAAACTATTATTAAAAAAATACTTGACCAAAGAAATAAATTGATCACAACATCCAAATATAATCATATTTGGAAGAAACTACCATATATCTATCCAAAAAATTACTAGATATAAGAAACCTCGAGAGAGGGAGAAGTAGATCTAAGGAAAACCACCATAAATGATGACTTACTGGAAGAATCTAGCTTCAATGCACCATTATAATCCTTTATATGACTTCCAAATCAATGGGAGAATCCTCCTTACCCTTTGAGAGGAATAATTCTTGATTTTGGGTTCGTTTGGGAAAAGTTGAGGTGTTAAAACATAATCCCGACGTAGATCCACCTTTTGTGGATCTTGTTTTTAAAACACGCATGGTTAGTTACTTAGTTAGGAAAACTCTGTGCTAACCAAGTTCCAGCCACCGCCTCAAGGATTAACCTTTCACGATTGGCTTGCATGGTTTCTAAACCATGTGAAAACCATGCCAAATCCCATTATCCATCTTTTAATGGTTCCTACATGGTTTCCACATGGTTTGAAAAAACCATGCTCCTTAACCGTGCACCTTCCTAGAGCCCTACATCACATTGTGAATGGTTTCCACTAACTGTGCATCAACCGTGAACCTTTAGAAAAGCACCCAAAACATTAAAAACTTCTTCCAAACTCTCCCAAACACCCCCTAAACTTCTAAATACATAAAAAACAAAAAGTAAGGTTTACTTACTTAAAATTATGGGTGTTACATTCTCCCTAATATTGGCCATTCCATCCTCGAAAATTTGAAAACCATATAAGTTATGAAATTATCATAGCCATTTAACTTTCATTTACTTATCCTATTTTTAAGCCTCTTCTAGAATCTGACCATGTTTCTACAAAACCCACATTATATCGATGTTTTTTAAATTCAAGACTTTCTCTTTCTTATCCACAAAGCACAATAGCATGTGCACCAACAAATCATTCAACACTAGGTCAATGTGATCCCATATGATGAAATGGTTAGGATCATGCATATAATTTTTCAATTGAGATACATGAAACACATTTTGCACAACACTGAACTGTGGTGGAAATGCCAACCGATATACCCCCTCAGTAACCTATTACAATATCTCAAAAGGGCCTATGTATCAAGGAGATAACTTTCCCGGATTCCCAAAACAATTATGCCCAAGCCTTGGAGAGATCCTCAAGAACACATGATCACCAATTGTGAATGAAAATGGTCAAAAAAATTATCCTCATTTGATTTATAATGACTCGAAGACATCTCAATCCATTTCCTAATTGACTGAATCTTATCTGTTGATTCATGGATAAGGATTGGCCCAACTAGTGAAGTCTCACCTATTTGCACCCAATAAAGTTAAGAATGGAAAGGATTACCATAGAATGCTTCAAAAATATCTATATGCATCGATGATTGACAATTATTTTTATATAAAAACATCACTAATGATACTTTTTGTTCCCATGATCCAAACAAATTCATTACACAAGACCAAAACATGTAGTCCATTATTTGTAGCGTCCTTTAGAATTTCCCATATATACGAGGATGATAATCCTTACTAATTTTCAACCAAGTACCAAGGAATTTCTATAATGATTTATATAAATGAGACATAAACCTCAGATTTCTTTATTAAACTATTGGAACTATATTCCATTCCCCTTTACCACTTGTTAGATATAGATTTTTGACATGTCCCCCACCGAATGAGATTCATGAATTAGGATTAAATGATCTAACTTTCTGAGCTGATACACTATTACCCATATGAAATAGTGTTTCAGAACCGTTCTTGGGAGACCTATTAAAAAATCTGTAGCCACCTTCTCCCATTTCCAAACTGGAATAGTTATTGAATGCAACATACTTGTATGTCACTAATTATCTACCTTAACTTTTTGACTAGTTAAGAATCTCAAAACAAACTCATCCACCTTTCTTTTTATTCTAACCCACCATATTTGTGATTCCAAAACCTCATTATAATGACCCATGCTTTTCATACATTAACATTACATAACATTTTAGGAATAATTAATAAATTATAAAAAGAGATGCCCAAACACTATATTAGTCTAGTTCCTTTGGAAACATGGAAACATAGATGCTGGTACATAAGTGAGCTACATTATCTCCCACTAGGTTCTTATTTAAAATAACCCTTATTATACACAACGAATATAATACATATCTTCGTAAACTAGTGAAAGAAACATAAAAGGGGTGATATCAGATGCTCAGTAAGGGTAAATAAGTAATATATGTAATCATAATAATGATAATAAGGGTATGAGAACATGATCACGAAAATAGAAGATCATACCCAACATATCAAAGACCATATACATGAATCATGGAATAAAGATTGATAAGTCATAAGACATAAATCATAAGTAAATAAAGAAAATAATCCATAAAATAATAACATATAAAGAAAACATGGAATTATGGAAAACACATAAGCATATATAATTATTTTCATAGTAGTCAAGGCATTTATACCGAGGCCATTTTAGTGGACAAAGTCCTTTACTGAATTGGGTTCACTCCTCATTCCATCCTTACATTACTAAACCAAGTTCAATCATTATTACAGTCCTATAATACTAAACTGAGTTCATTTCTTGTTCCATCCATGTATATCTCATGAGATATAAATCTTTACCCAATGCATTGTAGGGAGATATCGGTCCCACCCATACCCCAATGAAATCAAACAAATATATTCCACCAGATCACAAATAATGATATCATACCCTAGGAAATGAAATGGGTATCATAAACATGTAATAATATCCTAAAATGTGGGAAAAGTACGGTTTAATAGTCATATCATATAATCATTAATTGTGAAAGAGAATTTGGATTCAAAATCTTATAATGTGTGATGTAGAAATGAGTATCATGAACATCATGCCATCAAAACATAATTCATTAAAATAACGATTATGAATGAAAACATTAAATAATTTCCACATAAAGGCCTTATTAACAAAAAAAATGTTATATGATATGGTAAATAATTTTGAAATATGTTTCAAAACCATTTCGTGAGTAAAATATCCTTTCTGCATTGAACAATGATTTTTAAAACATAAATTTTTTTTAAAAACATTTTTAATTAAAAAACGATTTTTAGACATATAAAAGAATATTTTAATACAATAATTTTTTTAAAAAATATAAATTTTCATTGAAAATTATCTTCATGGATCATTTTAAAACATTTTGGAAATAATTTTTAAAAAAATTGTTTTTTGAAATAAAACAGATTTCAGACAGAAGAGACAAATACGCTCAGATTTTATTTAAAATAATTTTATTAATTGTATTAAGTACCAAATAATGGATAAATTGTACTAATACATGGATAGGAAAATATATTAGAAGGAAAATCATGATATTTCTTAAGACATGGATAATAATATTTCATCAAAGGAAGCATAAACATAAGCAATCTTGAAAAGCGATGAGATTCTTTCAATAAACTCTTATCACTTAGTAACTTAGGATCATAATATTATTGTAAGATAAGGGAATTACATGTAGCTTAAAATATCATTAAAATAAGTATATTTAATATATAACATGTAAAATAGAATTATTTTCACCTCAACAAATAATATTAGTGCATAATAAAACATGAGTCTCAAAGAAGGAAAATTGAGACAAAACATTATTACCGATTTAGTAGATTTTGAATCATTAACAGCATAAAATTAATTTCATAAAATGGGTTTTTAAATAAATATAAATTTATGTATAATAATCATTGAATACATCCATGTGAAGTATACACACCATACAAATGTAATGGGTGGTGAATAAAGAATGTATCACACAAATATAAATAATGAGATGAAATCCCCTTTCAATGTGTATTGAATCACACCTTACTCATAAAAAACTACTGCATAATAAATATATTTTTATTATTAATCTAAAAGATAACCATATTCATATATCTAATACCTTATATGTTTTTATTATGGCTTTACATTTCTCTCTTTTTAACAATTCTATGTTAAGGTTTCCCTTCGGGTAATATCTGCCTTGTTCTTTGTATGTGTTTTAATTTGTTATATATTTGGTATTTATAATTATATCATGATTTAAATAATTTAAACCATGATATAAATATCATTTATATTCAGTATATCTTTATTATAATAATCAATATAATATATATGTATGAAATGGAATACACTCTTTAAAGAGATGGTAAGTCGTACGTACACACGAACACTATTTCTATTTTTATTATCGTATTAAAAGAAAGAAAGAAAATTAAATATATGTATATATATTATAATTCCAATAGAATTATTATTTCATATATATCATATAATTTGACTAAAATTATCCATAATTCATTCCATGTAGTGTGTGAACAAATCACATCACTTTGAGGGGTGGTAGTCCACACTTTCTAAATCAAAATTATCATATTCACACCAAATGGAAAGTATAAAGATATGTGTTAAAAAATGATTAAATATTATTTAATAGATAATAAATATAATATATAACATAAGTAAATAGATTTTATATCATAATTTAAACTATTAGAGGTGGTAAAGGAAAAATGAACAATCATCATTTTGTGATGTAGTAATTCGCCGTACACGTAAATAATTTGTTCGTTACCCATTTGATGGATGTGTGTATAATTTTAGGTCTAAAAATTAATAAGAAAACTTATTATTATATTTAGGATACGATTTTTATTATATGAACAAGGAATAAGGATATTTGAGGGAGTGTAGAATTAAATGAAATACATGCAATCATTGGAAAGTGTTACATTTTAAATCGAGTAACTCATTTTGGTTTGCATCAAAGGGATTTCTTAAATTTTTTTATACAAAATGGGTGGATTATAGGAAAAATATAGGAACTTTTAGGAGTGTATTGGGTAGATATTTTTTTGAACCTATGTGGTTATAGAGGTATTAGGCAGTGGGAGGAGAGGAGGCCATTTTATAGTAAAGGAGGAGTGACACTCTTTTAAATATTTGAAGTGAGAATTTCACCCTTGTTTTTCATGATTATAGTGGATTCAATTATAGAAAACTGTAGATCCAATGGAGTATAGAGTCAAAATACATACATGAAATGGATTTTAGAAAAGTTTCTAGGTTTTTTTTGGTCTTAAATTTAAGGTTTTGTCCTTTGTGAAGTTAATTATTCTTTTATTCATCATAACTAATTTTAATCAGTTTCAGTAAAAATTATTTGTCAAAAAATATTTTGACCTTATTAAAAATTATAAATTATTCTTGTTATAAATATAGAACCAATTTTTCCAAATATAATTAACAAAACTGACATAAATTAATTTAATTTTAATCCCGCAGTCGGGTCGACAATGCAGGTTTTTAAAGTAAAAATGTTTCAAATTTTGCGATGTTTTTATATGAAATTTCATGGTAAATTGATTACAATGAAAAAAATTGGGTTTATTTATAATTATATGATATAATTAAACTTTTAAACTAAACTAAAATTTAATTTTACCTTAAAAAAAAATTATATGAAAAAACTTTTTTGAATTAAAATTTTGTATTTTTCAGTATTCATTCAAAAATGATGTTTCTGAAAAAAATCTCAAAAAATCATCCTAATATAATTTATTTGTTAAATGTTTAAAAATAATGTTTATTTTACCAAATTATTTTCTAAATGTGTTTAAAATTAATTTTATTATTTTTCATAAAAGGATATTATAAGTAGTTTATTTGAGAGAATTGTATTTTTAAACATATAACAACCTTACCAAAAATTATACCATTCATTAAATATATGTTTCTTTATGTAAAAACTTTATAAAAAATATTTTAAAAGTATTTATTACTATTCATATTACAAATATTAATGGCTAGGTTATTATTATCTCATTTAAAAAATTATAATAATAAAATGATGTTTCGTAGAAACTTAGTGTTGAGTGTAATGTATACCAATCTAGTATTGTGTGTAATGTATTCCAAGTAAATTTTATGTGTAACAGACACCAAGTCGGTTCCATGTGAAATTAGTTTTTGTCTTAGTATATTTCAATACAGAAATGAAAAGTAATTTATTAATGAAAAAAGTCCATAAAAACTCAGGGTGTTACTTTCTACCCCCCTAAAAATGAATTTCACCCTCTAAATTCATCAATCAGTTAAAAACAGATAAGTATACAAATGCTTTATCATATACTCAAGTTCCCATATATCTTCCCATAACTGGTGATTTCTCTGAAAAACTTTTACTAGGTGAGTGGTCTAGTTTTTTAGAACTTTCTCTTTATGATCCATAATTTCAACTAGTTATTCCTCATAAAAAATATCCTTATCCAGCGGTATGACCTCTGAGTTCAGTTCATGTGAAGGGTCAAGTATGTACTTTCTTAGGGTATATATATGGAAAACATCATAGACTTGAGATATATTTGGAGTACTTTTCAAGTGATTGTCTATCGTCCAGATATGATCAAGAATTTCAAAAGGACCAATATACCTAGGGATTAGTTTCCCTTTATTCCAAAATCTCACAACTTTATTCAAAGGTGAGATTTGTAGAAATACCATTTCACCAACTTCATAGTCTATATCATTCCATCAATTATCATTACAAATTTTCTACTGACATTGAGCTGCATTATCATGATACAGAATGGTTCTGACCTTCTCAACCGTTTCTTCAGTGATATCAGGTCCAAATAGCTCTCTTTCTCCAACATCATTCGAGTTCATTGGAGCTCTACATTTCTTCCCATTAAGGTATTTATAAGGTTCCATCCTTATTCTTAAATTATAGCTACAATTTTAATAAAAATAAACTATAGGAAGGTGTTCATTAAACCACATTTGAAATCTAGAGAACAAGATCTCAACATATCCTCTTGGGTTTGAATTTTTCTTTCAAATTGACCATTTTTATTAGGATGATAAGATGTAATGAAACTCATTTTTGTATCATTTGATTTATTAATACATCATGAGAAATTTTATGTGAAACTCAAATCCTGCTATGATAGAATAGAATTTTGTATTCCATGCAACCTTACAACTTCCTTAATGTATATCCTAGTAAGATGATCTAGAGATAAGTCTTCTTTGATTGTGATGAAGTGTGTTGAATTAGTAAGGCGATTGACTACCACCCATATAACATTAAACCATTTAGAGATTTTGTGTTGTCTAATGAAAAAAATCCATAGTGATGTTCTCTCATTTCAATTATGGTATTCTTAATGGATACAACAACCCATTTTAATTTTTTTCTTTTTGCCTTATCTTTTTGGTATGCCAAGAACCAAGATAGTGTCTCTACGATATCTCTCCTCATGCTATCTGACCAGAATTATTCTTCCAAGTCCCCATACACCTTTATACTTCTAAGATGAATAGTTAATGAAGAACTATGTGATTCCTCTAATAGATCCTTATTCAAATATATAATGTAAGTAATACATACATGGTTTCTAAACCTCATCATTGCATCCTAATCAAGATTAAACTCTAGAACATTTATAACTTTATTTTTCAACTCTACATCTTCCTTTTGCGCCTCCTTAATCATCAATTAGATAGAGGGTAGAACATTCATTTGAAAAATATAATATTTTCCAACTTCATTCAGTATATCCAGATCCATAATTTGAAAATATAGAAATATTGGATCTTTTGTGATCCTCATCATGGATAAGCTAGTATGATCTTTACGACTCAAATCATCATCTACGTTATTCACTTTCCCAAGGTGGTAATGTATTGATAATTCATAATCTATTATAAACACTAACTATCTTATCTGGAACATGTTCAACTCCTTCTATGTGAATATATATTTAAAAATTTTATGATCGGTATATATATCTTAATTTTCTCCAAAAAGATAATGTCTCCATATCTTTAATGAAAAAATTATTACTGCGAACTCCAAATCATGAGTTGGGTAATTTTACTCATAAATCTTGAACTACAATGAAGCATAAGTGATAACCATGTTATTGTTCCTAATAACACATCGCAATCCCTTCTTGGATGAATCTCTGTAGATTACAAACCCTTCTCCACTATAGGGAAATATAAGCATAGATGCACTGACTATCCTTATCTTCATTTCCTTGAAAGATTCCACACATTCATCTCTCTAGAGGAACCTGTCACCCTTTCGAGTTAACATGGTCATAGGATTATGTAGTCGTGATAAATCCTCAAAAAACTGGTGATAATATCCAGCTAAACCAAGAAAGGTATAAATCTCAATCACTATAGTTGGTCTACACCAACATTCAATAGACTCTATCATTGACGGATCTACTACTATACCCTCAATTGAGATTATGTGACCAAAAAATGAAACCTTTTTCAATCAAAATTCACACTTTGTAAATTTTTCATATAGGTTCTCGTTACTTAGAATCTTTAGTACAATTATCAATTGAAATTCATTCTATTCCTTTTTTTGAATAGATAATAATATCATCCATAAATACTACCAAAAATTGGTCAAGGTAATCTCAAAAGACTCTATTCATCAAATAGATGAAGATAGTAGGGGAATTAGTATGACCAAATAGCATAAATATATACTCATAGTGTCCATAACTTGTACATAATGTCATAATAGGTATTTTTTCTTATTGACCCCAAATTGATGATATCTATAATGAAGGTCAAACTTGAAAAAGTATTTAGCTTCACACAGTTGATCAAACAAGTCATCAATGTAGCTTCCAGGCGTAGCGGGAGCACGTTGGTGGGATTTTCCCACTTTGATTTTAGCATTAAACAACATTCAAACCGAGATCAATCATGATATAAAACGCCAGATCTTTGGAATAGAACGAATAATGGAAAAAAAGATGGAGTCCCAGAACCATTGAGATAGGATCATCATATGTTAGTTATAATTAATTTAATTAATTCACTAGAATTACCTTGGTGGAATTCTTTCTTTGATGATGTCTTCGGTCACAATATTGTGATCCATCGTTGTGTCATAGAATCCAAGTGTAGGATTTTTCTAGCAGTGATCCACACATGTGCCACTTATCTTTGGACGTCGCCGAAGCGATCTCTAGGTTCTAGCGTGGAAGAACCTTCTCTTGGGATGTCCACCATCGACCGCCTTGATCGATGGAGGAGGATCTCTCTCAGTCTTAAGAGCATTAACATGGATGAAGTAGTTATTTTGGTCTTGAAATAATTCTCTAGAATTGTTGTGCACAAAAATTGGGGAAAAGTGTTGGGGTTGTGAGCATATTTATAATCGGGTTTGAGGTTAATAGAGTTATGACAATAAATAAATGTGTTACACATTTTATTTATTTCATTAACTCTTATTGACAACCCCCATGTAGAATTTTTAATTACTTGACATGCAGACTTGCTGATTATAATAAATATCATTTAATAAAACAATATTATATCCTCAAAATCCCAACTGGAAAAACTACACGACGTGTGATCATTAATACACAACGTGTACTCATTTTCCATAAAACTACACGGCGTGTATATTTAATATACATGGCGTGTACTTTTATTTTACATTTTCCTTTATTTCCTCCACCACATTTATTATACCTTGAGTAATGGCTATTTATTTCTTAAATAAATGTAACTACATTACTTGCTGATAAATATATATTATTTCCCCCACAATTTATTCTCTCGAATAACTAGTGTCGAAATAAATGTGATCATGAATCCTTAAATAATTATTAAACAACAGTCGGGAATCATATTTATTTAACTTGTTAAATTAATATTTAACTGAGATACATGGACACACTTAGTGTGTGACCCTCTATGCCTCTTTCTTTTTGGCATTACGCGGGCTTGCCTAAAGTCCAAGATTACTGTCTAGCAACGGGTCAAGAAACTCAGGAGAAAGAAGTTGACGCCGCATTGACGTGTCGCCTCATACGAACACGTACTGTGTAATATAATCCCATTGTCTTGATATCTCTAATCAAGCAGGTTGCATGCTAGTGCCATCAACCCATGTGCTCGATTATTCATTCTTTGAATTCCCGGAATTGAACTCGCCCATACCTTACCATGGACATGGATTTATGTAGGCTATATCAATTACATCAAAGAGACCGAGATATCTACTTCCATTATAGAATAGAAGGGACAAGCCCTTTCTCGCATTATCTATTAATGTAGTATTACTCGTGATGCACCCAACATATCCTACCTCACTGTAAACAGTGTGTCATCACAGTTTTTTTCAATACATCTATGTACGCGTGTTATAATACCAATTAATAATAATATTAAAGTCTAAGGACCAATACACACATCCGCAGATAGGAACATCCAATGACACTATGAAACTTGGATTTCCTACTGGCAGGTCTCGTTTTCATAATACCCTCTTGGATATTACCAAGGGTGCACTCCATGAGAAGGTTCCTCAAAGTTTTATGGGTCCTCACCCTTAATGGATTTTATTATTTATGTCCCTCAAATAACATCATCCGACCATAGAATATATATTCAAGAACAGTGTTATGGAATTTTCGGGTTCTCATCATAGCAGGGATCCGCTATGACCCTTTAATGTAACAGCTGTCCTTAGGACATTATCACATGCATTGTCATATAGAAGAACAATCAAGATCTGATAAGGTATTTATTAATGAATAAAGTACAAAGTAGTTGGTTCTAGGCCACCAACTCCAACATACTCCCACTTGGACTAGAGCCAACTACTAAGAACCTTTAAACTGATAGCTCTCACATGATATCCTTGCTTCTGCTGAGATAAGAATTTTAGTCATGGGGTCCGCCACGTTCTCTTCCGTAGACACTCTGCTCACTGCAAATTTAACACTATGATAGAAATCCCTCAAGGGGTGATACTTCCAGAGTATGTGCTTTTTCCATTGATGTGACCTTGGTTCTTTTACAAGAGCCACCACTGCAGTATTATCACAACACAATGTAATGGGATCTTTACTGCTAGGTAAAACATCAATCTCCTGGACAAAGTTCCAAATCCAGACGGCTTCCTTGGCTATATCAGAAGCCCCTATATATTTAGACTCCACTATAGAATCGGCGACAACTGGCTGCTTTGAACCCTTCCAGCTCACAACTCCTCCATTGAGATAGAAAACATATCCAAATTGCGACTTCAGATCATTCTGATCTTTCTGAAAACCAGCATCATCATACCTTATGATGACAAGATCTTCATCTCCTCCATACATGAGGAACATATCCCCAGTTCTTCTCAGATACTTAAGGATAGTCTTAACAACAGTCTAATGTTGTTCTCCTAGAACTTCTTGATATATGCCTACCATGCTGAATGCATAGACAACATCAAGCTTGGTATATAACATGGCATACATGATGGATCCTATAGCCGAATCATATGAGATCTTACTCATTCTATCTTTCTCTTGTTGTGTCTGAGGACACATTTTATTAGAAAGATGTAGGCCATGTGACACTGGAACCATTCCTCTCTTAGATTGTTGCATACTAAATCTCTTTATTATCTGGTAAATGTATGTACTCTGACATAGTCCAAGTAGCCTCTTGGATCTATCACGAATGATCTTGATCCCTATAATGTAGGCTGCTTCACCCTAGTCCTTCATGGAGAAACACTTGTTCAACCAGTCCTTAACTGACTCTAAGATTGGTACATCGTTTCCAATAAGCAATATGTCGTTAAAATATACTACTATGATAATGATCGAATTCCTATTAAACTACTTACAAATACATGGATCAAATTCGTTTTTAATGAACCCAAACTCCTTTATGGCTTTATAAAATCAAATGCTCCATAACCTAGATGCTTGTTTTAATCCATAAATGGATTTCTGCAACTACCAAACCCATTTTGCTTCACCTGGTGTCAAAAACCCTTTTGGTTGTGTCATAACGATATCTGCCTGAAGGTTCCCGTTAAGGAATGATGTTTTGACATCCATTTTCCAAATCTCATAGTCATGGTAAGATGCTATGGAAAGTATGATTCTTATGGATTTAAACATGGAAACTGGAAAGAATGTTTCATCATAGTCAATTCCTTGATGTTTTCTGAATCCTTTAGCCACTAGCCTTGCTTTATAGGTGCGAACTTGAACTTTCATGTCCAGTTTTCTCTTGAATAACGATTTGCATCCAACATGCTTTACATCAACGAGATCATCGACCAGAACCCAGACTTGGTTCTGATACATAAAATCCATCTTAGATTTCATATCTTCTAGCCATCTTGCAGCTTCTGAGCTTTCTAATACTTCCTTATACAATATAGGTTCGTCATTGTCCAACAATAATGATTCACCATCCTTGGTGACTAGGAAACAAAATCTCTCTGGTTCCCTTACCTCTCTTGAGCTCCTACACAGTACTTGTGTTTCTGGAACCTCTTCCACGGGGACCTGTGGAACTTGATCCTGTACCAACTCTTGTGTATCTTGAGTATCAACTTTGTCAAAGTCAATATTTCTCCCACTATCCTTCTTAAGGATGTGCTCCCTCTCAAGAAAGACGGTTTGTCTGGCGACAATCACTTTCTTTTCTGAATAGTTATATAGGTAATATCCTTTCATTTCCTTGGGATATCCTATAAAGATACACCTCATTTCTCAGGGTGCATGTTTGTTTCCTGATAAGGCCTTAACAAACTCCTTGCATCCCCATACACATGTATGCGACAAAGTGGGTTTCCTTCCATTTCATAACTCAGATGAAATTCCATTTTCTGCCTAAGTTGGTACTCGGTTTAATGTGTATGCTACAGTTTGTAATGCATATCCCCAAAAGGATAATGGAAGATCTGCATGACTCATCGTCGACCTCACCAAGTTCAACAAGGTTCAGTTCCTCCATTCACTAACACCATTCTACTGTAGTGTATAAGGAGGAGTGAGCTGAGATAGAATCCCAGACTTCCATAGAAGATCGATGAACTCTTGGTTCAAATATTCTCCACCTCGATCTAATCGAAGTTTCTTTATCTATATACCAAGATGATTCTCCACTTCATTCTTGAATTCCTTAAATTTCTCTAAGGTCTCTGACTTATACCTCATTAAGTAGACATAGCCATATCTACTCAAATCATCAGTAAAATTAATGATGTAAGAATATACACCTCTAGATTCTACTGGAAATGGTCCACATACATCTGTGTGTACCAATCCTAGAAGCTCTATGGCCCTTTCACCCTGTCCACCAAAATTCGGCTGTGTCATTTTTCCTTGTAAACAAGCGTGACATCTATCAAGTGGTTTTATCTTAGTAGAGTCTAAATATCCATCTTGGTAGAGCTTTGTCAAGCACTTCTCATTTACATGACCGAGATGGTGATGCCACAACTGGGTGATGTATGAGTCATGTGCGTTTGTTTCGTTATCGATTGAGAAAACTTGGTTTTTGTAATTTAATATATAAAAATCATTATTTAAATTTTCCATACAGTAACATACGTTGTTCTTTAAAACAGAAAACCCTTATTTCAAAAACTAGAAAAAAATCCATCCATATCCAAACAAGATACAAAAATTATGTTCTTGGTAACACAAGGCACATAATAACGGTTTTGTAAAACCAAAATCATGCTAGTTGGCAATGAGAGTGTAGCACCCTCGGTTTGAGGTATGTGGCCTATTTTATGCATATTTATGTGTTTAAAGTGCATGGGATGAGTTGGGAAGAGGTTGGGAGAGTTTGGAAAGGTTATAGATGAGTTTTGAGGGCATTAAAGGGGTGAACGGTTTGAGCACAGTTATTGGAAATAGTGTGGGTTCCCTAGGAAACCGTGCGGAACCTTGTTCCCAAGATAGTAGGACTCGCACGGTCTGCACACGGTTTGACAGACCATGCGAGGAATCCATGCGGACCCTGGCTCTCGAGGCAGTGTCATGCGCATAGTTAGCGCACGGTTTGCCAAACCGTGCGGGCTAACCTTGCGGCCACTTAAAGTTAGGGTTATAAGTTTCAGGCTCACTCAGTATTACCTCATTTCACTCCAATCTTCCTCCCACTCGAGCCTCACTCAGGATTTTGGGTTATCAGGGGTTAAGGGTGCTCTCTCACTTGTTTTGGAAGCATTTCAAAGAGGATTCAAGGTGGTTTGAAGGTGATTTCTTCTGGGTAAGTCTCTCCTCTTTCTTCTCATGGGGTTTCCTCTAGATCTACATCCCTCTATTTCATGGTTTTCTATATATACACTTGTTGGGTGTAGATCTAGGGGTGGTGTTTCCTTGGATGTTAATTTTCAGTCTTGTTATGGTTAGGGACGGTGATATAGAGAGGTTTCGGTGGTGCGTTTTCCGGTTTGGATGTGCGGTTGTTTGTGGGTCGTTTTCTCGGGAACCCTAACCATAGGTGGCTTCTCTCTCGACTCCATTTGGTTAGAACTTGTGGTTACTTGTTACAATTAATTGTTGTGCTGAAAATTAATTGTGAATTGTTATGCGAAAATGGTTGGAAATCCTTTGGGGATGTTTTGGGGATATTTGGAAAAAGGGGGTTTTATGGTGAAATGTTATTCTGGTGGATTTTAAAATGGGATGCTATGGTTGATTTGTGAAAATGATTGATGGAAAGGGTTTTTAATAAAAAGGGTTGTTTTATTGAAATGTTTTTGGCATGGAAGATGGTTTTAAATAAATGGATGATTTATTGAAATGGATTGATATGCAATGGAATTGGTTGATTGCATGTGGTTTTGACCTTTGTGGGTTATATGCTTGGTTTGGATTTTTTTCGAATGTAATGTGGAATTGGTGAGAAGTACCACTATAAAAATGGTATGGAAAGTGGATGGAAGGGCCACCATCAATGGTAAGTGGATGGGAAGTGCCGCTTAATGTGAATGGGGGAACGGGTTGGACAGAAGCTCCACTGTTTGGTTGTTATGGTTGTTTGTTGTGCATTGCTTTGAATGTTGGAAATTGTTGTGCTAATGTGTGTATGGTGAAATGGCTTGTGGAATGTTTGGTTGGCTTTCCCTTGGTTGCTTGGTTTGGGTGTGATGGCTTGGTAAGGGCATTATTGTCTTATGAAAATGGTTTCACTTGTGATTCAATTCATATAAACAATTTTATATAAATGTGCTAACTGTTTTATCCTAGCGGTGTTTGTAGGGAAGTCATTTGGGGAAATCCTACTGAGTTTTAGTACTCACCCCCTACTTTGGAACTGTGGTGTCTTTGCAGATGTCGTGTACCGTGACGTGGGCAAAGGTAAGGCATCACCCCCCTTTAGTGGAGCATTGTGATCCCTTGGTGGAGCTTGGAGCTTGGAGCTTGGTGTGGAGCTATGGTGGTGTCGTGGATTATGGTGTTTGGTTGTTTAGTTTCCGCAGTGTACTCTAATTTTTTGTGGACATGTATCGTTGTATTGGTTTTGAGTTGTATTGTGTAACAACTTGGTTGTTAATGGATGGGTTGGTTGGGTTTGTTGACATGCATCATATAGTTTGTGGATTGTTGGTTTGTTTTTCCTTAAGGGAAAATAATTCCCCATTTTGTTCTCAGAGCCCTAAGTATTTATTTCCGGCTTTTGGCTCCGTGGGAATGTCTCTGAAGGCCAAGTAACCCTCACTGCCTCCTCAAGCCAATGGGATAGGGGCGGGGTGTTACAAGTGGTATCAGTTTGTTTGGTCCTTTGGAGTTGATTCTCAGATTTGGTGTTGACATTAGTTGTGGTATACTCCTTGAGTCAGGATGGTAGAAAGGAGAAGGAATTTCAGAACATGGAATGTATAGCATAAAAGGACGTAGCTAACCCTTTTATGCTGAAATTCAAGTTACCAGGGAGGTGGGTGCATAAGTGTTTTGAAGACACATATAGGCATTGGATATCTCATTGTCGTGGGTGTAGCCGATGAGATGAGCATGGCATGCATGGTAGAAATGAATTCCCTCTAGGATGCATATTTCATTAGGGGTATAATGATTTATGATGTGATAATAATATGTGAAATTTTAATGTGAATAAATTGGTATTTTGAAAATGGTTTGGTTTTCAAAATGGTGAAACGTGGCACATGAGGAAAAATGTGAACTGGTGGAAAGCCTTATTGTGATAGTGTTGTGTAATGTGATTTGAAATGGGATTTCATGATGTCTACGGAAGTGAGACTCATGGTTGTTTGTTTTCTATTTATATAAATGGCACCGGGTAGGCATCGTAGAGACCAATCAGAGGAGGCTGCTGAGAATGTGGTAGCACCTGAGCCTCAGGTGAACCGACAACTAGTGCAAAGCATAGTGCAAGCTTTCCAAGATATGAAAAGTGGAAATAGAGTGGACGAACCAAGGCATGTGGACCATGAAGTTTAGTTTCAAAAGAAAAATCCACCCATCTTCAGGGGTGATTCAGATCCGGAAAGGGTAGAAGCATGGTTGAATAGAATGAACAAGATCTTTGAGTTCTTGGGAACGCTGGTAGAGTTTAAAGTGAAGTTGGCCACATATATGTTGGAAGATCTTTCCCTTCAGTGGTGGGATTTGGTAGTCCAAGCGGGGACAAGCTAGGGTATGATGTGGGAAGGTTTTGAGTAATTTTTTAATAAAAAATTCTACCCACATACATTTAAAATTCAGAGTATGACTGATTTATTCAGTTTGAAGCAAGAGCTGATGTCTATGATGGAGTATGCAGCTAAGTTCATGAACTTAGTGCGGTTTGCACCCAAGGTGGAAGGTATCACGTCATTGAAGGAAATGATATTTTAAGTGGGGTTAAGGCAAGAAATCCATTTAAAGATAGTAGTGTTGTGTATAGATGATTACACAGAGATGGTTAATAGAGCCTCGGTGGCTGAGCGGGATCTGTTGGGAGCTCCGGGCGGGGGAAGCATGGTGGTAACCATGGGGAATACTGGGAACTCTAACACTAGGTTCAAGCGAAGGAGGTCCACTTATTCCTAGGGTGGGAATATAACATATAATCTGACAGTATGATCAATAAATCTTCCTCCGAAGCCCCAGAGCAAGCGGGGATGTTTTCAGTGTGGTTTGATGAGCCACATCAAGCAGGATTGTACAATACAACCTCGAGCATGTAATAATTGTAAGCAGATGGGGCATCTGCAGCGTTATTGTCGGAATGCTCCATAGTCGGGTGCGTGTGACACTCCTCAGGGATCGCAGACGTCGTATGATTCAACTAGATAGGGACAACAGCACACCCCTCATCAGCAGAGTAAAGTGGATCATGGTTTCTCAGAATACCACGACGCCTCAGTAGAGCAATAAAGAGAAGAGTGTGGCAAGAAAAAATGTGTTTGGAGATGAGCTGGTTGTGGTGGATGATCAGTCGGGACCATGCACGGTGTGAGGTATTATTCTATTAAATTCTACCTTGATGCAAGTGTTGTTTGATATGGGTGATTCACACTCTTTTATTACTGCACATGTGGTTGATTTGCTGGGTTTAAGGGTAGAAATGATACCATTCGTTTAAAAACTTCAAACTCATCTGGGTCAAAGAGAGTGTCAAGCCTTCTTTTGTAGAGAATTTTGTATTGTTGTGGGTGAGATTGAGATAGTGTGGAATTTCTCAATGCTTGAGATGGATGGGTATGATGTAATCCTGGGAATGGATTGGATGGTGGCTTTTAAGGCCCACATCGACTGTGCTATGCAGACAGTGGATTTTAAGTCACACAATGGCGTTAGACATCTCTTTAGAGGAGAGAATCATGAAAGGAAGGGTGCAATGGGTTGGTTGGAACCGGTAGTGGGTATGTTATCGTATCAGTTGGCGGTTTTGTCATTGGAATCGGTTGAGGGTGTTGAGCAGAGTGTTCCACCGGTAGTGGTGGATCAGTTCATGGATGTTTTTCTTGAATAATTATCTAGGTTACCTCCCGTAATAGAAGTGGTGTTTACGATTGATCTCCTTCCAGGGACCAATTCTATCTCACTTCCGTCTTACCAGGTGGCACCAGCTAAATTGTGGGAATTGAAAATATAGTTGGAAGAGTTAGAAAACAAATGGTTTATCCAGCCTAGCACATCTCTGTGGGCAGCGCCTATGTTGTTTGTAAAAAAGGCGGATGGAACCTTGAGGATATGTGTTGATTATCGTAGACTTAACCAAGTTATGATAAAGAATAGATATCCACTTCCACAAATTGATGATTTGTTTGACCAGTTGGGGGGAGCCCATTGGTTCTCCAAGAACGACCTGAGGTCAGGATATCATCAATTGCGGGTGAGGAAGGAGGATATTTCTAAAACATCTTTTAGAAGAAGATATGGCCATTATGAATATGTGTTTATTCCCTTTGGTCTAAAAAATATGCCAGCGGTGTTTATGAAATTGATGAATCAGATACTTCAGAGATATCTGGATTCATTTGTGGTGGTGTTTGTAGATGATATTATGGTTTATTCAAAGAGAAGGGTGGAACATGAGCAACACTTGACAACAGTGCTGGGGATCTTTAGGGATCATCGGTTGTATGCCAAATTTTCAAAGTGTGACTTTCGGATATAGGAAGTCCGTTTTCTTGGCCATGTGATTTCTGAAAGAGGTGTTTCGGTGGATCCAGAATAGATATAGGCTATTGTCTCGTGGAAACTGCCAAAGAATGTGTTTGAGATACAGAGTTTTCTTGGTCTAGCTAGGTATTATCGGCGTTTTGTTCGTGATTTTTCACATTTGGATTCGCCAATGACATCTTCGACAAGAAAGAATGTTCCATTACAGTGGAATGAAAAGTGTCAGCAGTGTTTCAAAGAGTTAAAGTGTCGCCTTACATCAGTACCAATATTGGTTTTTCCAGAATCAAGAAAAGGGTATGTAGTGTATTGTGATGTGTTGGGATCATGGTTGGGGTGTGTTTTCATGAAAGGGAATCATGTGGTTGCATATGGCTCACGGTAGTTGAGAGTGAATGAGAATAACTACCCAACTCATGATTTGGAGTTGGCAGTAGTAGTTCATGCTTTGAAAGTGTGGCGTCATTATCTCTTTGGTGAGAAATTCATGGTATATACACATCATAAGAGCTTGAAGAACATTTTCTCACAAAAGGATTTGAACTTGAGGAAAAAGAGATGGAAGGCATATCTCCAGATGTTTGATTTTGAATTGATATATACACCAGGTAAGGGAAATTCCGTTTTGGAAGCATTAAATAGAAAATCATATGATCAGATGGTGAAACAGGCATCAGACCAGTGGTAGTTGATGTCGGTTATAGCTGATATGAAGTTGGAATGTGAGGACCAGGGTGATAGAGTGGTCTTCTTTCTGGTTTTGTTGATTCCTGACTTGGTTGTCTTGGTTAGAGAGGCATAGATATCAATTCTGAGTGTGTGAATGTGGGGTCGAGACTCTTTGGTGGGGAGACAATTGCGGGTTGGAAACTGAATTGAGATTCAGTTTTGTGTTTTCAGAATCGTATGGTTGTACCAGTTGCTTTCTAGAAGGATCTTCTCAGGGTGTATCATCATTCCAGGTGGGCTGTTCATCCTGGAATTCAGAAAATGTATAAAGCACTAAAGGCAGAGTTCTGGTGGGATGGTATGAAAAGAAGTTTGGCTGAGTTTGTTTTCAGATGCTTGAATTGTCAGCAGGTCAAGGTAGAGCATCAGAGGCGAGTAGTAATGTTGCAGTGTTTACCAAACCCTGTTTGGAAGTGGGATCAGATATCAATGGATTTTGTTACAGGTCTCTCAAGAATGGTCAGAAAACACGATACCATTTGAGTGATAGCGGATCGGCTAACGAAGTCGGCCCATTTCATCCCGATTCGTAAATCTCATACGGTGAAGGATCTGTCCAAGATCTATATTTGGGAGGTGGTAAAGAGGCACGATGTTCCAGTTTCAATTGTATCAGATAGATATCTAAGGTTTACATCTCGTTTCTGGAAATCCTTACAGCATGCCCTTGGAACACAGCTGACGATGAGTACAACGTATCACCCTCAGACGGATGGTCAATCTGATAGGATGATACAAACTCTGGAGGATATGTTGCGGGCTTGTGTCATGGATTTTGGTGGATCATGGGAGGAGCACTTGTCATTGGTTGAGTTCTTGTACAATAACAGTTATCAGGCCTCATATATATGGCTCCGTTTGAATCATATTATGCGCGGCCATGTCGTTCTCCACTATGTTCTTTGGAAATGGGTGAGTCTTCGATGGTTGGACCGGGCCTTGTCCAGGAGATGACGGAGATGATCAAGTTGATCAGGAAGAGAATGTAGATGGATCAGAGTCGTCATAAATTATATGGGTATCATCTTCGACAACCATTGTTTTTTCAGGTGAGTGATCATGTGTTCTTGAGGATCTCTTCTAGGTTGGGACATCGTCGGTTTGGGAAGAAGAGAAAGTTATCTCCAAGATATATTAGACCTTTTGAGGTTCTTGAGTGGGTTGGTGAGGTGGCTTATCATTTGGCTTTGCCACCATGGTTTAGTGTGGTGCCCAATGTGTTTCATGTCTCACAGTTGAAAAAGTATCAGCCAAATCGTGACCATGTGATTCGATGGGATCATGTTGATCTAGAACTGGATGCTTCGTTGGTGCACGTGCGAGTGTGGGTTGTGGATAGACAAGATAAAGACTTGAGTGGTAAAAGCATCAATTTAGTTAGTGTTTTATGGCAACATGGTCAGATTCAAGAGGATACATGGGAGCGGGAGAAAGAGATGGTCGAGCTGTGGCCCGAGCTCTTTCAATAAAGGGCGGGTTCACCACTTTCCGAGGACGGAAATTCCAATGGTGGGGAGAATTTAGCACCCCTGGTTTGTGGTATGTGGCCTTTTTTATTCATATTTATGTGTTTAAAGTGCATGGGATGAGTTGGGAAGAGTTTGGGAGAGTTTGGAATGGTTTTAAATGAGTTTGGAGGGCTTTAAAGGGGTGCACGCTTTGAGCACAGTTATTAGAAACCATGTGGGTTTCCTAGGAAACCGTGCGGACCCTTGTTCTTGAGACAGTAGGACTCACATGTCTTGCGCATGGTTTTCCAAACAGTGTGAGGAAACCGTGCGGACCCTGGCTCTCGAGGCAGTGTCGTGCGCACGGTTAGCGCACAGTTTTCCAAACCGTGCGGGCTAACCATGAGACCACTTAAAGTTAGGGTTATAAGTTCTAGTCTCACTCGGGATTGCCTCATTTCACTCAAATATTCCTCCCACTCGAGCCTCACTTGGGATTTTGGGTTCTCAGGGGTTAAGGGTGCTCTCCCACTCGTTTTGGAAGCGTTTCGAAGAGGATTCAAGGTAGTTTGAAGGTGATTGCTTCTGGGTAAGTCTCTCCACTCTCTTCTCATGTGTTTTCCTCTAGATCTACATCCCTCTCTTTCATGGTTTTCTAGATCTACACTTTTTGGGTCTATATATAGGGGTGGGGTTTCCTTTGATGTTAATTATAAGTCTTGTGATGGTTAAGGAAGGTGATCTAGAGAGGTTTCTATGGTGCGTTCTCCGGTTTGGTGGTGCGGTTGTTTGTGGGTCATTTTCTCGGGAACCCTAAAGGTAGGTGAATTCTCTCTTGACTCCACTTCGTTAGAACTTGTGGTTCCTTGTTAAAATTAATTGTCGTGCTGAAAATTAATTTGAATTGTTATGCAAAATTGGTTGGAAATCCTTTGGGGATGTTCTGCGGATATTTGGAAAAAGGGCGTTTTATGGTGAAATGTTATTCTGGTGAATTTTAAAAGGGAGATTTTAAAATGCGATGCTATGGTTGATTTGTGAAAATGATTGATGGAATGGGGTTTCAATAAAAAGGGTTGTCTTATTGAAATGTTTTTTTCATGGAAAATGGTTTTAAATAAATGGATGATTTATTGAAATGGATCAATATGCAATGGAATTGGTTGATTGCATGTGGTTGTGACCTTGGTGGGATATATGCTTGGTTTGGCTTGTTTCGTATGTCGTGTGGAAGTGGGGAGAAGTACCACTATAAAAAGGGGATGGAAAGTGGATGGAAGGGACACCATAAATGGTAAGTGGATGGGAAGTGCCGCTTAGTGTGAATGGGAGAACAGGTTGGACAAAAGCTCCACCGTTTGGTTGTTTGGTTGTTATGTCTATTTGTTATGCATTGCCTTGCATGTTGGAAATTGTTGTGCTAATGTGTGGATGGTGAAATGGTTTGTGGCATGTTTGGTTGGCATTTCATTGGTTTCTTGGTTTTGGTGTGATGGCTTGGTAAGGGAATGTTTGGATTATGAAAATGGTTTCACTTGTTATTTAATTCATATAAACTATTTTATATAAATGTGCTAATGGTTTTATCCTTGTGGTGTGTGCAAAGAAGTCATTTGGGGAAATACTACTGAATTTTAGTACTCACCCCCTACTTTGGCACTATGGTGTCTTTGCAGATGTCGTGTACCGTGACGTGGGAAAAGGTAAGGCATCACCCTCCTTTAGTGGAGCATTGTGAACCCTTAGTGGATCTTGGAGCTTGGAGCTTGGCATGGAGCAGTGGTGGTGTCATAGCATGTGGTGTTTGGTTGTTTAGTTTCCGCAGTGTACTCTGATGTTGTGTGGACATGTCTCGTTGTATTGGTTTTGATTTGTATTGTGGAACAACTTAGTTTTTAATGGATGGGTTGGTTGGGTTTGTTGACATGCATCATATAGTTTGTGGATTGTTGGTTTGTTTTGTCTTAAGGGAAAATCGTTCCCCATTTTGTTCTCGGAGCCCTTGACATTTATTTCCGGCCTTTGGCGCCTTGGGAACGTCGCTTTAGGCTAGGTAACCCTCACCACCTCATCAAGAAAATGGGGTAGGGGTGGGGTGTTATAGAGTGGTGGTAATCACCAATAGAAAATGCATCCATCCTTGCACCATTGGAAACTCAAAGATCCACATCTCATCTGGAAATCATTCTAAATCTACTTGGTTCCTACATTTTAATACAGATGTGAGCCCCCACAAGATGTATCTAATAACAAATGTGTATAAATAGAATGATTACACTCGATAATGAAGGCACATTTATCATCCCCATGCTTCTGGGTGCAGTTCCTCTTCTAGTGGCCTTGCTTGCCACATGAAAAACACACTACATCCTGTTCCTTACCCTACCTATGGATCTTCCCCTTCTTGGAGGGATAGCTCTTAGGGGCTTCAGACCATTTATAAGTCTTTGGACCCTTTACCTTGTCCTTCCTTTTCTTATTCACCATAAGGACTGCGGTTTTGTCATGCCCAATGTCCTTATCTACCTAGAGAATCAATGTCAGCGGTTCCGATAGACTCTTCTCATTATTGCTCATGTTTTAGTTGAAAATAAAGCTTGAGAAGGTCTTGGGAAGTGATCATAGGATGAGATCTGTACACAACTCATCTAGGAATTTAATCCCTAAGATGTCCAGGAATTTGATGTAGCCAATAATCTTGACTACATGAGGCCCAGCTGGTGCAGACTCTCCAAGATTTGTTGTATACAGTTAATTGGAGATCTCATACCTCTCCTATCTCAATTTCTCTTGGTAGAGATCCTTAAGGTGATACATCATTCTATATGTGTCCATGTTTTCATGTTGCTTCAAGAGCTCATTGGACATGGATGATAGCATGAAATAGTGGACATCTGTGGCATCATCCATGTATTTCTCATAGAGAGATATTTCCTCATCACTAGCCTCTTTTCCAGGCACAACTGGAATTGGCTCTTCCAGCACATACAATTTACTTTCATGGCGAAGGATGACGCGTAAACACCTCTGCCAATCTTGGAAATAAGTGCCAGTGAGAAGGTTTTCCTCCTCAAGTATGGTTTGTAATGATATGTTTGAAGCCATTTTCTTTCTGTTTCTACAAATTTTGATCAGAAATGGTTTAGTACTTTACTAAAAAACTGAGACAAATAAATAAATTAATACTTATTATTCTCCCACTATTTTATCGAAATCCAATAGCCCTCACCATTGACTTCAGAATATTCTGTTTCTAGAATATTCTAGTGGCAAGGATCCATATTTCCCTTTTCATTACCCCAACTAGGGTTGGTCAAGCAACTTGAAGGGTTTTAGGAAGGCATTCCAAATGCCAACTGCATTAACTCACATCTCCTTGATCCACTGAGTGGACTCCCCAATCCTGAAATCCTTTTATTTTGGATTTCCTCAACCTTTGCCTCTTGGTCACACCAATTTCTTCTTTGGCAGTCATCCCTTGATGCGAACCATGTCAAGTCAACCCAAAACATTGAATTAGAATTCCCCGATAATTGAAGTCACCCCAACTAGGGTTGGTCAAGCACTTTGAACTATAGTTTGATTCTAACCAAGATTATGGAAGGCTATACCGACTGAATATTTCTTTGAGGGATTTTATCCTTATATGTAAATTTCCATTTCATTATCTTTGATTACATTCTTGTTAATATTAAGTGGGATATACTTAAGTGATTAACCATTTCAAGATAATATTTACGGAGAAGCCGATCTTATTTTAGTTCCCTCTTGATTGCTTGTTTAATTCATTAATTGTGTGATCGTGACAACACACCAAAAATAAATAAACCATGAAACTGAAAGAAATAAAATAAATGGCATGATCAGGAGATTTTTTCTACTGGTTAGTTTTTCTAGCGGTTGATAAACTAACCCAATACCTAGGGGAGAAACACCTTGAACCTTTCAGGTTCGTGTTTACAGCTTTCCACCTGTCTACCTTTGTATCTCCTTGGATTGGTTTCACCTTGGCTCCTGACATGAGTCGCCTCTACTAGCTTGGGATCTCCATCCATTACATATGCATTTATCTCACACGCAGGTGAGGGGTAAAAAGGGTTTTTGCATAAAATAATCCTTGGGTGTGCATGCCATACATATTAATGAGGAGAAGGCTAGCAGACCAACAAATTTAAATAAATATATTAAATGAAACCATTCGCATACAAAGGTTTCGTTCTAGCTCATGATCATTCATACATGCAATGATATTTACGCATAACTAGCATTAAATTCTTTAATCATTCTTGTTTAAGATAAATCACGCTCGAATTAGTTAATTATCTTTAATTAATCAATCCTTTTATCTTGAACCCTTTTTCTGAATTTCCTTGAAATTCTCATCCATCATAATTTTAAATAAATTAAATTTATCCTTCTACGTGAATTTTACCCTGGAGGAAACCCAGTGAATTCCCGTTCATTAAGAAGATGTTAAATTAAAGGCATATATATATAACACCTATCACATTTGTACCTCAGCTTTACACCTGAAACATGGTACATGTCTCAAGGGTTTGTATAATATAATAATAAATTTTAATAAATCTGCATAATTTGGGTGAATACACAGCGTGTAGTTCCGACTACACGGTGTGTACTTTTCTTTACCATCCATCCGAAGTACATTCTTGGGGACATGGCGTGTTAATGTACTCGGAAATTTTTGGAGTACACGACGTGTTCAGTGGGACACATGCCGTGTAGTTTCCGCATTACACGGTTTCCAGCCGGGCAAGCTGTGTACGGGGTACACGGTCTTACCCTAACCCGAAGGGACTACATACCGTGTTCTGTTGGACCACATGATTGTAATCCAGAAATCACGTGCCACCTGTTCCTAGTCAACACATAGTGTCATAAATGACTAAGATTGGATCAATATACGACCTGATTTGGAGACCAGTCTGATGCATGAACCTAGATTACACGGCGTGTACTTCCGAATACAACCATATATTCTCATGTTGTATGACCAAGAACATTTGGATCCTCCATACGAGATCATCTATTTTATTTTAATCAAAAATTAAAAGAAAATGTCATTTCTGTATGGTGAATGAGAAATGATAGAGGAGGAATAGATCTCAAGATTCATATTTAAAGAATGATTAAATTGTATTGGAACAACTAAATTATTAAATGCATAAATCACCAACAAAAAACTAAATAATTATAATCAACGATATGACCCCTCTGATACCACTTGTAGGTTCCAGGCCCAGCGGAAGCACATTGGTGGGATTTCCCAAATTTGATTTTAGCATTAAACAACGTTCAAACTAAGATCCCTCATGATATAAAACGTCGGATCTTCAGAATAGAATGAAGAATGAAAAACATAATAGGTAGTCCCGAAACCATAGAGATGGGATCATCATATGTTGGTGATAATAAATTTAATTAATTCACAAGAATTACTTTGGTGGAATTATTTCTTCGATGATGTATCCGGTCAAGATCTTGTGATGTGTCGTTGCGTTATAGAATCCATGTTTAGGATTCCGCTAATGGTGATTCAAACATGTGCCACATATCTCTAGATGTCGCTGAAGGGATCTCCGAGTTCTAGGGTAGAAGAACCTTCTCTTGCGATGTCCGCCTTCAATTGCCTTGATCCGATGGAGGAGGATCTCTCTTGGTCTTGAGAGCATTCTTGGAAGAAGTAGTTCTTTTGGTATTGAAATAATTCACTAGAATTGTTGTGAAAAACTATTGAGGAAAAGTGTTGGGGTTGTGTGGATATTTATAATCAGGTTTGAGGTTAACAGAGTTATGAAAATAAATAAACTTATTATGTGTTTTATTTATTTCATTAACTCTTATTGAAAACCCCCATGTCGAATTATTAATTACTTGACATGCGCCAACACTGATTATAATAAATATCAATTAATAAAACAATATTATATCCACAAAATCCCAACTAGAAAAACTACATGGTGTGAAATCATTAATACATGGCGTGTACTCGTTTTACATAAAACTACTCGGCGTGTATATTTAATATACACGACCTGTACTTTTATTTTCAGTTTTTCTTTATTTCCTCCACCACATTTATTAGACCTTGAGTAATGGAAATTTATTTCTTAAATAAATTTAACTACATTACTCGCTAATAAATATATATTATTTCACCAACAATATATTCTCTCAAATAACTAGTGTCGAAATAAATGCAATCAGACATCCTTAAATAATTATTAAACCACAGTCAGGAATAATATTTATTTAACTTGTTAAATTAATATTTAACTGAGATACATGGACACACATAGTGTGTGACCCTCTAGGCCTCTTTCTCATTGGCATTAGGCGGGCTTGCCTAAAGTCCAAGATTACATTTTAGCAACGGGTCAAGGCACCCAGGAGAAAGAAGTTGATGTCGCATTGACGTGTCACCTCATATGAATGCTTAACATGTAATATAATATCTTTGTCTCAATATCTCCAATAAAGAGGGTTTCATGCTAGTTCCATCAACCCTTGTGCTCGATTATTCATCTTTTGAATTCCTAGAATTCTACTCAGCCATACCTTACCACGACCATGGATTTATGTAGGATATATCAATTCCATCAAAGGGCCTAAGATATATACTTCTGTTATGGAACATAAGGGACAAATCCATTCTCGCATTATCTATTAATGCAGTATTACTCGTGACGCACCCAACGTATCCTACCTCACTGCGAACAGTGTGGCGTCACAGTTTTTTTCAATAAATATAAGTGCACGAGTTGTAATTCCCATTAATAATAATCTTAATGTCTATGGACCAATACACACGTCCACATATAGGAACATCCAATGACACTATAAAATGTAGATTTCCTACTGGTGGGTCTCGTTCTCATAATATCCTCCTGGATATTACCAAGGGCGCACACCATGAGAAGTTGCCTCAATGTTGTATGAGTCCTCACCCCTAATGGATTGTATTATTTGTGTCCCTTAAATAACATCATCCAACCATAGAACATATATTCAAGAACAATGTTATGGAATTTATGGGTTCTCATCATTGTAGGGATCCACTACGACCCTTTAATGAAACAGCTGTCCTTAAAACATTATCACATGCATTATCACATAGAAGAACAATCAAGATGTGATAAGTTATTTATTAATGAATAAAGTACAAAGTAGTTGGTTCTAGGCCACCAACTCCAACAATCAATACATGGAAGAGAATACTTTCTCTTGATTGTGATCTTTTTTAACACAAGATAATCAATGTAGAGTTGCATTGAACCCTTTTTATTTTCCACAAAGAGAACATGTTCACCCCAAGGTGACACACTTTTCCAAATGAATCCCTTATCAAGGTCTTCTTGGAGTTGTTTCTTCAATTCCTGTAAATAAATTGAGGCCATTCTATAAGGACTATTCAAAATTTGTGTGGAAATAGGTATGAGTTCTATTGAGAACTCAACTTCATGTTTTGGAGGAAGGCAATGAAATTATGTCTAAAATACATCCAAAAATTCTCAAATAATTGGTATATCATCATTGTCAATTTTCTGCCCAACTATTTGAGATAAACAACCCTTTTGAATTTGAATTAAACCCATAAACTGGTTTCAATCTCCATAGGAACTTCATGGTTATCTTCACATTGATTGATGATAATAGGAGGGTTTTAAATATAAAACATAACTTCCCTTATTTGGACATTGATGTTGGATTTGTGGAGATAAATTCAATCCATACCTAAGTTACATCAAATTCAACCAAAGGAAAAATGAAATGATTTTCAGGAAGCACATTCCCACAAACTTCAACCTGAGAGGAATCATAGAATTGGGATGTAATCATCGTAACATTAGGGGGGTTCACTACTAATTATAAATATTTTTTTTTTGGAATATTAACACCCTTAGAATTTATTTAGATATGAAAGGGTGGGTAAATCCTGAATAAAACATGAAATTAAATTAGATGTTTGATTAGTAGTGAAAACCCCTAACTTTTGACACATTATTTAATCATTGACACCTTATGATTATCCTAGATTATTTATATCCTTATTCTATTTAAATCCTTCATGATGGTTAATGAAGAGTTTATGTATTTCTAAAGCGTATCCTCTAGGAGTGTTAAACCCAATGTGTATCAAGGACCATTTTCGTGTTCTAGATTACCCTGAGTTTGACCCAGAACATCTTGTCAGAGTTGTTACCCCTAGGTACATATGTGCCAAACATACATCCACTTATAGTATCCATACATAGATGTATTTCTAGGATACCACTTTCTTTATCCTTTAACAACATTCCAAGAAATATTTATATACTGTTCCTAATCCTTTTACTTATCCTTAGACGTTTACTTAGGGTTCTCACTAAGGTTTTCTCATCCTAGATTCCAAAGGATCAATAAATATTTTCACAGATACCAACTATAGGGACCCACACTTCTCATACATTATTAACATTACATAACTTCTGTGGAATACTTAAAAAATTATAAAAATATTTTCCCAAATAATGTATTAGTCTAGTGCATTCAGATAGATAGAAACATAGTCACTGGTACATAAATGAGCTATATTATTTCCCACTAGTTTCTTCTTGACTAGAACGCTTCTTAGAAACATCAAACATAATACATATCTACATAACCTAGAAAAGGAAACATAAAAATGGGTGAGATCAGATACTCAGTAAGAGTAAAAAATAGAGATATTTAAGAATAATCATGAGAATAAGGGTTTGATAACATGATCAAAAAAATATATGAACATACCCTGCATAACAAAGACTATATACCTGAATCATGGATTTTAGTATGGTAGTTTTTAAGACATGAATCATAAGGAAATAAAGAACAGAATACGTGAAATCATTATATAGTAATAAAAAATAGAATTTTGGAAAACAAATAAGAATATATAATTATTTCCTAAGTAGTCAAGGAATTGATTCTTAATCCCTCTTAGTGGAAGAAGTCCTATACTGAACCGAGTTCACTCCTCATTCTAAACCTGTTTATTAAACCATGTTCACTCCTTATTCCAGGCTTTTAATACTGAACTATGTTCATTTCTCATTATTTCCATGTATATATCATGAGATATAATTCTTTAACTAATGCACTTAATATAGATATAGGTCCCTCTCATATCATAATGAAATCATATATTCATGTTCCACATGATAAAAAATAATCATGTAATAACCCATGAAATGGAATGGGTGTCATTAACATGTAATAATATATTAACCGATGGAAAAATATGGGTTTTGTAATAATTTTATCAATGAATAACCAATGAAAGGGAAGTTGGTTGCCGAATCATATAACCCGTGAAAGAGAAATGAGTTTTACGAACATTATTCAATCAAAAAATTATCCATTAAGAGAAAGAATATAAATGGAAAAATTTAATAAATTCCCCAAAAAGTCATTAGTTACACCAATAAATGTTATCTTAAATGGGAAAAAATCTTAAAATATATTTTAAAAACATTTCTTGAGGAAGATATCCTTTCTACATTGAAAATTATTTTTTAAAAAATAAAACATTTTGGAAAACATTTTTCTTTTAAAACATCTTTTAAAAACATATAAAGAAATATTTAAAACCAATAAAACAATTTGTAAAAATAATTTTACCTTGAAAATTATCTTTAAGTATCATTTGAAAATATATTTTACAACATTTATGAAAATCATGGTTTTTGAAATGAAACAGATTTTCGACCAAAGAAAAAAATACGATCATATTTTTTATAATTTTTTTCTTAATTGTATTAAGTATATAAGAGAGGATAGATGGTATTAATGCATGTATATAACTTTAAAAAACACAGTATGAGGGAAATCACAAGTGTTATTGAGATATGGATCATAATATTTCATCAAAGGAAGCCTAAACCTAAACAATATTGAGAAGTGGTTAGATTGTTTCAATAAACTCTTATCACATGGAATCTTGGGATGATACTATAAATGTAAGGAAATGAAATTACATGAAGAGTAAAATATCATTAAAATAATTAAATTTTATATATAACATGTAAAATTAAAGTATATACACCTCGAAAAATAATGTAGGTGCATAATAAAACACGTGTCTCAAAGAAGAAAAAATGAGACAAATTTGTTTTACCAATTTGGTAGCTTTTGAAACCTTAACCCCTTGAAATAAATATCATAGAATGAATATTTCAATAAACATAAATATAAGTATTAATATAATTTAACACATCCATGTGTAGAATAAACACCACCCAAAATGAATGGGCGTTGAATAAAGCATATAACTCATGGAAATAGAAAGCGAGATGAAATCCCATTACATTGTGTCTTGACTCTTATCGTACTCATAAAAAACTATTATATAATAATATAAGTTTAATATAAATATATCAAAAACCAAATTTTTATATATAATAACTTATGTGGTTTGATTATGACTTTATATTACCCGTTTGTTAACAATTATATGTTAAGGTTCCACTACGAGTAATATCTGCTTTGTTCTCTTCATGTGTCTAAATTTGTTATTTATTTGGTCCTTATAATTATATAATTATTTCAAGAATATGCACCATGATATAAATTTAATTTATATTCAGTATATGTGTATTATAATAATCTATAAAATATATAGTTATCAAATGGAATGCACCATTGATGGAGACAGTAATCCGTACGTACGCATGAACGTAGTTTCTATTTTTAAAAACGTATTGAAAGAAAGAAAGAAAGAAAAATAAATATATATATATAAATATATTATAAATTAAAGTATAATTACTAATTCTTATATATCATATATTTTCACTAAATAAATCCCTAATACATTCCATGTAGTGTGTGAACGAATCACATCACTTTTTGAGGTGGTATTCCACCCTTCCTCAAATGAAATTAACGTATTCAGACCAAATGGAAAGTGTAAAAATATTTGTTGAAAAAGGAATAAATAATATTAAATACATAATAAATATAATATATAAAATATATAGACATATTTTCCATCATACGTTTCCCCATGAGAGGTGGTAAAGTAAAAAATGAACAATCATCGTTTAGTGAGGTGGTAGTTTGTCGTACACGAAAACTATATGTTTGTTACTCATTAGATAGAAGTGTGTGTAAGTGTAGGTGAAAACCTTAATAAAACAAAATATAATTAAATTTAAGATATATTTTTTATTATATAAATGTGGGATAAATATATTTGAGGTAGATTAGAAGTAAATTAAATACATGTGATCATTTAAAAGAGTTACCTTTTAAATCGGGTAACTCCTTTTAGTCTGCACCAAAGGGAATCCTTGGATTTATTTATGAACAATTATAGTTTTATAGTTTGAAGAGAGTAAATTTTAGTACTGTATTAGGTAGATCATTGGAGAACTGAGGTGTTTTAATAGGAGTGAGGAAGTGGTTGGAGAGGGGGATTTTTATAGTGGAGGACAAGTGCCACTCTTGTAAATATTTGAAGAGAGAATTCCACCCATGTTTTACATATTGCATGTGAATACAATAATGTAAAAAAGTAGATAAAATGGAGTATATGGTCAAAATATTTCTATAAAATGGATCATGGAAAATTTTATAGGTCTTTTTGGGTCTTATATTTATGGTTTAGTCCTTTGTTAAGTTAATTTTTCAGTTAATCATCACAAATAAATTTAATCACATTCACAAATATTTTTTGTCAAAGAATAAGTTGAAATTATTATTAATTATAAATTTTGTGATTTAAAATTTATAATATATTTTTTAAAATTCCAAAAAAATTATTGGATGAAATTTATTTAAATTTAGTCCCACCTCAGGTTGATAATGCGAGTTTTTTAAAGTAAAAACATTCAAAAGTTTGCTATGTTATATTGAATTTCAATGTGAAATTGATTAGAATGACCCACATTAGGTTGATTGATAAAAATATTTTCTAATTAAACATTGAGAAGAAATTAAAATATAATTTAAAATTATTAATAAAATAGATTAAAAAACATTTTGGAATTAATTTCTTTTATTTTTCATCATTCATCTAAAAATTAGTTTTCTCAAAAAAAATCCAAAAAATTGATCCTAATATAATTGTAAAATTATAAATTCAGAAGTGAAGTTTAATTTATCAAATTAAATTTCCAAATGTGTCTAAAATTAATTTCATTATTTTTCAAAGATGGACATTAAGGTAGTTCATTTGAGAAAATAGTATTTTAAAACAAATAAGAAATTTACAGATAATTATATATTTCATTTTATATATGTTTTATTTATATAAAAACATTATAAAAAATATTTTTAAAGTAGTTATTACTATTCACATTACAAATTTAAATGTCTAGTTTATAATTATATTGTTTAAATAAATTTAACAATAAATAATTTTAACAATAAATAATTTTAAGAAATAAGTCGGTGTTGTGTGTAACATTTTCCATGTCGATGTTCCATGTAACATACACCGAGTCAGTGCTATGTGAAAGCAATGTTTGAATTACTCTATTGCAAGACATAAATGAAAATTAATTTATTCAAGAAAAAAGGTCTATAAAAACTAAGGGTGTTACACTTATTCATCTTTTTTATTCTAGGATGAACAACCCATATTAAATGGTGGTATGCATGAAGAAGTTTTTATTCACATGACAATGGTACGACTTTCCGATTTTTGATCCACAACACGAAACTTTCATCCTTCCTATAACCCTCAATGGTCTGCCCACCATTGATTTTT
This sequence comes from Viscum album, assembly GCA_963277665.1. NCBI lineage: Eukaryota > Viridiplantae > Streptophyta > Magnoliopsida > Santalales > Viscaceae > Viscum > Viscum album. The sequence continues at coordinate 436,378,153 of OY728142.1, read as the reverse complement.
GACCACATAGCTACTTATTCTACATTAGCTGTCTTTTCTTCTTTAACTTTGTACACCAAACCAAGAACAAACAAAACTGGAAAGAAAACAAAAAAATAAACTTAGTTTTCACATTCAAAGTGCGTATCGTCTAAGACCAACATCAACTTTCACTTACATGATGTTTCTTTTTCCAACTGACCATATGAATTCTTACTTAATGCATCTACCACTGAATTACCTTTACCGAGTGTATACATAAATTCAACGTCAAATATTTTGAGATACATCATCCATCTTATTTGTCTTAGGTTCAAATCCCTTTATGAGAAAATATGATCCAAGCTTTATGATCCATGAACAAAGTAAATTTCTCACCAAAAATGTAATGAGACCAAGTATTCAAAGCATGGACTATGAAAAATAACTGGAAATCATGTTTTGGGTACTTATTCTTATGCACCCTCAACTACCTTGAGCCATATACAATAACCTGATCTCATTGAATGAGAACAAACCACAACCTAGATCCTAAGGAATCCAAATACACAACATAACCATGTCCCGATTCTAGAAAAATCAAGATTAGTGTTGATGTAAGGTGAAATTTAATCTGTTGAAAATAATTATGGAACTACTCCTTATATTTGAAGGGAAAATTATTGTTTTTAAAATCATTAATAAGAAAATATAGTCATGATAATTCATGAAAAAATCATTGGTAATAACCAGATGGACCAAGAAAAATCTGTATCTGGAAGATATTCTCCGGAAGTTTCCAAGAGATAATCACCTCTATCTTTTCTAGATCTACAAAAATATGTTTTTAGGGATTAAATATCCAATCATACCTATAGTATCAAAAAACCACACATTGATAATTTGGAATACAGAAAACAATCCCTAAATATTACTAACAATGTTGCCAAGTGTTTCTCATGATCAACCCTTGTCCTTGAATACACCAATATGTCATCCACAAACCCCACTAAAAAACAATATAAATACCGCTGAAATATCCAATTAATAAATTCCATAAATTCCTCTAGTGAATTATTAAGATCTAAAAGAATCATCACATATTCATAATGGCAATATCTACTCTTAAAAGCTGTCTTTGTAATATCCTCATTATGAACCCACAATTGGTGATATCTTGATCTCAATTAAATCTTAGAGAACCACTGAGCTCCACTCAATTGATCGGATAGATCATAAATGCATGAAAGTGGATACTAATTATTTATCTTAACTTGGTTAAGATTATTATAATCCATACACGAATGAAGAGTTCCATTCACATTTTTGAAAAATACGACTGGTGCTACCCACAGAGCCATTCTCGGATGAAATAAACCTTCGCTTGATATATCTTATAACTATACATTCAATTAACTAAATTCTATTGGAGACATATGATAATATGGAATGGAAATATGATTGGTCCCCTAAAGGAGATCAATCATAAACTCTAATTATCTCATAGGTGGGAAGGTAAAAAAAATATTTAGAAACACATCTAGAAACTGATCAACCACTAATATAAAACTATTATGTCTGATCTATTCAATCAATTATAATTTCAATACATCCAACTAGTAGGATATCGTTCCAACTAATAGTGCTAAAAATTCTGTTTTACCTTAATTTACATTCCTATCTCCTTGAAAGAGATTCCTGATTCCATCTATAGTTGTAAAACACAATTTTCTAGTGTAATAGTCGATATGAGCCATAAACATAGTCAAAAAATCCATACAAAAGACTATATCATAGATATCCATCTATACTACAGATGAGTCCCATAAAAACTCAAATTTAACAACATTTATAGAACAATAAATACACATAAAGGTGCAACATTCTCTTTGACCAAGATGAGATTGATGACTTAACAAAGAAGGCATCATCTTAACATTTAAACTCAGCATATTAACTGAATGAGAAGCAATAAAAGAATGAGATGCACCCATATCAAACAAATATTTCATAATGATATAATTCAAAAGAATTATCCCTCTCACCATATATGGTCCAGAACAGTCATCATCAACAACTAGTTTATCTCCATACAATTTCTTGATTGCCACAATTTGCTCTATATTTCCCAATTAAGATTTCACTTCTTGAGGGGTTATGATATTCCTAGAATCACCATGAATAGATCTATTTTTATGACAATGTTGGTTCTTTTTTCCTCACCCCATCGAAGCATAGAGTTCCTGAGAAACCAATAAAGTGTCTTGAACACCTGACCTCAGAGTGTTGTGACTATAGTGATGAAGATTACCCATCTGGTTGCAATTTTGTAATGCTCTAGGTGGATCCAACCACTCTCAATTTAAATGACCAAGATAACCTCACTAAAAACATACAGTCTTACTCTTGGGTGTTGGAGGATGGTTAATTGATCATGTGGTTAGATTCTTATGTGTTCCCCATCATTGTGAACATGTATCCCTCTTCTCTTTTCTCTTAGTGTTAGGGTTATCACCTCCTCTCGTGAAGAAAACCATACTTCTTCTACTTGTATTTCTAGAAGTGAAATATATCATTAAAAAATATCAGGTTCCATTATCGACTCAATAGTTTGAAAAGCATACAATGCTTTGAACTAAATTTTGGTTCACTTGTGGCGTAAGCGTAACCACATTCTGAGCGGCCTCATCCAACCCATTCCTATGACACATACCAGGTTCCATTTTATATACGAACAACAAACACCATTACTCTCACTCTCTATCAATCTAAGGGTTAACAATTTCAAATTCTATCACATAATACTATCAAAAAATTTCTTTCCAAAATCAACATTTTCCATGTTCATCCATTTTTAAAAAATTTCATCTTTCTTTTAAAAATAAAACCATTTTTAATAATCCACAACCATTTTATTTTAAAAATATTTCATTTGAAAACAACTTTAATGGTTTTTTAAAAATCAACAATTTTCACCAAATAATACATCATTACTTTTTTTACCACTAACCCAAAGCCTTTATTATTATTCAAAACATAAACAACAGAGGACATACAAGTAGAGAAGCAGACAGACCACACACGTGGATCACAAAAGCAATCCAATAATGAAGACCTCTCCTCCCCATGAGCTAGTGAGGAATCGTAACTCAGAGTTAACCAAGTTATCTTCCTAATTGGAGGGACTCATGCACGCAAACCCAACATCATGAACCAGATCAATAGAAGTAAACAAGAACATGCAACAAAGAACTAAACAAATAAGAACAGAACATGCTCACAAAAAAGAATCACGGAAGAACATAGATCCACCATGGTTGAAGGTTTTGGATTCCGAACTGTTGTCATAGAGCTCAAAAGGTGAGAATATCTCCACCGGAGGTCACCAGAATGGAATAAAAGGAGTGGCAGGTGGGCGGCGTGTCTTGGAACTAGTATAATTTCTCCTTCTCATGAAGCACTCGGCATAGGAAAACTGAAGATGAATACTACATCTCTTTACAGATGTAACCCCCAGGCCCTTCATAATGGCAACTGAAAAAAATGAAGTGATGCCTCAGATAGGCATAATAGACATGGTCTATGCAGCAACAATCTAAAAGTGAATAATACATCATTACTCAAAATGATTTTTTCACTCCTAATGGGAAGCCATTTCTATAATACATGTCATACTCTTCTCATTGGATAAACGCGTGAAAATTAGATTCCAAAACCTATGAGTGTCACCAAAACACTTATGTACCCAACTCCCTAGTAACATGATTTACAACATAAAAGGTTATATATATATTTTTATTATCTACATTTAAAGTCTCAAAAATCATAATCCTTTCTACTAACCCAACACAAGAAAAATACCATAATTAATTTCAACTCAGAGATCAATAGAACAGGTGACTACTAGTTTTATAAGATATTTGGAAGGACCAAGACTGATACTACTTGTAACATCCCACCCTTACTCATTATATTGAGAAGGAATAATGAAATTACATTTCTTTAAGTGACATCCCCAAGACGCCAAAGGCTAGCAATTAATTCCAAGAGATTCCTTTATAATTGGGGGACAATTTTCTCTTTGGAAATATAACAACCAACCAAACATTCCATAACCAAATAAACCACTACATGATGCATTATATCAATGAAATAAAATTCATAGAAACTATTTATATTAAAATAAAAGTAAAACATTTTACCATAGAGGAATGATAAAAAACAACCATGTACACAACATATAACAAACCCAACAATACTAAAAGATGACCACATAACTCTTAGTATCCAACAAGCTCCATACTCCAACTCCACAAATAACCCATGTATCACTAAGAAACAATAGAGAGGTGTGATACTTTACCTTTTAATGTGTACCAATAAATGATATCTGTAAAAGAACCAAAGTTCCAAAGTAGGGGTGAGTAATGAAACTCAGTACATTTTCCACAAAATAATTTCCTACACACACCACTAGGATAGAAAATTTTAGAACATTTACATAAAACAATTTATATAAAATAATTTCTAAAAATAGTTTATACCAGAATATAAATAAGTTCCGTAGTAATTTTTTTCTAAAATAATCCAAGTTCACGGAAAACAACCAAAAAATACTTTAAAAACATTCCAAATGTTCCATTTCACAATAATAAATTCCATTACACATATCCACACATCTAGCTATACATGAGATCATGGACCTCCCTAAATTCATGAGTGGAAATTCATCCTTTCAATAAGCCATCACATAATGAAACATTTTACAGGGAAAATACCAGATCCATATCCATCCCAGAAATGATCGGGGGGGGGGGGGGGCTTGACACCCTTATCTGTCCCTTTTTGATGGGGAAATACCTAAACCTTATTTATTCCAAAAATGATCAGGGGACTTTAAACCCTTATCCATCCTTTTTATGGGGAAAATTCATAACCCTTATCTATCCTAGAAATGATGGGAAAGATTTCACACCCTTATCTATCCCAAATATTTAAACTCACACAAAACCTATTATTCCAAAACATATACCAAAACAACCCTTTCTAAACCAATTCAATAATGACAATAAACCTCAACTTTATTGAAAACTATAACAACACATCATTTCAATATAACCAACATTTATTGCCAAAAGATATCAAAAATCTAAGTCAATCTATTTAATAAAACCATACTTTTATTTAAAATTACACAAATCAGCCATTTAATAAAAATTCAACAAATCCACATTTTAAAATTAATATTCTAAAATCAAGAATACAATGGACATTGTAAAATCATTTTCCACAATTTCACTATTTCACCGAAAATCTATAAACTAATAAAACCATCACTAAAGAGGGTTTATACCATGATTTGAACTCCAATTTCACTAGAAATTTCAATCAAAACAATTAATTTGAAATCAAGCCATCATATTCAAAATAGAGGTGTCAAGAGTGAAGCCACCTACCATGAGTTTTATGGCTAAAACAAAGAGAATAACTAAAACACTCATGAAACTGGGTTGATACTAGAAAAAAACCACATTAGCTATCCTCCCCTATCATCAAAAAATCTAAATATAATCATTTTTGGGATCAACTACCTTATATGTATCCACAAAGTACCTAGATCTAAGAAACCAAGAGATTAAGAGAAGTAGATCTAAGAAAAACCATGGAAAACCACCATAAATGATGACTTACCACCAAAATACAGCTTCAATGCACTAAGACAAGCCTTTGGATCACCTAAAGGTCAATGTGAGAAGTCTCCTTACCCTTTGAGAGGAATAATTCTTGAGTTAGGTTTGATTTGGGGAAAATGATGGGTTAAAACATAATCCCAAAATAGATCCAATTTTTTGGATCTAGTTTTTAGAAAATTCATGGTTAGTCACACAATTAGGAAAACTATGCACTAACCATGAACTTTCCACTACCTCAAGTATGAATATCACATGTTTGGCTCGCATGGTTTCTAAACCATGCACCAACCATGATAAAGCCCACTATCCATCATTTCATGGATTTTACAAGGTGGCCACAAAATTTTGAAAAACCATGATCCAAAACCATTCACCTACCAAAATCCATATTTCTCACTGTACATGGTTTATTGATAAATTTTGAGGGTTTTAACTAATCGTGGATCAACCGTGAACCTTTATAAAAGCCCCAAAATCATTCCAAACATTTTACCAACCCTCCCAAACATCACCCTAAACTTTTAAATACTTAAAAAACATAAAATAAGGACTTCTTACTTGTAAATGGGGTGCTAAAATGACCCATCATCATTCAGTTACAACTATCTCTATCATGGTCGGTGAAACATAATTTAGTCCAAATCTATCACTAATTAGTGAAACAACTTCATACACAACAAGGATTTACATCCGAGTGATGAAATTCCCATGAATTACATATTGATTATGGAGAGGCCTTTCCTAGGGACCCACAACCCCTCAGGATGAATCAACGACCTATCATATAAACCATTAACATGAGTCTTGAATACCATAAAAGATCCCACCAACTCTTCTCATCCAAGCCCAACACCCATCTAGCCTCCCAGGTCTTGGAACATTCTATATCCCCTATCGAGGAATCCAATACCATCTTAAAAAACCATTATCTAATCTTTTATTCGATATCAATGTGAATATATCCCTCCATGGTGACCTCAAAACATTTAGGCTGAATCCCAAACTTGGAGCCATCATGTGGGGGTTATAATTCCAATCCCAGGTTACCATTGAAATCTAGATGTCATGTATGAGGAAAACCTTATGAGCCATACTAGGGTTCCATCTCACATCTCCTGGGGATGACTGCTTGGTCTTTCACCCATAGGTAACCGGATTTAACTACACACATCCCAAGACTTACCCATAGTCTCTCATCTACTCACCTTTCACCCTCACCCTTTGGAGACTCTATCTCTAGGTGAACCCAATTTAGCTAAGTGCACATGATCAGTTATTGAAATTATAAGAGGCCTAACACACTCATACTAATATACCAAAGAAACTATCAATACCTAATCCAAGTTCCTAAACCCATGTATTTATCCAGAATGCATCCACATAAATATAGATACATAAAAAATTTATCATTGGGGCCACCTATCTCAAAATCAATGTTAAACCCTCAACAACCTCAGTTTGACCTCATCCATGATCTTGTGGCCCTTGTAACATTCCATACAACAAATATAATTAATTACAATAATTTATAATTAACTATTTAAATAACTTCAAAATATTCAAAATTTATTAATTACTAAATGGGCATTCTTATCACATTGAAACTGTGAACAAACGACCATAGAAGGTCCGTGAAATATCCTTGGAACCATTATGGTTAAAATCTCTATCTCATGACACCCATAAAATTTAAAAATTAGTCTGATTTACCCAAAAATATTAATTAAAATTATAATGTGATGAAATTTCACTAAAATAGTGGGCAATGTTCTGCAGACATCATCTCAGGACACCCAATACACAAGATGATATGATTACCTATTAGAATAAGTTGATTCCACCATGAATCAGAGGAATTAGCACCAAAACTATAATAGAAATTGAGTCAAAATCATCAAGAACTAAGGGGTAATAAAAATATATCCAATAATATATAATGACACCTCAAATTGACATTGAATCACACCTAAAACGACATTAGATCAATGGGAATAAAGGAGAGTAATAGTGGGGTAGGCCACAACTAAATGGCCCTTCCTGTGCAAGTTCGGTAGACCAAAAAAATAGTAGGCTGGGTGAAAAAAGACTATCCTATCATTTATTTAAAAAATTAATTATACACCATTCATAGTTTGAAACCCTGTTTCATGCGACGAACCCCTTGAGGTAGAAGTGTCCTGCCTATCGATCAAAACTATTCACAACATGAACAATGTTTCACACCATAAAATCCTTTATTAAGAGGTTCTTGACTCACCTTCGTACCCCATACATGGTGTGAAACCAAGTTTTATGGGGTTAATGTCCAAAAAAACCAAATTTCAACCTCTTAGGTCCCTTGACCCTTCTTTAATGCCTACCCAAGAACCAGAGAAATTCTCTGGTCCAAAAATTATATCATATGCCATCATTTTCAGAAATATAAACACTCATATTTATAATATGAGTCCCAACACAAATTTAAAACCTCAATGGGCCAAAAATTCATAAATACTAAGAAAATTAGAAGTTGTGACGACCTTATGCATTTAAATCTCCCCAAACTAGGGCTTCTTATCCTTAAGAACCATCTAGTAGTACAAATAAACCTAGATCTATCTCAACCGTAATTTTACTTCTCTCCATCTCTATTCCATATTCGAATACTATACATGATCTAACTATTCAACTCTAACCTACAATACCAAATAAGTAGGATATTCTCTAAAATACCTTTTATGTTCCATAGATCACCTCAATTATGTCCCACATTATGCTCTTGAAATGGTTTACATCTCACCATCTCTAATTTCTTATCAAAATAATAGTGTGACCTCCTCTAGCTGACTTCCTTAAAAAAAGGATTTACCTCACCATTACACGCATCACCAAATGACTTGATCATGATGCCCTAAATTTTTTTATGCATCATGAGATCATCCAAATACCAACATCAATGTTTAAACCTGAAATTTGATATAATTTCAATATTGGATCACCAAAAACCAAATCTAGTTTCCACGATCCCACCCTAAGAACTAGCACCCCAATAATTAAAATTCCTCATGAATCACATCAATACTACACCGATCTCGATGTTGAAGAATAGACCCCAACTAACACTACAACCAAATTTGGATTGTGGAAATATTCATTGAAATATAACACATTAGATCCACCCACACACTAGCATCTTGATGCCACCTTGACTATCCACTAACCAGTCTAGTCACACCCAAAACCCTTGAAACAAGAGGATCATTCTCTTATGATAAACTGGAAATTCTAAACCATAGTGTTATCATTATCTTCTCCCACTAAACAAAAATATTGACCTAAATATCCCACACCCTATCTCTCATATAGTGAAATGATCATCCATGGTCTCCCCCTCTTGCCTATGGTCCAACATGAAACATCCAACACCTCCTTCTCCCATATTAAAAAAAATTATCATCACCATACAAAAATCTAAATATATCATGGATTTTATAATCAAATTTCCATTTGAGATGTCCCCACCACGTTCCTTTAATTACACCACTACATATGCATTAACCTCCATTGGTTATCCAACAAATGTGTGTCACTCCTCCTGAACCAAGATATACCATTACTTCAAACCCAACACTCCCATTAATGATCAACTATAATAAACTATTCTACTACACTCAACCCTTCATAGATGTTTTCATCCACCATAGGCATATCACTTATCACTCATAATAATATTTTGGTCTTCCATGAATATAGAGTCCTGCTAAATACAATGGCCACCTCACCCTAAAGTGACCCCTATTGGAACATCCTTGTTTTAAAGATCACAAGTAGTGTTAATCATGTTTTTAATGGTTTTTTGGTTTTATAATAGAATTTTATAATATAATAAAATTTGGATAAAATTTGGCGAAGTACAGAAAAGACTGAACATTAAAGATAAGTCACTTCCAAAAGATACTCACCATTGAATATGAGTCACCACCAAAAAACACTCACTATTGAAGATGTGTCATCACATGAAATTTATCACTATTGATGTTTGAGTTACTGCTAGAAAATATTCCCCATCAAGATTGAGTCACGTCATGGATTTACCTATCGCCAAAAATGAGTCACTGCAGAAGATGACATACCATTCAAATGAGTCATCATTGAGATGAGTCACCATTGAGATGAGTCACAATTGAGATGAGTCACTGCTAAGGATATCCTAACACGAAAATACCTACAACCAGCCTGACTCACCATTGTCCTCACTCACCTCCTGACATGAGTCACCAACAGACTTGATTCACTAGTAGAACGCCGCCCATCACTATTCTGTTATATTTTATTTAAATATTTATTACAGATATATTATCAAATTTATTGTTGAGGATTATTTAAATGGTTAATATTAAAATATTTCTAGGACCATTAAATCATATGTCATAGCTAAGCATGAGGATTAATAACACCTTATTTATTATTCTTCAAATGGTCTCTCCATCCTATATCAATATATATTAAAAGAAGTCACCCTCCTATGAGAAACTGAGAAATAGTGGAAAGGTGGAATTCATGTTGGCTGAGTGAAAAAACATTATGAAGTGTATCATTCACTAAAGATATTTTCATGAATCATTTATATCTTCATAATGATTGTGAAGGAAGTAGATCTTACATAAAATTAAAAACCTTTCCACTATTACAATAAAGAGAGCTTACAATACTAAGTTTTATTGTGATTTTTAGAAATACTACTTGAGCTCCACTCAAAGCTACATCTAAGGATATATAAGATTAAGAGCACATCAATCGAAGAAAATCAATCTTTTCTATATCTTTTGTACTTGTTATTTATATTTGTTTCATTAACATTTGATTGTTGTGTTGTTTATCTTTTGTATTTAACGCACTATCTCTTGAACATTAACTAGAATATACAAGATATGTTCTTCACTCTCTTTACATTTGATTACCCACAGTGTTAGGGAAGATGTACCTATGTGATATGTGTTTGTTTTATTCGCAAGATTATTATAGAGGAGGTACCTATGTGGTCTGGAAATCAAGTTAGATGTTATATATTCACTCGATTTAGGTTGTGTATAAATATTATATTTATATGATCTTCTTGGTAATATGTGATTTCAAAGTGGAGGGGATTATGTCTCAACTTAAGACTTAACCTATTTTTTTAATTATGTATTGTGTTTTGCTTTTTTCTTCTCAAAGAATAATTTTGAATTTGATTTAAAATGTAAAATAACTACTAATTTAATATTAATTATTAACTAGTGTTTAATAAGGTTTTGATTGAGTACATTTATTTCAACAAATAAAGTAATTTCTATATATTGTTTTAGCTGAGAATTAATAACTCTTAAAGAAATATTTAACAATATCACAACTTATATTGATATAATATTTTGATTAAATGGTTTGTTTTAATCAAGCTGGGAGATTTTATTTAAACTTGTTTTAATATAATTTTTATTGGGTACTCAATTTACCCCCCACATGAGATACTCAATTTGAACAACATTTTGTATTAGAATACTTCTAAAATATTTTCATCTATGATTTTAGTTTTGTTTTAAAGATATTAAATTTATATAAATTCTTAATTTAGTTCTTCAAATAGATAATAGGTAATAAGTTTATCCTACCAATAGACCATTATTATTTAATGGAAATAACTATTCTTAATGGAAAATAAAGATGAAAATGAACATTGAAAGCTTAGTTTTTGAAATATGAATGGAAATAGAAGATACATATGAATTACTTGCAACTACAAGAGTTACATGGGATGATGATACTAAAAATACCTATAAAAATAATTGAAAAGTCATGAATTATCCTTACTATGATTTGTTTGATGAAGATATTAATATTATATCTACTTGTAATACAACTTTTGAAATTTGGGACACATTAGCTATTTCTCAGGATGGAACTACTAATGTGTAAGAAATGTGATTGAATAATTATACCATTAAATATGATACTTTCAAGATGAAACATGATGCACTGATTTCTAAGATGTGTATCAAGTTTAATGAGATAGTTAATATGATGTTCTCCTTTGGAAATCCGGTTTTAGACAATGATCAAATTATATGACTACTGAGATGTCATCTAGAGAGATGAAGAGAAAAATTAGTTTCAATATGAGAATCCTATGATATCAGAAAATAAACATTAACGAGTTAATATGAAAGTTTATGATGTATGAGGAATATCATAAGTTTAATCATGAAGAGTAAGATGAACCTAAGAGGAAATTTATAGCCTTTAAGACCACTACATAAAATTATAAAGAAAATGAAACTGTACAAGTTGAAAGCTCCAATGATGAGGAATCACTAGCCCAAAGTGATGGTTAGATAGTCCATATAGCCAAGAAGTATAAGAAATTATATAATAAGAATGAATTATGGAATAAACCATGTTATAAGGGAAGGTATGATAATAGAGGGAATTGGAAGAAAGACTGGGAAAGAGATGATAATTCAATTGAGATTACCTATTATGAGTGTAAGTGAAAAGAACATGTTATGGATGACTTTACTAAGTTAAAGTACCTAAAATATTATGAATATTAGGATATAAAATATAATAAATCAATGACATCCATAGGTAGTGCCTTTTAAGATATCCATAGTCACTCAGACTCAACTTATGAAAGAAAAATCTGATAGAGAAAATCTGCACTTTATTAAAAACATAGCTATGGAACCTATTATCTTTCCTATACAATATTTTGATCATTATAGAGATTAACATAATGCGGAAAATGATAATAAAATTACAAAAGAGGAAATGCTTGAAAATTGAAATATGATGGAAGATACATTCAATAAGCTTAAATAAATATATAAAATTATAAAGAAACAACATGATTTATTTACTAATATTAATTTTGAGTTTGATGTAGAGAGAGAAAAGAATGCTCAATTGTTGAAAGAGAATAATAAAATAATGTTTTATATTGAGAATTTAAAGAAATATATAGAGATATTTACTAATGGTAGATAAAATCTCACTCAAATACTGGGAAAAAACATAGCACCTAAGTATATTACTAGATTGGGTTATCAACTAGGATAAAGGAGAGTAGTTAAGAGAACTTTTTTTATTAAATCTTATAATAGAAATTATGATACTAGTTATTATTCAACTATACAAAATAATGTTTCTATTTTAAAGAGTTTACAATATTCTTATAGAAAATCCATCAAGAAAATATGGGTTCCAAAATCCTTTATTACAAAAATATCTAGACCCAATAAATTTGGGGTACCAAATCATGTTTCGTATAAAATTGTTTTGTTGGGGAATTGATTGAATAGCTCTAGTATAAGTCTATGGTATATTGAAAATGGCCATTATAGGTATATGGTTAAAGATTAATCAAGAATAAAAATATTAATTAAGGTAGATGGTGTTCGTGAAATCTTTTGTGATAATTCTAAAGGAAAAACAATTGGACTTGGCCAAATTAGCAGCTCTAAATCAATTTTAATTTATAATATACTTTATCTTGATGGTTTAAAATGCAATCTATTAAGAATCTCACAACTACACTAAGATGATTTTCTTGTTAAATTTCAAAAAAAAATCATGTATTCGATTCCAAAAACACTTTAGTATTACTACTTTGATAAATGAAAATGTGTATGATTCTAGTCTTGATTCTTTAACTTCAAAAAATTGTTCATTCTTAAGTTCCTTTCATAAAGTCTATTAGATTTAGAATAGGATAACAGGACACCATAATATTCAATCAATTATAAATATTACTAGGAAAAGTATAGTTTAAGATCTACCGAATTATGAATTACGAAATGACAAAGTCAGTAACCCATTTCAAAAAGGGAAACAACATAAAATACCTTTAAAATTAATAAAAATAAGTTACAACATCAAAACCTCTTGAGTTAGTTCACATGGACTTCTTTTGACCATCTTGAGTTTATATATTAAATGTGATACACTATGACTATATACTTTGAGATGAATTTTATTGGTATAGTTGGGAAATATTTTTTAGTTCAATAAAGTGAAGCCATATTTAACTTTACCAATTATGAAAAATCATTAGAAAACCTTAGTGGACTTAGAATCAATATGTTAGAAGTGACCATCACTACGAGTTTGAAAATCAAGACTTTGAGTCCTTTTTCTCACAAAATGGGTATAACCATAAATTTTCTACTCCTAAAACTCCCAAAAAACCAATGTTATAAAAATAATGAATAGATAACATAAATAGATAACCTACACAATTATTAATGAGTATGAATTACCTATCGACTTTTGGGAAGAAGCTGTGACAACAACCTATTATATAATTAATAGAGTTTTAATTATACATATATTAAATAAAATTCCTTATAAACTTTAGAATAACAGAAAATCTAAGGTTAATTACTTTATAGTTTTTGGATTCAAAGTATTTATTTTTATTACTAAGTATAATTTCAACATTTTTTCCTCTAATAGAGATACATGATTTTTTCATGGTTAATAAAAATATAATAAATCATTTAGAGTGTTTAACAAAAGAACCAAGACTATCGAAGAGTTTATCGATGTCATGTTTGATGAGATAGATCCACATGATCCTAATATCCCTTTAGAAAAACATTATTATGATTCATACACTTTGATCATAAATGAAAAACCTTCTAACACTACTGTAAGACATATAGAAAAATCATTCAGTTTTGAGGAAATTCCAGGACTAGAACCAAACCCTATAGAAGAAATTGAGGTTACCATCCCTTATTTTTCTTGATCTATTAGAACTCTTAAATATCATCATTTAGATACTATAGTTTGAGACTTATATAGAGGTGCATAGACTAGATCCACTATAAGAAACAATGTTGAACATTAATAATTCTTATCATGTCTTGAACTTAAGAACATCAGTGATGCAATCAATGATGAATTCAGGGTAATGTCTATGAAAGAAGAACTTAACAAATTTTAATGAAATAAGGTTTAATTACATGTTGATGTAACTAAAGGAACCTTTACTACAGACCCTAAACATGTGTTTAGAAATAAGTTTGATGTATCTAGCAAAATAATAAGGAATAATGATTGGCATTAGAATACTTTTAGCTCACGTAGAACATCTTGATTTAAAACTATATTAAATGGATGTTAAAATTTTATTCTTGAATGGTTATATAATTAAGGATGTTTTTATTGAATAACCCCTATATTTAAAAAAACTCATTTTCCAAATAATTTTTTCAAATTAACAAAATCATTATATGGTTTAAAACAAGCTCATTGAGCTCGGTATAATAGGCTCAACTCTTTTTTAATTTCTAAACTTTTTTTAAAGGTATATATGATCTTATTTTTTTTATAAAAATAATTCAAAAATATGTTCTATTTTATAAAATCTATGTAGATGATATTATTGTTAAATATTTAGTTTTTATATATATTTATTTTCCAAAAAATATACAAAATGAGTTTGAAATGAGTTTAATTGGTGAAATGAATTTTTTATAGGTTTTCATATTTTTGAAAATATGGAAGGAATTATTTTATATAATTAAAAATATACTAAATACCTTTTAAAACATTTTGGTTTCAATAACAATAAGAGTAGTGACACTCTTATGAGTACCACCTATATGTTGGATCTTGATGAAGTAGGTAAACCAGTGGATCAAACCTGTTACAAAGGTATGATTGGAAGTCTTCTCTACTTAATTGTAAGAAGAATGATATCTGGTTTATTGTGTGTATGTGTTTTCACATTGAAGAAAATAAAAAAGAGTCAGAATTAATTTTATTAAAATGATTTTTTAAATACCTCAATTATACAAGAGATTTAGGAATGTTCTAACCCAGAGGACAAGCATTTGACTTGGTTAGTTATTCATATGTGTATTTTGGTGGTTTTAAGTTAGATAGAAAATGAACTCTATAAAATGTCATCTTTTGGGGAAGAATCAAGTCTCTTGGTGTAGTAATAAGAGATATTCAATTGTAATGTCTAATTCTAAAGACGAATAAATAGATATAGGTAGCTTATGTGCTCAAATTTTGTGGATGAAACAAACTCTACTAGACTATGGATATCAATTTTTACATTTCCCCACAAATTGTGAAAAAAAGTTCAATAAAACATTCAAATAATATTTTTCATTACTCTAAAAAAAATTGATCTAAGAAATCAATTTTTGAGATACCATTTTTAAAAGGGATATATAACACTCAAATACATTGGAATGGAACATCAACTTGTTGATATTTTCACTAAGACATTGAATTTTTAGAGAATGAGTTGCATAAATAATGAATTAAGAATGAATAATTTTGGTTAGAAATAATTTTATAGGAACCACCATTAGAATTTACCCACATTTGGAGTTTACCCATAGTTAGATTTTATACACTGTTCAAGTTTACCCACTGTTCGAATAACCCACTATTGGAAATTTCATGCTGTTGGAATTTAAGTCACCGCTGTTAATTAATATTTTATGGGATATTTATCTAATTTATTTTTTATTTAAATAAATTATCCCATTTTTCTCATTTTTGAATCCCAAAATTATATAAATTACAGACTTAGTCTAATTTTTATGCTCTCTCCCTCGCGCCTTACCTTTGAACCTTCTCTACATCTCATTTTATCCCCACAGGCAGCCCTCCCTTGGCCATGTATAAAAATTTTGAGCTATTTTCAATTGTTAGAGTGAAGTGATTAATAGTGTAATCTCAAGGAAATTCCCATCCTTCAAAGAAAGATAATGAATAATCGAGAATATCTATAGTCGATCCACGAAACCCACAACACACAAAGTGTACTATAGTTTCCGAGAAGGAAGTGAATGATAAGTGGTTTATTTATAGAAAATAATTTTTTCTTAGAGTTATAAATGTCTAGGTATGGGAAAAAGTCTTTCCTCAATTGATAGAGTCCATTAAACCCTTATAAAGTGGATCAGTTTTATAAGAATGTGGAGTTTTTATTTACGGAAGATAACGATTGGTTTGGAATTAGGATAAATGGGTTAATGGTTGTGTTTTCTTCAAATCGATGGGCAAGATATCTAAAATTACCTCATTAAGGTGTTTCAAATTATTATCAGGGATCAATTCAAAGTGAAATTGATTCATTTAAATATGAGAATGCATTAGCTAAGCTGAATAGATATGGGACCTTGAGAGGACCAGTTGTAACTGATCTTAATGAGGAGTTTCGTTTTCGATTCAAGTAAATTTAGCACATGATGTGTATAAGAAAAGGTGATTTTAGTACAATAAGATATCAAGATGTATACTTGATGTACATTATGTAAAGTGGATTTAAAACCAACAAGTATAGATATTTTATGGTTCACATGATGAAGATGTGTAAAGTATCATTCAAGTCAAAGTCATTAATTTACCCCAAGTTTATTTTGGCCATACTGGAGGCCAAGTGTTTAGTTGATGGGAAGAATAAGAAATGGCGAATTGTGGTGGATTTTTCTGAAAAAAATATATCTGTAAGATAATTAAGATTATTTAGAACCCATGGAAGAGGCAATATATTGATGATGTTGAAAATCTTTATGTGGATTTCAATCATGTTGATCACCCTACAAGGTTTAAAAATTTTGTGGATCCTGGATTGGATCCAGATGAAGTGGTTGTGTATTCAGATAAAAATCATGAAGAAGATAATGATTCTACTTCTGGTAACCAGTGGAATTTTCATTTGATGTATTTAGTGAACTTTAATTGACTAATATCTCTCTTTCTGTCTCTTTCAGTCTGGATAGTCCTCCCAGTTCTTTCCTTATTAGAGAGACTCTTCTAAGTGAATTACATGAAGATGAAGAAACCGAGGTTTTAGATGAATAACTATACAAGAGTTATTTTATACCTACTGATTATGAAAATAGTGAAAATAGAAATGATAAAGATGATGTGGAGAATAGAAAAGAATAAGAAGAAAGAGAAAAAGTTATGAAATATAGAGATATAAAAGATGATGAAATGTATGTGAAGATAAAGATAGTTTTGACTTTGATAGGCCTGATGATAATGAGATACCTCAAACACTTGTTTCTTCTCCAACTTTATCTATTTATTCTATGTATGAGGATATACCTATCTTAGTTTGAGATTTTAATAGAGGAGATAGAAATGAGCTGGGATCATCTATTGAGGGGGAGGAATCCCCAAGATTTTTCAGTCACCATATTTATCCTTTTGATGGAGACCATATCGAGAAGATGGTTATTTATCCTTCAGTTGATGAGAATATGGTTATTGAGCCTATTTTTGTGTATTCTATTAGGTTAGGTGAACCATATTGTGATTAATGGGAATGTTATAATGGGTATCTGAGGATATTCCTAGACTAACTTGACTCAGATGATGATAGAGGTCCACTAAATCATGGTGGACCTCTAAATCCAGTTTGTGTAGTGGTGGAAACTTGGGGATTAATGGTGTAATAGATAAGTGTTTCATTGGAGTTATCGAGATTTTAATTAGAAATTTCTACCAGATCCGAGCCAGCATAGGATGTTGTTCCACCTTTCATTGCCTTTGTTCCCATTAATAGTGTATCCTGAGGTGACCTAGAATACATTAGAGAGAGGTTTCTCTATGATATTGGTATGTTGTAGGGATATTATTCACCACATGTTTCCAATATTAGTGAGATATATGAAATATAATTTTTTGAGGTTGTAATAAAACACATCCCACCTAAGATTATAAATTAAATTCAAGAAGTGGAAAGAGAAAACAAAAGACTTTCTAGTGAGACATAGTCATTGAGATCAGTCATGGTGGGAATTCATACTTCTTTTGATAAAAGTACAGATGCCTTTCTAGAGAGGATGTTGTCATTGTATTTTGTGCCTTATACTTCTATTTATCTACCTCAAACTCCTTCCTTGGATGTTGAGCTAATCCTATCAGTGGTTAAGAAAGATCTTCGAGCTATTTTAGGTGATTTTCTTGATATCCCTCAAGAGATTTTGAGGAATACTAGGCATAATAGGGATAATTTCTATAATATGGTCAAATAATGCGTTAATGATCATAGAAATGATAGAGAAACCATTCCCAAGACAATAAATTATTACCTTTCAAGGATATATAATACGAATGAGCTCAATTCCCACTTTAGGTTCCTTAGTGAGAACCTCAAAATGACACTAGTTACTCAAGACTTCAATGAGTAGGTCAATCAGCTAAAAGTGATGACCTTAGTGATCATGTTTTTTAATGAGGATAAAAAAGAATTTTTAAGTGCCATGTAAAGGGGATGAAATATCATCATGGACATCATCAATACAATGAATCATTTTTTATATGTATTCGAAACAAAAGAAGTGGCTCAAGAGGCTATTCTAGTGACTAAAAATTAATCCCCTCTAGCCACTGACCAAGAGTTGTTTAGAGTAGCTATTACCAGAGATCCTCATGAACCCTTATTTACTCGGTCAAATCCTTTTATTTTTATTCTTGTGTATATAAGTGTATGAGTGAGAGGTTTTTTACATTCTCGAAACTTTTTATGGATGGAATACTATTTATCAATAATGATATCACAACATTAATTTTTCTAAATTTATCATGGGAGAATTATTTTTGATGAAAGAAATCAGTGATAATCCTTTATACTAGGTTTGATGATATATAGAGATATATCTAAGAGGTTTCATGGACTCTATCAAAACATATATATTGGTAAAGCACAAATGTGGTTTATAATGGAGAACTATAAAATGGGGTATTTACCTGCATTGTATAGAAAAAATCATAGAATGGTTATATATCTATATAAATATTTTAAAATTATCGATATGATTACTTATGTGTCCTCTATAGGATCTATTATCCACACTATATTATGTTCTCAACCTGATGTGTCTTATACATTGAGAATAGTGTGTAGATATAAATCCAATCTTGGTGAAAGTCACTAGATTGTTTCCAATAATATCCAAAATAATATTAAAATAATCAAGGATATGTTCTTGGTCTTTTGAGGCGAGGATGAGTACATTGTAAGAGATTAAACTAATTGTAGTTTCAAAATCAATGGAGATGAGATAAGAACTCAATATATATTGGTATTTTTTCTAAATGCTTGAGGTACAAGATAAAACAGTAATGAAAACATCATATGGGACATGAAAAAGGGGTATAATACATCACTATATTTTATAATATGATGAAATATGTTTATATTGGGAATTCCATCACTATACATGGGGTGGTTGGTAAAATTGAGGTAGTAATATATTTTTACCTTGACAATAATTGAGACGTTACATTGGAAAAGTAACCTTGGCCTTACCAAAAGACCAAAAACAACCTTTGTAAATACCAAATCATTTAAGAGATCATTGAGATGGGAGATGTAAAGAACTATTCATTGGCTATAAAAGGTAATCTAGAATATTAATTTACAAAGATGTTTACATAGTAGAATTTTGAAGGTCCTATAATATCTATGAGAATTATATGCAAGGGATAATAAATCTAATGATTATTGTCATTATTGATGTATCATTTTTTTATAATAAATGTATTATACATTATCACTCAATAGTACCTTGTCCAAGCTCACCGCATTGTCTCAATCATTCTCACCATATGCCAAAGACAAGTAACTAGCAGCGAGTGACCAAAAACTTGCATTGGGGAGACTATTCCATCAATATAATTATGATAAAAAATAAAAAATAAAAAAATAAGATCCATATCTAGGTACACATTATTAATAAACATATATAATTACATAATATATATTGTCCTAAAAAATATACAACTGATCACCAACTTGGCTGATCCCATGAAAAAATAAACCTAAAATACAACTGATGAAGATTATACCTACTTCCATCCCTGGGACTCATCCAAATATCTAAAACCCATCGAGCCACCAAATCAGAATATATTGCACATCATACACCATGAACTGAAAAATATATATAAGTTCTTCACATGAACCAAAGTACCAATGGAAGGTTTAAGAATATAAATTTATGGGGTATCACCAAGATACAGTAATATATGTTATAATATTCTTGAGTATTCATGTGTAAAGAAAATATAGTATATAAAAATTCTCAACGAGTATTTGTGTTCTAAAAAGGCCTCCATTGAATTCAATGAGATACACATGTCTGTCATTCCATTAGGTGATAATTAGGACACCCGGATGCCTGGCCATATCTGCTTCAATACCATGATGGAAATCCATATTGTAATTTTGTTCAAAAACTTCAACCTAATCATGGAAACATAGGGTATAACTTCATTCATGTTCATACTACTACTCCCACAGATAAGGTTCATATACCATGAATCCTAAATAAACCCTCTCACTAGTAATGTCATAATTCCATAAATTTACCACTAATTTATCACCAATTTTAGGTTCCATCCGTAATCTACATCACATGTCAACATGGAATCCATATCACTCATGTTATCCCTGCTCTCCAGCCTTGCATCAGGTCACATCCCGAACCCCATCTCACTCATGGTGGTGCAAATTTTATTTCTCAAGTCCAACCATCACACTCATGGATGGACCATCATGCTCAATTAAACCATCTCAATCACGGATGACCGATCATAATCTAATCCCAACCATATTTATCACGGTAATACAAACATAGTTTAATCCAATCCAATCACTAATCGGTGAAACAAATTCATACACATCATGGATTTACATCTCACTCATAAATGTCCCATAAATTAAATATTACATCCTAGGGACCTATAACCCCATTGGATGAATCCAACACATATCCTACAAACCATTCAATTGATTCTCACAACCCATCATAGAGCTCACCTTCTCATC
The DNA here is from genome assembly GCA_963277665.1 of Viscum album. Classification (NCBI taxonomy): domain Eukaryota; kingdom Viridiplantae; phylum Streptophyta; class Magnoliopsida; order Santalales; family Viscaceae; genus Viscum; species Viscum album. Next base: position 436,356,676 of record OY728142.1, on the reverse strand, counting down.
ACATCCAATCCCAACACCCATCAAGCCTGTTAAGTCATTGAACATGGCATATCCCCCATTGGGGCATCCAATAGGCTCTTCCAAACCCATTATTGTCTCTTCTCATCATTATTAACATGCATATCTCACCCCTTGGTGACCTCACAAACCATAGTCCCAACAACAAACATGGACTCATCTTATAGGGTTAGAATTTCTATCCTAGGTTACAACCAAAATCTCGATGTCATGTATGAGGAAAACCCTACAAGACATGCCAAGGTCCCATCTCACTTCTCTTAAGGGAGACCATTCTATATATATCCTATAGGGAACCACCTTCTACTTCACCCACTGAGTACCAAAGGACTAATTTTTACCCAAACTCACCAAAAAAATTGACTCGATACTCAAGAAATAGATTATCATCATTTTTAGGATGTTCATATTTCTTACACATAAACACATAGAAAAAAAAGCCACTATAGACTACCCACAAGCTCTAGGAACTCTACCTAGGCTATCCCATGTCACAACTGACATCCCAAGACCTACACATATCCTCTCATCTACTTAACATTCACCCTCATCCATTGAAGAATATATCTCTAGGTGATCCCAATTCATTTAATTACTCAAGGTAACTTATTGAAATTATAAGAGGCCTAACACACTCATACTCATCTACCCAAGAAACCCTCAATACATAATCAATATTCCATAACCCATTTAGTTTGCAATCATGCTTTCTCGTAAATAGAAACAAATATGGAATTTTATCCATGGGGAAACCTTTCACAATATCGAAGTTAACCCATCGAAAATATCTATTGAAACACATCTAGGACCAATGTGCCTCATCCATGTTCTTGGGGATCCTATATCATTCCATACAAAAAAATTATAAATTATAACAATTTTAATTAATTATTTAAATAACTTCCAAATTTTCATAATTTATAAATCACTCATTGGGAATTCTTATAAAATTGAAACTACAAAAAACCAACCATAGATGGTCCATGACAAATCCTTGACACCATTATGATAAATATCTCTCTCATACAACCCATTAAATTTTCAAATTAGGTTATTTTAAAAAAAATATTAAACAAATATTTTAGGTGATGTACTTCCATTGAAATGGTGCACATTTTTGTGTAGAACTCATCACATGACACCCAATACACAAGATGGTAAAAATACCCATTATAATTAGTCTATTACACCATTAATCTGAGGAATCAACACCAAAATTGTAATCAAATTTTAGTCAATATCAGAGAAAACTAAGTTGAAACAAAAACATAGTGAAGAACAGATAATCATACCTCAAACTAGAATTAGATCAAACCTAAAGAAACCCCATATCAATGGGGATTAAGGGGACTAATAGTGGGGCATACCTCGATTGAATATCCTTCCCTATACATGCCTCATAGACCAAAGAAATAATAAATATGGTGAAAAAAGACCATCATATTGTTTCTTTTAAAAAATAACTATACACCATTCATAGCATGAACCCATGGTTAATGCTATGAACCACTCAAGGAAGAAGGGTCCTTCCTATCAGTCAAAATCATTCAAAACATGAACCAAGGTTTACACTATGAAATCCTTTAGGAAGAGTTCCCTGAACTGCCTTATTACCCCATTCATGGAGTGAACCCCAAGGTTTATGGGATGAATTGCAAAAACAGAAATATTTTAGCCTTTTGTGATCCCTGAAACATCTTTAATGTGCTCCCAAGATCCTGATACATTCTATGGGACACAAATCATATCAGATAACAACATTTTTAGACATCCAAATTCTTATATTCCTAATATGATTCCCTACACAAAATATAAACCCTCAATGGGAGAAACAGTCAAATATCCTTAGGAATTAACAACCCATATTGACCTGGGTCATTAAAATATCCCCAACAATGGGATTCTCATCCACAAGAATCATATAGTTGTATACTCTTAAAAACATGACCTATATTAACCATCAATTTACTTTCGACCATCTGTGTACCATCTTCGAATATTGAACATGCTCTCACTACACAACTCTTACCTACAATCCCAGATACATAGGTTTTTTCTCTGAAATCTCCATAATGTTCCCTAGATCACCTCAAATATGACCCACATGATGTTCCTAGACTACTATGTATCTAAAAATCTCTATTTTTTTATCATAACACCAGTGGTACCTTATTTGGTTCACATCCTCCAAAAATGCCCAACCTCACCTATAGATGCACCACCAAACCACCTAATCTTGAGGTCTTAACATTTTGATGCATCATAAGATCATAAAAATAACCACATCAATATCTAAACCCAAATTTTTGTTTAATTTAATTGTTGGATCCCCAAAAATGTACTCTAGTTTCGATGATGTCACCCTGAGAATCAGCACCCCACTAATCCTAATCACGCTTGAATCACATAAAAACATCACTAAGATCGATATCAAATCATAGAATCCACCTAAAACTACAAAAAAATTTGGATTATAGCAAATTTTTAGGAAATATAACACATTATATCCTCCCACCAACTAGTATCCTAATGCCACCTTGACAATTCCCCAACCAGTCTAGTTCCTCTCAAAAACCCTTCTGACATGAGGTTCATTATCTTGTGAGGAATTTGATATTTGAAAGCATAGGTTTATTGTAATCATCTCCCAAAAAACACCAATATTTATATATATGGACCACAACCCATCCCTAATAGATTTAAATGTATTGTCATTGTCATCCCCCTCATTCCTGAGGTTCTAAATGAAATATACACCACCACCTCCTCCCATTTTTCTATAGCATCATCCTCAACATCCAACAATCCAAATATATCATGGATCATTTCATCAGATGTCCATTAGTTCCCTCCCCACCATGTTTCTTTCCTTACACCACTATACATGCATCAACCTCAATAGGTTATCCAACACATGTGTGTCACTCCTAGAGATCCATGATACCCCATTACATAATACCCAGCACTCCAACCAAGGCTCAACCAAAATCGACTATTCCACTACACTCAATCCTTCACTAATGTTTCCTTCCACCACATGGATATTAATTATCTACCTCAATAATATTCTAGTATTATATTCCATTATTTTCCTACCAAATACTATGGACACGTCATCCTAGAGCGAACCATGTTGTAACCTCCTTCTTTTAATTCCCGAAAATCTTGTTAATTATGATTTTAATGGTTTTCATGTTTTATGATAGCATTTTATCATATATAGAAATTTGAATTTTTTTCTAGATGTAAAAAAGACTCACCATTGAAGATGAGTCACCAATAGAATAGAGTTACCATTAAAGATGATTCACACCCAGAAAAGACTCGCCATTGAAGTTTGAGTCACCACCAAAAAAGACTCACCATCAAGATTGAGTCACCTCCAGACTTTACCTATCACCAGAAAGGAATCACCAGTGAATATGACCTGCTATTGAGATGAGTCACCATTGAGAAAAGTCAATTTTGAGAGGAGTCACCATTACGATTTGTCACCAATTAGATGATTCATCCATAAGGATGACCTACTTCTATATGACCTACTTCCTGCCTGACTCACCATTATCCTGACTAACTGCCAAACATGAGTCACTTCCAGATATGAGTCTCCACATGAATGAGGCACCATCACTATTATAGGATATTTGAATAAAATACCTCTAAATTCTATAATATATAATTTAATCATGGGGATTATTTTAATGGTTAATCATAAACCATTATAGGGAAAATTAATGAGTATGTTAGTTTTAAGTATGAGGATATAGGATACCTAAATTATTTTTCATTCAACGGTCTATCAATCTTGATATGATAGATATTAAAAGAATTCAACCTTGTTAAAGAAAATTAGAAAGAGTGGAATGGTGGAATTCCTGTTGGCAGAGTACACACACTTAATCATGTGTTCCATTCACTGAAAAGATTTACACGAAGACATATTATCTTCATTATGACTATGAATGAAGTGGAGATTAATAAAAATTAAAAAACATTCAACTATCAGAACAAATAGAGATTACGAAGCTATGTTCTTATGAGATTTACAGAAATATGACTCGAGATCAATTCCAAGATACATCTAAGGAATCTCATGATTTTGATAAAAACATATCAAGAAACTTTATCTTTTCTGAATATTTTTTACTTTCTCTTTCTGTTTGTTTCATTTACATTTGGGAGGTGTGTGGTTTAACCTATTTATTAAATGCCCAAATTTCTGATTCTCTTTAAATTTATGATACAAGAAATATTCTCTACTATATTTAATTTTTTTACCCATTATGTTGTGTAAGAGGTCCTTATGTGGCTTGTATTTGTTTTATTCTCATGGTTATTGTAGAAGTGGTCCCTGTATGGCCTGGATAGTTAGTTAGCTATTGTTTATTTACCCAATCTAGGTTATGGATCAAGATTATATTTATATAATCTTTTTAGAAAAATGTGACTTCCATGTGGAGGGGATTATGTCTCATCCTGAGACTAAGCCTCTTGTTTCAATTCACACATGTGGTTTTTTGTATCATTTTAGAGATTTTTTTTTATTTTTTTTAAATTGTAAATAAAACCATTGCATTGATAGTTCATCCTAAATAGTTATTATATAAGTTTTTAATTGAGTAAATTTATTTAAAAAGTTTAATTAATGTATATATATTGTTTTAATAGAGATTTAATAGCTCTTTCAAAAATATTTTCAAAGATCAGAACTTATATGGATATATAGTTTTGATTATATGGGAAATTTTTAATTAAATTGTAGGATTTTATTTAATATTGTTTTAATAGAATTTTTTATTTGGTATTGAATTAACCCCCTCTTGAGATACTCACTCTAATAAAAAACCCAAACCAAAGCCACCATAGCATTACCACCATTACACCACTCTTATCCCTCATAAACCTATATCAATATCAAAATCCCACACATGTACCAATATATTAATCCCTAAAATAAAAATTCATTTCACATAAACCATCAAAACCTTCCATTACACATCAATAATTTTCTTTAAAATTACTATTAACACTCACTATCCTCCTCCAAGGAAGAGTGATCTACCGAGAACTCTTATATACGTTCTTACATAATATCTACTATAATATTAATCAAACTCAAAATTTCATGCACGAGTTCATCCTGAGCGTACAAAAAAACTCACACTCCCATAAGACATGACTCATCAAACCCTGTCTCAGACACCTAATCCATTGAACATTCCCCAAACACATGTAAATTTCCACCCATTAACCAAGGAATCAAAATCATGCCAAAATCTACCCCATGACCACTTTCCACACATAAATTATTTTCGAACAATGATCATATAACCACTATCCCACCTCACCTCTTGAAAAAACATATAGAAACTATTAATACATTAATCTAACCAGTCTCTCCCTCTTGAATCTAGAAATGATTCCAAGAGCATGTCTGATTCTCTAAGTCAAATCCCAAGTCATAAAAATCATTTCATTCTCCATAACCCACTTAGTATTCCTTCATAACCACCTGACCCAATTATTTAGAGTACCTAAAATAACCTATAATTTAAAACCCCAAATTTTTTGTTGTAGAAACACTAAGTAACTTTACTCATTTCCTTAAACCACCACTTATACACACCATGCCTTCATCAATCCATTAATAAGGCATCAATGCCCGAACCATCCCACTAAGGGTCACCACACACCCCTTGAAAAAGGTAATGTATTTCCATCATTATAAAACATTACACTATAATATTCACATGATGTTTTATTAGATCAAAACATATATTATTCATTTTGTAAGAATTAAACTAAAAAGTTACATGGTAAAATGTTGTAGAAGTTTTTATGGTATATTTATTCAACTAAACCTCACATCAAAAAATAAACACCTAAAACAACAAACATATCACATGTTTTCTATGTTCCTACCATATTGGCTCTACATGGAATATTTTTTGGTGGATTAGAGAAAAATTGCAATTAAAACACACACACATCATTATTTAAACAATATCCAAACCATAACATTGAATACTAGATTAGAAATTTTGGCACCCTAGTAACCGAGACTTCACAATGTTATGGTGTTTGTGATGCAACACTGTGATATCTATAAGAAGATCTAACACATTAATAAAACTTCTTTCAACTATATACCCACTTTATTAAATAATACAAATACATAATACAACTTTATAATTCCCTTCCCTGGGCTACATAAAAGTTCCCACGAAAAGGTCACCACAAGGCCACAAGCGTGCCACATCATATATCAGATCCTACCAAATATTAATGAATGAAAAGAAACATGAATTCGGGGAAACTATACACTCAATATCATAGAGATGAGAAATGATAAATTACCAAAACTACATCAACATCAGAGTATGTAAAATAAATAAACACATTTAATAATACACATTTGGTGTAATAAAAAATATACAATGAATTATCCATTGGCCCAATCCCATATATAATAAAACAAAAATATAGTAGAAACACACTAGATCTACTACTATCCCCTCACCTTAACAAATTCCTAACACTCATTGATATACAAATCCCAATTTTATACACATCTTATGATCTAATAATAAATAGATGTAATGTATAAATGCATACTAAAATTCCCATATAGGGTGTGAGAATATAACTTAGTAGTGTCCCACCAAATATACCTAATATATGACATCATATATATTAATTTAATATGGGTCAAATAAATAAATAAATTAAAATTCATGGTTAGTCACTGTGTACTAACTAAGACACCGCAACATTAGATAAAATACACACACCATTCAAGAAATTAGGTACTAACTATGCCACATAAAACCTGACTTTTCTACTTAGAAACATTATCGAATATCCTAATCATTTCCACAAGAGATAAGTTAAACCCCTTGAGGATGAATTGGGGCAAGGAAAAATCCATATCTCGATCACTAATCCCTTAGGGTGGGGTCTTTTACCAAACATCTTGACCAACCCCTCTCATTAAAAAGGTTCTATAACCAAGGAATGATTGTTACCTTCTCAATCAAGGTAGGCTGCATCCATAATTTCAATAATATGAGAAAATGGACCCCCTAATAGTCATGGAAGCCCTTTCATCCAATCTAGCATCACATCACATCACATCATGAATCCCCACCTTACTAATGTTTTACTAACATATATTCCTCAGGTATAGTCATCTCACTCATGGATAACACATCACACTAAAGTGTACCATCTTAATTAGGGATAAATAAGCCTCATACAATCACAATACTCTCACACATAGCCATCATAACATAGTTCATGGAATCCATATAAAACATGGATTTCCAATCTCTATGCACAATTGGTATTTACATATCACTGAGGGAAATCCATTTAATTCTATATCACTCATGGAGAAGATAGGCCTCAAGACTTATCTCCCCTTATAATGAATATTCCTTATAACACATGAATTACTTACATAGGTTTTATATCCCATAAAATATATTACCATATCATCATGTCATGGACTAACCCCAACTACCCTCTCAGTTCATAGTAAATCACATCCCCCCAATAAGGCATCCATTAGAGTCTTTCATATCCATTATGTCATCTTCTTAAAAATCTTGATATGTGTTTATCACCCCTTGGTTATCTCATAACCCATAGGCTCTAATATAAATTTCGCTAATTAAGAGGGTTCATAATTTCTCTCCCAATACCCCTTTGGAATTTAGTTGAAAATTTAATCGAAAACACCATTATCCATCCCGGGGTCCTAGATCACACCTCCTAAGGGAGAATTATTATCCCATCACTTGGAGGGAACCACCCTTCACTACAAACATCAACCTTTAATGACTTCTTCCAATCCATTAACACACCAAGAATCACCTCTATTATTAAAAAGGGGCTCCTTAACACTTATGATATGTCTAGTCAGTGTGGCTATCAATACTCATCCCCAAGCCTCACATACCAACCCATGAGCTCTAGGAACACAACATAAGTGATCCCATGCCACTAGTCACTTATTATGCCATACCTAGTTATTTTAATCAACTGACCAAGAACCCTTTACCCTTGATTATGTAGATTTTTTGGAATCCCAATTCATGTAAGTGATCAAGAGAACTTATTAAACATAAAGGATTCTCAATGCACTCATACTCATCCACTTGAGGAACCCTTAGTCCCTAAAAAATATTCCCAAATCAATGATGTTATGAAAGCACGAAAAAACATAAATATACTAGAATATAAAATTGTATCATATGGGTCACCTACCTCAAAAACATATTTAACCCCTAAACAGCCACTGTTGAGCCTCATCCAAGATCAATAAGCCTATTAATTACTCCTAGAGTAAACATAACACAAAATAAAACATAAAAAAATAATTATATAAAGTTATAATTAATTATTTAAATAACATCATAATAGTAAAAATTTCCTAAATACTCACTAGAAATTCCCAATGTGCTGAAACCATGATCAATCACCAGTAGAAGGTCCGTTACACATCCACTGAACCATTTATACTAAAATCCATATCATGAAACACTCCATTAACTATAAAATTCAACCTATTTATCCAAAAACCAAAAAAAATACCAAGTAATATATCTCTTCCAAAAGTATGGGTAAAATACACATCATCTCGGGATGACCTCAACACAAGCCAATGGAAAGTCGTATCGAAATCAGCTGATTCCAACATGATCTTGGGGATTCTATATAGAAACCTTTAAGAAAATAGATCTAAAATTAATGGCATGCATGGGGAAACAAAAAAAAATCAACAGATGATGAATATATATCAAAATACCACCATATAGAACCCATAATCGCCACATATCAATGGGAATAGAGGGGAGGAAGAGATCGAGAGGATCAAGCAAAATGTACCTCCCAATTCATGCGCAGTCAAACAAAATTAGTTGGAGGTGAATTTTAATATAATTATCTAAAACAAATTTTATAATAACCCTAGTAACTATCCACAACATGAACCTCTAATTCACATCATTAAATACATGAATTAGAGGGATTATCTCCATTGGTCAAACTAATCAATGGTATAAACCACAGTTCTTACAGTGATATCCTTGAAGAAATGGGCCATGAACCACCTTCCTTACCTATTCAAAACATGAAACATATGGATTACTACATGAATGGATATAATAGCCAAATTTTAGCCTCACAAATTGCAGTATCCTTTTATGATTCCCACCTAGAGACATAAGAAAATCATCAGACCTCAAACCATGTTTTAAATCATTAATTTGTGTTGTCTATATAAATTAATCCCCAATACACGTCCAAAATCAAACATTATACCTTCAATAGTCAAAAAATACAAATTTCCTAAGGAATTCATAACTTTGAATGATGTTTTGCACTACATAAGTTAGAAATGTTACAAAGAATCCATCATAAGGTACTTGATAATAGAAAAATAATATATCACTACATCATATAATGTAAATTAAGATATTTAGATAAATAACATCATCACTATACATGGGAGGGATTCCTATCATTGCGAATAAATCAACCTTCACCTTGACAATAATACTGGTTTTACTTATACCAAGGATCTACAATCTCACCAAAAGACTAAACACATCCTTTTAAAATACCATATCATTAAAGATATCATTGATAGGGGTTATATAATGATATGTTTTTCTATAATGAATAATATAATATATCTATCAAAAATATGTTAATGTAGTAGTATTGTGAGGGTTATATAAAGTTTATATCTATTATAAACCATATATAATAATTCTAATAATTGTTGTCAATGGTTTTATATTATAGTTTTATAATAATCTTGTTAAATTTGATCATTAATTCATGTGTATTAAATATAATTATTTAATAGTGGAATGATAAAATACCCCTAATTTAGGGATTTTAGTCGCTTCTAGTTGATTAAAAACATGGAAGAACATGGGTTGTAATGATATATTAATTTTAGTAAGTGTGTATTATTATTTTTGATATAAAGAGTTGACACATGATATTTCAAGTAGAGAATTATTTTTTGAAACTAGACTATGAATTTATGTCCCATGAAATTTTTTATAGTCCTTAATATAATTATTGGTGTATTAATATTTTGAATCACCATTACTTATATATGAAATACACATAATATAGTAATGTTAATACCTTTTTTACCTTTCTTATACCTGCCTTAAGGAATAATACTCCGTTGAGGGTGGGGTAAGCTGTTGATCATGTCATCAGTTGAGTTCCACTAAGATGGAATTTTTAAAAATCTATGATAATAAAATACATCAACGAATTCAATTAATTGGGATTTTAAATTAATGGTAATTCATATATTAGATACACATGTCACCCTTATTCACTTGAAGGATTTAAATTTGACGCTATAATTTTGTTTGATCAATGTACTCACAGAATTGAAAATGTATGAGTAAGCCTATACTATATTGAAATGATTCATGTATAGTCGTCACATGATGATATGAACAATGGGATTTAATAAGAATTCTTAAGACATATATAATATATCTTATGGAAGATACTTAAACATGGATATATGGGAGTGTTTAATTGAGATCATATTAGTTGAATTTATAGCTTGAGTAATACTAAATTTTTCAAGAGGATTCTATCTTCAAATATTTAAATTAATGATTTAATATTTTTCTTCAATGAAACAAAGGATCATAGGGTTTCATAGTTGGTCATTTGAATATATAATAAAACATCAAACATTATGTTTTTTTCTAAAATTAAAGGAGCTCCACATATAACATGTAATAGTGTTTGGATGGATTAAAAATGAGTTTTAATGTTTTTCATAATTTTCTTATGAATATTTATAGATATATACTAAAATAGATGAATCGTATTGAATTATTCGTCAACATTTTAAATCCAAAATATGCATATGATTCAAATCATAATCTACTATATGGTGATATAATTAAAGAAATGTGATTCATTGACATGGTTCATTTATAGAATGAAAGATATATTATATTCATTAAAATGTTTAATGATTATAATATAGTAGTTGGAATATTTTATGATAACATATATCAATTTATACATGTTTGAATCTGATGATAAACCTCCTTAATTTAATGAAGGGGGTCTATATAAATGATTTGATCCTCCTATTGTGGGTGTGTGGTTATTTTTTCATGTTGAAGATGATGATTTTTTATTTTTTCATGAAGGGTAAGGTTTAATCACACCTTTAGATATTTACTCATCCTATCATAGTGTCAATTATAATTGTGGTTGTTTAAGTACCTATATAAGAAGGGTAATTTATCTATTAATAAGCGATTTCCATCAAATAGACCCCATCAATATGGATCTAGCTAGATAATAGGTCTACTTATTTATTTTGTGTTTTTCATTATCAAAAAGATTTGATGATGATAAATCTAGATATTTAATGGGTTACTTTCACTTTTATGAGATTGATATGTTTCAACAAAACCTACACATTTGGGAAAGGACTTTACAGGTATAAAAATTTTCCTACTAGGGATATTAGTTAGTTTTTACATCCTAGAATTTAGAGGTCTATATAAAATATTTTACATGATTGAAATAAGGCCCAACTGTATCCTATAAAACATAATCTTTCATAAACCATCATTATGATAGGGTCCTGGTGGTGTCTATAAAATATACTCATTACGACCAACAATGTACTGAACAACCTATGAGGATATGGTTGAATCAAGGAATTTAATCTTTTTCCATCAAATAGATATATATTTTTGAGTTATACAGAACTCAAACATACTTCATCTAAATCATACCAAGTATATCATCCAGATAAATAAAACTATCACAAACCAAGCTAGAGTGCCACTAGACACGACACTCATCCCTGTCTATGGCATGGCTTGAAGGGAATACCTGATCCCCATGGGTTGGAAACTAGATCCTGGGTATCAACATTTTTATTTGGAAAGGATTTCACCCATTTTAAAAACATAAAAAACAAATAATAATAAGAAAATATAACTAGTTAATCAATAAAAACATGGTACAAAAATTTTCAGACATAATGTTCATAACTTTAAACAAAATCTAAAAAGGGACTATAATAAAAAAGGGTATAATGAAACTATCCCAAAATCCACCATGAAATAAGAGAAGCATCATCCTCATGCAATCACGACTGAACCCTTCAAGAAAGGATCACTAGAAACCCAAGCCACTATCAAGATACACCTTTACATTATGCGAGTCAAACATAACCAAGTCTAAATACACCCAAAGGTGTATGAAAGGTGTGATACAAAGCCCAGTAGGGTGCCACCAAATAAAGATATTACATGAAAAATCATTATAAGACTAATTTACATGCATGATTTATAAAAGAAACAATTGAAAAATTCTTATAGGTAACATTTTAAAATAAAAACATGCTTTTCCCTTAAAATAAAAAACAAAGATCACCATATGCTGACGATTGGTATAATATCACCGAAGTAAACTGAGTCATGGGAATACCCTATAGGAACTATAAAAAATGTGACACAAGGAAACCCATATATCAGTCTAACATGGTATAACAAAAATACCCCACAATTATGCCACGCACAAGACACAAAGAGTGAACATCCCAGGGGCCTAGTGGTCTCCGATCATCATCATAATTTAATTAATGTTGTAATTGTGAATCATTTGTAGTGAATATGGGATTTTTCACTTCTGAGTAAACTGGCGTTAACCTACTAGAATAATTTCAGGTTTCCACTTCCAAATCACACTACTAAAAATTAGGCCAATAACGATCGCCATTGGCGGTCGTTATTGTCCTGTAGAGACTGCCCAGTGGCCGCCAATGGCGGTCACTGAAGGTGGCCGAGACCCTGGTCTACAACGACCGCAACGGTTGCTAAAGCCGGATGAAAATCCGGCCTACAGTGACCGCCACTGGCAGTCGCTGAAGGTGGTCGAGACTTCGGCCTACAGCGACCCCCAATGGCGGTCACTAAACTAGAATTTTTTTTAAAAAAACAAATTCATGATACAAAATAAAAAAACAACATATTAATCATAAAAAATGAAAAACAAATCCAAACATAATAAACATCAAGATCATCATAAACAATAAATGATAGACGTGCTTCAACTATCCGCAGCCATCTGCTTTAATAACCTACAAAGATACAAAGAAAACTAAAAAAACAAACATAAATTTGACATCTTTATTCAGTTATTATATACATTTAATAAAATGAAATCTGACATCTCATGGGCGCTCTAAAAATTTAAAACCACCAAAAGAAATGTTGTCATTTTTGAATTTGTTTTTCTTATTTTGGAGTCTTTGCTTTAGTTTAGGAAAGTGTTTTTTGTTGTATTAAAATGAATGTTTTCCGCATGCTCCGCACATCTGATAGATGTGTTGTATCCTCCTACATCTCATGAATAATATTCCTATCATTCTCGTGCGGTTTCAGGTCCTTCGGAACACATTTGCTCTGAATTCGACCATGACACGCCGTTTTGGACTTTTATGACTCTGGAAACGTGTTTCTGGTCACCGCGGTCAAATGGCAGCTCTGATTGACATTCCGTCTAGCCAACCATTTTACAACTCACTCCGCGGTTGTTGCCGTCTGATTTTGTGGCATTCCGAGGTCGTTCGGGTGGTTTTGACCACCCAACTCGACCTTTTAGAGCACGCTGAACTGCTGAAAATGACACTTTCGGTCATACAGCACGCACCGCATGTCTGATGGACGTTTTTTCTCCTCCTGCATCTCAAAAATAAAATTCCTATCGTTCTCGTGTGGTTTCAGGTCATTCGGAGCACGTATGCTCTGAATTCGACCATGACACACCGTTTTGGTGTTTTATGACTCCAGAAACACGTTTCCGGTCACCGTGGTCAAAAGACACCTCTGATTGATGTTTCGTCTATCTGAACATTTGACAATTCACTCCTCGGTTGTTGTCGTCTGATTTCGTGTCATTCTGAGGTCGTTCGGGTGGTTTTGACCACCCAACGCACCCTTTTAGAGCACGCCGAAATGCTGAAAACGACACATTCGGTCCTACCGTGCGCACCGCATGTCTGATGGACGTGACCTATCCTCCTGCATCTAAAGAATAACATTCCTATCATTCTCGTGCGGTTTCAGGTCATTCAGAGCACGTATGCTCTGAATTCGACCGTGACACGCCGTTTTGCTGTTTTATGACTCTGGATACCCATTTCCAGTCACCGGGGTCAAACAGAACCTCCGATTGATGTGCTGTCTATCCGACCATTTCACAATTCACTCCGTGGTTGTTGTCGTCTTATTTTATGGCATTCCGAGGTCATTCTGGTGGTTTTGACCACCCAGCGCGCCCTTTTAGAGCGCTTCGAACTGCTGAAAACGACACATTCGGTCGTACCGCACGCACCGCATGTCCGATGGATGTGTCGTCTCCTCCTGCATCTCATGAATAATATTTCTATCGTTCTCGTGTGGTTTCGAGTCATTCGGTCGTACCGCACGCACTGCATGTCCGATGGATTTCCGGTCACCGCGTTTCTGGTCACCGCGGTCAAACAGCACCTCCGATTGACGTCCCGTCTATCCGACCATTTCTCAATTCACTTTGATGTTGTTGTCGTCTGATTTTGTGGCATTCTGAGGTCGTTCAGGTGGTTTTGACCACCCATCGTGCGCTTTTAGAGTGCGTCGAACTGTTGAAAACGACACATTCGATCGTACCGCATACACCGCACGTCCGATGGACGTGTCGTCTCCTCCTGTATCTCACGAATAATACTCCTATCGTTCTCATGTGGTTTCAAGTCATTCGGAGCATGTTTTCTCTGAATTCGACCGTGACATGCCGTTTTGGTGTTTTAGGACTCTGGAAACGCGTTTCTGGTCACTGCAGTCAAACAGAACCTTCGATTGACGTGCTGTTTGTCCAACAATTTCACAATTCACTCTGTGGTTGTTGTTGTCTAATTTCGTGGCATTCAGAGGTCGTTCGTGTGGTTTCATCCACCCAACGCGCCCTTTTAGAGCACGTCGAACTGCTGAAAATGACACATTCGGTCGTACCGCGCGCACCACACGTCCGATTGATATTCCATCTCCTCCAACATCTCTAGGATAATATTTCTATCGTTCTCTTGCGGTTTCAGGTCATTCGGAGCACATTTTCTCTGAATTCGACCGTGACACTCCGTTTTGGTGTTTTATGACTCAGAAATGCATTTCCAGTCAATGAGGTCAAACGACACCTCTGATTGAAGTGTCTTCTGTCCAAAAATTTCAAAATTCACTCCGCGGTTGTTGGTCGTCTGATTTCGTGGCATTCTGAGGTCATTCAGGTTGTTTTGACCACCCAACGCGCCCTTTTAGAACGCATCGAACTGCTGAAAACGACACATTCAGTCATAACGCGCGCACCACACATCTGATGGATATGCCGTCTCCTCCTGCATCTCTTGAATAATATTCCTATCATTCTCGTGCGGTTTCAGGTCATTCGGAGCACGTATGCTCTGAATTTGACCGTGACATGCCGTTTTGGTATTTTATGACTCCAGAAATGTGTTTCTGGTCACCGCGCTCAAACGACAACTCCGATTGATGTGTCGTCTCTCCGAACATTTCAAAATACACTCCGCGGTTGTTTTTGTCTGATTTCGTGGCATTCTGAGGTCATTCGTGTGGTTTTGACCACCCAGCGCGCCCTTTTAGCGCGCGTCGAACTGCTGAAAACGACACATTCGGTCATACCGCGCGCACCGCACGTTCGATGGACATGCCGTCTCCCCCTGCATCTAAAAAATAATATTCCTATCATTCTAATGTGGTTTCAGGTCATTCGGAGCACATATGCTTTGAATTCAACCGTGGCACGCCGTTTTGGTGTTTTTGACTCTGGAAACGTGTTTCTGGTCACTGCGGTCAAACGGCACCTCCGATTGACGTGCTGTCTGTCCGAACATTTCACAATTCACTCTGCGGTTGTTATTGTCTAATTTCGTGGCATTTCGAGGTTGTTTGTGTGGTTTTGACCACCCAGCAATCCCTTTTAGAGCGCGCTGAACTGCTGAAAACGACACATTTGGTTGTACCACGTGCACCGCATGTCCAATAGATGTTCCGTCTCCTCCTGCATCTTAAGAATAATATTTCTATCATTCTCGCGTGGTTTCAGGTCATTCGAAGCATGTATTCTTTGAATTCGACCATGACACGCCGTTTTGGTTTTTTATGACTCCAGAAATGTGTTTCCGGTCACCACGGTCAAATGGGACCTCCGATTGACGTTCTGTCTAATTGACCAATTTACAATTCACTCTGTGGTAGTTTTCGTCTGATTTCACGGCATTCCGAGGTCGTTCGGGTGGTTTTGACCACCCAGTGCGCCCTTTTAGAGCGCGCTGAACTGCTAAAAACGACACATTCGGTCATACCACGTGCACCACACATCCGATGGACATGTCGTCTCCTCATACATCTCACAAATAATATTCCTATCATTCTCGTGCGGTTTCAGGTCATTCAGAAAACGTTTGCTCTGAATTCGACCGTGACACGCCGTTTTGGTGTTTTATGACTCCAGAAACACGTTTCTGGTCACCGCAGTCAAACAACACCTCCGATTGATGTGTCGTCCATCCGAACATTTCACAATTCACTTCGCGGTTTTTGTCATCTGATTTCGTGCCATTCTGAGGTCGTTCGGGTGGTTTTGACCACCCAGCGCGCCCTTTTAGAGCCCGCCGAATTGCTGAAAACGACACATTCGGTCGTACCATGAGCACCGCATGTCTGATAGACGTGTCGTCTGCTCCTACATCTCAAGAATAATATTCCTATCGTTATCATGCGGTTTCAAGTTATTCGGAGCATGTATGCTCTAAATTCGATTGTGACACGCCGTTTTGGTGTTTTATGACTCCGGAAGTGCGTTTCCGGTCACCGCGGTCAAACAGAACCTCCGATTGACATGCCGTCTGTCCGACCATTTCAAAATTCACTCCTCTTTTGTTTTCATCTGGTTTCGTGGAATTCTGAGGTCGTTCGGGTGGTTTTGACCACCCAGTGCGCCCTTTTAGAGCGCGCCAAACTGCTGAAAACGACACATTCAGTCATAGCATGCACACCGCACCTCCGTTGGACATGTCGTCTCCTTCTGCATCTCATGAATAACATTCCTACCGTTCTCGTGTGGTTTCTGGTCATTCAGAGCACGTATGCTCTAAATTCGACCGTGACATGCCGTTTTGGTGTTTTATGACTCCGGAAGTGCGTTTCTTGTCACTGCGGTCAAAAAACACCTCTGATTGACATTCCGTCTATCCAACCATTTCACAATTCACTCTTCGATTGTTTTCGTCTGATTTCTTGGCATTCCGAGGTCGTTCGGGTGGTTTTGACCACCCAACGGTCCCTTTTAGAGTGCACCGAACTGCTGAAAACAACACATTCGGTAGTACCGTGTGCACCACATGTTCGATGGATGTGACATCTCCTCCTGAATCTCACGAATAATATTCCTGTTGTTCTCGTGTGATTTTAGGTCATTAAGAGCACATTTACTCTAAATTCGACTGTGACACGCTGTTTTGGTGTTTTATGACTCGGGAAATGCGTTTCCAGTCACTGGAGTCAAACAGAAACTCCGATTGACGTTCCGTCTATCAAACCATTTCAAAATTCACTCCACGATTTTTGTCGTCTAATTTCGTGGAATTCAGAGGTCATTCGTGTGGTTTTAACCACCCAGCGCGCCTTTTTATAGCGCGCCGAACTGCTGGAAACGACACATTCGGTCGTACCGCATGCACCGCACATCTGAGGGACCTGATGTCTCCTCCTACATCTCAGGAATAATATTTCTATCATTCTCATGCGGTTTTAGGTCATTCGGAGCACGTTTGCTCTGAATTCGACCGTGACACACCGTTTTGGTATTTTATGACTCCAGAAACACGTTTACGGTCACCACAGTCAAACGACACCTCTGATGGATGTGCCGTCTATCCGACCATTTCACAATTCACTCCGCAGTTTTTTTCATCTGATTTTGTGGCATTCCAAGGTCGTTCGGGTGGTTTTGACCACCCATCGCGCCCTTTTAGAGCGTGTTGAACTGCTGAAAACGACACATTCGGCCGTATCGCGCGCACCGCACGTCCGATGGATGTGTCGTCTCCTCTTGTATCTCAAGAATAATTTTCCTATCCTTATCGTGCGGTATCAGGTCATTCAGAGAACGTATGCTCTGAATTCGACTGTGACACGCCGTTTTGGTGTTTTACGACTCCAGAAATGCGTTTCTGGTCACCGCGGTCAAACAACATCTCCAATTGATGTGCCGTCTCTCCATCCATTTCAAAATTCACTCCGCTGTTGTTTTTGTCTGATTTCGTGGCATTCCGAGGTTGTTCGTGTGGTTTTGACCACCCAGTGCGCCCTTTTAGAGCGCGCCGAACTGCTGAAAACGATACATTCAGTTGTACCACACGCACTGCATGTCCGATGGACATTCCCTCTCTCCCTGCATCTCGAAAATAATATTTCTATCATTCTCGTGCGGTTTCAGGTCATTCGGAGCACGTATTCTCTGAATTCGACCGTGACACGCCGTTTTGGTGTTTTATGACTCCAGAAACGCATTTTCGGTCACCGCGGTCAAACAGAAACTCCGATTGACTTGCTATTTGTCCAAACATTTCAAAATTCACTCTACGATTGTTGTCGTCTGATTTTGTGGAATTCTGAGGTCGTTCGGGTGGTTTTGACCACCCAGCGAACCCTTTTAGAGCGCGTCGAACTGCAGAAAACAACACATTCTATCGTACCATGCGCACTGCTTGTCCAATGGATGTGTCGTCTACTCCGGCATCTCAAGAATAATATTCCTATCGTTATCATGTGGTTTCAGGTCATTCGGATCATGTATGCTCTAAATTTGACAGTGACACGCCGTTTTGGTGTTTCATGACTCCGGAAATGCGTTTTTGGTCACCGCAGTCAAACGACACCTCTGATTGACGTGTCGTCTATCCGACCATTTCACAATTCACTCCATGGATGTTTTCATCTAATTTTGTGGAATTCCGAGGTCGTTCGGGTGGTTTTGACGACCTAGCGCGCCCTTTTAGAGTGCGCCGAACTCCTAAAAACGACACATTCGGTCGTACCGCATGCACCACACATCCGATGGATGTGCCGTATCCTCCTACATCTCACAAATAATATTCCTATTGTTCTTGTGCGGTTTCAGGTCATTCGGAGAATGTTTTCTTTGAATTTGATCGTGACACGCCGTTTTGGTGTTTTATGACTCTGGAAATGCATTTCCGGTCACCGCGGTCAAACAACACATCCTATTGACATTTCGTATATCCGACCATTTCAGAATTTACTTCGCGGTTGTTGTCGTTTGATTTCATGGCATTCCGAGGTCGTTCGGGTGGTTTTGATCACCCAGCGCGCCCTTTTAGAGCGTGCCGAACTGCTGAAAACGACACATTCGGTCATACCGTGCGCACCGCATGTCCAATGGATGTTTCATCTCCTCTTATATCTCATGAATAATATTCCTATCATTGTCATGCGGTTTCAGGTTATTCGGAGCACGTATGCTCTGAATTCGACTGTGACACGCCGTTTTGGTGTTTTATGACTCCGGAAGCGCGTTTCCGGTCATTGTGGCCAAAATACACCTCCGATTGATGTGACATCTATCTGAACATTTCACAATTCACTCCATGGTTGTTGCCGTCTGATTTCGTGTCATTCCGAGGTCGTTCGGGTGGTTTTGACCACCCAGCGCGCCATTTTAGAGCGTGCCGAACTACTAAAAACAACACATTTGGTCATACCGCGTGCACCGCACGTCCGATGGATGTGTCGTCTCCTTCTACATCTAGAGAATAATATTCCTATTGTTCTTGTGCGGTTTCAGGTCATTCGGATCATGTTTGCTCTGAATTCGACCGTAACACGCCGTTTTGGTGTTTTATGACTCTGGAAACGCGTTTCCGGTCACCGCGGTCAAACTGCTCCTCCGATTGATGTGCCACCTATCCAAACATTTGAAAATTCACTCCGCAATTGTTGTTGTCTGATTTTGTGGAATTCTGAGGTCTTTCGTGTGGTTTTAACCACCCAGCGCGCCCTTTTAGAGCGCGTCAAACTGCTGAAAATGACACATTCGATTGTACCGCACGCACCGCACGTCCGATGGACGTGCCCTCTCCTCCTCAATCTCATGAATATTATTTCTATCGTTCTCGTGCGATTTCAGGTCATTCGGAGAACGTTTGTTCTGAATTTGACCGTGAAATGCCGTTTTGGTGTTTTATGACTCTGGAAATGCTTATCTGGTCACCACGGTCAAAGGACACCTCCGATTGACATACCGTCTATCCAACAATTTCAAAATTCACTCTACAGTTGTTGTAGTTTGATTGTGTGGCATTCCAAGGTTGTTTGGGTGGTTTTGACCACTCAGCGCGCCCTTTTAGAGCCCACGGAACTGCTGAAAACGACACATTCGGTCGTACCGCACGCACCACACATCCGATGGATGTTCCGTCTCCTCATGCTTCTCACGAATAATATTTCTATCATTATCATGTGGTTTCAGGCCATTCGAAGAACGTATGCTCTGAATTCGACTGTGACACGCCGTTTTGGTGTTTTATGACTCTAGAAACACGTTTCCGGTCACCGCGGTCAAACGACACCTCTGATTGATGTTTCGTCTCTCCGAACATTTCAAAATTCACTCCGCTGTTGTTTTCATCTGATTTCACGGCATTCCGGGGTTGTTCGTGTGGTTTTGACCACCCAACGTGCCCTTTTAGAGCACGCCGAACTGCTGAAAATGACACATTCGGTCGTACCATGCACACCGCATGTCCGATGGATGTTCCGTCTTCTCCTGCATCTCAGAAATAATATTCCTATCATTATCGTGCGGTTTCAGGTCATTCGGAGCACGTATGCTCTGAATTTGACCGTGACACGCTCTTTTGGTGTTTTATGACTCTGGAAACTCATTTCTGGTCACCGCGGTCAACCAATACCTCTGATTGACATGTAGTCTGTCCAACTATATTACAATTCACTCTGTGGTTGTTGTCGTCTTATTTCGTGAAATTCCGAGGTCATTCGGGTGGTTTTGACCACCCAACGCACCCTTTTAGAGCGCGTCGAACTGCTGAAAACGACACATTCAGTCGTACCACGCGCACCGCACGTCCGAGGGATGTGCCATCTCGTCCTGCTTCTCACGAATAATATTCCTATCATTTTTTGGCGGTTTCAGGTCATTCGGAGCACGTATGCCTTGAATTCGACCGTGACACGCCGTTTTGGTGTTTTTTGACTCCGGAAACTTTTTTCTGGTCACCGCGGTAAAACGACACATATAATTGATGTGCCGTCTCTCTGACCATTTCACAATTCACTCTGCAGTTGTTTTTGTCTGATTTCGTGGCATTCCGAGGTCGTTCGTGTGGTTTTGACCACCCAGCGCGCCCTTTTAGAGCCCACCGAACTGCTGAAAATGACACATTCAGTCGTACCGCATGCACCACAAGTCCGATGGATGCGCCGTCTCCTCCTGCATCTCACAAATAATATTCTTATCATTCTCGTGCAGTTTCAGGTCATTCGGAGCACGTATTCTCTAAATTCGACCGTGTCACGCCGTTTTGGTGTTTTATGACTCCAGAAACGCGTTTCCAGTCACCGCGGTAAAACAGCACCTCCGATAGATGTGCCATCTATCTGAACATTTCACAATTCACTCTTCGGTTGCTGTCGTCTGATTTCGTTGCATTCCGAGGTCGTTCGGGTGGTTTTGACCACCCAGCGCGCCCTTTTAGAGCGCGCCGAACTGCTGAAAATGACACATTCGGTCGTACCATGTGCACCGCATGTCCAATTGAAGTGTTTTCTCCACCTGCATCTCAAGAATAATATTTCTATAGTTCTCATGCAGTTTCATGCCATTCAGAGCACATATTCTCTGAATTCGACCGTGACACACCGTTTTGGTGTTTTATGACTCTGGAAATGCGTTTCCGGTCACCGCGGTCAAACGGAACCTCCGATTGACATGCCGTCTATCCGACCATTTCACAATTCACCCTGGGGTTGTTGTCGTCTGATTTCGTGGCATTCCGAGGTCGTTCGGGTGGTTTTGACCATCTAGCGCGCCCTTTTAGATCGCACCGAACTGCTGAAAATGATACATTCGGTCGTACCACATGCACCGCATGTCCTATGGATGTGTCGTCTCCTCCTACATCTCATGAATAGTATTCCTATCATTATTGTGTGGTTTTAGGTCATTTTGAGGTCGTTCGGGTGGTTTTGACAACCCAGCGCACCCTTTTAGAGCACGTCGAACTGCTGAAAATGACACATTCGGTCGAACCTCGCACACCACATGTCCGATGGATGTACCGTCTCCTCATTCATCTCACGAATAATATTCCTATCTTTCTCGTGCAGTTTCAGGTCATTCGAAGCTCGTATGCTCGGAATTCGACTGTAAAACGCCGTTTGTGGGTTTTTTATTACTCCGGAAACACGTTTCCGAACACTACGGTCAAACAACACCTCCGATTGATGTTCCGTCTGTTCAATCATTTCACAATTCACTTTGCGGTTGTTGTTGTCTGATTTCGTGGAATTACGAGGTCGTTCGGGTGGTTTTGACCACCCAGCGCGCCCTTTTAGAGCACGTCGATCTGCTAAAAACGACACATTCGGTAGTATCGCGGTCACCGCATGTCCAATGGACGTGCAGTCTCCTCCTACATCTCATAAATAGTATTCCTATCGTTCTCGTGTGGTTTCGGGTCATTCGGAGCACGTATGCTCTGAATTCGACCGTGACAGACCGTTTTGGTGTTTTATGACTCTGGAAATGCATTTCCGGTCACCACGGTCAAACAGAACCTCCGATTGACGTGTCTTCTATCCAACCATTTCACAATTCACTCCGTGGTTGTTTTCGTCTGATATCATGGCATTCCGAGGTCATTCGGGTGGTTTTGACCACCCAGCGCACCTTTTTAGAGCGCGCCGAACTACTGAAAACGACACATTCAGTCGTACCGCACGTACTGCATGTCCGATGGATGTGCCATCTCCTCATACATCTCACTATTAATACTCCTATCATTCCTGTGCAGTTTTAGGTCATTCAGAACACGTATGCTATGAATTCGACCGTGACACGCCATTTTGGTGTTTTATGACTCAGGAAACGCATTTCCGGTCACCGCGGTCAAATGGCACATCCAATTGACATGCCGTCTGTCTAACCATTTCAAAAATCACTCTGTGGTTATTGTCGTCTGATTTCGTGGCATTTTGAGGTCGTTCGGGTGGTTTTGACCACCCAGCGTGTCCTTTTAGAGTTCACCAAACTGCTGAAAATGACACATTCGGTTGTACCGCACGCATCGCACGTCCGATGGACATGTCGTTTCCTCTTGCATCTCATGAACAATATTCCTATCATTCTCGTGTGGTTTCAGGTCATTCAGAGCACGTATGCTCTGATTTCGACCGTGACACGACGTTTTGATGTTTTATGACTCTAGACACACGTTTCTGGTCACTGCGGTCAAACGGAACCTCCGATTGATGTGCCGTCGGTCCAAACATTTCACTATTCACTCAACGGTTGTTGTCATCTGATTTCGTGGCATTACAAGGTCGTTTGGGTGGTTTTGACCACCTAGCGCGCCCTTTTAGAGCGCGCCGAACTGCTAAAAATGACACATTCAGTCGTACCGCGTGCACCGCATGTCCGATTGATGTGTTGTCTCCTCCTCCATCTCGCGGATAATATTTCTATCATTCTTGTGCGGTTTGAGGTCATTTGGAGCACGTATGCTCTGAATTCGACCGTGACACGCCGTTTTGGTGTTTTTTGACTCCGGAAACGCGTTTCCGGTCACCGCAGTCAAACGACACCTCCGATTGATGTGTCGTCTCTCCTAGCATTTGAAAACTCACTCCGCTGTTGTTTTTTTTTTCTGATTTCTTGGCTTTCCGAGTTCGTTCGTGTGGTTTTGACCACCCAGCGCACCATTTTAGAGCGCGCCAAACTGCTAAAAACGACACATTCAGTCGTACCACATGCACCGCACGTCCGATAGACATGCTGTCTCCCCCTGCATCTCACAAATAATATTTATATCATTCTCGAGCGTTTTCAGGTCATTCGGAGCATGTATGCTCTGAATTCGACAGTGACACGCCGTTTTGGAGTTTTATGACTCTAGAAACACGTTTCCAGTCACTACGGTCAAAAGGATCTTCCAATTGACGTGATTTCTATCCAAACATTTTACAATTCACTCTTCGGTTGTTGTTGACTGATTTCGTGGCATTCTGAGGTCATTCGGGTGGTTTTGACCACCCAACAAACCTTTTTAGAGTGCGCCAAACTTCTGAAAATGAGACATTCGGTTGTACCGTGGGTACCGCACATCCAATGGACACGCCATCTCCTCCTGCATCTCACGAATAATATTCTTATCGTTCTCTTGTGGTTTCAGGTCTTTCGGATCATGTATGCTTTTAATTTGACCGTGACACGCCGTTTTGGTGTTTTATGACTCCGGAAATGCCTTTCCGGTCACCGCAGTCAAACAACACCTCTGATTGACATGTCGTCTATCCGACCATTTCACAATTCACTCCGCGGCTGTAGTCATCTGATTTAATGGCATTCCAAGGTTGTTCGGGTGGTTTTGACCACCCAGCGTGCCCTTTTAGAGCGTGCCGAACTACTGAAAATGACACATTCGGTCGTACCGCGTGCACCACACATCCGATGGATGTGTCGTCTCCTCTTGCATCTCACGAATAACATTCCTATCGTTATCGTGCAGTTTCAGGTCATTCAGATAACGTTTTCTCTGAATTCGACTGTGACACGCCGTTTTGGTGTTTTATGACTCCAGAAACGTGTTTCCAGTCACTGCGGTTAAACAACACCTTTGATTGACGTATCGTCTGTCCGACCATTTCACAATTCACTTCGCGGTTATTGTCATATGATTTTGTGGCATTACAAGGTGGTTAGGGTGGTTTTGACCACCCAGGGCACCCTTTTAGAGTGCGCTGAACTGCTGAAAATGACACATTTTTTCATACCACGTGCACCACATGTCCTATGGATGTTCCCTCTCCTCATGTATCTCACGAATTATATTCATATCGTTATCGTGCGGTTTCAGGTCATTCGGGGCACGCTTTCTCTGAATTCGACTATGACACGCCGTTTTGGTGTTTTATGACTCCGGAAGCACGTTTCCAGTCACCGCGGTCAAACAGAACCTTCTATTGATGTGATTTCTATCCAACCATTTCACAATTTACTCGGTGGTTGTTGTCGTCTGATTTTGTTGCATTCTGAGGTCGTGCTGGTGGTTTTGACCACCCAACACACCCTTTTAGATCGCGCCGAACTACTGAAAATGAAACATTCAGTCGTACCGCACACACCGCATGTCCGATGGATGTGCCATCTCCTTTTTCAACTCACGAATAATATTCCAATCGTTCCCATGCGGTTTCAGGTCATTCGGAGCACATTTGCTCTGAATTCGACCGAGACACGCCGTTTTGGTGTTTTATGACTCTGGAAACGCATTTCCAGTCACCGCGGTCAAACGAAACCTCCGATTGACGTTCTGTCTATCCAAAAAATTCACAATTCACTCTGCGGTTGTTGGCATCTGATTTAGTGTCATTTTGAGGTCGTTTGTGTGGTTTTAACCACCAAGCGCGCCCTTTTAGAGCGCGCCGAACAGCTAAAAATGACACATACGGTCGTACCGCGTCCACCGCACGTCCAATTGATGTGTCCTATCCTCCTCCATTTCAAGAATAATATTTCAATCATTCTCGTGTGGTTTTAGGTCATTCAGAGCACGTTTTATCTGAATTTAACCGTGACACGCTTTTTTGGTGTTTTTTGGCTCTAGAAACTCTTATCCGGTCACCACGGTCAAACGACACCTCTGATTGATGTGTCGTCTGTCCGAACATTTCACAATTCACTCTGAGGTTGTTGTCGTCTGATTTCGTGGCATTTTGAGGTCATTCGGGTGGTTTGGACCACCCAGCGCGCCCTTTTAGAGCGCGCCGAACTGTTGAAAACGACACATTCGGTCGTACCGCACACACCGCACATCCGATGGATGTTTCATCTTCTATTGCATCTCACAAATAATATTCATATTATTCTCATGCAGTTTCCGGTCATTCAGAGCACGTATGCTCTGAATTCAACCGTGACACGCAGTTTTGGTGTTTTATGACTCTGGAAATGCGTTTCCAGTCACCATGGTCAAACGACACCTCCGATTGATGTGTTGTCTCTCCGACCATTTCACAATTCACTCCGCGGTTGTTTTTTTCTGATTTCGTGGCATTCCGAGGTTGTTCGTGTTGTTTTGACCACCCAGCGCGCCCTTTTAGAGCGCGCCGAACTGCTGAAAACGACACATTCAGTCATACTGCATGCACCGCACGTCCGTTGGATGTGCTGTCACCTTCTGAATCTCATGAATAATATTCCTACTGTTCTCGTGCGGTTTCAGGTCATTTAGAGCACATATGCTCTGAATTCTACTCTGACATGCCGTTTTGGTGTTTTATGACTCCAGAAATGGGTTTCCGGTCACTGCGGTCAAACAGCACCTCCGATTGATGTGTCGTATATCCGAACATTTCACAATTAACTCTGCAGTTGTTGTCGTTTGATTTCGTTGCATTCCGATGTCATTCGGGTGGTTTTGACCACCCAGTGCACCCTTTTAGATCGTGCCAAACTGCTGAAAATGACACATTTGGTCATACCACATGCACCGCATGTCCAATGGATGTGTTGTCTCCTCCTGCATCTCACAAATAATATTCCTATCGTTCTCATGCGGTTTCAGGTCATTCGGAGCACGTATGCTCTGAATTCGACCGTGACACGCCTTTTTGGTGTTTTATGACTTCGGAAATGCATTTCCGGTCACCGCGGTCAAACAGAACCTACGAATGACATGTCATCTATCCAACCATTTCAAAATTTACTCCTTGGTTGTTTTCGTCTGATTTCATGGCATTCCGAGGTCGTTCGGGTGGTTTTGACCACCCAACGCGCCCTTTTAGAGCGTGCTGCTGAAAACGACACATTCAGTCATACCACATGCAAACACACGTCCGATGGATGATCTGTATCCTTGTGCATCTCAAGAATAATATTACTATTGTTCTCGTGCGGTTTCAGGTCATTCGAAGCACGTTTACTCTGAATTCGACCGTGACACGCCGTTTTGGTGTTTTATGACTGCAGAAACGCGTTTCTGATTACCACGGTCAAACGACACCTCCGATTGACGTGTCGTTTATCCGACCATTTCAAAATTCACTTCTTGGTTGTTATCATCTGATTTCGTGGCATTCCGAGGTCGTTTGGGTGGTTTTGAACACCCAACGTGCCCTTTTAGAGCGCGCCAAACTGCTGAAAATGACACATTTGGTCGTACCGCGTGCACCGCATGTTTGATGGACGTGTCGTCTCCTCATGCATCTCACGAATAATATTTCTATCGTTATCATGCAGTTTCAAGTCATTCGGAGCACGTATGCTCTGAATTCAACCGTGACACGCTGTTTGGGTGTTTTATGACTCCGGAAACACATTTCTGGTTCCCTCGGTCAAACGACACCTCTGATTGACATTCCATTTGTCCGATCATTTTACAATTCACTCCTCGGTTGTTGTCGTCTGATTTCGTGGCATTCCGAGGTCATTCGGGTGGTTTTGAACACCCAGCGCGCCCTTTTAGAGCGCGCTGATCTGCTGAACACGACACATTCGGTTGTACCGCATGCACCGCACATCCGAGGGATGTTCCGTCTCCTCCTGCATCTCAAAAATAATATATCTATCATTCTCGTGCGGTTTCGGGTCATTCAGAGCACGTATGCTTTGAATTCGACTGTGACACGCCGTTTTGGTGTTTTATGACTCTGGAAACGCATTTCCGGTCACCACGGTCAAACGGCACCTCCGATTGATGTTCTGTCTATCCAACCATTTCACAATTCACTCCGCGGTTGTTGTCGTATGATTTCTTGGCATTCTGAGGTCATTCGGGTGGTTTTGACCACCAAGCGCACCCTTTTAGAGCGCGTCGAACTGCTGAAAATGACAAATTCAGTCATACCACGCACACCGCACGTCCGATGGATGTGCTGTCTCCACCTTCATCTGACGAATAATATTCATATCATTCTTGTGCAGTTTTAGGTCATTCAGAGCACGTATGCTCTAAATTCGACCGTGACACACCGTTTTGGTGTTTTATGACTCCGGAAATGCGTTTCTGATCACCATGGTCAAAAGGAACCTCCGATTGACATGCTATCTGTCCGACCATTTCTCAATTCACTCTGCAGTTGTTGTCGTCTGATTTCGTGGCATTCTGAGATCGTTCGGGTAGTTTTGACCACCCAACGCGTCCTTTTAGAGCTCGCCAAACTGCTAAAAACGACACATTCAGTCGTAACGCGCGCACCGCACGTCCGATGGACCTGCCGTCTTCTCCTACATCTCACGAATAATATTCCTATCATTCTCGTGCGGTTTCAGATCATTCAAAGCATGTATGCTCTGAATTCGACCGTGACACGACGTTTTGGTGTTTTATGACTCTGGAAACATGTTTCCGGCCACCGAGGTCAAACGGTACCTCCGATTGATGCGTCGTCTATCCGACCATTTCACTATTCACTCCGTAGTTGTTTTTGTCTAATTTCATGGCATTCCGAGGTCGTTCGGGTGGTTTTGACCACCCAACGCATCCTTTTAGAACGCGTTGAACTGTTGAACACGACACATTCGATCGTACTGCTGGCACCGCACATCTGATGGACGTGCCATCTCCTCCTGCATCTCATGAATAATATTACTATTGTTCTCGTGCGGTTTCAGGTCATTAGGAGCACGTTTGCTCTGAATTCGACCGTGACACGCCGTTTTAATGTTTTATGACTCCAGAAACCGTTTCCGGTCACCGCGGTCAAAGAACACCTCTGATTGATGTGGCGTCTGTCCGACCATTTCAAAATTCACTTCACGGTTATTGTCGTGTGATTTCGTGGTATTATGAGGTCGTTCAAGTGGTGGTGGGGGGGGGGGGCTGTCCGGGGGGGTGCTGTCCGGGTTGGGGGGGGGGCTGTACGTGGGGGGGGGGGGGGGCTGTCCGAGGGTGCAGGGGGGGGGGGTGTACGGGGGTGGGGGGTGATGTCCGAGGTGGGTGGGGCTATCCGGGGTGTGTGGGGGGTGTGGGGGTTGTACGGGGTTGGGGGGGCTGACCGGGATGGGCGGGGATGTCTGGGGGTGGGGGTGCTGTCCGGGGTGGGTGGGGAATTCCGGGGGGTGCGGGTTGCTGTACGGGGGTGCAGGGTGGGCAGTACGAGGGTGCGGGGGGGGGGGGGGCTGTCCGGGGTGGGGGGGGGGGGGGCTGTACGGGGTGGGGGGTGCTTTCTAGGGTGGGGGTGTCTAGGGGGGTGCAGGGTGAGGGGTGGGGGGCTGTACGGGGGTGGGGGTGCTATCCGGGGTGGGGTGGCTGTCTGGGGGGGTGCGGGGTGGGGGGCACTGTACTTGGGTGTGGGGGGGATGTCTGGGGGGGGGGGAGGGGTTGTACGGGGGTGAGGGGGCTGTCCGGGGTGGGGGGGTGTCCAGGGTGGGGGGGGGGGACTATCCGGGATGGGGGTTTACAAGGTAATTCTAGGGATAACACCTATATAATGACCCAAACATTGCATACATTGTTATTACTTCAAAATTGAAGCACACTTATTACAACATATAACAAAACCAGGAAAGGACCGTATAAGTATAGAGTCTTTAGAAACTAGGAAACATAAACAACTGGTTCATAAAGCATCTACTTTGCCTCCCATTTATTTCATCATATCTATAGTCCCTTTGGGCATATCTTACTTAATAACCTTCTTCCTGACCTAGGGAAAGAAAACATACAAAAGGGTGAGCTCAAATGCTCAGTAAGGGTAAACAAAAGAAATATCAATCACATCATATTCATAAGAACATAAATTTTGGAAATCTTAACCTGCAAAAGAGATCATAATTTCATAACATGGGATAAATCATAGTAGTGAAATGTAATCCCAATAATCATAACCTAAAACATGAAACTTTGTGGCATACACACATAATCATATAGAATCATTTCTTAGTAGTCAAGAGTCATTGCCAAGACTATCTTAGCAGACAAAGTCCATTTCTGAACCGAGTTCAATCCTCATTCCAGTCCGGTTTCTCTGAACCGGTTTAACCTGCCGTTCCAGCCATGTATATCTCATGAGATATAAAATCTTTACCCAATGAATTGGAGGGAGATATAGGTCCCACCCATCTCATAATGATACCATTCTTATGTGTGCCACAAAATCAGAAACCATACATCATAGCATAACCCATGTAATAAAAATGGGAATCTTAAACATCATGAGATCATAAAAAAATTCATATAAGATAAAGGAATTCATAAAAATATTTCCATCACAACATAATCATATCAATTTAATAATAGGGATATAAACAGAACCCTATATTATCTTAGACAGAAAATAATTTTGATAAAACACTTGAACTCCATTCTTGAGGAAAATATCCTTTCTACTTCAAAAACATTTTTCCTTTCTTAACATGTCATAAAATTTTAATCTAAAATAAGTTGATTAAAAATAAACTTGAAAACTTATAAAGGAAGTTTCTTGGAAATAATGTTTTAAAAATCCATTCATGCCGTATAAGTTAAAAAACATTCTTCTTGTACTTTTGTCGGAAAAGTCAAAAAGTACCTCGTACGAAAAACGAAAAAAGATTCCTTTCATATCTTTTACTAAAAATTCACCGAAGGGTAAAATTGGATTTAAAAAATTGTAGGTGGATGGAAACAATATTACATATTGAGGAAACATGGATGTGGATGATAAAATACACCCTAGTAAATAGCAACGTATAAACAATCTCGGATAAAATGAGATTGTGATATTTTCCCTTACCTTAGGTTTGATTTGCTTCGTAAGTGTCCGAACCTCCGGTATAATGGTTTAAATAATGTCATTAACTTATTCTAGAATCATACTCATTTATATGATATCATATATGGTCATATTTATAGCTTATTAATAGTAATATTTCATTGCTACTTTTTATTCGGGTGTTTATTACTTTTTTTTCTTATGCATGTTTTGTCTAATAAAATCTTATTATTCTTTTTAGGTTATAGATACCTCATTTCCAGAATGGTATTAGTGTAATATATATCATATTAATTCATTCAATTCATTTATATAATCATTATGCAATGAAGATCATGTATAACGAGTCGCATCACATCGTGGAGATGATATTCCGTACGTACGCACGAGCGATGATATCGTTCCCATGTTCGTGGAATTGTATTGGAGGGTATGTATACTATTTCAGAATCAATATCAATTTACAATAATCATATATATTCATTATTTACACCATTATACCCATCCAAGTAAGGTGGTGGTGGAAAATAGATTACACCACGGCGTGGAGACGGTATTCCGTACGTACGCACGCGCGGTGATTTCATTTTCCGTAGGATGGATAGATGGTGAAATAGAGTTTTTTCATACTTATAATAACATATCAGTATATTAGTGATACTGATGTTATTGCTTCATAATGAAACAACTAAAGAATAAGAAGTGGAAGAAGAAATAAAGATGAAAGAATTGGTAACGGACATTACCTCTTCTTTGAAGCGCCTCTTTGAGACCTCCTCTTAGGGCACTAAAATTGGTCTTTGAAGAAGACCAGGACCTCTAGGATGTCTCTAGGGAAGTGTAGAGAAGAAATTGGCAGGGGTTGGCCGATCTTGAAGGCTAAAATTGGTGTGATGAAGAGAGGGAGGAGGTTCCCTTTTATAAGGGAGGAGAGGGGCACCTTTGGAAAAACTAAAAATATTATTTTATTATAAAGCCAAATTCGGTTTTAAATAGCTCTATATTTATTTCTTAGAAGCTAAGGCGGGGATGGGTCGAATTCATCTCATCAAATAGAATTTAGACAAGTTTAGTTATCAATTTTAACCTTATCATTTAGATTTAACTTTAAGTTAGATAATTTAACTTTTACCGTGTCTTCTTTTTTTCTTACACTATAAGGTTAATAAACATACTATAACAAGACAAACGAACCACAAGATGTTTATTATTAATATATATAACCTTATCTAAGTCATGTGGCCGAACCATATATTTTTAGGAATAAAATAACAATTAATAATATAATATTTGTTTTAAAAACTATTTTATGTCAATTTTGACACTATTTAGTAATTGATTTTTGTGAAAATCATAACAGAATGATTAGTTTGAACAATGTTAATTAAATCAATACTAACATGTCATAGTAACCTAGAAAATTAGTGTAATTCATAAAAAGTCTCAAATTACATTTATTTGGGTATTTATAACATCAATTATGTCAATATTTCATTAATAAGATAATTACTACATCATCGTTGTGTCATAAATAAATTATATTATTTAATATCTAAAAATTATAAATAAAATACCATTATGTTGGAAATATTTTTAGATTTCTAATGAATATTTATAGTCGAACTTATCTTATGTATAACCCCATATTAAAAATTATTTACTTATTAAACTTTGATTTTAACTATTTTAACCCTTCTTTAAGTAAATTGATAATAAATGTCCTAATCTAATACAAGTGGGCCTAAATGGTCATATTTTATTCCTAAGGTTGTTTTTGGTCGAATTAAACTTATCCAATAGAATTAAGACATGTGTTAGGGTAATAATAATATCATTTTTACCCTTAACTACCCTATTTACTTTTAACCGTGGTAAAAAAAGTAAAAAGTTACTATTCACCAAAAAAATTATTTTCCTCTCATTGAACCACATTTTACATACTGACATCAACCGTGTCTCTCAGATTTTCGAAATTCCACTCACAGAAGCGGTAAAATTATGTTTTATTAAAAATTCAGTTTTTTAACTACCACTTAGTGGTTTTACTATACATCAAAAATTGAAAGTTTTCAGAAAAATACAAAAAATTAGGCCTAAGCTATATTTGATATTATGAATTCAAAAATGATGTTTATTTTACCAAATTCAAAACATATCAGTTAAATTAACTAATTTAAAAAAGTAATTCTCGTCGTCAAGACAAATAGCGTGTTTTTAAGAGATAATAACTATCAAAAGATTGACACTTGTTTATGTCTGGTTTAAATGTGAAATTACATCCAATGAACAACATTGTATTAAATTGTAAAAATATATTCTAAATATACTTTAAAACCACTCAAATTAATAATTTATCACTATTAATTATTTCGATTAAAAAAATTGTTTTTAATTAAAATTTAATAATTTTCAGTATTCATCAGAATATGAAAGTTATCCGAAAAGTACCAAAATCTCACCCTAAGCTAATTTCGATATTCCGAACAAAAAAATGAAGTCCATTTTGAAAAATAAAATTTATAAAATTTAAAAAAGTGGTTATTACTATTCATAACGACTAGTTTTAATAATATTTTAATAGCATATCATTGTTTAGTGAAACTCGGTATTGCGTACGACACAAGCTATCGAGGAAGGCCGCAATTGCGTGTAAAGCAAGACAAGCTAGTGTTGTGTGTAGTGAAAGATTCCTTTGATGATTTATATAACATAAAAACAAAATATTTCTCATAAAAGTCTTGGGTGTTACAACCTAGTAGGAAGACCATGCCTATGAATTTTAGATTCATGTAGTAAGGACATCTTCATTATGAATGGAGTGTCAACATGAGATTGAATGGGTATTACGCATTGGAAGACCTTTTTTATTTACCATTTATATTGGAAACTAGATAGTGTAAGGTAACTCTAGGGACTAAACCTAGTAGTTTGACTAGGTCTATGGAGTTTAGCATCACGTGGTAAGGACAATTTTTTCATGAATGGGGTGATAAAAAAGGATTGAGTGGGGATTATACATTGGTGCTTCCCGATTTCATTTAACCAAGTATATATCTTGTGTGAAGAAGGGTTTTAGGGATTACACCTAATAATAAGTCTTGAATTGGTAGGATCCCATGGTACAGAATCTAGGAAAATTAGTGGCCATGTGTATGGGGATGGGTGAATTGGCACCTAATTGTGAGTCCTAGGTAAGGGTATCCTCATATATTAAACTCATGATAATTATAAAAACATTATGTATGGCTTAAAGAAAAGGGTCATGCTATTATAGTAGGATTCAGATGAAATTTCACCCAATGATTGGGGCTTGGTTGAAGGGTCTTCCATGTGTTAGTGAATAAGTAAAGGGTCTCCCATGTATTAGGGCTTCGGTGATGGGTCACCCAGGTATGGGTGGGGGGTGGGTGGGGCGGTCCGGGGGTGTGCGGGGGGCTGTTCGGGGGTGCGGGGGGGGGGGGGGGGGGGGGGGCTATCTGAGGTGGGGGGGGGGGGGGCTTTCCGGGGGTGGGGGGTGCTGTCCGGGGTGGGGGGGGGGGTGTCTGGGGGGGTCGCGGGTGGGCTGTAAGGGGGTCCGGGGTGGGCTGTACAGGGGTGCGGGGGGGCTGTCCGGGGGTGGGTGGGGGGGGGGGGGGGCTGTCCGGGGGTGGGGGTGCTGTCCAGGGTTGGTGGGGCTGTCCGGGGGGTGTGGGGGGGGGGGGGGCTGTCCGGGGTGGGGGGGGGGGGTATCCAGGGGGGTGCAGGGGGGGGGTGCTGTCCGGGGTGTGTGGGGGAGGGCTGTACGGGAGTGGGGGGGCTGTCCGGGGTGGGGGTGTAGGGTATGATCTAAATAGGATTAATCAGATTCCACCCTAGTTTTCGATAATAATTCTTTGTTAAATAGTCCCAATATACTCAATTTAAAATAAAATATAGAAGGATATATCATTTTAAAGGAAAAGGCCAAATACTAAACCCTACACCTTGGCAACAAAGGCTCCAATGTACTTCATTTATAAAATAATTTCAAAGGTATTATCACATTTTATAATACAAAAATTGAGTCAGATCAACATGATACCCCCAAATGACATAAAATCTCACTAGAAACCCAACTTATACATCAATAACAACCCCACCGGTAAAAACAAAAACACACCTCGTGAATATGATGCGTCACGTGTGGTCATCACTACTACCTCCATCCGGTGGGCTAGGGGCCTACAACAAATAAACATTATGAATATTTTCGTAACAAAAATAAT
Organism: Viscum album; assembly: GCA_963277665.1. NCBI lineage: Eukaryota > Viridiplantae > Streptophyta > Magnoliopsida > Santalales > Viscaceae > Viscum > Viscum album. The sequence continues at coordinate 436,321,329 of OY728142.1, read as the reverse complement.
TTAAATTAAATAAATAAATACAGTATAAACCTGCATCGTATGATCCCCTACACCATCACCTGGATGCACATATTCCCGCAGTTCTCTAACCTCAGCGGTCAATTGTGCATTTGCCTCCTCGGAAGCGTGCAACCGTTCCTCGAAATCTGAAAACTTCTGTGTCATCTGAGCAACATCAGGACCAACAACCGCAACGCGTGACACTACAGAATGAGGAATCCCTGTTCCATAGGTCAAACTATATCCATGCATGTCCTGACCAATAATGCGATGAAAGATCTCATCCCTTCGCATGGGAAGCTGTCGCTGGTCCTCTGGAAGATTATCTAACTCAGCTTCAAATTGAGCCTGTGAAATATTTAAATATATATACATATATATGTTAATATACAGATTTATGTAAGTATTGGTATGTACAAGCACTTTCTATCAATGCTGCATCCTCTGGATCATTGCGATCACGAGTCCTCATCCACACCAACATTTTATCAGTCGATGCACCTTGCTCCCGCAACTGTATATGAATAGAATATAAACACAAAACCATATTAATTAATAAATTAAAAAATGAATAATAAATAACTCATGTCAGATCTGAGACACATGAAGAGTCTCAAGCCTATGAGGTGGTCCCTACAACGCTCAATTCTCAGAATGGTGTGCTGACAGCTCCTACATTTGATTCTTTCAAATTTCAAACAAATCACACATTCTTGAAAATATATATGCACCAAAATAAATATACAAAACGCAACACCCTCAGTAGACCAATATGCAACCAAGTCACGCCACTAAGCCGAGAGGACACCTCTCGAGACTTTTTCCAGAATGTCTAGGGCACCCACATTTGGTACGCAGTGGTCCCTCTTCACTTTGCCTTTATAGTCTTTCCACATCTTACGAAATTTGCTCATATAGATGGGCCGAAAATCTTCGGGGCATACTTTCAAATTTTTCTATAAAGAAAAAAAATCACACATATTAGTATTGTTTATACATAGAGAATAAAGTAAAATAGTCTTCTTACCTGAACCTCCCTCCAAATACGATCTAATGTGTCCCGAGGGATAGAAGCCCAGTCACGCATGGTCCATGGAAATCGATGTGGGTCACGTATGATATGACCCATCTGATGAATAAATGCAGGGGAATTCTGTCCCATAGGATGAAATAACTCATCAAATGAAACATCAATCATCATGTCAGAATTCCATGATAAAATGCCACGACCGGGGCCTCTCTTGCGAGGGGAAGAAGCAATCGAGTCTGATCCTGTTGAAATTTTATATATAATTTGATAGATGTTATATATATATATATATATGTTTATCAATTACATAAAAAATAAAGACAATGAAATTCAATCATACCTTGACCCTAAGTCATAGATGCCTCAGATGGATGGTGTGGATCTGCTGCCTCTTCCTCTGACATGCCTGCAGTCATAGAAAACATTAGTAAGGGGACTATACAAAGTGTCTAAAAGATAAATTGGATTGTTCTCAAAAAAAATCAAACGTGTACAATTGTTAATCAAACAAAAAATGGATTCAATTATTAGTTGTGAATGAATTTTAAAAAATCAGAAATTTAACAAAACAAATATACAAATTATGAACAAAACCAGTCAATGTATAGCCAAATTTCAGATAAAATTAATAAAAATTCAAGCAGCACATGAACCAGATGAAGAATACCTAAAAGGGAAGATACACTGACAATAACATCAATAAACCAAGAGTAAAATCACCCTAAATATTTATAACTGCATAAACTTCCAAAAGTGAGGATTAAAACATACAAGGATTTATAAAATGGTTAGATAATTTATGATATCCTAGTACATTCAATACTGAATAGCGGGAAAACAATTATACCTTTCATTAAGCATGAAAATCGACTGTTTCTCTTTCAATAGCCGCTCTGACCCAATAAATATATTCTTCACGTTGAACTACGGTATGTTGATCAAGCTGTTGGTAAACAAATGGAATAGTCTCGGGTTCATCTTCTTCAAATAAAAACACTCCTCGCCGAGACATTTTGACAACAACTTTCCAACATGGATCCGAAGGCAAAGTAATGAAGAATACTTGTTCCACTTGTGATATCAAAATGAAAGGTTCATTCTCAACTCGTTCATTATTTTTGTATAACATATAGTTAAAATTCACCAATGAAAACTGATATTGATCGAATTTACATCCTCGTACTGGATCAAACCAATTACACTTTAACAATATGTACTTCAAACTGTGTGTGTATACAACTTCAATGATGTCTATCAATTGCCCATAGTAATAACCAGAATCGAAAAATGGACAACTGATGCCACTATTTTGTGTTGCTTGTTTATTGTCAACATCTTTAATGCGAAATTAAAAACCATTAGCATCAGTAACATTATAACGAAGAGCCGTTATAAATGGACCCTCGGCCAGTTGGATAAATACTTCAGTTAGCGTGGGGTCCCCTAACTCCCTCAGCTTACGAACCTAAATAATCTATAAAATTCAATACTGATATATGCAGAAAGAAATTAGTATAATACTTCACTGATAATGAAAATCAATTTATACATACATAATCCTTGAACCAATCATGAAATGATGCATAATTTGATTTTTGAGTGTGCATCTCAGTTGCACGATACATATCTTCTTTAATCTCATTAATGTGTTTCCTGCAAATGATAACGCGATGTTTAAATGATCAACTTATGCAAACAAAACATGTAATAGTTATACAAGCACATTGATAAGATACTTACTGCATTAATGGTGCAACTGATGGAGTATTGAACAAGATATATCGATGTGCTTGTATCCACTCGATGTTGTCCATATCAAATGTGGTTCCTTCTCTAACTGGACCATCATGAATCAGAGAGGGCTTATCTAATTTTGTTTCAACATTCGTAAGATATTCTTCACAAAAAGTAGTACACTCATCCATCAAATAACCATTGGCTATTGATGCATCCGGACGAGCTCTGTTGCATACAAATCTTTTCAATGCACTCAAATACCGTTCAATAGGATACATCCACCTGAATTGCACTGGACCAACATCCATTACTTCATCAGTTAGGTGCACTATCAAGTGGACCATAACATCGAAAAATGAGGGGGGGAAAAGTTTCTCAAAGTGAAAAATCGTAAGTACAATTCGGTTCTGCAAACTTTTTAAATCACTCATTCGTTGATTTCTTAAACAAAGATGTCTAAAAAAATTACTCATCTCAATCAACAGCTGAACAAAATTGGGGGATAAACAATCACAAATTGCAATTGGAATCAACTGCTAAATTAGTATTTGATTGTCATGACTTTCCAACCCTTGCAATGTCTTGCTCGTCAGATTCAATCACTTTGAAATATTATAAGAGTAACCATCAGGCACCTTGACCATCTTCAAAATGGAAAGAAATGTCTCTTTCTCCTTTGTAGTCATCGTATACTATGCAGCATGCATATATGCTTTGTTTCCCTCAGCTAACTGTAAATGCAACTATTTCCTTAAACACATTTCTTCCAAATCACGACGTGCATTAACATGGTCCTTTTATTTTCCACTGACACCTAAAATGGTCCACAATATGTTATCCCAAACATTTTTTTCAATGTGCATGAAATCCAAATTATGCCTCAACATGTTAGTTTTCAAATACGGAAGACTATAAAAAATAATTTTCCTTTTCCAATTATGACTGCGCTACCTACCCGCAGCACAAATATTACTTACTAGAGGTGCCACCAAATCCTGAATTTCATATACCATGTAGATGTTTTCTTCCTCAATCTGTGATAACATTTCGAATCCTGTAAAGAACTTTGGTGTTGGGATGAACTCTCTAGAACCATCAAATTCCACTCTGTCCTTTCTGAACCTGTGTTGAGGGGGGAGAAAACGCCTATGATCCATGTATGCGCATTTTTCAAATGTTTAAGCCATATATATTTTTTACTTTTATTGCAACAAGGGAAAGAAAATTCCCCTTTCGTACTCCAGCCTGATAAATTTTCATAAGCTGGGAAGTCATTGATTGTCCATAATAAAGCAACATGCAGTTTGAACATTTCATTCATTTCGCAGTCATAAGTCATCACACCATCGCCCCAAAATTCATTAAACTCATCAATCAATGGCTGATGGTAAACATCAATCTTATCCCCTAGACTTTTAGGTCCATCAATAAGAGTGGAAAGTAATATAAATTGTTGCTTCATACAAAGCCACAGAGGAAGATTATATGGAACCAACACCACGGGCCATGTGCTATGAGTTGCACCAACAATATACTTGAATGGATTGAAACCATCTTATGCCAATCCCAATCGGACATTACAAACATCTTTAGAAAAGTCAGGATGTCTCTTTTCAAAATCCTTCCATGCATGAGAGTCTGTCGGGTGGGTTAACTTATAACTTTCATGAACTCTTTTTGCATGCTATCTCATTAAATTAGAAACATTAGATGACATAAAAAATCTTTTCATACTTGGTTTAAGTGGAAATTAACTCATTTTCTTTATGGTAATCGGTTTCCCATGTATCGCAATCTGACATTGATGAGTCTTATTTCCCTTGTTCTCTTTCCACCTCGAAGCACCACAAACCGTAAAAATATCCAAATGGATAGTTTCCTTTCTAAACAACATACAGTTGTTTGCACATGCATCTATGGTATCATATGTAAAACCCATGTTCTCTGTCAACTTACGAGAATAGTAATACGACTCTGGAATCATAGCTTCGACAGGAAGAAAGTTTTTCAATAACACCAAAAGCATGTCGAATGATGTGTCTGACCAATTATTCAATGTCTTCAAATGCAACAACTCCATGATAAATGACAGTTTATTGTAAGAAGTACATCCAGGATATAATTATGTTTTCACATCATCAAGTGCTTCATAAAACCTCCTCGAATCATGATCTGCACCAGAGCGAAGATTTATCTCACCGGTCTCAAGATTCTAGATGTCAATGCCTTCAGGATCAAACCCACGTACCATTTCAGTAAGCATTTCATGCATTGGATCATTCATCCTTGAATCAACATCCATTTGAGCTGCATCCGTATTTTGACAACGATCATATTCTTCTCCATGACGAGTCCAACTCTTATAATTTTTCAGAAATCCATTAAAGAATAGGTTCTCCCTCACAGTACCTCGTGTGAATTGATATCTGTTAGCACATTTTATACATGGAAAACTAATATAGTCAATTTCAAATCCTCTGGTGAAGTTAATAAACTTCATAATGCCATTGAAATATTCTATAGACGTTTGATTTGGAAGATCAATCCAACTCTTATCCATAATAATATCTGTATAACAAACATTTACACAATACTTATTACATTTTCATTTTTCAAATGAACTATATTTAAAATAAATACTAATCATTTGTTTATGAACCATTGATAAAATAATAATGTAAGTGAAAGCCCATGTCATACCTGATTGCACTACAAAACTAGAAGGGAGGGGATCTGAAGGCGGTGCTGCGAGGGGGTGGAGAGGCAGCAAAGGGGAACCAGAGCCAAAGGCGGTGCGGCGAGGGAGGGGATGGGTGGCGGGGAGCTGGATGAGAGGAGGCAGTGAGGGGATGGGGGACGTGTAGCAGAGGGGGGGGGGCTGTCAGGGGTGGGGGTGGGGGTGGGGGGGGGAGCTGTCCGGGGTGCGGGGGGGCTGTCCGGGGCGGGGGGGAGGTGGGTTGTCCGGGGTGCGGGGGGGGGGGGGGGGGGGGTTTCCAGTGTGCAGGGGGGCCTATCCGGGGTGTGGGGGCCCGATCAGGGGTGCGGGGGGGCGGTCCGGGGTGTGGGGGGGGGGGGGGGTCTGTCCAGGGTTCGGGGGCCATCTATGGTGGGGGGGGGGGGGGTGGGGGTGAGGGGGCGGAGGTTGGAGGCTGAAGGCAAGAGGGGTTTGAGACGGAGGGGGCGGAGGCTGGAGGGCGGAGTCCAGAGGGTGGAGGGACACCGGAGGGGAGCAGTAGATGGCTGGAGGGTGGAGGGTGCGTAGTGGGTGGAGGCCGATGAGGGCGGCGACGACGGCGAGCGGTGGAGTTCAGCGGGGTGCGTGGTGAGGTAGGGCGGTGGGGGAGGGCACGCGGGGAGGGCAGCAACGGGGGGGGGGGGGGGGGGGCTAGGTCGAGGGAGACGGTGGGGGGGGGGGCACTGAAGCCCTATGTTTTTTTTACAAAGGGCAGTGACTGCCATTGGTGGTCGTTATTGGGTACCTACAACGACCGCCAGAGGGGGTCGCCCGTGTCAGGGGGCTTCAATGCCCATTATTCTGGTAGTGTCACTTGCATAATAGTTCTAGTTTCCCACCTGGGTACCTAGGTTTTCCCTTTCTGCTCAATTCCCATTTCTCAGGTCATAAACATATCACCAAAATCACATGCACACAGAAGAAATGTGAACACACAATTAAAAAAACCTTTTGAAATAAAAAATATTTTAAATTATCATGCACACAAAATAAACTCCAAAACATGTTTTGTATCATTTTATAAATTTATTAAACCACTTTCATAATTTATAATACACGATCAAGAAACACAATAAAAGAACACACTTGGAAACAAACAATTCCACTTATAAAAACAAATTTTGAGTTATAAACATATTTAAACCTTTGAATAACATATTTAATTCCTCATATACAATACATAGAACTTAACCTAGAAGAAAATAAAGCAAATCAAAGTCTCCAAATAATGTTTAATCATGTAACCACATACCTCACGTATGAAATTTTTTGAAAGTTGGTGCGAAACCAGAATCATACTTCAATAAAACATTACAAAGAAAATATTGAACCATAAACATCAGGATTGAACCCTAAAAAAAAGATACACACCAAAGTAGGTCACCCAACCCCATGGATAAGTGAAACCCCAAGAGAGTGGAAGAGAAACCCTTGAAAATAGAATACATCAAGGGATAAAGGCACTTAATTGAAGAATCAAGGAGAAATCACACCAAAAACACCATAAAAACTGGAGGTACAAGGGAGTAAGTGAGATGGGGGGAGGCTAATAGGGTGAATAATCCCAAGTGGGGAGGAATATGGGTGTTTATGGTTAAAAACTAGGGGGAGAAAAAAGATAAAAAATTCAATTTTTAATTACCTAGACAAGTTACACAGTTTTCCCATATGCTTTTCCAAATCATGCAAAAACCATTTTCCCATCACTTTTTGAGTGGAATATGATGCACGGTTATCCCAAATGATTTATTAACCATGTGCTAACCATTCGGTTAGCCACTTTCCAAAATGTCACTTTGGATGCATGGTTTCTTGGGCAAGGATGCAAGGTTTTTCAAACCGTGCGCTGCCTACTGTTAACCTAAAGACTCCCATTTTTCACCAAAACTCCTAAAAAACTAAATGATTAACATAAGATCAATAATAAACAGAATAATACCATAATATTGAGACACATATGTGTCAATTATCCCCACCATGAAAACCATATTCCCCTAGATTGTTAGCCCAAATCTTGATTAGAGAATAAAGATGGTTATTCTTCTTCAACCTAAGAAATTATATCCCAAGTCTCATGCTCATCATTTCCATGCTTCCAAAGAACACAGACCAATGTAATAGACTTCCCATGAATCACTTTCTCTTGAGAATCCATAATCCACAATAGTTTCTCAAACACTAATTGATTAGGCTCAAAATCCAAATATTCCCAATTCACAACAAGGTTTGGATTTGAGTTATAATTTTTCAATTGAGAAACATGAAATATGTCATGAATTGATGCCAGATGAGAAGAAAAATCCATCATGTATGCCACAATATCGATCTTCTTGAAAATCTCAAAAGGCCCAGTATAACACAATGTTAGCTTTCCTTGTTCTCCAAGTCAACAATAACCCAAGAAAGGTGACACCTTTAAGAATAATCAGTCAACCAAAAAACTCAAGATCTCAACACCTCTAATCAACATTATACTTATAGAGACTCTAAGCTATGACCACTGAATCGATATCCCACTAAACTGGATGGTTATGACTGGGATGAAATCCCCATAGAAGCCACAAATCCTACACCACTCTGAAAAGGACACATCACATTTCAAAAATACTACAAGTGCCCCATAACATCACATTGATGATAAGGTATGGGATGAGACATGCATGGAGATCATATGTGAATTGCCTTCCCACATTGATGGGACATGACCGACTTAACATCCGATCCCACAGAAAAAGACAACATGGAAGGATTGCCTAAACTACCACCCTTCTTCCCCTACCTATCACACTTTTTCTTCTTCTCTGATGAACTTCCATGGCCCACATCTGACCCTGATCCATATAGTCTAGGTTGGTCACTGTGATTGATCTCTACCATCTTAAAATGATTGACCACCTCAGAATATGTCTTTATCTTGAATAAGAAAACCTTTGATACAATTTCTGGCCGCAACCCCTTCTCAATCCTCTGAGCCTTCATCTATTCATTACAAATGATATTGGGTGCATACTACACTATCTTAGAAAAATGTTTATCATATTATATCATAGACTAGTTTCCCTGACTAAGATCCATAAACTCCTAGGATCTGGCATTTGAAATGACCGCATGATAATAATACTCTTTAAAAATGACCTTAATGTCTTTCCAACCCATATGCAAATGCATTCCAGCTTGCACGACTGAGTCCCACCGCCTCCGACTAGGACCTTCTAACAAGAATGAAGTGCATTTAACCCTGAAAATGTCATGAGTATCGAGGAACTTGAACATATACTATATCTTCTCAAGCCCCTCAAATATATCCTAAGGTTCAGTGCTATCTCGGAATGAAGGAGGCTTGTTCTTATGAAAATCCTAAGCTTTTTCCTATACAGGACCTGGTTCGGCTTCTCTAACCTGACTAGGACTAGAGCCCGCTCCTTGTCTGAAAGCATGGACAACCTAAACCATAACTTCCTATAACCTTTGATTAATTGGTGTGGGATAAATCTCTTCATCCTCTTCATGCAGTTTCACATGAATTCTCTGAGGAGGCAATTTTTCTATAGCAATTAATAACCACAAGAAAAACCATCAATACTACCATTCTAAAAATTCTTGGTATCAACAAAAATTACCTTCATAAATCCAAACTCAACCAAATTCATCACATTAACAAGACCAACTAAACCAATACACCCCCACCAAATGTCTATATATATTCTGAAGCCTATGCATCTCACCTAGAGGAGAAGTAAAATCAAATCCCAACATCCCATGATCACTCGAGTCCTATCATGAGGTGTGCTATCTAGGAACCCTACACGCAAACCAAAACTCAAGCCCTAAAAATCTTAGCTCTAGTACATCCAGACTCATCCCAAATAACTTGACCCAAAAGAGTGTAGCCTGTCTTTGATACAATTTTTCGTGAACAAAGAAAGGGTTCCACTAGCCCCAAAACCCTACCCATTCTGTGGAATGGCCCGAAGGGCATTCTCGATTCCCACAAATTGGAAACTAGTGCTTGGGTATCAAAAGTTTTCTTTGGGAATGATTTTACCCATTTTATTAACATAAAAAACCACCAATAATAAAACAAATAGAACTAGATAACCAATCCGAAAATGATAAAAAAATTTACAGACTTAATGTTTACAACTTTAAATAAACCCAAAAAAAGGACTAAAAAAAGGGAACAACGATACTATCCCAAAAACCTCCATGCAACAAGAGAATAATTATCCACAGGACACCACCACCAACACTTGGAAGAAAGGATCTATAAAACTTGTACCACCATCACCATACACCTTTACTCTACCTGAGTCTAATGCAAACAATTCTATATACACCTAAAAGTCTATACATGGTGTGATCCAAATCCTAGTAGGATCCACCCAACAAAAATATTCTATGCAAAAACATTATAAGACCAATTAACATGCTAGTTTTGAAAAGTAAAACCTAGAAACATTTTGACAGGAATTTTTTAACAAAAACATGATTTCCCTAAAAATAACTTACAAAGTAAACCTTATGCTAATGGTAGGTATGATATCAAAAAATATAAATATTTCATGGGAAAAAACTCTAGGAATTATCTAAAATGAAAAACTAGAAACCTTGTATCTTGGTGAAACATTGTATTACAACCATAACCCACAACTTTATCATGCATGAGCCACTAGGATGGAACATCCCAAGGGCATAGTGGTCTCCAATCAAATTCATAATTTATTTAGTGTTGTAATCTTCAATCCTACTAATTGGATTTAGGATTTTCCACTTCTGAGTCAACTAGTATCAACCTACTAGAAGAATCTGAGATTTCCACTTTCGAATCACTAGCGTACTAGTTATAGTTTTCCCTAGATACATAGGTTTCCCCTTTATTTTCAATTTCCATTTCTCATATCATAAATGTTCCACCACATTCACATGAACATAAAAGAAATGTGGACACCCAATTAAAACCACCATTTCACCTAAACAAAACCTATTTTAAGTTCAAACACAAAATAAATCAACATTAACATGTATCGAATCATTTTGATAATTTATTAAACTACTTGCACAATTTATAAAACACCTTCAAGAAATTAAAAATGTAAAATAGTTGAAAAAAACCAATTCACCTTTGGATAACCACTTTCGATCAATTCATATCTTAAAACATTTTAATAACACATTTCACACCTCATACATAATACATATTACATAACCAAGAAGAAAAAAAGTATACCAAAGTCACCAAGAAATGTTTAATCAAGGAAACACCAACCTCATGTGTAGAAACTTATGTAAATTAGTGAAAAACCACAACCACACCTCCCAAAAACCCAATAAAGGCAATATTTAACCACAAAAAGGAATAATTAATGCTAAAGAACAATATCCAAACCTAAATAGGAAACCCAACGCATTAGAGAAGTTAAACCCTAAGAGAGAGTACGATAAACCATATAAAAGAAGATAAATCAAGGGATCAAGGAGCTTACATGATGAATTGAGGAGAAGAAACACAAAAAATACCACCAAAATAGAGGTCCAAGGGAGCAAGAGGGATGGGGGGAGGCACCTAGGGAGAAAAATCATGGGTGGAGAGGAATATGGGTGTTCAATGTTAAAAATAAGGGAGAGAAAAAAAAGATAAAAATTTAATTTGTGATGACCTTGACAAGTAGAATAGTTTACTTGCATGTTTTTACAAATTGTGTAGAAGCTATGTACCCCTTACTATCCATGTGGAACATGCCACTTGGTTAGCCCACACAGTTTACAAACCGTCTGCTAACTATGTGGTTATCCACTGTCCAAAATGTCACTTTGGATGAACGGTTGCCTAGGAAAGGGTGCACAGTTTTACAAACCATGTTTCAACCATGCACCACCTACTATTAGCCCCAAAACTCTAATTTTTACCAAAACAACTGGAAAAAATCATGTATAAACACAAGATCAATAATTAGTAGAATAATAACTCAAAATGAATAAGCTGGTGTAAAAAAAACCATGTGTAAGGATAGAAATATTTTGTTTGTTCATGTGAAGGGTATTTGTCTAAGGAGAAAACATTTATTATCTGTTTATGTACCATAAACCAAAAAACATAATATCAAGTGAAAAAAATATTGATGATTGGTTTTGTATAATGTCCTCGGATCAACACCAATTCCTATACCTCTACATATGTATTTAATATAAAATCAATAAGAAATCAAATCATGAGATATTAAGATGAACAAGTCAATGAAAATATTGAAACTATTATAGTTTAAATGTATCAATTTAGCTATATCACCACTAGCTGATTAAAATAAACAATTCATTGTTTTTTAATAATATTTGAAATAAAATCTATCTATAAAAACCCAAAATTCAAAAACATTTTTTCTTTTATTCTTTATGAAAAATTTTATTTCTTATTATCCATCAAAGAAATAAATACTAGTTGATTTAAATCACAAATTTATCAAAAAATATCACTCCTTATTAAAAAATATATATTCAAATACACAAAATCTAAAAATATCTTTATAAATATGATTTAAAAATTTTCACTAAGATGTGTTTCCCTTTCAAGGATATATAATCCAAAAACAATTGAATTTGTATATTCTTATCCTAAAATATAATGCACTTTAATTTATTGAATTCCAACTATAAAATTTGTGATAATGAGATTACCCAAAACATAGTGTACATACCTTTATTAGGAAAAATTATAGTTTCTAGATATGATATAATATTGAAAGTCACACTGATCACCCCATAAAACTACTTCTAGAAAACAAAATATTTAAAAATCTTTGAATGTAACAATGGATTAATTACATAGTCTAATATTCAAAAATATAAAACTCTAAACTATGACATTTCATTAGAGCTAGATTTGTAGTTATTTTTTGACTCATTGAATTTCCATTGATCCTAAATAAATAAACCATAATTTTTTTTCATGATCAAAACAGTATGATATTTCTTTTATCAACCAATTGAATTTCATTAATATCTATGGAATTAACAAAAATTATTTAAAAATATAATATAAGTATTTTATCGTAGTTCAAAAAACTACTAGAAAATTTATCTATACATCTCTAATATCCTTCAATTATTCATTATTAAAACTTTTAATCCATTAATTAAAATTCATAATAAAGACAACATATATTGAATTTCTATGAATTTATTAAATTATTTTTCTATTTGATCAACATATGTTCTGAAAATACTTGTCCCCTATTTATCTTCTCCTGATTAAGAAGGTACATTGGTTGATACTATGAGATAATACCTTCCCTTATTGTCATTTTCTTGAGGGCGTTGAGATTTTTGAATATCTTATAAAATATAAACATCTCGTATTATGATTTTCATCACCATGATAGGATTAGGTTGAATTATATCTTTCATATCACACCTTTTCAAAGTTTCAATGCAATTTTATTAAAATTTAGTTTGACCCAAACAAACACACATCTTTATGTACAGTACAACTTTGGGTATAAGATATAAGACAATCACAATTATTTATTTTATATCTTTATAAATCAGTTCCATGTTCTAAAAAATCTATGTGAAGAGGTATTGTAGTATGCTTCCTATAATTTTTTTGAATACACTTTATTATTGAATATAATTGAAATTTTTTATTTTATCATTTATATAATTTGTGTTCCATAAAAAGTAATTTTTTTGTAGAATGTGGTGGCTAGGTAATCTTAATGGAACTTTATGATTTGTGTTAAATATTTTCCTAATTTTATTAAATTTTATTCATCTTATAATGGTTTAATATTACTCTATTCCCTATAGGGGAATTTTTTGGATGGTATTTATTCTGTCTCAGAAGATAATAACATATATTTATATTGACAATATGATTAGGGTTAAGTGTATAAAGTGATATCCAAATATTTAATTATATTAACTTCATATGTATGTAAATAAACATAAATGAAATTATAATTTTAATATTATTAGTAAAAGGAATGGAATTTGGTTTAAATATTTTTGAATATATTTTTTTATGGTGGTAGAATTGTGTGAAAATATAAATTGTGACACCTTCAAAATTCTATAGATATTAACCTTTTTTCCCTTCCTAATACTAAAAATAATAAAAGTAAAATTTATTTTATTTTTATTTACATACATAGGAAGACAATACAAATAAATATTTTTATATTTCATTACTTAATTCATGTGGTAATCCTAAATGTGTACCCCTTGCTGTACACTACGTGTACATAGTATATAGATAAATAAATTAGTGAAAATAGATTAAAGATTCAATTAATTGTTTATAAATTATGTTTGGAATATATAAATGAAGTGTTTTTATTTTTTATGATTTATTTATAATTTAGATAATTTATGGAAAATCATCCATAATATTGATTTTATACACCCAATTCTAGTTTATTATCTCTATAATTCAAGGAATGATATGTGGATTCATAGAATTTATTTTATTGTTTTGGGACATGTCCTTATATAGTTAGTTATTGAAAAAATACATAAATAATCAAAAGGTCTTGTTATGCTTCTTAGAGAGGGATATTGAAAAGTGTTGGACACTATTAACAAAATCAAATAATGGAGATAATGTGGAGTTCATATCGATATTTTATATAAATATTTATTTCTAATGTAAAATTTTCTTATCATAGTGGGAATCATGATGGAAAAAAATTTCATGCATCAAAGAAAAAACCATTTTGAATGTATTATGACATAAGATGTTGGAATTAGATAGTTTTTTAGGTATGCAAATCATTTTTTTTGTTGATTGAATGAGTAAAAGTATTTTATTTTATAATGAATTGATCCAAACTATTCATAAATAACTAGTTATCTATATATTCTAAAACTATAAGGAAATTAATTTTTATGTGATGGAAAAATTGATATGGTGTTTCAAAATGACCCATATTTTCATGGTACTAAATTTAAGAATAGAAAAGGTGAATATATAGATGAATGTTCATTTGATGTATATTAAGAAATAAAATTTTATAATATCACTAAAATCATAAGTGTGAAATTAAACACTATGATAATTTATTTTGAGGGACTAAATGGTGCAAAAAATGTGAGAGGAGTGATCACCGAGCCTAAAAATTCATTTATTGAATGAATCAGGGACATGAAAGTGGTTATTTAAGGATTCAAGAAGTGAAAAATGGTTCTTTTAAATTTTCATTCAATGATATGATGAAATAACTATAATAATGGGAAGGATTTTGACAATAAATTCTACTTCTTTAATTAAAGGATATTGGATAAGAATCAACATCCTAAATCACTAAATTCTAGGGGAAAATATTGTACATATAACACTATGAGAGTTGAGTTAGACTAGAAAAAATATATTTTTTCTAGTATTATAATAATTTTCTAATTAATTACTTTTGTCTTTGTAATGACCACACAATAGATACCTAAATAGTAACCAGACTAGGTCATTACTGGACTCGAGAGATTTCCCCACTCCCCAAGGTATAATGACTATAATTTTAGGTCTAAAGTGAATTTTGGAGAATGATTTACCCACTTTGAATAAAATTATTAGTCACGGTCGATTACTATGAGTTTATCAAAATGAATATTCTATAAGATAGGTATTTCTGAAGAAAAATAATTTTAGAGTCCTCTATAACTCAATAAAAATAATAGTGAAAAAATATTCCTATATATGAATAAAATATAAAAAATTTACGGCTTTTTCAAAATTTCATGAATAGGATAAGAATAAATTTAGAGTAATATAGGTCCTAAGATATTGAAAATAACATGAAGTTTGTGATATACTCTATGTATTCCTCCCTAAAAAGTCCACATGCTCTAACAACTGGGTAGAGGCATTACTACTCCCATATCCATCTCTCCCCAACAATCCATAATAATTCAAAAATTCATAGATAATCATAATATGAAAAGGGATTTTTAATTTCCACCTGTGTTTCTATAAAAGGTGTGAGAATATACAAACTCTATTGGGAACCACTAACCAACCTCAACACATTAGTGAATAAAAAATCTTATTCATGAATATTTCTAGTCATTTAAAATCATATATAATAATATAACATGATATGAAGTCATAAAAAACAAAATATTAATATATTTTATGAAATTAATATATAAATTCAAAGTCATGAAAAACTCCCTATACTAGGAGGATATACACCAGTATATACTTTCTTCAATACCAAATCTCAGAATCTAAGATGACTATGTCAAGGAACCCATAATTCTCATCTCATCGTATAAAACACATTTCATTATTGTAAATTTCTTTATAAAGGGGACACCATTATCCAATTGAAAGGTGAAGTTAAATACAAGTGTGAGGATAATACATTCCATACTCATTCGGGAACATGGGTGAGTGGTATATAATAGTTGGTTAATTTGAACCCATTCTATTTCATATGATACACAATATATCATATCAATAGAGTATAATTTGATGTCACATACTACCCTAAAATTACTTAAAAATGAATGCATCAAATATAAAATATTATAAAAACCAAGTATATAATCATTAGTCTATGTACATCAATATCTATGGTATACCATGTTTTTGTAACACTATAGTTGAAAATAATTTCAAAAATAAGGAATAAAGTGACCTCTAATTCAATTTTTACTAATGACTTATAAATAAGGTTGTTATGAATTTGTAAATACCATTTATTGTGTCCTAGAAATAAACTATGTAAGAGGTTAAAATTTCCATAGAGGACCGCATAGGCCCATGGAAGTATTAAAATAAGGCACAGTTGTTTAATTGTCATAATAATTTTAAGGTAATGTTTTTTAAGAAATGTTTTCAATTTTTAATTTTTTTTATTGAAAAAAATATTATACTAAAATTTAAGTAATAATTTGTAAAAAAATTTCAATTCAAAAAAAATCTATTAAAAAACAATTATTCTTTGTTTATAATAAAATATACACTTCATTGAAATATATTAAAAATATTATATTTAAATACGAAGTGATTTCATAAAAAAATTAATTTCTTCAATTTTGAATAAACACAAAAAAACTTCAAACATTATTAAATAGGTAAAATGAATCAGTTATAAAAATCTTTGTTTTATGTACGTAATAACTTAGTTCCTTAAAATAAATATGTATTAGAACCCTATTATATCATTCCATCAATTTATCCTAGTCATTACCTCACCACAGATGGAAATCTTAACCATATTTAAAATTTTTATCACTGACTAATAACTAAGCTATTCTATATTTAAAACAAAATAAATCCAAAAATAACCATGGTAAAATATAAAATTAAAATATTTCCTAACAATTTTAGGGGAAATAAATTTATTATTAAATGTCTCATCATATTTTGGAAAGTAGACCAACTCACATTTATTTTTCATCAAATAATCCCAAATAAATTCAGTATATTTTTTATTATAAAAATTATCTTTTAAAAAACATTAATTTCTTACCTGAATATATCATTGTTAAAATTTTAATTCAAAATTACTTAAATAGTTAATAGTTATTTAATTTTAATTTAAAAAAATTTGTTTTGGTCATGTATCAGGAATAACTTAGATACTCACCAAAGAGTTGAGAAGACTATATCTTAACCATTAGTGAGATCCCAATGAAAAAACTCCTTGAA
This sequence comes from Viscum album, assembly GCA_963277665.1. Lineage (NCBI taxonomy): Eukaryota > Viridiplantae > Streptophyta > Magnoliopsida > Santalales > Viscaceae > Viscum > Viscum album. The sequence goes on along the minus strand of OY728142.1, from coordinate 436,304,184 downwards.
AATCCCATAAAAACAATACAAAAAGTAGTTAATAAATAAGTGATCCTAATTAAATTAGGCACCATAATCTAATGTATACTAATCCTCAATGAAAATATAGTCATATCCTTCAAAAAATATGATGGATACCCTAATTTCATAAATCCCCAAATAAAAGAACATAGCCACCTACCATTTTCAAACCAAAATCAATGAAAATGATGAATAATTCATTTCCCATTCTATTTAACAAAAATAATTACAATGGGATTAAAATCAATTCCTAGGTATTCACATAGAAATAAGTAGATGAAACCTAAATATAGGTTATGATTTATCTATGTCGTAGGGATATCAGGCCTGAAAATACCCAGCTGAGATATAGTTAAACAAGTAAGAATGTGGATTTATAAAATAAGGGATAGGAGGAGAAGGTTTAACTTGAATTAGTGGAAGAAGGAACCCTTGAATGACCATTGAATTATATATAAGAATTAGTGGAATGAGGTGACATAGGAAGCCATTAAAATTCACCTCATAGGGATATAGATAAAAGTATCCAAAAATCAATAAAATAGAAGAGGGAAAATGAAAAAATATTTACACTTTAAAATTAAATTCATATGGTTCTACTAGGTACTCTACAAGGGTATACTAAGTACCTAGTGGAACCCCTGTACCACCCACCATTCGTTTAAGCTCATTGGGTACCCAATACCTAATACGAAGTATTCTATCCCACTAATATTCCTATCACTGCATGTCACACCACTATGTTTCTAATATAAAAAGTTAAATCAACCATTTAAACATAAACCATATATAAAAATTGTTAATATGTCATCCTAAAATATCATAATCCTAAAAATAAATTAAATTGTAAACCTAAACCTCTTCTAGAACCAAAAGCATCAACAAACTCAATTACTTATAATTTTAAATTCCAAAGAAGAAATAAAATCCATTTAAAATAAAATCACTAAGAAAACAGATCATTACAATCACCTTCAATTATGGATCAACACATGCATGTGTGCTATGAAAAATCATGTTGTATATAAATTTCCTTTCTAAATTGAAAGAGGGTAAAATTTTGATAAAGACCCTAATTATGCATCAATTTCCATTGAGGTATAATTTTTTTGAAACAATATTTTTGGGAAATAATTACAAATAATTTATAAGTTTATCTTTTAGTTAAAATTTATGATAATATGGGATTGTTTTAAAATTAATTATATGGGATCAAAAAGAAAAAATGAGATAAATTGGTCATATATACCCTCTAAAATTATCCCATATTAATAAAAAAATAATAAAAGTTTAATTAATTACACTTAATCTACTTCTGATATAGATTGATTATCATAAGATGATTCATTTGGATTTTGGACCCATACAATGGATAATAACAAGGGAATAAGGATATAAGGAATACAAATTGTCTTATTGTTTCTAGGTTCATTTATTAGGCCTCCCCATGATTGAGAATTTGAATTATCTCTTTATGTAATCCTATAGTCCTACTCACATCAGAGGTTATATAATGAATGATTTTAGTTTAGTTGGAGGAGTAAAAGAGTCTACTAAAATATAGTATGTATAAGGGGTCCATTTATTATTGTATAGAGAAATGAATTTATAAATTTAAAAATAGATCTTTGATATTATTTATAAAATAAACCCTTTTAAATAATATCATTTATTTAGTAATTTTTTTTCATGAATTGAATTTTTACCCAATAAAATTTACTATGATCAACATCTCATGTTGGTTGATCATAGAAAGTGTTTCATCAATATAATTTATGTAAGGAAAATTTCTTGTAAACTACACTTTGAATTATATTTGGAAATTAAGAATTTTTTTTATTCCCTTAAGTCCAATGTATATACCAAAATTTGTATGAATTTAAACAATGTGATGTTTAACAGTCACATTAATAATTTTGTGCCTGTATCTAAATATGATATGATATTTTTATTTTGTAGTTATGTAAAAATATAAATATCATATAAGGGTATGTTTTAAACCATTAAGTATAAGTATGCCAAATTTAAAATATAAAAAATATGATATTTTTTATATAATGATACATTTATAGATTATATCATTACTATTAAGGGGTTTTTATTGGTATTTGAAACACTAAGTTAATGGAATATTTTTTTACCGAAAATGGTAATGAATATTTGATGTATAAAATTATTATTATTATTATTATTATTATTATTATTTTATTGATAAATCTTTGTTGTATGACCCACAAACTAGGTTCATATGGAAATGTGTTAACTTTATATGGTCCTTGGTGTGTGAAGAATGATCCAAAATATTAGTTGGATGTTTTTTATTACACATATGTTTATCTTATGTTAAGGATGATAAATATATTTCATTTATAGAGAATTTTTAAAAAGGGTATTATTTTTTACTTAAGGTGGATGATATGGAGAACACATATGCATTATATAAATCGACGAATCATGTGAAATTATTTCTTATTCATTATTTGTTGTTAGAAACAGTTTACTTTTCCCTGATGATATGGGGAATTTTCTTTCACATGATTCATTATAGTCTTATAAAGGAAAATAAGGTAGTCAAAGTGTTAAATAGGAAGGATATAGAAAATATAATTGCATTGACAATGGATAATGATCCAATAACTAATTCTATGCTAAATATTTATTTTAGCATAATTGATGGAATGTCAATATTTCTTTAACGTATGTTTCTTTAATTATTATTACAAGAAAATATAAAAATTATTCAAGGGGATTATTTTGGGATACATAATATTGACCAAGATTATTATAATGGTATGTTTATTGAGTTAAATTTTGATAGGGAGGGAGTGACATGGCTTGTGAAATGGTTACATGCCGCATTTATACTTGAGTTAAAAAATTGGTGTTTGGATAAGAACCCAAACTTTCTTTTCTTTAAACATAATTGTTTCACTAAGTGGTGAGTTGAAATTTGGGATAATTATTATTTTTTTTAAAAATGAATTATGTTTTATTTTCAAATACTTTATGGTTCTTGGAATGCTAGAAATTCAAAAATGAGATAACACTACTAAAGGGAAGGTTGGAACTATTACTTATGGTTGTCATAAATAATTGTTTCCATGTGTGTTTTAATTAAATCATACGGTAATATTTTTTATTTTTTTGTTAAGAAAATCATTTCATGTTAAGATCATTACATATAAATAAGAATATATTTTTCTATTGATAAATTTACCAACATATATATATAAGGTAATTGGTAATACATTATAAAAAATATCATTTAATTGTATCCAAGTGTATCGAATGTTTTATATAAAACCTTTATAAGAGTATTTAGTAGATATTATGTACAGAGTTATATTATAAAACTAATTACCACCCTCATAATTATGTAAAAACAAAAATAGAAATCATGATATTAGAGTATATTTTCAGGTATTTCTCAGTTGATTAATAAAAAATGGGTATCAACACCTTGAATCGATGAAGTTATAATGTAATAATAGGTATCATTTCTCCTTTATAATGAACCCTATAACGATATATATGGGAATAATTTTTCATATTTTTCATATTGGGATTAATTGGATTTGTAGAATATGTTGGTTATTGTGTCTATTTAACTGTCAATGAAGAAGGTAAAATAAATAAAATAACACATGAGTGTAGATTAACCCAATAAGGATATATATATGTTGACAACATGAATCAATATTTGGAGTATGATATTAATGATAGTGTATTTCAAAATATGTATCCTTGGAAAGGTGTCATTAGATTTGAAATAATGGGAAAGAAAAACCCAAAGTATATTGCCCACTTTGAAATAAGAATAAATTAGATTTATATAAAATTTATTATCCTTTTAACCCAACCATTTATATGATCATGTTGTTTTCCATGTATCTTAGATAGGAAACTATGTATATATCCCATCACATATACTAAGTTGTGAAGAAGTACTAATAAATATTAATATATCAAATATGAAAAATATTATCATTTTTTTAAATATGGAAAAAGTTTTTTGAAGAACTGGATTCAATTAGTGAACATAATATGATGTGATAAGAAATATAAATAAGAAACTTGTGGTCATGAGTAAATATTTTTTAAAAGTGGATTTATATTTTATTTACCTAAATTTTATAATTTATATTTGTTTTTGGAAAAGTTTATTAACTGAGGTTGTATAAAATGAGGTTATACATTTCTAGATGTGTGTTTTTGTGTGACTCCTAAATTATATATTTGTTATAATTTAGTCGATTATTATTTTCTTGATGAATAAATTACACAAGTATAAAAGAACAACATGATGAAATAAATATTTAAATTATAACCACATTAATAATATTTTGTCTCTTTACATTAAATTTCATGTAAGAGATATATATGTATAAAAAAATATTATAAATAAAAGTGGAAAATATAAGTAGCATGTTGATGATAAAAAATGTAGAAAGAAATAAAAATAATATTCATGTGATAATTATTATGTCCTGGATAATTTACCCATGTTAGTACCCAATCTGGAATTGCACAAGGTTCATTCTTAAATATAATAAAATTTATCAATGGACCAACCACACATCAGACATACCAACCACATGTTTTCATGTAGTGATCCACAAAGGTATCCAATATTTCAATTTAAAAAATAAAATAATATCCTATATATTGCATCCATATAATTCAGTTATCCAAATATATAATATATAATATATATAAACATCCTCTATGGTTTAAAAAAACAATTTAAAACTTTGTGAAGTGCAATTCCCTTTCTCCCATTTCTAAAACTACACTACTTGTCCCAATCAATACCAAAGCCCTTGTCTGTAATTATACAAGTGTTAAAACATCATTTTACTCACATTCACATTAACTCATGTGATTCATTAATTTTGGGGTTGAGTCTATGAACTATGTTTGTTTTCTCTATTTTTCTAAACTCATGAGAGCTAGTGATGAAGTTGATGCATAGGAATATAATTAGAGAATTTAAACCACACCATGTAAAACACATTTCACATTAATGATTAAGAAATTACATTTTCATACCTATATTCTATCACAAAATAGAAGACACACACGTAATCATCCCATAATAATAACAGCACACACAAAATACTAGATTATACATAATGTACAAACAATATTTTGATGCGGATATAATAGTCCACATCCCAACTTTTTAAACCATGAGGAAATACTCACATAACCTATGATTTGTCAAGAAACCCCATATCAAACCCTCATTAGGTGACTCCCTAAGCTCATCAATATTTTTATTACTATATAGTCTTCTCATAGAAAATTAGAGATAACAACTATCAGTCTGGTATTATTAAAAATCACCAGTAATTTTTGGTAAATCATAAACATGACTAGACTAATATAGAAACTATTCTATCTCATATACTATTAATAATCATAGGTACTATCACTAAATTGATGAAATCAAGGTACTACTACTCTTTTATGATTTCACATAATAAATAAATTCAAGAAAATAAATCAAAAGGGTTATGGATTAGTATCACAATATCAAATAATAGTCCTCTTTGTAAGGATTTAGTGTACACACATCAAAATACTAAGCATGGTCTACTGAACAATAATAAATATAGGGATATCCATATCCTTAATATATTTAATATTAATACTGATTTGGGTAGAATATATACGGCCCTCAAAAGATGGTCCTGCTAATTACAGTTCAATATATACATATTAAAACTCAGATAAATTCCATATAGACAATGAGTAAGTATAAAAATTTTACGATACATGGTGAATTTATCTAAATTTTGAGTATTTAATTAACATATTTGAATCTTAAAAAATTTCATATTATTGTAGTTCATCGAACACATATCTTCCCAAATGGAAACTTACTTCACATATCAAGCCTAAAAACATTATATATTTAGTGAAAAATGATTTTTATTCTTTCTCCCTAGGTATCCTTAATCCATCGTGCATGAAATATTCATAATCATGAATATATTTAACCGTGATCTGTTGAATTCCAATATAAAACACAAAAAATAAAATAAAACTAAAATTAATGCAGAATAAATAATAATAGTAATGGATGAGGAAGGGGAGTATTGTTCCTCACATCAAACAACAAAGTTATCCTAGATCACTATGTCTTGATATAATACTATGGGATGAATGAGAGGGGTAATAGTACTAGACACCATTTCATTCACATTTCTGGATACAAAAAATCATGAAGGGGTTTGAAAATAAAACACCTTGGGAGGAAAAAAAGTCCCTACACCAAAAGTGTGTATGGGAATTCGATTGGAAGTCCAATGGCCCTCAATAAACTCTTATTTAGACTAATAGGAATTAGTGAACTATCACAAGAATTTTGTTAGTATAATCATATATAAATGATTTTATAACCCATAAGATTATTGGTGGACTTATAATAGTGTTATAATGGATGAAAATACAATCCACTAAGAACTCCTTTCTATAAAACATCTTAAAAGGATACCACATGGATTTTTCATATATATTTTCATCCCTAATTATTTATAATAACTTCTCTTGAATCATAAAATATGTTCTCTTACTCAATACAAAACCATATATTCAAAATCTCTAGGATTTCACTGAACTGAAATTTATCATCTCTCAATTTTATTGAATTATAACATTTAAGGGTGTCATAATTTAAAATTTTTAAAATATATATAAAGAGTAAACTAGAAAAATGAATGAATAAGTTTTAAAATAAAAGTCGTATTTTTTTAAATAAGGGAGTTTTTCTTTGGAGTAATTTAACTGATCATAAAGAAACCATTAAAACATTAACATTGATATGGAAATAATAATGTAAATTTTATGTGTACTTATGTTGAATAATATATACTTAGCATAAACATTTATTAATTAAATTATTGTATGAGTATTTGGTAATTTGTTTTTCGAATTTTATTAATTATATTATATTGTTGTGTTAATATTAAAATAAAATATATCTATTTCATATAATGAATTTGTAGTTTATGAAATATAAATGAAAATATAATCAATTTTTTTTCTTAAAACAAATTATATATGTCTTATAGTTTAATTAAATCACTTAAAAATATATAAAATAAAATTTACACAAATAAGGATTATTTAAAAAAGAAAATTATTTTATTTTATTAAATAAGTATCTTTTTTCATTACATTATATTTTCTATTCCAAAAGATGGATTTTTATTACATAGGTTGTAAATTTATATAACAATATTTGAAAATAAAATAACTTAAGGTTGTAATCGGACATGATATTTTAAATTCAATCTATCTATTTTTAAGTTGAAATATTTTTTAACGAGGATTACAAGAGCTATAAATAAAAAAATTAATATGTTACCTAAGAATTACTGAAAATACCATAATCTACATCTATTTGTCTATAACACTAATAAATTGATCTCATAAATCCTCCCCTATACTATAAATTTTATTATAATAAGTTTTTATGTATCTGATTTTTTTTTGGAAAATATATAGATGTGACAATTAAGGTAAGAGTTTTCCATTAATAAATCTCATGTATTCAATTTTCAAAGGCCCTTAATTAAAATATGAGTTACTATTAGATTACAAACAAATTATTTATTTTTTATAATTTTAATCCTTTTTTTATTATACATATGACATGGTGTTTAAAAAATGTTAAATGAAACTCATTCAAAATATTATGTGAGGTATATATGGTTTAATTATTATCTAGACATTTTAGATAACTCCTTTTGATGGAATTAATTAAGCCATTGAGATTTGGATAGGTAGATAAGGATCAGTACCATAATGAATATCAATATATCATGATTCGATTATATATATAAATACATACACTTTTAATTTTAGATAATTATATGTGATCCCTATTGTAAAAAATTTCTTTAAAATGATATATATCTTTGAAATTATATTCTCATTGGATTTATTTCATTGTGGATGATTTGTTTTTTAAAATTTTAATTTTAAATATTATATCACTCCAAAATGTAAACTTTTATATATAAATACTTTGGTTCATAACCTCTATATAAAAACCATTCTTTTATAAGGGGTTTTATATGTTTTTTATTCATGTATGTAAATAATTTTTTAGATTTTATTGAGTACTAAAATTTTAATATGATTGATGGGGAAAAAAATATCTATCCCAAAAACGAATTTAGAATTATTTTATCACTATAAATACTTCATATTCAGTTCATACAAGAATAATTTCAAATTATGATATCTTGACTTGGAGGGTGGTATTATCATAAGAGGCATTTCTAATTAGATTTAACCAAATTATTATGATATGTTAGTGGTTAACATCAACAACATGTTTATCATGTATATTTTTGTGAATTATTATTACTCAATCTTATTGATTTTTATTTTAATTATTCCCATTTTTTTGAATCTTTCTCTATCATTCGGAATAATCATACTCAAGAAACTAACCATTTTATTTCAGGATACACTTATCAGAGTTTAAGACCTCACAATTTTTTCTTGATGTAAATATCTAATAAATCATTGATATTATTAAGTTTAAACATTAATGACTCAAAAATATTTAATTTAAAAAATTATATATGTTTTAGATAAAATATTTTCCTTCACATTAACTTCTATAAATATATCTATTTTCAAATATAATAAACTTTTTATTTAATGAATTGGTTAAATATAATAAATATTTATAATATGTTATTGAATTTGAAATATTGTAATACTATATTAGAGAGTCTGGATATATGGATTCACATTTATTGATCAGTACCTATATATACTTTAGAGTTGTGAGATTATTTTTTCTTCATTTATGGTTTGATAATCCTTGTTCAAATTTTGCCTCTTAATTTAATATTATATTACTATAATAAACTATTTACAATACTTAGATATTATATTAGATTATTTATACCACAAACCTAAGGCACATTCTTGATTAACTTATAATGGCATATGTGCCATGGTTATCATATATGAGATGTGTATAATCTTCCATTTATAGTTAATAAATAATAAATGAAACTAAATATGAATCAAACAACTCATGAAATTAAAAATTAAATCATAGTTGGTGTAATAAATATTTGATAAGAAGTGTTAATGTTAACAGGAAAAGTACATAATAGTAGAAAAACTCAATATAATCCCCCATGGGACAATAAACATCCCCTAATGAAACATCCACTAATGTATTACAACTGATAACATGGTTCAAAACAAAAGAAACATTTCATTGATCAAACCTACAATATTACCAAGAGAATACGAGTCTACAAACAAATCAGTGTCTGTTTATAGGATGCGATATATTACTTACATGGATATAATAAAGAATATATGAGATTTCATAAATGATCTAAACTCAAAATGTTATTTTGAAATACATTTACAAATATGATAATTTATTTTGGAATGATTAATATATAATAAAATTTATTCCTTTTAAAAAATATTAATTTAAAAACAAGTTACAATATGTGACAAATACATAAAAACATTACGTCACATAATTAAGTATCAAAATAACATTAAGGAAATTAATTCACTCATATCCAAAAATAATTAATAATAAATAATAAGTCACATTATAAAGAAAAGAAAAATATGGTATAGTGACCTTGATCCTATGGAAACTATCTAAGGCCACACCGATTGAGGAAGCCACTAACCTATGGAATGAACCAACTGACACAGACCCCAACTTACGCCCCCCATGGCCTCTATTAGAGGAAACCTAGTAGCTATTTGTAACGAACCAAATATTTATTAATAAAAAAATCCTCTTGGTCTATTTAAATGTATCCTTATGGTTATGTAAAATGTATAAACTTATTTGGTTCTATGTTTTGAATTTTAAAATTCCATTAAGAATTGTGACCATTTCTAATATAGTCATTGAACATTGATCAAATTATTAGTATAAATATAGGGCTTTAACAAATCCAATTTACTTAGACAAATGAAGCGATGGCCTCATCCAGTAGACATTCCCCACATGAAGCCCATTTGTCGGAACATGAAAAATGAGGTGGCGTCATTGCACTTTTCTCTTGACCAAGCCCAAGCTAAGCTTGAATACTTTAAGCTCCAGCAGAACCGCCTATGAGAGAAGTGGAAGTTGATAGAGATTACCACTCGAGAAATGTTATTCGAGTCACCCCAAGAGTCTGTCACCATCATGAACCTTACCCTAAGGTCTTAAGTGACTGTTTTAAGGGTTTATGTAAGAAACCCTAGTACTACGATTATGAACATTATTCTTGTATTGAGAATATACATTCTTTTTATTATTGTTACTTTCTAAATAGTTTTTAATGTACAAATAGTATATTTAGTTAATATTCAACTAAGAAATCTATTTTGACGAATTAAGGGATTTTTTAATTAAATTATATTTCAATAAAATATTATTATAGTTTTTAAATTAATTTTTTCTAGATATAAATTATCATATAATTTTATGAATGCAATTGTATTTTTTATTAAGGTTTGAAAACTGTTTTTCTCAAAACGCATGAATTTTCGATAAAAGTCAGTTTTATTTTAAAAGTAAAAATTCACATATTTAGAATATTAATTATATAAAATGAATATTATTTTTGGAATGAGGACGTTGAAATTATCCAACAATGAATTTTTCATAATTTTCTGACAGTTGAATTTTTGGGTAAAAATTATATACCGTTTAAATATATAATGTGTTTTATGACATCATAATGACCCGATAGTGATGTAATAAAATACTATAAACATTATTTTTGGCCAATATATATTTTACCATTTAAATAATGGGATTTTGGGTTTGTTTGATTTTTTTTAAAATGCTTTAGTGGACCCTTCAAGGCTTATAAAACATTTTGTCTTTTTAGATTGTTTTCCATGAGAGTGTGACTCACCTCTACATAATAAATCCTATTATTTTAAGAAGTTATGCCATTGGGAATATAAAATAATTTTTTCCACTCTCCTTTTAAAAAAACCATGGTCAAGAAACATGAGATGGTTTGTGGTTTTGATTAGTTTAATGTGAGGTGTCCCAAACCTAAATAATAAAGAATTCCCTCTCCTTTCCTATATAAACCCACCCAATCTCCCACTTCCTCTTCACTAAAAGCATTTGGAGTTATACCAACCCCTGACATATGCTCTCTAAAATTTTTCCAAGGTTACCCATGCTCTCAAAAAGCCTCTCTCATGTCTCTCCCATGATTTTGGGATCATACTTCTAAGTAATGGATTTCTTCCTTTCTCATTTAGGTCCAATTTTATTTAAGTTGTTTTTCACTTTTGTTTTCAATAACAAATGTTGGGGTTTAATTTTTCACCATCACCATACTTCCCTCTTTATTTTTTGATGATGTGATACCCCTTTATCTCTCATTAATGTCTCCCATGTACACCGGTTACCATGTTGAAATTCCGTGAGGGATCTCTCTCTCCTCTTTTACATCTAAGTAATTATTTTTTACTATGCATATAAATTACATTAAGTTTGTTGGAAAATGTATCTATATGATCCCCATTCTGTCCATTTCATGTACATATGATGAGACACCCATTTATCTCTCATCAAACATTTTCATTAATCCTATTGTCACGTCGTTATGCCGCCGAAATTGCACTATGTTTTTCCAAGCCAAGATCATTATGTAGTGAATACAATACCCATGACTCTATCAAGGGTATTCGCCTTTATGAACATATACATATTGAATGGTACTTTCATGTATTTATTCAACATTTACAATTCTTTTAATGACTTATTATGTTGATTCATTCCATGTTATATGATCCATGTGGCACACTTATGCATGAAATGAAATGTTTAAGAAGGGTGTGCCCTGATAGCGCTCCAATGCATTGGGTAAAGTATCATATCATGATACGTCATGTGAAATGAGTGTTGAATCATTCTAATTAATGTGTAGTGAGGGTTTACTTGTGCTTAATGTGAAATGTGGGTTTATTCATGCTCCATGCGCAATGAGCCTTGACACATGCTAATTCCATGTTAAGTGATGTTGCCACTTTTCCATGTTATGATTATCACGCTTTATTATACCTTTATGTTCATGTTTCTCTTATGATCCATTGATATTTTTATTATCTAACATGAATTGTATTCCTCATGTTATTCCATTTTTATTCTCTTAATAAGATTTATAGCTCACCCTTTTCTTATGAATGTCATCAGGTTATCCCAGGCAATGCTATGTACGAGGGAATATAGTGGTCATGTAAAGGAAGTTTTCAAAAAAGATGTTGTATTTCATGTTTAATGTTTTTAAGTAATGATCCTAAGCCCCAAAGACACTATACCTATTGATATTCTATGTTGTATCATCTAAAGTTTATGTAATAAATCATGTTTTAGTGTGTAATAAAGAACGGAGTTGTCAAAATTGGTATTAGAGGATAGATTTAGTTCTTTTTGGGATTAGTATTAGAAAACCCCAGTGATTCCTTAGAGAAAAGGATAAGTATAATAAAAAAATCCCTATGTTTTGGAGGGAATTTAGTAAGTGGTTTATCAAGCTAATACATCCCTGTCTGGAAATGAGCAGGTAGAGGCGGCTCTAGCACAAATGTACCTAGGGGTGAAAACCCCGACCAGAAGTTTTGGGCTTGACCCAGGGTATCCTGGTACATGACAACAGACCTTGCTTCACTCTTGGTTATGACACTCTCGAGGGATATGCATTGGTAAATTCACAAGCATAGTATGAACCATTATTAAGGTAATTAAAAAAATCCTTTAATAATATATGTAGAATAACATTGATTGAAACCTATAGATTCATAAGTTAAGGAAATAAAAGAAATTTATGAGTCATCTGTTTTGTCCTTGGATTACCCTTTATGTATTGCCCCTAACATTCCTTTTATTCTAGCTAATGGCAGGTAATAAGAGGAATCAGGATAACAACTAATGTTAAGATCAGTGTGATGACTGTGCTAATAAGTTTCCCAATCCGATGGGAGTGAGAATCACAAACTTTGTCATGATTATCTCTTAGTTAAATCAAGATTTGAATAGAAACATGGGTCAAGAATAATGTTCAATTACCCCTAAGAAATAAAAAGTTACTATCGAGATCTTCATGAGACAAAGGCCTACAAATTTTAATGGATCATCTGATCCCTCAATCACTGAACAATGGATCTACTCCATTGGAACGATCTTATGCATCCTTCAGTGTTCTGAAAAAGAGAATGTTCTTCCACTGCTTATCATATGAAGGCTAAAGCTGATCAATGGTGGAAATTGATCAAAAAATACAAATCCTGAGGAGGAGATCGAGGCGTTGGAATGGACAGATTTCAGGAAAATGTTTTTCAATAAAAATTTTCCGTGCACCCTCCAGCTTAATATAAAAAGGGACTTCCTTTCCCTCAAGAAAAAAGAAGATGAATATGTCGGAGCATATGAGGCAAACTTTAAAAGGCTTGAACAATACTCCCCCGACATTGTTGTTTCCCCCAAATTCAAGTTTGACCGCTTCTTTGGTGGGATGAAACCTAGCCTGTGGAAAGTCCTAGCGATCCGTGACTTTGACAACTATAAAGAAATTGTCCGATGTGCCCTAAAGGTCAAAATAGAGATCAATGAATCTTAGGGGTATCATAGGGATAAGATATGTAAGGTGGAATTAAATTTTGATGGTCTGATGAAAAAAACCAACGGTGCTATGAAAATCTAGCACCCCAATTTTCAAAGGTGTGGGAAGAAGCACCCCAGAAATTTCTTGAAGGGGATGGGGAAATGTTTTAGGTGTGGAAGATAAGGGAACCTATGTAATATCTGCCGACAAGAAAACCCCTCAGATATGAAAGAGGAGAGGAACGCTCCGTTCGACCCTCAGCATGTTGTTCATTGTTTCAACTGCAAAGAACTAGGGCATCTTGAAAATCAGTGCCCTATGAAAAGTGTTTTTGGAGGCAACCAACAACCTCCAAAGAAGCAAGGGCTAGATTTTTTCATCACTATCACAGAAGTTAACCCCAACAACGAAGTGGTGATAATTACGCTAGTTATTCATTCAAGAATAGAAAATATACATTTTGATTCTGGTTCTATGCATTCTTTTATATCCCGAATGTTTAGTAGACGAATCCCATCAACACCACAAATCGTAGAATTAAAGATGTCGGTGAGTATGAAAAATGGGGAAATCATTGTATCCCATGAATATAACTCCTCCCCTCTCGTAATCGGTGGATTTCACTTCCCGATGAACCTCGCCATACTCCCTCTAGTGGAGTTTTATGCAATTCTTGGCATGGATTTGATTTCCCTATATAGAGCCAACATAAATTCTCAGGAGAGGGAAATCACTATCCATGTGGAGAATCGACCCCCAGTACTATATAAGTGAAAGGAGGAAGATGAATCTTCTTTAAATCCATTATCTAAATCATGGATATTATGGCCCTATGATCATGCATATCTAGATCAGATTATTGAGTCTAAGGAGGCAACCATCCGTGAAGACATGCCTATTGTGAAGGAATTCGCCAAAGTGTTTCCCAAGGAATTTCCCGGTCTTCCTCCTAGAAGAGATGTTGAATTTTCAATTGACCTTATACCCAGAATGTTTCCAATATCAAAGACTCTATATAGAATGGATGTTGGGGAGTTTGAGGAGTTGAAGAAATAACTACCAGATAATATGGATAGAGGATTTATATGCCCAAGTGCTTCACCAAGGGGTGCACCAGTCCTCTGCGTCAATAAAAAGGATGAGTCAATGCGACTTTGCATTGATTATCGTGAGCTTAAAAAAATTACAATAAAGAACATGTATCCTCCCCCACAAATTTATGACTTGTTTGATCAGATACATTGATCACAATACATTTCCAAGGTAGATTTGAGGTTGGGATATTATAAAGTAATGGTGAAGAAGGAATATATTCCCAAGACTGCTTTTCATATAAAGTATGGAAACTTTGAATTCATATTAATGCCTTTAGGACTCACTAATGCACCAGAAATATTCATGGACTTGATGAATAAAGTATTTAGAGATTACCTCGATAAATTTGTGTTAATATATATTGATGATATTATAATATACTCCAAAACCCAGGAGGATCATGAAGAGCATCTAAGAACTGTACTAGAGACATTGCGAAAAGATAAGCTCTATGAAAATTACAACAAGTGTGAGTTCTAGATGAAGGAGGCCTCATTATTGGGCCATATCATCACAAGCAATGAGATATCTGTGGATCCTTCCAAGACAACTGCAACAGAGGGATGCCCGAGGTCAAAATATATAATAGATATTTGTAGCTTCTTGGGGTTAGCTGGATATTATCGACGATTTGTGAGAAATTTCCCACAATTGTCCAACACTCATACCAAGATAACTTGTAAGGGAGAAAAATTTTATTGGAGTGATGATTGTGAAGAAAGATTCAAGGAGTTGAAAAAGAGGATTATCACTGCACCCGTGCCCACTTTACCCACAAGTGGAGAACTTTTTATGGAATGAAGAAGGGATTGAGCTCTATATTGATGAAAAATGACAAAGTCTTTGCCTATGATTCAAGGAAATTGAAAGTTCATGAGTAGAATTATCCAACGCATGATCTGGAGTTGGCAGTGGTGAACTTCACTTTAGAAATTTGGTGGAATTATCTCTTTTGGGAGAAGTGTGAAATATATACAGACCACAAAAGCCTCAAGTATATATTCACACAAAAAGAGTTGAACATGTCCCAACAAAGATGGTTAGAGATGATCATAGACTATGACTGATAAATCCATTACCACCCTGGGAAAGAGAACACAGTGGTAGATGCTCTAAGTAGAAAGGACCAATCAGTTCTATCATTGATGAGAATTGAAAAGGATCACATATTCATAGATTTTATGAAGATGGAAATGGGAATCACAAAGAAGGGAACATCAACAATCCTTTCACAAATGATTGCTCAACCGTCTCTTTTGGAAGTGTTAAAGGATACTCAAAAGAATGATGTGGGAATTAAGAAGAAAGTGGAAGCTATTAGAGAAGGGAAATACTCAGATTTCAATGTTAACGAAGAAGGAATTGTGAGATTTGGGAAAAGAATATTTGTTTCATCAAGTCCGGAGCTGATGAAGGAACTTTTGTGTGATGCACATAGTTAAAATTTCACTATTCACCCAGGAAACGCAAAGATGTATCAAGATCTATGAGAGAATTATTGGTGGGATAATATGAAGAAGGAGATCGCTGAGTATATATCAAAATGCCTGGTGTTTCATCAAGTGAAGGAAGAGTGGTAGATATCTAAGGGGATGACGCAACCATTGCCCATAACAGCATTGAAATGGGAGAAAATCACCATGGAATTTCTCACTGGACTTCTGAAGACATATAAAGTAAATAATGCAGTCTGGGTTGTTGTGGATCATCTTACAAAGTCTGCACACTTCATTAAAATTCAATATGATTTCTCATTGGATCAATTGGCACAAATATACATCAGGGAAGTGGTAGGGATGCAAGGAGTATCACTATCTATTGTATTCGATTGAGATAAAAGATTCACCTCTAGGTTTTGGAAGAGTATACAACATGCTCTTGATACTAAACTAAACTTCAGTATGGCCTATAATCCATAATCTGATGGCCAATCTGAGTAAACTATACAGACACTGGAAGATATGTTAATATCATGTTCAATGAAATTTAAAGGAGGTTGTGATCAATATCTTCCTCTGGTTGAATTCTCTTATATTAACAGTTTCCACTAGAGAATCCAAATGGCACCATATGAATCCCTATATGGGAAGAGGTATAGAACACTGATATGTTGGGATGAAGTTAGTGAGTGTAAGCTCATAGAACAAAAAATGGTGGAGAAGGTGAAAACCATTCAGCAACATATCAAGGCAGCCCAGAGTTGAGAGAAGAGTTATGCAGATAACTATCGACAAGACCATGAGTTTAAAGTTAGAGACATTTTATTTGTATACATATATCCATGGATTAAGGTCATGATGTTTGGAAAGAAAGGGAATTTAAGTCATTGGTACATCGACCCCTTTGAGATTCTTAATCTTTTTGGGGCTGTGGAGCATTGACTAGAACATCCACCTACCATGGCCAATGTAAATGATGTCTTTCATGTATCTATCTTAAGGGAGTACATACCAGACCCTTAAAATGTACTCTATTTAGAGGTCGTATAACCAGAGGATGATCTTTCTTACGAGGAGGAACAAGTATAAATCTTAGATCGTAGAGAAAAGGTTCAATGAAATAAGATAATTCCCCTCGTCATGGTTTTGTGAAAAAACCACCAGTTTGAAGAAGCGATGTGGGAATCATAGTAAGTGATGAAGTAGAGTTCCCTGGATTTGTTTTAGAGTGGGAAAAGAAAATTTCTAGGGTAAAATTTATTAAGGGGGTAATATTGGAACAACCCAAAAATTTATTAATGAGAATTCCTCTTGGTCTATTTAAATATCTTCTTATGGTTATGTAAAATGTATGAACATATTTTTTTCTATGTTTTGGATTTTAAAACACCATTATGAATTGGGACTATTGCTAATATATCCATTGAATAGTGATCACCTGATTAGTATAAATAAAGGGCTTTAACAAATCCAATTTACTAAGAAAAAGGAAGTGATGGCCTCATCTAGTAGACTCTCCATATAAAAAGCCCATTTGTTTAAGCTCAGAAAGGAGGTGGCATCATTGGGATTTGCTGTTGACCAATCCCAAGCTGAATACGTTAAGCTTGAGTGGAACCTCATATGAGAGAAGTGAAAGTTGATAGAGATTAAGTCTCAAGCAATGTTATCCGAGCCACCCAAAGATTCTGTTACCATCGCGCACCTTGCACTAAGGTCTTATGCATCAGTTTTAAGGGGTTATTTAAAAATAACCTAGTACTACGATTATGTACATTATTCTTTTATAGATAATAAACATTATTTTTATTATTGTCACTTTGTAAATAGTTTTTAAAGAACAACAATATTTTTAGTTAATATCCAACTAAGAAATCTATTTTGATGAATTAATGGATTTTTTAATTAAATAATATTTTAATAAAATATTATTATTATTATTAAATTAATTTTTATTAAATATAAATTATTGGATAATTTTATGAATGCAATTGTAATTTTTATGAAGGTTTGAAAGTTGTTCTTGTCAAAACCCATGAATTTTCAATAAATGTCAGTTTTTATTTTAAAAGTTAAAATTCACATATTTAGAAAATTATTTAGATAAAATTAATATTATTTTTGGAATCAGGATGTTGAAATTATACAATGGTGAATTTTTCATAATTTTCTGAGATAGTCGAATTTTGGGAAAAAATTTAAACACCATTTAAATATATAATGTGTTTTATGACATCATAACGACCCAATAGTGATGTAATTAAATACTATAAACATTATGTTCGGCCAAAATATGTTTTGAAATTAAAATAATGTTATTTTTCGTTTCTTTTATTTATTTTCAAAACCTTTAGTGGACCCTTCAAGGCTTATAAAACATTTTGACGTTTTAAATTGTTTTCCTTGAGAGTGTAACTCACCTACAAAAAAACACCATTTTTTAAGAAGTTAAGTCGTTGGAAATATAAAATATTGTTTTACACTACCATTTGGAAAAAACCATGGGCAATAACCATGGGCTGGTTCGTGGTTTTGATTAGTTTAATGTGAGGTGTCCCAAACCTAAATAACAAAGAATTCCCTCTCCTTTCCTATATCCTTTCCTATATAAACCCACCCAAGCTCCCACTTCCTCTTCAATAATATCCTTTGGAGTTAGACCAACCCCTACCCTATTCTGTCTAGAATCCTCCCAAGGTCCCCCAATCTCTCTATAAGCCTCTCTCAAGCCTCTCCAAAGATTTTGGGATCACACTTCCATGTAAGGGATTTCTTCAATTCTCATTTTTTTCAAAATTTTATAAGTTGTTATGCCCTTTTTTTCAATTAAAAATGTTGGGGTATGATTTTTCACCCCCCCATACCACCCTTATTATTTTTGGATGATGGGAGACCCCTCTCTCTCTAATTATTTCTTCCCATGTACATCCATTACCATGATGAAATCCTGTGAGGAATTTCTCACTCCTCTTTTACATTAAAGTAATTCTTTTGTATTATGAATATAAATTCCATTACGTTTGTTAGAAAATGTATCTATATGACCCCATTACTTTCAATTTCATGTACATATGATGATACACCCATTTCACTCTCATAATCAATTTTCATTAATTCTTATGTCACGGTGTTATGCTGTCGAAATTACACCACGTTTTTCCATGCCAAGATCATTGGGTAGTGAATACCATACCCATGTATCTATCAAGGGTATTAAACTTTATGCATATATACATATTGAATGGTACTTTCATGTTTTTATTCCAAATTACTTAATCATGGAATAACTTATGATGTTGATTTATTCCAAGTTATATGATACATGTGGAACACTTATGCATAAAATGAAATGTTTAAGAAGGGTGCACCCTGATAGCACTCCAATGCATTGGGTAAAGTATATTATCATGATACATCATGTGAAATGAGTGTTGAATCATGATAATTCAAGTGAAATGAGGGTCTACTCATTCTTCATGTGCAATGAGGGTTTTCTCATGCTCCATGTGTAATGAGCCTTAGATCATGCTAATTCTATGTTAATTGTTATTACCCCATTTACATGTTTTGATTATCATGCTTTATCATGCCTTTATGTTCATGTTTCTCTTTTGATCCATTGAAATGCCTATTGTCTAACATGTATTGTATTCCTCGTGTTATTATATGTTTATTCCCATACCGGGCTTTATAGTTCACCCCTTTTTTATGCATGTCCTCAGGTATCCCATGCAATTCTAAGTACGAGGGAATGTAGTGGTCATGTAAAGTAAGTTTTCCATAAAGATGTTGTATTTCTTGTTTTAAGTTGTTATGTAATGATCCTAATCTCCAAGGACACTAGACCTCTCCATATTCTGTGTTGTATCAAGTGAATTTTAAGTAATAAATCATGTTTTAGTGTGTAATAAAGAACAGGGTTGTCAAACTATTGGAAAATGTTATCTTGGGGACCCTCTCTAGAGTAACATCATATATAAATTATCACACATAATTTACTTCTCATATAGTTACTCAAGTCTCCCATTTAACCTAATGATATCAAAGAACGACCCATTTTTTCAATTTGAAACCAAAATTAGAAATATCAAAAGTCCATTAATTATAAAAACAAATTAAATGTTCATAAAAAATAGGGTGACATATAATAAATAATAATATATATGATTACCAAAAAGGCATTAAAAATTATAAATCAATGTAAATCCATAAAAAATATTCTATATAAATCTAAAAATAAATCACCAATCATTTATAATTCAATTGAATCAAAACAAATTTTACAAATATTTCATCAAAAACTATTAATGCACATGTTATAGGTTTTTGAAAGATAAAACATTTAGTTTTATTGAAAATACTATTTTATAAATCAAATAACTTTTAAAAAAACCCTATAGAAATCCATTTGGAACATAATGAACCTCAAAGACATTTTATCTAAGAATTTTAATGTGAAAAAATAAATGATATTATTTTCACATAAAGAATATATAAAATCACCCTTAACATAAAATGATATGGGTATAAAAATATTTAATACCTAAAGGGTAACTATTTTAAAATAATTAAGAAATGTTTTATCGGTATGATTTTTTTTAATTCTAAATCATAAAGATATTTTCAAATAAAAGGATATTATATAGAGGTTCATTTGAAAATTTCAATGAAACATTAACACATTTATAAATAAATATTGAATCAGGGATGGAATAATAATTTACAATCCATTTACAATAAAGGCCACATGAAAATTACTGGGTTTTCTTTGTCCTTGAAAAATTGAAACTTTCCATGAAAAATAGGTGAATAAAAGCATGATTAGAAGATAGGTGTGCGGAAAATGGGAGGAATATGGATAAAAAATCGAATATAACTCATACCTTGATCATTTTAGAATATTTGAAGAAGAGAGATGGGTATGAGGATAATATTACTCCTCTCTTCAGGTATATCGATCTCAATTTAATGAAAAGAGTGGAAAACCCAACTGTTATATAATATATAATAAATAATAATACAATTATGAACAGGTCCTTGAAATAATATTTATTTTTATAGAAATTTATTTTCACATAAATATTTATTAAAAATAATAATAATAATTTATACACACATTCATATCAACAACCCATCTCATTAAATTTTATATTTATAATAACACAATTATTAATAATAAAAATAATAAAACAATTTAGATAACTATTTTCAGAAAACATAATTCAAAGTGTTTTAAATATACTAATAATTTTTTTAACAATAATAATAACTCTATAACCCCAACATTATAATAAATAAATTGATTAAAAAGTTTCTTGGGAATTCAGATCATGAAAAATTAAATCTCATGTCTACAAACGGAAATACAAAGTTACATTACCCGATCCTTCAGACTATGGGTGTATTGAAAAAAACTCATTAACTCTAAATGGACTTAAAGGATAATTGGACCATGCACTAACCATGAATCACTATAATTATGAAAACATTTCTATAATCCAACTATTTTCAATCCCAAAATATTATTATATTAAAAAAATACTCAAACAACAGAAAAGTATAGTGTTACATGTGTTTTGTGTGAGGATAATCATAAAAATTATGTAAGGGGTGGATATATGATATTTAATATATTGTGGTGAGTGATTGGAGTGATAAATAAAGGAAAATAGAATGAAGTGAACATCATGTATATTTTAGGTAAATAAAGTGATTCATTATAATGGGTAATATTTTTAAACTTATAATAAATTCCCTACTATATGCTTGAACCAACATGCCTTATAACCTATGGTATACTTTATAATCAAAAGATAATGATAAATAATATTGAGGTCTATCAGATTATCTATAGGGTGAAAATTATCTTCCATGTGAATAATAGAAAACAAATCAATAAAAAATATTAATATTAAATGTATTTATCAATTACTAAAATAAAAACTATAAAAAATAATAAAAATATAGGTTAGACATACATGTTTTTTATAAGATTCATACATAAGTAGTAAGCAATCTATTCATATGTCCAATTGTATAATAATTGAAATATTCAAATTAATATAATATAAAGGAGACTCATAATATCCAAAATCTAACTTCACAATACCATTAATCTCAATTTCTATATCCCCTACAAAGTTTTCTCAAGTTTCAACTATCTTACATTGATATAATTCTCTTAATAGTACCATGATACATAATGATTATATTAACATGTGAAATATTCATTTAAGGTTTGTGGTACAATTTTTTCCACACTCCCATAGTTCCCAAAGTGCATTCCTTGATTATAAAAAAAATTAATTACTGTTGTGAAATGTAATATAATCAATGAAAATTTTAATCAAAATAAAACAACCAAAAAATTGAATAATATTTTTTATATTTTTTCTAAATAAACACAACAAAATAAATCAAACCATTTAATGTAAATATGATTACCATGTCAAATGTTGAAATTATAAGATGGCTATATATCCAAAATAAAAAATATCTAAAATAGATTTATTGATACACCATGTAGAGTCTATCTCTACTATTAAAACAAGGCCAAACCACCCACCCCCAACCATGTCTACTATAAACCCAAATACTAAGATCTACATCTAAAGAACACTGATCCCTTTATCCTACCTACATCATTATGAAAACACCAAAATGTGATGTGAGATGTGTGGGTAGTGTAGATTATGTGAATACTCCATAGGATGTCCCTATATGAAATCCATGCATACCATGTTTTATATGTTCCTAACCATGTAATATGTACCAATGAAAATAGTTCAATATATTTAAAAAGAAAACAATTTATCACATGATTCAAGATAACGTTAAACCATTTTATAAAATATTACAACAACATGTTACTCCACATAATACTATCCCATTTTGGTATATCCAGAACTCCAATATATATATTAACTATAATAATTTGAGTAACATGAGTAATATTTAATAATATATCTAAAATGCATGCCCATGATCATAGTAATCACCAACCGTAGATAGTTTCCCTCTCAAATGACTCATAAAACAATTACCCTTCCCCATTTTCATAAATAATAATAAGACTCATTATATAAGAAATATCAAGATACTTCCAATAATTACCCATATGTTATGTCCATTCCTGCCATTCCCTATTCATTGATAATACATAATTTAATTCTAATTCTAAAATAGATTATATTTATAGAAATAGTTTAAATGAATCATTTAAAAACTAATATATTAATTTCTTAACAATTTATGATATATAATAATTGTTTTAAAAATATTATGACTCAAATAAAATCCCATGGTTTTCATTAAAAACCTAAATATATAATTGTACAAATATGAGAAACCATAATTTTGATCAATTCAAATTTTATAATTGTATTTTAAAAATATATAAAGAAGTCAACATGTTGAAAAAAATTAACCATATAATAATGAATCATAATATACTAATTAATAAACTGGATCCACCTTCCATATATGACATGTTCACATAAATTCAAGAAACCGTAAATCTAGTGACAATGTTAATGACAAAATTCATTAAAATATGATAACAAAATATCATCATTATAAATATACCAATCATGATCTAATCTATCATGATATAATAAATATTAATCAATATAATAGGAATGATTTATATTTATATAGGAAGTGATGTGTAAGATATCTATGAACTAAGGATATTATTTATAACTAACCTTCAATCTTATGTTGATATATTAAATCATTTAATGAATAATTTTTTATATACTTGAGAAACCCTAAAATTTATTAATACGAACCCTTGATTAATAAAAGGGTGTTAATGATGGTTATGATCCATTAAATAGGAATATAATTTGAAATATTTAAACAATTATCCAACTATTAGTAAGGTTGTATGGTCTGGGGGAACGTGAGTCTGGCCATATTGGAATTAATAATTGAAAAACTGAGATACATAGTTAATATACCTAATCTGGATAACATTTCCCCTACTCATTTATATGTTTTATTCCACCATAATTTTCCTTTCATGTTTGGTTGAATGGTCTGAGGGGTCATGCACTTAACCATAAATTCATACCCACTAGACCAAAAATAAAAAATTATACTAGAAAAACCATCAAAACTCAATGAGGACAAACCTTCTTATTCTATAAAGTCTCTATGTAGACCACTATAGATTTTTTTCCTCTCATATTTCACTCTGATTCATTATATATAGTTTATTCTACCCATTTGTGTCCCATTTGGCCTTTCCAATAAAACTTTTATTCTTGGATCATTTTATGAAACAATAAAACACTCACTAAAGGAATATATTATCTTAATAATATTATCTATAACCTATAAAAGGTTTTAATTAACCATTAAAAATAGGTCCTACCCAACTCTAAAACTATAAAATTATAGAGAAGAAAAATATATGATTCTAGTTAATTTTTCAATAGGTTAGAAATAGGAATGAAATCATGAACTAAAGAATAATTGATAAAAAATGAAAATGGTAATATATATCTCTAACCAACAAAAAACCAAGAATTAGACTTTGTATTATAGTGTAAAAGTTTCTTATATTAGGGTTATAAATATAATTTATGGGTTTTTATTATTGTCTATTTGTCTTACGATAGTAATATACACTCATCTTCAACAAATTATCCATCTCAATATTAAATTCCATAAACATCTATGAATAAAACAAGAAACATTTATAAAAATGATTTATGAATGATATTCATGAATCTTAGTCACTTCCCATATATATTGATTATCTTTTTCTACCACCAATAATGTATATAAAATGGGTAAATTTTGTATATACTTAGTTATTTGATCCACAATCACAAAATAAAATCATTCTTCTATATTGATAAGATAAATCCAACATAATATCCATCATGATATACATCCATTTTAATGTTGGAAAAGGAATTTTTTTCAATGCTGCTTGGCCTTTTTATATTCATTCATCACTTATTGAAAATCTTCTATCCAAGACACATAATCAGGTACATTTATCATCATTAACACCAACTAAAACTATTATTTTATTTTATGAAACATATTTATCTCTCTGAATTAAAGTTCCAAAATATACTAGTAAATTATTTTTAGAAGTTATTCCTTTAAACACCAGGAAATATTAATCCATCGGGGTAATATATTTTGGAGTATACTACTAAACCCCTCCCTCAAATAGTGTCCCTACTATTTAAGTTACCTATAAACTTATTACATTTATCATCACTCTATTATCCCTCCTTTACAATATCTATAATTATAGAAGTGACATCGATTCCAAAACACTTTATGATCTCTATCCTCATAATCCTCCTAAAAAACTACCCTCAATCCTATCAATTATTATAGTCTCACACTTTCTTTAAATACTCGATTATTCAAACACAAAGAATATAATAACATATCACCATTATTAATTGTATAAGATAAATTTAAATTGAATATATAAATAAATTCCACCCATTGTCAATGTATCAGATTCAAAAGTGACATGATGGAAATAAAACGTAGATTTTTTTTAAAATACACCATGATATTCCCACTAAATAATTAATGACACGTATGTTTAATTTCATTGAAAACCATTTATATCTATATATAATGAATGGGATAGTTCTCTTCATTTGTTAATAATATGATTATGCATATGAAACCAATTTCTACCCTTTGATAATCAAGTATCGCAATCTGGTTACCAAAGCTTCAAAATAAACTAAATTCCCCCTCTAAATTCGATAATAGAAAACAATGATGTCATAGTGAACCATATTTTTGGCTCAAAAAATCTTCATAGAACATTTTTTATCGATAATAATTTACACCCTTATGACATAATTGATTTATTAGAGACCGTACTATTTTTAGGTATTGAATAAATAATTTATAGTATTTTTCAAATATAAGAACATAATTTGATAAAAAATCATATGTTTCTCCCAAGATAACACTATTCTAACTGTATTTGGGTTAACTAAAACACCCTTCTTAGATATAAAATTTCATAAGAACTTCAACTATATAATCTAAAAAAGGAATTTGAGTAACATTTCATATAAAATTTGGCCCTCATAACTATTCATTGTAGCAAGTGGTTCATACTACATTGAAATCACACAAATTATAAAGGAATTAATTATGGCCAACAATAATTTAATAAAGTTTTTATGAAATTTTAGTGGTGCAAAAATTATATACCCCACTTGAGGAACTATGTAATAATAAAACCAATAATTTTGGATGTTTAATAAGTGGACCAAAATATTTGTTTGTTGTGTGTTGAGAAAAATATTTTCAAGAAGTGGTCTATCAAGATGCTTGTTATAATATATGTATCATTCCATAATTAGAGGTTATAATTTAGGGAAATATATTTTATTAAAAAATATTATCATTAATTATACTATAATTATTATATCTAGAGAATAATATAAATATAAAACCCTAATATTTCAGGATTCTAATTTTTTTAATTCCAATATTCTTGAACAAATAATGTAACAAAAGTACATTACAACATAATAAGTCTTTTTATACCATGAATATAAATATAAACAAGTATCATAGGTTTTCATATTTCTGGAATGTGAGAATACTTTATTGGTTAACAAGAGATTTAATTCAACTATTAAGGGTGGTTTTAATACTAACAAGGAGGATACAATATGCATAACATGTTGGGGATTTTTAATTAATAGGATATAGGATTATTTGAATATTGAGAGAATATTGGTATAATTTTACCAGAGAATAAAAAATAGTGGATTCTTTTATGTAATTATATAATTATTTAGAGTTATTCAATGATATATATAATAAAAATTGAAGTATTTGAATATATGAATTTATTTTAAGAGATGAAGAAAATTAAAACACCAAATCAGGCTTTCTCTATTGATTATATTTATTTATATGCGTTGTAACAACTTGTGTATTATATTCTTTGTGTCTTTATCTTAAAATATTTAGTGAAGATATAGAAAAATGGTGATCCCCTTATACTTTAGACTGATATTATCCTAAATATTGTAATCCTAATAGTGAATTAATGGTTTCTAGTACCCCATCACATCTTTATTGTATTCTCCTTAAATGTATTCCATTTTATGTAAACCGGGTAAAATTTATTTATCGTTATACATTATATTTCCTTTTTGGATGATATTAATGCTTGAACTCAATTAATATATTCTTGTTTTCATTATAACATGATTATAATATTTTTAGGATAAAAAAAATAAATAACAAAATCTACCTCCCGTCTAGGGATATTTTAGGTCGTGTGGCTATTATAATGCTTCTTTTGTTTATAAATATGTTTTGATAAAAGGCTTCTTCCTATAAAATATAAAATATTTTATCTATGGAATGTATATGCTATTAATGGTTGATATTAATTAATTAATTCTATAATATAACAGATATAATGTGGTTAAAGGTTTAATTTGTCCACCAGGGATATTGCTCAAGATTTTTAATGTTTAGTTTTCTTTGGATAAAAATTACTTATTAGCACTTGATTTTTCATTTTTCAAATTTATGATATTGTAAAACATTGATTTATTTAATTGTATTATTATTTGTTTATAGATTGTTGATTAACAATATGAAGAGTATGCAAGGTTTTCTTTATATGATATTCCATTAGGAGAGACATCAGTTCATGAGATCATGAAATAGGGGGCCTATGTAGAGAATAAAACTTATATAAGCTTTTAATTTTCACTATCATATCATTTAATGATATTTTATGGATTATATTCATTTTATGTTATTAACACTTGAAGTTATGTGGGAATGATATTTTAAGAAACTATTAATAACTTATAAAATGGAAACAAATACCTAAATTATTATTTTTGGATTGCAAGAGTTTTAGGGTGTCTTATTGATCCCCACCAATATGCCTTTAGGAAATTATTAATTATTATTTTAGGTGTTTAATCAATTAAAATTTTATTCAATCATGAATTGAGAATCCCACTATGATAAATGTGATGTGTTACATTTGATTATGGTACTTTTTGATTCAAAAGAAACCCCCCATTTTCATTGTTATGTAATTATATCCATGATGATTCTATTCATGATTTATTTCTACTTGTTCATCACTAAGTAATAAATGAAAATAAATTTTAATAAATGATAATGTTTGGAAATTTTCTACACGTGAATAATTTTAGGGGAAAACCGGTATGTTTTACAATTAGGATATAATTAAGGAATGCTTATTTGTTGATATGAGGCTATTTTTTATGGTTTGTTTCCATGTTTATCAATTGGGATAAAAATATTTTAATATAAGTAACAGGAAATTTTCTATGGATTAGAGAGGGGAATATGGAGATCATTTGAGGGTTTATCAACGATTTATATGTTGTAACAAAAATTATATATATATATATATATATATATATTATTTAAGGTGTTTTAATCTTTGAGATCTATTTATTTATATAACCCATAAAATTTATTTTATATAATATTGTATTCATTTCTTATATATTTGGGTTGGTTATTTATATCACATGTCAAAAAAACCATAAAATGAACCCATAGTTATCACAGCTTATTGTGGGTGTTAATGGAATTAGAAAATTATTATTGAGTAATCATTCACCCCTTTAAACATTCCCAAGGTGTGATTTTGTGGATTATTATTTTTTATGTGAAAATTATGATAGAGACACTTTATATGGAGATCCATGCACACCAATTTAAGTGGTGTTTTCTAGGGTGGGTGAACTTTATTGTAGTTTATTCCATATTATCATTAGCTGAGTCATTATTTCATATTTATTATCCTTTTATAAATTTATTTAATTTATTATTTTTATACTTAAAACTTGGATATGTATATTTTAGACAAATATCATAAAGATCTTATTATCATTTTTATTTATTTTACACACTAATACTATAAATCCTATATGGGTAGGTCTTTATTTTTTGATGATTATTTATTAGATATTATGTACACACAAATTATACAATATTTCCATTTAAATATTGATTTTATGATAAAATTGTTGTCAAAAAATGTAATGTCACCACACTATTATGTATAGAACCTTAGTTCGTGCTAATAAAAACTATTTTTTTTAGAAAACTTGTCTAAGGTTAGTGGAAATCTAGTAAAGAATATTTTCTCCCAGATAGAACTCTAATAGTGATATTAGTCATGGGTATTTTAATATCTCTATATATATTTTATTTATTCGATTCAAGATGAGAGATAATGTGTTCAAGTGGTCATTAACATGTTTAAATTAAATTATCAATAATATTAAATTTTATGAAACATGTGAGTTTATATTAATAGTCATATAAAAATGCGAACATTAGACATGATAATTCATAACATTCAAAAAATACAATGGGTTTAATTATATAAATAAATATTTTTCTTTTTTAAATATGAGAAAATAATTTAATTTTTGTTTATTTTTTCAATTATATGGAAATAAATGGTTTAAATTTTTTTATTATTAATCATTTATCTTTAAAAGGATTCTTAACACCCCATTTTTCATCATTGAACTCTTTGAATTATATTATAAATAAATAACATTGTACAATTGTTAAAAAATGAAATATTACACAGATTGTTGCTAGATTATATGGAATCATTGAGTGTTTCAAATTTTTTTAGTTCCCTATTTTTTATTATGTCATTATTCTAAAATATGATATTCCATGGAAAAATAAATATATATCTAGTAATATTTCAGCTATTAATGTTTTAAAAATCTAAATATTATTAATATCAACCCAGTGTTGTTCAATAGTTTTTCCCATCTGACATTCCTAAAATTCATGGCTCGTGTTCTAGATTGAGGTCTAAAACCAATTATTCTTATAATTCATAAATAAACTCTGTAATTCAATCCCTCTGAAGGTTTCATTACTCATGAATTAGTTAAGATTAATTTTCTTTTTCATAATTGGATATTTTAGAATACCAATTTCATATGGGATATATCTTATATGGTTGGCACTATAATTAATTATACATGAAAATAAATATAACCATATTTTATCATTATTCACATATTTGAATATTATATTTATTGAATAATAATTAATTGGTTTTCTCTCAGAGAAATTAAAGATGATATTAACCTTCATGTCTAGTGTAAAATTTTTCATTCATTTTTCTCTAACTACTTGAAAATTGTTCATGTTATAGGTACTAATAAGCATAATAAGTTCTTATTCCCCATTTCATTTTTTAAGGACCATAGTAATGATATGTGTTTAATAGATAATGTTAATGAAAAGAGATATGAAATTTATATGGAGGTGGAGTGAAATCTGAATGTTGTTTCTGGTGGAGAAAAGTCATCCGATGATAAATATACATTCATTATAGGGATGTTGAATAAATAATATCATGATAAAAATATTGAAACTTATGATTTGTGAAGTAAGGTTAATAATAATTATAGTAGGTTTTATGATCTTATAACCAATGAGAATTTATGATAAATTTTTATTTCACACTCTCAGGGTGAAAAAACATGTGATATTATTGTTTTTTCTCTATAATAACTTTATTCTTATATGGTAAATTTTAAACTAAGACCTTGAGAATCAACAAGTATGTTCATAATAATGATTAACCCTTGAGTCCTATTTAATGGAATTTTGTAACATCCAACCTGATCAACACAATTAATCATTTTGACTCGCTATTGGTAGTTCATGATGAAAATGTAAAAGATTTCATTGCAATTAATAGTTAGGTCAATTAAATAAATAAACATGATAACGGGGCCCCTTGAATAAAGATAAATATTGGAATAAAACTTTTGTGCCAATGTTTGTAGATAGTATAATATAAAATTATTCTTCTTGAATTCTAAAATATTGTATCTTTTCTATATATAACAAGGTATCCATAAAACTGATAATTTTTATCTAATGTAATTTTTTATCGGTACTTATTAACAATTTGTGTTTGGGATTTCCAAACCTGTTTTTTATTTTTCAAAATTAGTTTTTCAAAATTATTTATATTTGAGAATTTTATTTTAATTTCCTAAAAAATATTGTTTTAATTATGAATCATCGAGTCGTTGTTAGAAAAGAGTTATTGATTAGAGATATTGTTATTGGGAAATAACAAATTTTCTTGGTTATCCTTTTAATAGATCTAATTTCTCTTTAGCTTGCATATGAAAGGAATGTCTCTCTAAAATGAATTATAAATAAATGATAATATTTCATGTAATTTATTGATCCTTTTTTATTATTTAAATTTTATTTTTTCCCAATTAGAATGTGAACTGTTTTATTAAATATATTCTGATAAATCAAATAGATTTATTTATACACGAATTAAACCATAAATAAAATTGAATACTGATAATTTTTATTCTCTTTAGTGTAATATAAATTGCAAGAAAGATAATGAGATTGGTTGTGGTTTATTATCTTTGTATAGAATTTTTTATAATTCAATTTTATGGGATACTCTTTAAATATTTCACTCAGACCACTAACTAATTAATATACACAAAATAATAAAAAAGGTAATCCACCCATAATGCATATTCCAAAAACATCAAAAAAGAGAAATGTGGTATGGGTGAAAAAGTCCAGTAAACTAGTAAATACAATGAACACCTCGAATAAATCATGGGATGAACTTATAGAAGAGGAAGAAAATAATGATCAACACCTCTTTAATAAACTAGAATCTATGACTATCGAGGTATGCAAAAAATAATAGGAAACTGATTATGGAAAAAATGAAATAGGTGAGGTATCCTCACACCACACTATTTCTTTATCTTATAATCCTTCGGCCTCAAGTGAAACTCACTAGAACACAAGTGATGTTATATCTAAAGGTAAGAAAAATGACAATGTTTCTGGGCATCTTGTTAGTGTAATGATTAATGTAGGAATGAAACACAAAAAAGAGAACCCATATTGAAACCACTTTCTCTCATCCTTGGGTCTAGACAAGGATCCAAGAGCTTCTTCTTCAGACCCCTCTAAAGACCCTGATGCAAATCAAGTGATCCTACTACCTGTGTCCATGTAAACCCATATAAATGATCCTAGGAAGATTATATGCAAACCCATAATGGGTGGAGACTTGGGAAGTGGCTAGTTAAGTGTCTGCTCAGAACAGCCAGTAGGAATGGACGATACCCTTCTTAAGACACCTGATCCTTTGGATACTACAAATTCTTCTATGCCCCTGGATGGACCCCTAAATCTGGATGGCTCGGGCCTGTGGGATAGAACTGGTGCTTCAACTCAACTATCTTTGCAACAGATCCACATGGACCTGGAGATCACACCTTTATTGCCTCTAGGCTCTAAACAAGAACTCTAATAATTCCGTAGGTACCTCTATGAATGGATTTTCTACTGAAACTGCTTCAGGTATGCCTTCTATACACTTTGATAGTTATTCAGTGGATCCCTCACAATCAAATTTTCTTATTATTTTTCCAGCGGATTCTAGGAAACTGAATAGTCAACCTGATAATGAACATAATTCCAATAAAAGTACTACGACTTCACTTATGATGGGTAGAATTAAAACTAATAGTTCAAACAACCCTTCTAATGTTTCTAAAAGTATTCAGGAAAAGAATAAGATCCCAAATACTACCAAGAAGAATAGAAGATCTACAAGGAACAAGGGTTCGAGAAACACAAAAAAGAGAGCTCTAACTCCAATCTTATGTTCAAATGAAGATTATTTTTTGGAATGGTCAGGGTATTGAAAACTATGAACCCTTTCTATCTTAAAAATAATGGTTAACACTCACTGCCCTATGTTATTTTCTATTGTTGAACCAAAAGTCAATTTCTCCTCCATGTTTCAGCACTTATGTCAACATAGCTACTCCTTTACTGGTGCAACAAAAAACTCCTCCTTAATTGATTCTCTCTGGATCTTTTCGAACTGTTCTATTCAGAATATTAATATTTTTTACATCTCAGAGCAAACCTTCACTTTTTATTTTGTCTTCAAAGGAACTTCTATTTTTTCTCCTTTTTTATTCCAAGAATAAATACCAAGATAGAAGGCCCCTATGAGATGATCCTACTTCTCTAGGTACTAAAATCAACACTCATTGGTTAGTTATTGGAGATTTTATTGCTATCCTTAACTAAAATGAGAAAATTAGTCCCTCACATGATACGATCTCCATGAGAGTAATCAATTCCACTATTGAAGACAACAATCCCATTGAAATAAATCTTACGGGTGCCAAATACACATGGTGTAGGAAGCATTAAAACATGATTGTTACCTCAAAATTGGATAGAGCCTTCATGAATGTACCTACTTTATATTTTTGGAACTCCATAAATAGCACCAAACTTTATAAGTTTCACTCTAATTATCATCCTATCTTAGACATTCTCTCTTATAACATTGTAAAATGTCCTTTTCCTTTTAGATTCAATAATGCTTGGTTCACTAACACTGAATGCACTGACATCATTAAAACCTTTTAAATTTCTATGAAAAATTAAAATGATGAATTTTTATTCTCTTTCAAACTAAAGTCTCTTAAATAGATGCTTAAAGGTTGGTGTAGACTGCATGCCATACAAATCAACAAGGATATCCTACTCCTTGAGAATGAGCACAACCAACTCCAAAACCATAGCACTAGCTTTGATTGTAGCATTGATCCAAATCAAGAAATCAACTCCATAATAAAGCTCAATTCCCTGCTCACATTTATAGAGAACATGATGAAGAAATCCTTCAAAGTTAAATGGATTTTTGACTGTGATAGAAATACTAAGTTCTATAACTCTATTCAAAGATCCTGCAGATCCTATAGGCCTATTTCCACTCTAAAAGATGGGGAATAAATTTTAGACACTGAAGATTACATTGTTAACCATATTGTGTCTTACTTTGAATATATATTTACTGGCCCAGATAACAACAAAGATCTATTACTAGGGATCATTCTGATGGTGGCCAATGATGAAGATAACACCTTTCTTCTTAACACAACTCTAGGTCATGAAATTAATGATATTGTCTTCAGTTTTAATCCTGATAGTGCTCCTGGACCTGATGGTTTTAAAAATTGTTTCTTCCAGCACTATTGGGATATTATTCATTCTCATGTTTGCAAGCTTGTCAAATCTTTTTTCACCAATGGTGTTCTTCCCAATGGTCCAAATGCCCAATTACTCTCTCTAATCCCCAAATATGACAATGCTTCTATGATCCATTTGTTTAGGCCCATTTCTCTCATCAACACACTTTAAAAATCATCAAAAAAGTAATTTACAATAAGCTCTCGTCCACCACAGATAAAATAGTCTCCTAGAATTAATTTGGGTTTATCAAGGGTAGATCGATCCAAAATTTCATTTTTCTTTCTTCAGAGGGTTTTGAAACTTAGTTAATAGAGGAGCTAATATTTCCATTAATCTTGACATTAAAAAAGCTTTTGATACAATGGACTGGAGTTTTATCTTTAAGGTGATTCAATATTTTGGTTTTTGTAATTATTTTATAACTACTATCAGAATATTATTCAATTCAGCTTCTATTTCCATTCTGATCAATGGTTCCCCCAGAGGATACTTTAAATGTACTAAAAGTGTATGATAGGGTGATCCCCTCTCTTCTATCCTTTTCTCCATTATGAAGGATTATCATATCCATTTAATCACTTGTCTTTTTGATCAAAATAAACTCAATCCCATTCATGTGTCTCATAATATTAATGCTCCCACTCACCTACTATATGCTGATGATATTATTCTTTTTCTTAAAGGTGATAAAAGAAACATCTGAAACCTAAAAAAAGCTCTTTCTCATTATGAGTTGATTTCTGTACAAGTGATTAGCTGGGACAAATATTCTATCTTATTTGGGAAAAAACTTCCACCTAATAGAATATACAGCATTATAAGTCACATTGGTATAAAGTAGGGATCTCCTCCTTTTAAATACCTAGGTGTCTCCATCATCTAGGATGACATAAATCTTCACACTTCTCAGAGATTTCCAATCAGGTTATAAATTAACTTTCTTCTTGTAAGGGAAATCTCTTTCTATGGTAGGTAGAATATATCTTGTTAAATCTACTATTTTCTGAAAAATGGTCTACTCTATGATGGTCTATAAGTATCCTGTTGGTCTTATTAAAAAAATTACCTCTATTAAAAAGTTTATTTGGACATGTATCACGGTAGAAAGGAAACTTGTCATCATACCATGGTTAACCTATTGTAAACCCATTTTTAAAGGAGGCATTGGAATTAAAAATCTCAAACACTTTAATGAGGTGATTTAAGCTAGGATAACTTGTGATATTTTACATAATAATTCTATCTGAACTAGATTTCATAAAAATGTATTTCTTGAAAAACTTTAGAAAGGAAACTCAACTTTTCTTGCCTCCTCTACCGGGCCTTCCATAAATTAGTCTTTTTCCTCCATTATGGATAACACCCAGTGGATGGTCTCTAGAGACACCTCTATGAATTTTTGGTTGGATAATTGGATTTGAACTCCTTTAATTTCTAGAATTTCTCTTGACCAAAGTCTTGAAAATTCCAACCTCTCCATCAGAAATGTACTCTGCTCCCAAAATGATCATCTTCCTGATAACATCATGAATGTCATTGATACCTATAGTTTCTCTATCACTGATGATTTCTTAGTCTGGGAAACTACTCACAATGGCATTTTTAACTCAAAAATATATTACAGACACTATTTTTGTAAATCTGAAAGTGATTTTGGGTGGATAAAGATCTTTGGAAAACCTTGGATAAAACATCCAAGATTTACCCTCATCTGGAGGCTTTCTCAAAACAAGACCCCCACTAATGATCACCTTCAATTACATGGTTTTCAACTCTTTTCTAAATTCTATCATTGTAACCAACACAAAGAATATTCCAATCATCTCTTTATTTATTATGCCACTGCTTCTAATATTTGGAATTATATTTTTGACATTTTTAACTTTAGGTGGTTGATTCATGACTCTATCAAATATCAATTAATGAGATGTGCAGAGATGGATAATTATCAACAGCTGAAGAAAATGTTTCTTGTTGCAGTCGCAGAGCATCACCATGTGATCTGGTATGATGAAAATGCTCTTAATCATAATAAATTCTCATTAAGTCATGTTGCAGTGCGTATGCATATTCTCATTTCCATAAGTGAAGCTGCTTCGATCCAAAAGGGACACTGCAAAAACACGGTGCATGACTTGGCATTCTACGCCGACTCCATAATGATGGAAATTAATTCCAAACTCATCGCACTTTCAAAGTTTTTTAGCATGCCCCTCTTCCTGGTTGGATTAAAGTTAATGCAGATGGTGCTTTAAAAGGTAACCCGAGACCTGCAGGTTGTGATGAAATCTTTAGGAATCATGCTGGTCAGATACTTGGATGCTTTTATGGTAGTTGTGGCATTGCCTCTTCTCTGGAAGCTGAAATGATGAGTATGATTCATGCCATTTCTTTTTCCAAATAACATGGTTGAAGAAACCATTGGATTGAGAGTTAGTCGACCAACATTGTGCAAACAATTTGGATTGGTGTGACACATCTTGTGTGGCCGATCACCACTCAATGGATTAGCTATATCTGCACTCTTCTTGGCATCAACTACATCATCACTCATATTTATCGAGAAGCTAACATGGTTGCTGATGGACTTGTGAATGAGGGGGTTAATCAAGATATTACCAGGCTTGATGATCTCCCTGCTGATCTAATCCACTTTCATTACAAATATTGTAATATGATTCAGTCTTTTGGACTCTTATAGCCTTTTTCTTTGTAATAATTGTCCCTTTTTTATCTGTCCAGGCACCATATTCTAAAAAAACTAACCAATTATTATATTAATTTATGAAATGGGAATACATTTATTCTACCTTGGATTTATTTTTCATAAGGAATGCGTTAAGAAAGATATCAGGAATCCTTACTTAAAAGTTTCTCAGAAGCTAAAAATAATTAAAGTTTCCATTAATATATTGTGTAAACCTACATTTTCTTATTTTTATAATAATATTATAATGGATAAAATATATAAATTTATACATTATCAAGGGTAAATAAGCATGAAAATTGATCAGGATAAATTTCTTCATATTAAGTATGGTATTCTTAAGGAACAATGTATTATTCACTATATGATGGTTGGAGATTGAAATATGATGTTCAATTTCTCTACCAATATATTTATGAAAATCTATAGATCCATTACATATATTAAAATTAATTATTTATTACATTATAATAATGATGATATTGTTGATGCACTAGATAATTACTCTAATTCTCTTTTCAGTGGTATTAATAGTGAAGAGGAAATCCTTGAAAATGATTTTATATCTGCAATGGATGATTCTTAGAATATATTTATGGTATAAATTTATAAAAAAAAATATGTATAATTTTTTTA
This sequence comes from Viscum album, assembly GCA_963277665.1. NCBI lineage: Eukaryota > Viridiplantae > Streptophyta > Magnoliopsida > Santalales > Viscaceae > Viscum > Viscum album. Next base: position 436,266,568 of record OY728142.1, on the reverse strand, counting down.
GTTCAAATCCTAATAATTCTTTATCCCCAGATAGATTTAAAAATAAACTTTTTAATATGATTCTAGGATATGATCCATGATTTAATTTTTAGGATGTTATAGAAATCTTGTAAACTATATTTTTCATTTATAAATAATTCTCATTATATTTCATTAGATCTAAAAAAGATGAATTATTTTAATATAAAGGATATCATGACCATTTCTTAGGGAACACCATTCCTAAAATTATTTCAAATTTTATTTCTTTAATTCTAGGTTATAATACTTTTATGATTGTCTCTAATAATCAGTGTGTCTTCATTTCTAGGAGGAAAATTTAGCACTACATTTTGATCACTTCAAATTAAAAAAAATTTAATTAAAAGAATACTAAATATGGAAATAGTACCCTTGAAAATGTTTTTCCCATGGATTTTGACATCATTAAATGGTATTTTATTTAATTTCTAAAAAACATTTTCTTCCATAATGAGCTATTTAAACTCAAAAATTTTGTATTTAAAATATTCATGTTTTATATTATCATCAATGGGGATTCTAGAAGGTCTTTTGTTTACTCATGTGGGGTTTAAAAAGGTAGATTTTGTTCCAATTTTTTAGCATTTTTAGTGATTATTTGTGTAAGCGTGTCCTTTTAGAAGTAGGGAAGGACATTTATCATAAATTAAGGCTCTTGAAATATAAAAATAATATTCCTGAATATTTTATTCGAATTATTCTCTCTTATTTATTTACATAATGACTACACTATTATTTCTTTTATAGATATATTCTATCGTTAGTAGAGTTTAGTGGGAAAATCTATCTCTTGGAGTAGATCCATTATCTCCTATGGTAAAGGTATTCATTTGAGATTCCAAAATTACGTTGCATCAATTCTTATGATGAGAAATAGAGAATTTCCTATCAAATGGATAATAATTTGATTAATATGGGGTAAAGTTTAATTATCCTATTTAGATGATATAGTTTCTAAAATCATAATATAGAAAGAATTTTGCATTGAAAGTTTCTCTTTACCACTAGAAGAATATGTCTTTAGAATTTTGTTTCTGTGACTATGTTTGTATTCTTTAATTCTATTTATTTATTCCCTAATTTATTGCTCATGCAATTAGATATCAATATCAAAAATTTAATTTAATTAGGAATTATATATGGAAAAAAATTTATCACTATTATATTGGAGAAATACATCTTTCTATTTTCCCATGGGGGAATGGGAATAAAAAATCACTCTCAATTTAACAAGGCTATATTTTATAATGTCATATGAAATTTGATGGAAACATCTAATGAATATTCTAGTTTCCTTATATAAAGTTTCAATAATATCATTTTTTCTTGGAAAACATATCAATAATCTAATATATGGATATCCATTACTTTTATTTGAATTTATATTAAATTTTAAATTGTTTGTTCATTCATTCACATATGAATTAATAAAAAAGTAGAAAGCTTAAGGAAAATTTGGATGAGTGGTTTAACATAAAAACTAGTTTGTAAAGGATTTGGATTACTATTAGTTAATATAATAATAATTTATTTTATAATATTATTTCTCATGACAACATTGAATAGATCTTATATCATATATTGATTAATCATGACTTCCTTGTGTGGATACATAATATGTTTGAAACTATTAACTTTAGAGATCAACATGAGTTATAATTACAAGGGGGTATTTTAAATCTATGTTGGCTAGTTACAATAAGAATGAGTTTATTACTTTTTCTATAATATGTATTTTATGGATGTATTTTGATAAATCGGATAATAATGTTTATTTTATGAAGAAATCATGCTTCATTGTGTCCTTAGTTTTCCATTTATTTGATTTAACTTATGATGAAACACTAATTTTTTTTTTAAAATTAAATTTTATAATTTTTTATGGTTTTATTTGAGTGATATATTAAAATATAAACTACCTCTAGAGTAGGGCATCAATAATGGGATAAAATTAATTACAACCCCTTTGTATAGTGAGTAGATTACAAATTCATTTATCATGAAAATGACATCTATTTTTCACACTATATGGAATGTAAGAAATGAAATTAGAATAAAATGTAAGAGAGAAACTTTTAATAAATTTATTACATTATTCTATATTGATATTTTTGATTATGAAATTTTCATAAAAGAAACAATTAGTAACTATATAAATGACATAATTTATTTTAAATTTTATGGTGTTAGACATATGGTAAAAAGGATTTGTTTTTTATTTTTTTAGATAGATTCATCATCTAACTAGTTGTCTCAATGTTAATATTTATTTTGTGGAATTATTATTCCTTAGAATTACTTATTATGTCAGAGTATTTTTCACTTTAGGGGTTTTGTTAAAGGTTTTTTCAATAAATTATTAATATGTTTACTTCCTTCTAACATAGAGACTTTGGTGGTTATTTTTTCATAAATGGAAGTAAAAAGGTATAGATTAACAATATCTAGAAAATATTAGACTCTTTAAATTTGTTAAATATTATTATGAATATATCATATGATTTTTTGTGGAGCATCATGGTTAATTAGATTGAATATTTGGAGTACTTAAAAGGAATCAATATTTCTCAAATATATTTTGAGTGTATTCAAGTTATAGGTAGCCTCTCCCTGAAGGTTATATTCTAGAGATCATTGTAATAGTCATTTAGACTTATAAGGGTGTGTGATGATCTTTTAAATTCTATTTTTTGAGGTGATGTGTTATGAACCTTGTTGGAGTTCCATCCAACCTGACACTCGATCCAGCCAGTGGCATGACCCTAAGGGCGTTTTTGAACCCCACGGGATAGAAACCTGTGTTTTTGTATTGAAAATATTTTTTGGGAATTATTTCACCCTTGATAAACGACCATAAATAATTTTAAATAATATTATATCATGTTAGGACCAAGTTAATTATGAATAATATCCTTTTGAGGTATTTTCTTTTTTTGTCAAGGAAGTTTTAGAATAAAGGAAATCACTTCACTTGTATAAGTGGTTTATGGAAGATAGTGAAGTTACAACACATCCCAAGGTGACTATGGAGATGCTTTGCTAATTTTTATTTAAAAATAGTCATATGTTTGGATAAATTGTGATGAAAGCTTTATGATGGATAAGGGGAGTAAAGAAGTGTTTTTGCAAAAGGAATGAAAGAGGCACACGAGTATAAGTGGCATAAAAGTGTGGCATGCAAGTATATGTGGTGCCCAATTATATATTATGCGCAAGTCATATTTCAAAATCAACACATCTAAATATGAAAAAGGGAAGAAAATGGCACACAAGTTCAAGAGTGGGTCACAAGTAGAAAGTGGCCTACAGGTATCAGTGGCGCGCAAGATTATATTTCATGAAAGTCATATTTTAACATCAACACATCAAAATATGACAAATGAAATAAAGCGGCGCACATGTGATGGAGCGGAACGCAATTTAGAATGACATGAAAGTTTATGTGGTGTGAAATTCACTAAAATGCCTATAAATAAATGACAATCCTCCTCATTTATTTATGCTCAAAATATAAGAGAAATTTTGAGATCTAATTGTTCAAGTGGTACGTGCAAGTTGATTTGTCGCTCGAGTTGTGTGTTATGTGAAAAATGGAATGCTAGTAGAAGTAGAGTGCAAGGGACAAGTTTCATGCAAGTAGGGAGTTGTGTGCAAGAAGTGTTTTTTCTATAATCCTGAAGTGGTGCACAGATTGTGAGTTGTTCAAAATAGTGGTGCACAAGTAGTATTTTGCACTCAAGTGGGAAGATGCACAATGAAGGCGATACACAAGTAGTGAGGCATGAAAGCAGAGAGGCACGCAAGCAGGGTGGTGCGAAAGCAGTGGGGCATGCAAGAAGAGAGGCGCACAAGAAGGGAGGTGAGCAAGTGAAGTGGCACACATGCAGGGAGGGGCACATGCAGGGAGTGGCGCGCAAGATCTTTGCACCAAGAGGTTCTTACCAGCTTCTGGGTAGGAAAGTGAAGAATTGTTTGGAAAGATTTGATTTTTTAAAGTTCATTAAGAAGCATGAAAACATTATATTACCCTATTTGTTCTAATATGGAGAAAAAAAACTATTGGATTGTTTCTAAAGTGCTACAAGAATGTAATGGAATATCTTACTCATTGTATTCATCATCAATGGATTGTTTTCTAGTGGATTGTGTAATAATGGATTATTCGATTACTATAGTAAGGATATAGCTACTCTTGTTGAGTAGTGAACCTTGTAATCTTGTTTTCATGTGATTGTGTGTGTTCAGTAGGGAAGAAACTTTTTAACAGAAGGAGAATGTTGTTTCAAAAATAAGGAAACATAAAAATAAAATTGGTATCACCGATTCACCCCCTTCCCCCTCTCGGTGATATTTGGATCCTGACTGGGAACTACAATTGGTATTAGTGGAAAGGTTACCTTCATTTGTTCTTTGATGAGGTTTTAAAGAGAAGTTGTGATGGAAAATATGAATTGTGTGAATAGTAAGGGGTTTCTAATATTTTATGGAAAGAATTATCATATCTAGAACGATAGAATGATATCTTATCCTATGTCCCTTGGGTATGAAGTTATTGAAAATAAAACAAATGGATTTTCTCCTATTAATGAAATTTTTTCTCTAACACCTACCGATAAGAAGAATCTTGAGAATGATGGAAGAGATAAGAATGCATTACTCTAATCTCTTTCTAAGAGTGAGATTTTAAGAGTGAAAGGTGTTTCTACAACTAAAGGCATCTGGGATAAGTTGAATATCATTTATGAAGTAAATACAAAAGTGAAGAAGGAAAAAATAAAAATTTGGATGGTAAAGTAAGAAGACTTGAAAATGGGAGAATCTGAATCTGTTGGGGAATTGTTTACCAGGGTCAATGAAATTGACAGTACAATTATTTGTCTTTGGGAAATGTTGGAGGGTTCTATAGTTGTTGAAAATATTATGATAATTCTACCCAACAAGTTTAATGCAAGAGTGTCTTCATTAGAAGACTGTGACCCTGAAACATTATCTCTGGATTATTTTCAAAGCACTCTCATTACTTATGTAATGAGAAGGGGGAAGACTATAAAGAGAAAAACAAAAGCTAATATATAAATTTCATTCAATTCTGCAAAGAGAGAGAATTGAAAGAAGACTCTTATTGAAGATGATGCTGGTGAACTTTATTCTGAAGATGAGGTATGTAAAACTTTTGATGAAATTTTATCCTTGTATTCTAATAATGTGAAAAGAGGTACCCGAAAAAACAAGGGTAAACTTCCCTTGAAATGTTTTGAGTGTTGATCCATTTTTCACTTTGTGGATAACTTTCCTCAAAAGAATAAAGAAGAATATTGTGAGGATGATGATAGATGTAGAAGAAGGTTTTGTAAAAAACAAGCTAAAAAAGATTAATTTATTTCAAAGGGTAAGGATAAAAAGTTCTTCAAATACAAAAGAAGAAGACTTTTATCTAAATATGAAGATGATGAAGACAGCGAAGCTAAATCTAAAAAATAATTTGCTAAGAAAGACGGAGATAATACCTTTATTTCTATGGTGAATAATAAATATTATGGGTGAAATAGTTATGAAGAAGAAGAAACTCAACTTGAATATTGTAACACCCGAGACTTTTATGTTATAAATTATCAAAGGAATCTTTTTCTACACAACACTTGCTTGACTTGCTTTACACGCAATCGCGACCTTCCTCGATAGCTTGCGTCGTACGCAATACCGAGTTTCACTAAAAAACAATATGCTATTATAACTAGCCGTTATGAATAGTAATAACCACTTTTTGAAATTTTATAAATTTTATTTTTCAAAATGGACTTCATTTTTGGACTCAGAATATCGAAATTAGCCTAGGGTGAAATTTTGGTATTTTTCTGAAAACTTTCAATTTTTGATGAATAGTGAAACCACTAAGTGGTAGGTTAAAAAACTGAACTTTGCATAAAACTTAATTTTACCGCTTCTGTGAATGGAATTTCGAAAATCCGAGAGACACGGTTAATATCAAGGACTAAAATGTGGTTCAATGAGATAAAAATAATTTTTTGGTGAATAGTAACTTTTTACTTTTTTTTACCGCGGTTAATAGTAAATAGGGTAACTAAGGGTAAATATGATATTAATATTACCCTAACACATGTCCTAATTCTATTGGACAAGTGTAATTCGACCAAAAACAAACTTAGGAATAAAATATGACCATTTAGGCCCACTTGGATTAGATTAGGACATTTATTATTAATTTATTTAAAGAAGGGTTAAAATAGTTAAAATCAAAGTTTAATAAGTAAATCATTTTTAATATGGGGTTATACATAAGATAAATTCGATTGTAAATATTAATTAGAAAGCTAAATAGATTTCCTACATTTTGGTATTTTATTTGTAATTTTTAGACATCAAATAATTTAATTTATTTATGACACAACGATGATGCAGTAATTATCTTATTAATGAAATATTGACATAATTGATGTTATAAACACCAAAATAAATGTAATTTGAGACTTTTTATGAATTACACTAATTTTCTAGGTTAATATGACATATTAGTGTTGATTTAATCAACTTGTTTTGAACATTTAATTCTGTTATGACTTTCACAAAAATCATATATCAAATAGTGTCAAAATTGACACAAAATAGTTTTTAAATCAAATATTATATTATTAATTGTTATTTTATTCCTAAAAATCTAAGGTTCGGCCAAATGACTTAGATAAGGATATATATATTAATAATAAACAATTTGGGGTTCGTTTGGCATGTTATAGTAAGTGTATTAACCATATAGTGAAAGAAAACAAAAAAGACATGGTAAAAGTTAAATTATTTAACTTAATGTTAAATCTAAATGATAAGGTTAAAATAGGAACCTAAACTTGTCTAAATTCTATTGGATGAGAGGATTTCGACCCTTCCCCACCTTAGCTTCGAAATAAGACCCTTTGGAACCATTATAAACCGATTTTGACTTTAATATAAAATAATATTTTGAGATATTCCTAAGGTGCCCCTCTCCTCCCTTATAAAAGGGCACCTCCTCCCCCTCCTCCTCACACCAAATTGAGCACTCAAGCTCGGCCAACCCCTTCCATTTTCTCCTCTCCACTTCCCTAGAATAATCCTAGAGGTCCTGGTCTTCTCCAAAGACCAATCTTATTTCCTTAAGTGGAGGATTCAAAGAGGCGTTCCAAAGAAGAGGTAATATCCATTACCGATCTTTTCAATTTCTTTCTTCTTCAACATTTTCTTCTTTAGTTGTTTCATGATAAAGTAATAACATCAGTATTACATACATACTGGTATGTTATTATAAATATGAAACAACCCTAATTCACCTTCTATCCATCCTACGGAAAAATGAAATCACCACGCGTGCGTACGTACGGAATACCGTCTCCACGCCGTGGTGTAATCTATTTTCCACCATCACCTTACAAGGATGGTTATAATGGTGTAATGAGTAACTAAATATGATTATTATGAATTAATATTGATACTGAAATAATATATATATATACTCCAATACAATTCCACGATCATAGGAATGATATCATCACTCGTGCGTACGTACGGAATACCGTCTCCACGATGTGATGCGACTCGTTCTACATGATCTTCATTTCATAATGATTATATAAATGAATTGAATGAATGAATATGGTATATAATACACTAATACCATTCTGGAAATGAATTATCTATAACCTAAAGATAAGAATAAGAATTTATTCGACAAAACACGCATAAGAACAAAAAGTTATAAAGACCCGAGTAACAAGTAACAATGAAATATTACTAACAAGAAGCTAATAATATGACCATATATGATATCATATAAATATGTATGATTCTAGAATAATTCAATAACATTATTTAAACCATTATACAGGAGCTTCGGACACGTACAAAGCTAATCGGACCTAAGGTAAGGGAAATATCACAATCTCATTTTTATCCGAGATTGTTTATTCGTAAGTATTTACTGGGGTGTATTTTATCATCCACATCCATGTTCCCTCAATATGTAATATTGTTTCCATCCACTTGCAATAGTTTAAATCCAATTTTACCCTTAGGTGAGTTTTTAGTAAAGAATATGAAAGGAATCTTTTGTCGTTTTTCCGTACGAGGTACTTTTTGACTTTTCCGACAAAAGTACGAAGAATGTTTTTTTTAACTTATACGGCATGAATGGATTTTTAAAACATTACTTCAAAGAAGCTTCCTTTACAAGTTTACAAGTTTATTTTTAATCAACTTCTTTTATTTTAAAGTTGTATGACATGTTATGAAAGGAAAAATGTTTTTGAAGAAGAAAGGATATTTTCCTCAAGAATTCAATTCAAGTGTTTTATCAAAATTATTTTCCATCTAAGATAATAAAGGGTTCTGTTTCTATCCATATTTTTACATTGGTTTGACTATGTTGTGATGGAATTATGTTTATGAATTCCTTTATCTTATATGAATTGATTTATGATGTTTCAAGAATCCCATTTTTGTTTCATGTGTTATGCGATGATGTATGTTTTATGATTATGTGGCACACATAAGAAAGGATTCATTATAAGATGGGTGGGACCTATATCTCCCTCCAATGCATTGGGTAAAGATTTTATATCTCATGAGATAGACATGGCTGGAACGGAAGGTTATTTCGGTTCAGTGAAACAGGACTGAAACGAGGATTACTCGATTCAGAAAGGGACTTTGTCCACTAAGATAGTCTTGGCAATGAGTCATGACTAACAAGAAATGATTTTCCATGATTATGTGTGCATGCCACAAAGTTTCAAGTTTTATGTTATGATTATGGGGATCTCATTTTCACTTCTATGATTTATTCCATGTTAAGATATTATGATCTCTTTTGCAGGTTTTGATTTTCAAAAAGATATGATATGATTTTTATTTCCTTTATTTGCCCTTGCTGAGCATTTGAGCTCACCCTTTTATGTTTTCTTTTCCCCAGGTCAGGAAGATGGATATTAAGTAGAATATGCTAAAAGGGACCCTAGATATGATGAAATAAATGGGAGACACTGTAGAAGATTTATGAACCAGTTGTTTATGTTTCCCAGTTTCTAAAGACACTATACCTATACGGTCCTTTGTGGTTTTGTCATATGTTGTAATAAGTGTGCTTCAATATTGAAGTATTAACAATGTATGTAAAGTGTGGGTCGTTATAGTTGGTATCAGAGGAAAGGTATAGTCAACCTTTGGAAACTAGGATGTGAAAGCCTTAGTAAGAACCCTAAGGATATGTCTAAGCATAGAACACAATCTTAGTGTTTAAGAAATGTCCTTGAATAACCTAGGATAAGACCTTAAGCATGAAAATTTTATTCTTTAATTATGTGGTTTCCTATTATAATTAGTGTTGCTCACACTATTCTTCTTGGATTTAGTCAATGGCTGGAACCCGAAGGAACCGTGTTAATGCGGAATGCGATGGGCAATGCAATGATTGTCCCCCTGAGCAACCAAACGATATGGGAGCTGGAATGCAAAATCTTGTAGCCATGCTCACACAACTTTCTCAAGCTATGAATCATGCAGGATTTCCAAACGAGCAAAGGAGGGAGCAACATTCTGTTGAATCCTTCATGAGGAAGCGTCCACCTTCTTTCAGCGGGTCTACTGATCCATTAGTTGCTGAACAATGGATTAGTACTACTGAAAAGATATTTTCAGTTCTTCAATGTTCTGAGCATGATAAAGTCATCCTAGCAGTGTACCGTTTGGAAGGAGATGCTGATCAATGGTGGAATCGTGTTAAGAATATGAGGCAAAGGGATGAAATTGAGTCTATGGAATGGGACGAGTTCAAGAACTTATTTTTCAATAAGTACTTCCCTCGTATTCTCCGAACAAAGATGGAGAAAGAGTTTCTTGAACTGAAGCAAAGGGATGATGAATCTGTTGGTACCTATGAAGCAAATTTTACAAGACTGGCAAGGTACGCTTCTGGTATTATTATCCAACCTGAGAGTAAGATCGATCGATTCTTTAGTGGCTTAAAACCAAGTCTTCGAAGGGCGTTAGCCATAAGGGACTTCAATAGCTACGAGGAAATCGTTCGATGTGCTCTCAAAGTCGAGATGGAGATTGGAGTAACCCATCAGTCACATGGGTTTGATAAGAAGAGGAAGATGGAATTCAAAGGAAACTCTAAAGAGCACACTGAAAAGAAGATGAACTTTCCATTATTCTCAAAGTGTGGAAAGAAACATGGAGGGAGTTGTCTTAAAGGGACAAGTAAATGTTTTAAATGTGGAAAGGAAGGTCATCGGGCATTTGAATGTCGTGATAATGGGAAGAAGATGTCTAATGATGCAAACAAAGGAAGGGATACACAGAATGAGCCTACTACACTTCAATGTTTCAAGTGCAAGGAGATGGGGCATTATGCCAATCAATGCCCAAATCCAAGGGTTGATGATGATGGTCGACGTCAACAAAATCTCAAGGCTAAAGACAAAGGAAAGTCACATGCAATTTCTATCAGCGATGTGGAGTACGATAACGAAGTGGTGAAAGGTACACTTACCGTCCACTCTAAAGTAGCAAATGTTTTATTTGATTCTGGATCCACCCACTCTTTTATTTCTAAAGAATTTTCTAAGGGTATCACCGTATTACCTCAACAATTAGATGTTGAGTTATCTGTGACAACACCTAATGGCACATCAGTCGCATCAAAAGTTTATAATTCTTCTCCGATCGAAGTTTGTGGGAAAGTGCTTCCTGCAAATCTTGTGATCCTTCCTTTAGTGGAATTTGATGTGATTCTTGGCATGGATTGGATTTCTCTACATGGAGCTCATATCAATTGCCAAAGAAGGGAAGTCACATTTCATATTCCAGATCAATCTACGATCGTCTATCAATGCAAGGATGAACATAACCTTCCAGTGGAAATTTCTTCCATCTTATGGGTATTGATTCCACTAAATGAAGGTTATTTATCTCAAATGGTTGGTGAGAAACTCACGATTAAGAATATGCCCATTGTACGGGAGTTTGATGATGTCTTTCCGGAGGAATTGCCCGGTCTTCCACCAAATCGTGAAGTTGAGTTTTCAATAGAACTCGTACCGGGTGCTTTACCTATTTCAAAGACACCTTATAGAATGGCCCCAATTGAGTTGCAGGAATTGAAGAAGCAAATCCAAGAGAATCTTGATAAGGGATTCATACGCCCTAGTGCGTCACCTTGGGGAGCACCTGTTCTTTTTGTTAAGAAGAAAGATGGATCAATGAGACTCTGCATTGATTATCGAGAACTTAACAAGATCACTATCAAGAACAAATATCCTCTCCCACGCATTGATGACTTATTTGACCAACTACGCGGAGCTCAATACTTTTCCAAGATTGATTTTCGTTCAGGGTATCATCAATTAAGGGTCAAAAGGGAGGATATACCAAAGACGGCTTTCCGTACAAGGTATGGACACTATGAATTTATAGTGATGCCATTTGGTCTTACTAATGCCCCTGCTATCTTCATGGATCTAATGAATAGAGTCTTTAGAGACTATCTTGATCAATTTGTGGTAGTCTTTATAGACGATATTCTTGTCTATTCAAAGAGCAAGGAAGAGCATGAAGATCACTTGAGAATTATATTGAAGACCCTGAGAAAGGAGAAGCTTTATGCCAAATTTACCAAGTGTGCATTTTGGCTTCAAAAAGTTGCATTTTTGGGTCATATAATCTCAAAAGAGGGGATATCTGTGGATCCAGCAAAAACAGAGGTTACGAAAGATGGTCGAGACCAACAACAGTAACTGAGATCCGAAGTTTTCTTGGTTTGGCTGGATATTATCGACGTTTTGTAAAAGATTTTTCAAGATTATCTAATCCACTCACCAAGTTGACTCGTAAAGGAGTTAAGTTTGTCTGGACAGAGGAATGTGAAGAGAATTTCAAGGAGTTGAAAAGAAGGTTATCCAGTGCACCTGTGCTCACACTGCCTTGTAGTGGAGAAAGGTTTGTGATCTACAGTGATGCATCTAAGAAGGGATTGGGGTGTGTTCTTATGCAAAATGATATGGTGATAGCTTATGCCTCACGACAGTTGAAAATCCATGAGCAAAATTACCCAACACATGATTTGGAGTTGGCTGCGGTAATCTTTGCATTAAAGATTTGGAGGCATTACCTTTATGGTGAAAGGTGTGATATTTATACTGATCATAAAAGTTTAAAGTATATTTTCACACCAAAGGAGTTGAACATGCGTCAAAGAAGATGGTTGGAGCTGATTAAGGATTACGACTGCTCAATCCATTACCACCCTGGGAAAGCAAACAAGGTGGCAGATGCATTAAGTCGACAAGACCATGCTAGTTTATCCATGACGAGGATCACAAAAGATCCAATATTTATGGATTTACAAAGGATGGATCTTGGAATTATAATGGAAGGGGAAAAATCTTATCTTTCTCAAATGAATGTTCAACCATCTATAAATGTGAAGATTAAAGAGGCACAAAAAGAAGATGTCGAGTTACAAAAGAAGGTGAGAAATGTTCCTGAATTCAACCTTGATTGTGATGGGATAATAAAGTTCAGGAATCGGGTTTGCGTTCCTCCCATCCCTGAATTAAAGAAGGAGCTGCTGGATGAGGCTCATAGTTCATCATTCTCTATTCATCCTGGAAGCACGAAGATGTATAGGGACCTGAAAGAATACTTCTGGTGGGATGGCATGAAAAGAGATGTTGCTGAATATGTCTCTCGATGCCTGGTTTGTCAACAAGTTAAAGCTGAGAGACAAAAGTCTAAGGGGATGTTACAACCATTACCCATACCCGAATGGAAATGGGAAAACATCACTATGGACTTTGTCACAGGACTTCCTAAAACATCCAAAGGCAATAATGCTATCTGGGTCATAGTTGATCGTCTTACAAAGTCTGCACACTTCATTGCTATTAGAGAGGATTTCTCTCTAGATCAGCTTTCCAGGATATATGTAAAGGAAGTGGTAAGATTGCATGGAGTACCACTTTCTATTATATCTGATCGGGATCCGAGATTTACCTCGAAGTTCTGGCGAAGTCTTCAGCATACTCTGGATACAGAGTTGAGTTTCAGCACTGCTTATCATCCCCAGACAGACGGTCAATCTGAGAGAACAATTCAAACCCTTGAAGACATGTTGAGAGCTTGCTCTATGGATTTCAAAGGAGGTTGGGATCAACACCTACCTTTGGTAGAATTTTCTTATAATAATAGCTTTCACTCCAGTATTCAGATGGCTCCTTATGAAGCTCTCTATGGAAAGAAATGCAGGACTCCAACTTGCTGGGATGAAGTTGGGGAAAGAAAGCTATTAGGACCTGATCTCGTTGATGAAATGGCAGAAAAGGTCAGATCTATTCAACAACACATAAGAGCAGCTCAGAGTCGACAGAAAAGCTATGCCGACAACCGAAGAAAAGACCTAGAGTTTGAAGTGGGTGATAAAGTGTTCTTATGAATATCTCCCTGGAAGAGGGTTATGAGATTTGGAAAGAAGGGGAAGTTGAGCCCTAGATATATCGGTCCTTTCGAAATACTGGATCGTGTTGGGAAGGTAGCTTACCGATTGGCGCTTCCACCGAATCTCTCTCAAGTTCACGATGCGTTCCATGTATCTCTCCTGAGAAAGTACATACCAGATCCTTCACATGTACTCAGCTCAGAAGTTGTACCGTTGGAGCAAGATCTTTCTTATGAAGAACAACCGATAGAGATTCTGGATCGTAGCGAAAAAGTCCTACGAAACAAGACCACTCGCTTGGTGAAAGTTTTATGGAGGAACCACCAACTTGAAGAAGCTACATGGGAGCTTGAGGAAATGATGAGGGAGAAGTATCCTCATCTGTTTGTTACAAAGTGACGAATTTCGAGGGAGAAATTCTTTTTAAGGGGGGTAGAATGTAACACCCGAGACTTTTATGTTATAAATTATCAAAGGAATCTTTTTCTACACAACACTTGCTTGACTTGCTTTACACGCAATCGCGACCTTCCTCGATAGCTTGCGTCGTACGCAATACCGAGTTTCACTAAAAAACAATATGCTATTAAAACTAGCCGTTATGAATAGTAATAACCACTTTTTGAAATTTTATAAATTTTATTTTTCAAAATGGACTTCATTTTTGGACTCAGAATATCGAAATTAGCCTAGGGTGAAATTTTGGTATTTTTCTGAAAACTTTCAATTTTTGATGAATAGTGAAACCACTAAGTGGTAGGTTAAAAAACTGAATTTTGCATAAAACTTAATTTTACCGCTTCTGTGAATGGAATTTCGAAAATCCGAGAGACACGGTTAATATCAAGGACTAAAATGTGGTTCAATGAGATAAAAATAATTTTTTGGTGAATAGTAACTTTTTACTTTTTTTTACCGCGGTTAATAGTAAATAGGGTAACTAAGGGTAAATATGATATTAATATTACCCTAACACATGTCCTAATTCTATTGGACAAGTGTAATTCGACCAAAAACAAACTTAGGAATAAAATATGACCATTTAGGCCCACTTGGATTAGATTAGGACATTTATTATTAATTTATTTAAAGAAGGGTTAAAATAGTTAAAATCAAAGTTTAATAAGTAAATCATTTTTAATATGGGGTTATACATAAGATAAATTCGATTGTAAATATTCATTAGAAAGATAGAAAGATTTCCTACATTTTGGTATTTTATTTGTAATTTTTAGACATCAAATAATTTAATTTATTTATGACACAACGATGATGCAGTAATTATCTTATTAATGAAATATTGACATAATTGATGTTATAAACACCAAAATAAATGTAATTTGAGACTTTTTATGAATTACACTAATTTTCTAGGTTAATATGACATATTAGTGTTGATTTAATCAACTTGGTTCGAACATTTAATTCTGTTATGACTTTCACAAAAATCATATATCAAATAGTGTCAAAATTGACACAAAATAGTTTTTAAATCAAATATTATATTATTAATTGTTATTTTATTCCTAAAAATCTAAGGTTCGGCCAAATGACTTAGATAAGGATATATATATTAATAATAAACAATTTGGGGTTCGTTTGGCATGTTATAGTAAGTGTATTAACCATATAGTGAAAGAAAACAAAAAAGACATGGTAAAAGTTAAATTATTTAACTTAATGTTAAATCTAAATGATAAGGTTAAAATAGGAACCTAAACTTGTCTAAATTCTATTGGATGAGAGGATTTCGACCCTTCCACACCTTAGCTTCGAAATAAGACCCTTTGGAACCATTATAAACCGATTTTGACTTTAATATAAAATAATATTTTGAGATATTCCTAAGGTGCCCCTCTCCTCCCTTATAAAAGGGCACCTCCTCCCCCTCCTCCTCACACCAAATTGAGCACTCAAGCTCGGCCAACCCCTGCCATTTTCTCCTCTCCACTTCCCTAGAATAATCCTAGAGGTCCTGGTCTTCTCCAAAGACCAATCTTATTTCCTTAAGTGGAGGATTCAAAGAGGCGTTCCAAAGAAGAGGTAATATCCATTACCGATCTTTTCAATTTCTTTCTTCTTCAACTTTTTCTTCTTTAGTTGTTTCATGATAAAGTAATAACATCAGTATTACATACATACTGGTATGTTATTATAAATATGAAACAACCCTAATTCACCTTCTATCCATCCTACGGAAAAATGAAATCACCACGCGTGCGTACGTACTGAATACCGTCTCCACGCCGTGGTGTAATCTATTTTCCACCATCACCTTACAAGGATGGTTATAATGGTGTAATGAGTAACTAAATATGATTATTATGAATTAATATTGATACTGAAATAATATATATATATACTCCAATACAATTCCACGATCATAGGAATGATATCATCACTCGTGCGTACGTACGGAATACCGTCTCCACGATGTGATGCGACTCGTTCTACATGATCTTCATTTCATAATGATTATATAAATGAATTTAATGAATGAATATGGTATATAATACACTAATACCATTCTGGAAATGAATTATCTATAACCTAAAGATAAGAATAAGAATTTATTCGACAAAACACGCATAAGAACAAAAAGTTATAAAGACCCGAGTAACAAGTAACAATGAAATATTACTAACAAGAAGCTAATAATATGACCATATATGATATCATATGAATATGTATGATTCTGGAATAAGTCAATAACATTATTTAAACCATTATACAGGAGCTTCGGACACGTACAAATCTAATCGGACCTAAGGTAAGGGAAATATCACAATCTCATTTTTATCCGAGATTGTTTATTCGTAAGTATTTACTGGGGTGTATTTTATCATCCACATCCATGTTCCCTCAATATGTAATATTGTTTCCATCCACTTGCAATAGTTTAAATCCAATTTTACCCTTAGGTGAGTTTTTAGTAAAGAATATGAAAGGAATCTTTTGTCGTTTTTCCGTACGAGGTACTTTTTGACTTTTCCGAAAAAAGTACGAAGAATGTTTTTTTAACTTATACGGCATGAATGGATTTTTAAAACATTACTTCAAAGAAGATTCCTTTACAAGTTTTCAAGTTTATTTTTAATCAACTTCTTTTATTTTAAAGTTGTATGACATGTTATGAAAGGAAAAATGTTTTTGAAGAAGAAAGGATATTTTCCTCAAGAATTCAATTCAAGTGTTTTATCAAAATTATTTTCCATCTAAGATAATAAAGGGTTCTGTTTCTATCCATATTTTTACATTGGTTTGACTATGTTGTGATGGAATTATGTTTATGAATTCCTTTATCTTATATGAATTGATTTATGATGTTTCAAGAATCCCATTTTTGTTTCATGTGTTATGCGATGATGTATGTTTTATGATTATGTGGCACACATAAGAAAGGATTCATTATAAGATGGGTGGGACCTATATCTCCCTCCAATGCATTGGGTAAAGATTTTATATCTCATGAGATAGACATGGCTGGAACGGAAGGTTATTTCGGTTCAGTGAAACAGGACTGAAACGAGGATTACTCGATTCAGAAAGGGACTTTGTCCACTAAGATAGTCTTGGCAATGAGTCATGACTAACAAGAAATGATTTTCCATGATTATGTGTGCATGCCACAAAGTTTCAAGTTTTATGTTATGATTATGGGGATCTCATTTTCACTTCTATGATTTATTCCATGTTAAGATATTATGATCTCTTTTGCAGGTTTTGATTTTCAAAAAGATATGATATGATTTTTATTTCCTTTATTTGCCCTTGCTGAGCATTTGAGCTCACCCTTTTATGTTTTCTTTTCCCCAGGTTAGGAAGATGGATATTAAGTAGAATATGCTAAAAGGGACCCTAGATATGATGAAATAAATGGGAGACACTGTAGAAGATTTATGAACCAGTTGTTTATGTTTCCCAGTTTCTAAAGACACTATACCTATACGGTCCTTTGTGGTTTTGTCATATGTTGTAATAAGTGTGCTTCAATTTTGAAGTATTAACAATGTATGTAAAGTGTGGGTCGTTATAAATATTATCTGAAAGAAGAGATGACTGAATGTTTAAGGAAGATCACAAGGCTTGAGAAGGAAAATAAGAAGTTAATAAATGAAAATTACACATTAAAGAATCAAGAATTTTTTCAAGATGAGAAAATCATTATGGAAAAGGATATTGATGATATGAATAATTATCTTGAAAATGCAAAGAATTGTAACTATCATCTTGAAGTAAAGATGAAGGAAAAAAATAACAGTTAGAACTTTTCCAACAAAAACTTTCTAAAGCTAAAAAAAATATTAGTTTCAAACAATCTATCTCAAAAGTTTGTTAATGTTCTATTAAGAATGAACCAAAGAAGGATAAAAAAAGTTACCTTCAAAGGTTGAGAGGAAAGACAGAACTGGTTCAAATAAGAACAAATATGGAACGATATGTATGTGTCCAAAGTTATAAATGGTTAGAAATCATAAGTAAATAAAAATCCTCATTCTAGAAATATTTCTAATACTTCTGGAACTGATAAGTCTGAATAGAAATCTGTGTTGAAGAAGAAAGTTATGATTGAAAACAGGAAGGTTGATGATAATCAGAGTTCTATTAAGAAGGTTATTGAGAAACATGTTCACAAATCCTATTAGTATAGATGTTTCAGAGGGAAATATTCATTCTAGGGTTACAGCTGGTATTGTGGTGGATTTAGACACACTGCAAACATGTTTTTGTTCAATCAACAACATTACTACTATTCCACAATTTATGGAAGACAAGGTTTGAGGGGGAGTCAATCTCTCAAAAATGTATGTACAAGAAGGAAGTTCCGGAGAAATTTGAGAAGGCTGGCATGAAAGTTGAAAATAGGTTCCATATATTTGAAAATATTTTTGAAAGATGTAAAAATACTAGACATCTTGCTAAGGGATGTCTTATTTTTTAGCCAACACAAAAAAGGTTCTTAACAAATCTCAGAAGCTGGAGGCGATGAATGAAAAAGAATAACAAAAGGTCTTGTTTTTGAAACTGCCTTGAAAGATACAAAAGGAGAACATCGATGTATTCTTGATAGTGGGTATTCTTCTTATATGATAGTATAATTAAAGTTTCTAATGAATGTTAAATAATTAAAAAAAGGGACAGTTACATTTGGAAATGATGAGTCTTTGAGGATCAAAGGTGTTGGATCATCCATCATCTGGAAAGAAAAAAAATAAAATCTAGGAAAAAATTATATGTTGATGGGTTGAAACATAATCTTCTAAGTGTTTCATAACTCTGTGATGAGAGAAACAAAGTTTTATTTAGAAAACCTGGGTTTTTTGATATCTATGAAAAAATGAGAATGCAATCAACAAATGGAAATAAGTTATGGCATAAAAGGGTAGGACATATGTTTCAAGGAAACATGTTCAAGTTTTCAATTCGAGACAGTGTCTGAGATATGCCTGATTTATCAAGAGTAAGAGATTGGTGTTGCACTATTTGTGGAAAAGGGAAGATTACAATCTCTATGCATAAGAGAGTTGACATTCATTCAAAAGAACCCTTGTAACTTATACATTTTGATATCTGTGGACTAATGAGAATGAAATCAATAAATGGATATAAGTACTTCATTACTTTCATCGATGACTTTACTTACATTACTTGTGTTATATACATGAGACATAAGTCAGATGGTCTAAAAATGTTTAATACTTTCAGGAGGAAATCAAAGAAGGAATGTCTGTATTCAGTGAATAAGTTGAGAACTGTTAATGGTGGAGAGTATAAGAATGAAGAGTTTAAAATTTACCTGGAGAAGCATGGAATTTGACATGGGTTTAGTTCACCATACAAACCTCAACAAATTGGGGTTGCTTAAAGGAAGAATAGAAGTCTTGTTGAAATGGGAAGAACTATGTTACTTGAACATGGTCTCTCTCATTATTATTTTAGGAAATCCCTGAGTACAATAGTGTATATTTAAAACCGATGTTTCTATAGGCCACATTCATATATGACTCCATATGAAATGTTTTATGATAAAACTCTATGTTTGAAACACTTACGAGTTTTTGGGAGTCCATACATCATAAATAAAATGGGTGTAAACCTTGTTATGTTTGAAAAAAGAGGAGATGATGGAATTTTTATTGTCTATGATCCAATAGAAAGAGTGTATGAATTTTTTAACAAAGAAACAGGAAGAATCATTGATTCTACAGATGTGAAATTTGTTGAAAATGTTGAGATAGAAAAGCATAATTTTGCCGATATAGAAGTTGAGTTGGATAAGGAATGTCTTGTTAACCATTATTATAATGCCACTAATAGTGGAAATCCTACTCAAGAAGAAGAATCAGACTCAGTAATTTCATGTGATGAGGATGAAATTCAAATAGCTCATCCTAGGATTAGGAAGTAATCAGAGTCTAAGAAAATTATTGGTAATCAAAATCAAAGTGGTCAAAAAAGAAGAACAAAAAATGGTGGTACACATACTTCTTTGTATACAAAAGCTTATCCAAATGATGTGAATGAAGCTTTTGAACATCCAGAATGGATTTAGGTTATGAATGAAGGGCTTGATCAGATAGAAAAGAATAATACTTGGGAACTCATACCCGAGCCGGATGACAAAAATATTATTGGTACAAAATGGGTTTTCGAGAATAACCTGAATGAAGATGTCTAAGTGACGAGGAACCATGAAATATTAGTGTGTAAAGGTTACTCACAAATTGAAGGTGTTGATTTTGATGAGACTTTTTCTCCAATGGATATATGGGAAAAATCAGAATATTTTTTGTTATTCCTTCCCAACGAGGTTACAAAATTATTTAACTGGATGTGATGTCCAAATTTATTAATGGATATCTTGATGAAGAAGTTTACATTAAACAACCTTGTGGACTTGTTTTTGGGAAAGATAAAAGTTATGTGTGTAATATGAAGAAATACTTGTATGGGTTAAAAGAAGCTCCAAGGGTATGGTATTCCAAACTAGATACTTGATTAAGGAATATGAGTTTCAAGAAAGGAAGAGTTGAAATCAATCTTTACATCAAGGAATGTCAGTAGTATTCTCTAATTGTAATTGTTTATGTTGATGAAATAATCATTGATGGAAATGATTAAATATATTGTGAAATATTTACTAAAGAGATGATGAAGTTGTTTGATATGTCCATGGTGGGAGAAATGAAACACTTTTTTGGGTTACAAATATTACAGATGAAGAACCACATTTTTCTTTCTCAAGAGAAGTATGCTAAGGAACTTATGAAGAAGTTTGGCATGGAAAATTTGAAAATAGTTTCCACACCAATTTTAGTGGGAACCATGTTTTCGGAAGATGGAGAAGGTAGGGAAGTTGATTAGAAAGAGTTTTGAAAGCTGATTGGAATTTTATTATATTTGACTGCCTCAAGACCCGACACTGTCTATGCTATTACCTTATGCACAAGGTTTTAGAGTGCTCCTAAAGAATCACAATTAATTTCTAGAAAGAGGATTCTTAGATATATCGAAGGCAATTTTTTTTTGAAATCAGGTATGACGGCCCAAAAATTATTGATTTGTTTGGGTATTCAGATGCTGACTGGGAAGGAAATTTTGATGATAGAAGATCAACATTTGGCAGAGTATTATTTTTGGGGAAATTTTTTTTTAGTTGGCAGACAATGAAACAAAATTCAGTAAATCTTAGCATGGCTGAAGCTGAGTTTCTTGTTTCCAATCAAGCTACTAAAAAACTTATGTGGATGAAGACTCAGTTGAATGATCTACTTATTAAAGTGAAGCTACCCTTTCTATTGGGATATGATAATCTGAGTGCAATAAATATAACAAGGAATCTGGTTTAACATTATTGTTCAAAACACATTGACATAAAGTAAAAATTTATCAAATAGTTGGTGGAGAAGAATGAATTTAAGCTGGAGTATGTTCCAACAATGGAATAAGTTGCTGACATATTCACAAAACCTTTACCAATGGAACCATTTACCAAATTGAGGTTGAACATGGGTGTCCAACGTCCTTCTCATCAAGGATGATGTATGTGTGTCTATGACCCCTCTCATCTTAACTTTGGATATTGTTGTCAAGGGGGATAATTGTTTCATAAATATATCCTTATGGTTGCATGCATAAAGGGGGATTTGCGGGTAAGATGTGAATTAATCATGTAAGTGTGTGAACTATTCTAAAAGTTTGTTGGAGTGGTTTTCGAAATCAAATTTGTTTTGTCTAATAAGAGTTGAAGCTACAGAAGAATGTTTAGAAGAAAAAGAAGATGTGTATATTTTGGAGAAGGCTAGAGAAGAATGATATAGATAACGTATAGTCACTACTTTTGGACAACATGGGTTTTCTATCAATAATTATTGTTTCCTAGAATGAGTTAGATCACTAAATATTAGAATTGTTGATGAGTAATACATTTGTTGAGATTAAAAAATTCAGTGATTTATGAATCTTGTTTAACAAAAAAATCCAAAGTGGGAGATTGTTAGGACCAAGCTGTTTATGAATAATATGCTTTTTAGGTATTGTCTTTTATTGTCAAGGAAGTTTGAGAATAATGGAAATCAAACCACTTTGTATAAGTGGTTGATGGAAGATAGGTAAGTTACAATACTTCCCATGGTAACTATGACGATGATGTGTAAATTTTTATTTCACAAATATCATATGTTTAGAGAACTTGTTATGAAAGCATTATGATAGATAGAGGAGTAAAGATGTGATTTTGGAAAAGGAATGAAAGTGGTGTGGATGTGTAAGTGGCATGCAAGTATATGTGGAGTGAAAGTGTATGTTACGCACAAGTCATATTTCAAGATCAATACATCAAAATACGAAAAAGGAAAGATAATGGAATGGAAGTTCAAGAGTGGAGTTCAAGTAGGAAGCGGCGTAAAAGTATCAGTGGCGTGCAATTCTATGTTAGGCGCAAGTCATAATTCAACATCAACACATAAAAATATAAAAAATGCAACAAAGTGGTACACAAGTGATGGAGCAGAGTGCAAGTGATGGAGCAGCATGCAAGTAAGAACGACGTGCATGTGTATGTGGCGTGCAAGTCACCAAACTGCCTATAAATAGATGACTAGACCCCTCATTTTTGTATTCTGAGCACTTAAGAGAAAATTTGAGCTCTGATCCTGAAACTGGTAGAAAGTGATGTGAAAGTTGAAGTGTCTTGGAAGTTATGTGTTATGCACAAAAGTTTCTCACAAGTAGAAGTGGAGCATAAGTGATAAGTTGCGCACAAGAAGGGAGTTGTGTTCAAGAAGTGTTTTGTGTATAATCATGACGTGGTGCACAAATTGTGAGTTGTGAACAATAGTGGCACACAAGTAGTTTTTTTCATGTAAGTAGGAATCCGTGCAAGTAGGGCAACATGAAAGCAAAGAGGCGCGCAAGTAGGGAGGCGTGCATGCAGAGTGACACAAAAGCAGAGAGGAGCGCATGATGGGAGTGGAATGAAAGCTATTTGCACTAGGAGGTTCTTGCCATCATTTGGGTATGAAAGAAAATTTTTTTTTAGTGATTTGATTTGTGAAAATTCATTAAGAAGCACAGAAACATTACATTACCCTATTTGTGCTAAGACGGGGCACACACACTATTGGATTGTTTTTAAAGTGTTACATGAGTGTAAGGGCAAATCCTACTCATTTTATTCCATATAAAAGGACTGTTTTCTAGTGGATTGTGTGGTAATGGATTGTTTCTGTACCATACCAAGGACGTAAATACTCTTATAGAGTATTGAATGCTGTAAATATTGTGTTCCTATGATTGTGTGTGTTCAGCATGGTAGAAACTCTTTAACAGGATGCGAAGGTTGTTTTAAAAAGAAGGAAACATAAAAAGAAGATTGATACCACCGATTCACCCCTCCCCCTCTAAGTGATACCTAGATCTCGACTAGGAACTACACATAACACCAAGATCAAATATGATATCCAAAAAATAATAGAACAATACAAGTAAATCCTTTTAAAACATTAATAAAAAACCAAAATAACAAAAAATAGGACAACCAAAAAATCCAAAATCCTAACAGCTCCATGAAACAAGAGTCTCATTACCCTCAATACATCTCCACAACCACCTACAAGATAAGATCACTAGTAATCAGATCTACCATCACCATGATGTAACATCTTTACTTTACTTGGTTCAATCATAAAAAAGTCAATATCCACCCGAGGGTGTTTTTAGGTTGTGAGAAAAGCCCAATAGGATTTCACCCAAAAGAAGTACTCCATTATATAACATTAGAGGACATGTCCCCATGTAAGTGTTGATAAAGTGTATGTAAATGTCATTAATAAAAACATTTTAAAGTCTATTTTTCAAAGAATAATTGTTTCAAATTTAACGTAAAGGTAAGGTCCACTATATGCCAATGATAATCACCACATCATAAGGGAACACCATGGGTAATCCTTATAGGTACTAGCATTAGTGGGACCCTGGGAACCTAGTATCTTGGGGAAACAAGGTATAAAAACCATAACCCCCAACATCCTCATGCACGAGCTGGTAGAGAGGAATTCATCCAATGTTATAGTGGTTTAAAATCATCAAAATCATAATTTAGTTAGTTTTGTAGCATTAATCCTTCCAGAAGGAACCATGCCTTAGCCCCACTGATCTAATTGGTGTTATAGTTCTATTTCTCCCCCTAGATACCTATTATCCCTTTTATACTCAATATCTATTTCCCATGTCACATAGATCACCACTTTCCCATACACACATCAATAAATAACAATCCACAAAAAAATCATCCCTTTTTATAGGAAAAACCCATATCAAGTTCATATGCACACCAAATCCTTTTTTAAACATGCTTCACACCACTTGCACAATTCATAAAACATATTTAGAAGCACTAAACAAAGATCACACTTGAATTCCAACCATTTCCATTTGAAAACCCATATTTCAGACCATACACATATTAACACCTTTTGAAAACACATTTATAACTATATAAATATTCCATAGAATAGATTCAAGAAATTAAGAAAGAATTCCAAATGCATCTAATAATACTAAAGCATGAAATCACCTACCTCAAGATTAGAAACTTCTGGAATCTGATAGAAAACACTAACCACACTAGAGAGGAACCCTATAAAATCCTGATCGAACAATTAACATCAATATTTTACCCAAAAAATCAATATCAAACACTTATTATGTCAATAAATGTTCTGGAGAAGAAAAAATGAAAGAGAGAGTGAGAAGAACCCTAGATGGAGGAAAAAATAAAGTGGGAAAATGACGTACTTGATGATCCTTGGAGATCCCACACCAAATCCACACAAAATTTGTTATTCAAGGAGGAAAAGAGTGGGGGAGGATGTTCCTAGGGCTGATAATATTGATTTTTTTGAATTATGGGTGGTTTGGGGTTAAAATAAAGAAAGGGTAGAAATGTAATTCATCATTTTAATTACCATAACAAGTAGAATGTGTATCCCGTAAAGTTTTCCAAACTATGAGGAAATAGTGTGGTCTCCTATTTTTAAGAGGAAATTAGCCTCATGGTTTCTTGGTGGTGGTCAAATGATCATGGAGAAAGCCGTGTGACCAGGACAATGCCACTTTCCTAGGCGCAAGGTTTCTCTTGGGCTGACACACAATTTGGCATAACAATGAACCACCAACTTGTTCTTCCAAAAAATCCATTTTTTCACCAAAAAACTCATGGTAAAAAATGGGATAGATACATGACGGAAAATAAACTAAGAAATAACTCAATATAGAATCATATATGTGACAATTCTCCCCACCATGATAATCTTCCTTCACCAAAAATTCAATTTAATTTCTGATCCCTGATTAAATAAAGATACTACTCCTCTACCCATGACATATTCACCCAAATCTCATGCTCATGCTCATCATGCTTCCAAAGTAAATGGACCAATGGTATGGACTTCTCCTAAATCAATTTCTATTGGGAATTCTAAAGTCATTTTGGTCACTCTAAAAATGAAAAATCAGATTCTAGTTCCATCTCTTCCAAATTCAATACATGATATGGGTCCATATTATAATTTTTGAGCTATGAAAGATAGAACAAAAAATGAATTGAAATCAACTGAGAAGGAAAAGATAACAAGTATGCCACTTCACCAAGTCCCTTTGTAATCTCAAAAGGTTTAATATACCTCAAATTTAAATTCCCCTACTTACTAATATAATGGTGACCCAAGAACAACAACACCTTCAGAAACATCCAGTCACCCATAGATAATTCCAAAGATTAGCGCCTCTGATCGCCATAAGGAAAAGATATCAAAAAACACTACATGATCAGAAAGATATTTCCAGATGTCTCCTACTAGTGACTCAGTCCCAACAATAATGTCTTACTAACCTCAATCAAGCACAAAGGATACTAACATAACCAACCATAAAGAGCCTTAAAGGGTGCCATTCATATTGAGGGTTGGTAACTATTGTTATAGTAAAACTTAATCATTCTAAAATGTCTATCCCATGGACCTCTAAAATCTAGCACACATTAATGGAGCATGTCCTATGAGATCTAATTTTACCGCTCCATATGACCATCTATTTGAGGATAGAATGCCGTACTCAACTTGATTTTAGACCTTAATTTCTTGTAAATTCTTTCCCAAAACCATGAGTTAAAATAGGGGTCCCGGTTATAAATAATAACTAATGGAACACCAGGAAACCTCACTATCTCTTGAACATACAACCAACCAAATTCATCAACATTAGTGGGATCCCTAATCTGAATAAAATGGGACAACTTAGTCAAATTGTCAATCACTACCCATATGGAGTTCTATCCCTGAGGTGTACGGGGTAACATAGTAATGTAATAATTCATGACCTCATTCCAATTCCTGGAAAGAAAATGTAATTGCTGAAGAAAACCTAATAGTTTATGTTTCTATACTTTATTCTATTGAAATGTATAACATCTAGAAAAGAATTCAGATATTTCCCATCTCATTCTTGTCTACAAAACTGATGTCACATGTCATAAAACATATTGGTGGTACTAGGATGACTAAACCAATGAGACTAGTGAATATCTTGCATCAGCACCTTCCATAATGACAATGTCACCACAAATAAGCCCTTGAATCATAGAACTCCCTCTAAATACAATGGAAACAGACTAGGTGTTGGAGTTGGTGTCCTAGAACCAACTACTTTGTACTTTATTCGTTAATAAATTCCTTATCAAATCTTGATTGTTCTTCTGTGTGACAATGAATGTGATAATGTTCTAAGGACAGTTGTTGCATTAATGGGTCATAGCAGATCCTTGCTATGATGAGAACCCGTAAGTGCCATAAAAATGTTCTTGAATATATGTTCTATGGTAGGATGATTTTATTTGAGGGACACAAATAATACAGGTCATTAGGGGTGAGGACTCATAAAACTTTGAGGCACCTTCTCATGGTGTGCGCCCTTGGTAATATCCAGGAGGATATTATGAGAATGAGACCCGCCAGTAGGAAATCCACATTTCATAGTGTCATTGGATGTTCCTATCTGTGGATGTGTGTATTGGTCCTTAGACTTTAAGATTATTATTAATGGGTATTACAACTTGCACACTTAGATGTATTGATGAAAACTGTGACGACACACTGTTCACAGCGAGGTAGGATACGTTGGGTGCGTCACGAGTAATACTACATTAATAGATAATGAGAGAAAGGATTTGTCCCTTCTGTTCCATAATATAAGTAGATATCTCAGGACCATTAATGGAATTGATATAGCCTAAATAAATCCATGGCTATGGTAATGTATGGGCGAGTTCAATTCTAGGAAGTCAAAGAATGAATAATCGAGCACATGAGTTGATGGCACTAGCATGTAACCCGCTTGATTGGAGGTATTGAGACAAAGGGATTATATTACACGGTCAGCATTATTAGGAGGTGACACGTCATTGTGGCGTTAACTTCATTCTCTATGGGTGCCTTGACGTGTTGCTAGAAGCTAACCGTAGACTTTAGGCAGGCTTCACCTAATGCCACTGAGAAAGAGGCCTAGAGGGTAACACACTACGTGTGTCCATGTATCTCAGTTAAATATTAATTTAACAAGTTAAATAAATATTATTCCCGACTTTGGTTTAATAATTATTTAAGTATGCCTGATCGCATTTATTTCGACACTAGTTATTCGAGAGAATATATTTTGGGTGAAATAATATATATTTATTAGCGATTAATGCAGTTACATTTATTTAGGAAATAAATAGTCATTACTCAAGGTCTAATAAATATGGTGGAGGAAATAAATAAAATGGAACAATAAAAGTACACACTGTGTATATTTATATACATGCCGTGTGGTTTGTTTTTTCGGGATTTGTGAGAAAATATTGTTTATTTAATTAAATGATATTAAATGTAATATGTTGGCCGCATGTTAAGTAATAATTATGGTCAACTATCTTTATTAAGACATGGGGCATTACTAAGAAATAAATGAAATGATTAAATGCTTTTGGGAAATTAATTCATTTTATTATTCTAAGTATTATAATCCCAAATTACATTATTCTCATTATAGGAGAGCCATTTTTGTGCACAACGGATCTAGAAATACTCTCAATCCAAGAGATAATTCCCTTTCCACCAAGAACGCTTTCAAGTTACGAAAGCGAGATCCTACACCAGATCAAGGCAGTTGACGGCGGACATCGCAAGCGAAGGCTCTTCCGTGCTAGCATCAGAAGATCCCTTAGGAGACATCCAGAGATATGTGGAGCATGTGTGGATCACCGCTAGAGGAATCCAGTACTTGGATTCTACAATGCAACAATGGATCACATGATCGTGACCGGAGACTCCAACGAATAAAAAATTCCATCGAGGTAATTCTTATGAATTAATTAAATTAATTATAACCAACATATGATGATCATCTCTCAAGGGTCCCGGGACTATTATTTTCTTTTTCGTTCTTTATTCTATTATGATGATTTGGTGTTTTAAATCGTGAAGGATCTTGGATTGAACGTTGTTTAACGTTAAACTTAAAGTTGGGAAAACCCACCAACGCGCTTCGGCTGCACCCGGAGCCTACATGTAGTATCAGAGGGGTCATATTGTTGAGTATAATTATTTACTTTTTTTGGTAATTTACACATTTAATAATTTAGTTATTTCAATTCAAGTTTAATCATTCTGGAAATCTGAATATCAAGATCTGTTCCTCCTCTCTCATTTCTCATTAACCTCACATTAACGATTTTTTCTTTTAATTTTGATTAAAATAAAATTTAGGAACTCATCTGGAGGAGCCAAACGTTTCTGGCCGTACAACAGTAGAATACACGGCGTGTATTTGGAAGTACACGTCGTGTAGTCTAGGTTCAATGCATTGACAGATCCGCAAAATCAGGCCATGTATTGGATTATTTCTAAGAATTTAAGACACCGTGTGTTGACCAGAAATAGGTGGCACACGGTTTCCGGAATACACGCCGTGTGGTCCAATGAACACGACGTGTAGTCCCTTCGGGTTAGGGTTGGGCCGTGTACTCCGTACACGGCCTGCCCGGCTGGAAACTGTGTAACGCAGAAACTACACGGCGTGTGTCCCACTGTACACACCGTGTACTCCGAAAATTTCTGAATTACATTAACATGCCCTGTCCTCGGGTGTATACTTCGGATGGACGGTGAAGAAAAGTTCACACCATGTAGTCGGAACTACAAGCCGTGTACTCACCCAAATTACACAGATTTATTAAAATTTACTATTATATTATAAAAACCCTTGAGACGTGTACCATGGTTCAGGCATAAAGCTGAGGCACAACACCTGATAGGTGTTTTAAATATATGTGTTTAATTTAACATCTGCATAATAAATGGGAATTCACCGGGTTTCCTCCAAGGTACAAGTTACGTACAAGGATAATTTTAAATGAATTTATTTGTTTAAAATTATGATGGATGATAATCTCAAGGAAATTCAAAAAAAGGATTTAAGATAAAAGGATTGATTAATTAAAGATAATTAATTGATTCAAGCATGATTTATCTTAAACAAGAATGATTAAATAATTAAATTTTATTTTTATTTATGCGTAAATATCATTGCCTGTATGAATGTTCATGAGCTAGACCGAGACCTTTGTATGTGAATGGTTTCTTTTAATTAATTTATTTAAATTAAATTTTTTGACCGACGAGCCATCTCATCATTAATATGTAGGGCCTGCACTCACAATGATTCTTTTATGTAAAAACCCCTTTTACCCCTCACCTGCATGTGAGATAAATGCATATGTAATGGATGGAGCTCCCAAGCTAGTGGAGGCGGCTCAAGTCAGGAGCCAAGGTGAAACCAATCCAAGGAGATACAAAGGTGGACAGGTGGAAAGCTATAAACACGAACCCGAAAGGTTCAAGGTGTTTCTCCCCTAGGTCTTGGGTTAGTTTATCAACCGCTAGATAAAATAACCAATAGAAAAGCTCATGATCATACCATTTATTTTATTTTTGTCATTTGCATGGTTTATTTATTGTGGGTGTGTTGTCATGATCACACAATTGATGAATTAAACAAGCATGCAAGATGGAACTAAAATAAAACTGGCTTATACGTAAATATTATCTTAGACATGGTTAATCACTAAAATATATCCCATTTAATATTAATAAGAATGCAATCAAAGATAATAAAATGGCAATTTAAGTAAAAGGATATAATACCTCAAAATAAATATTAAGTCAGTATAGCCTTCCATAATCTTGGTTAGAATCGAACCATAGTTCAAAGTGCTTGACTAACCCTAGTTGGGGTGCTTTCAATTATCGGGGAATTCTAATTCAAGGTTTTGGGTTGACTTGACTTGGTTCGCATCAAGGGTTGACTGCCACAGTAGGACTAGGTGTGACGAAGAGGCAAAGGTTGAGGAAATCCAAAAAGGATTTCAGGATTGGGGAGTCCACTCAGCGGATCAAGGAGCTACGAGTTAATGAAGTTGGCATTTGGAATGCCTACCTAAAACCCTTCAAGTTTCTAGACAAACCCTAGTTGGGGTAATGCGAAGGGCAATATGGATCCTTTCCACTAGAATATTTACGCAATAGAATATTCTAAAATCAATGGTGAGGGCTATTGGATTTCGATAAAATAGTGGGAGACTAATAAATATAAATTTATTTATTTGTCTCAATTTGTAATAAAGTATGAATCCTTTTATCATCATAATTTGTATAAATGACAAGAAAATGACGTCAAACATATCAGTGTGCACCATACTCAAAAAATAAAACCTTCTTATCGGCACCAATTTCCAAGAATGGCAGAGGCGTTTACGTGTCGTCCTTCACCACGAAAGGAAATTGTATGTGCTGGAAGAGCCTATTCCAGTTGTGCATGGGAAAGATTCTAGTGATGAGGAATTATCTCTATACATGAAACACATGGATGATGCCACAGATGTCCAGTGTTTCATGCTATCGGCCATGTCTAATGAGATATTTAAGCAACATGAAAACATGGATGCGTATAACATGATGTCTCACCTTAAGGATATCTACCAAGAGAAGGTGAGACAAGAGAGGTATGAGATCTCCAATGCTTTGTTTACCACGAATCATGGAGAGTCTGGGCCAGCTGGGCCTCATGTAGTCAAGCTTATTGGCTACATTGAATGCCTGGACATCTTAGGGATTAAATTCTCGGATGATTTGCGTACAGATCTCATCCTATCATCACTGCCCAAGACCTTCTCTTGCTTCATTTTCAACTATAACATGATTCATAATGAGAAGAGTCTGTCAAAGCTTTTGACCTTGATTTTCCAGGTTGACAAGGACATGGGGAATGACAAACCCGTGGTCCTTATGGTGAAATATAAGAGGAAGGACAAGGCAAATGGGCCAAAGACTTATAAACGGTCTGAAGCCCCTGTGCACCGTCCCTCCAAGAAGGGTAAGATCCAGGGGTAGGGCAAGCAATAGGAGGCAGTGTGTTTTTTATGTGTCAAGCAGGGCCACTAGAAGAGGAACTGCACCAAGAAGTGTGGGGACGCTAAAGGTGTGTTCGTTATCGAGTGCAATCTTTCTATTTCTACACATTGGGTATTAGATACAGCTTGTGTGGCTCACATCTGTATTCAAATGCAGGAATCACATAGATTTAGAAAGATCGCCAGAGGATAGGTGGATCTTCGAGCTGCCAATGGCACAAGGCTGGCTGCGTTGGCTATTGGCGACTACCACCTCTCATTGCCGACTGGGATGATTTTGGTTTTACATAACTGTTATTATGTGCCTAGTGTTACCAAGAACATAATTTCTGTATCTTATTTGGATATAGATGCATTTGTTTTCAAATTTGGAAATAAGGTTTGTCCATTTTATAAGAAAAATGTATGTTATGGTATGACACATTTAAATAATGGTTTGTATGTATTGAATTCTAAAAACCAAGTGTTGGCGATCGATAACGAAACAAACTCACATGACTCATACATCACCCAATTATGGAATCACTGCCTTGGTCATGTGAATGAGAAGTGCTTGACAATGCTCTTCCAAGATGGCTATTTATACTCTACTAAGCTAAAACAACTTGATATATGTCACGCTTGTTTACAAGGAAAAATGACCAAGCCACCTTTTGGTGGACAAGGTGAAAGGGCTATAGAGCTTCTAGGATTGGTACACACGGAAGTGTGTGGACCATTTCCAGTAGAATCTAGAGGTGGATATTCTTACATCATTACTTTTACTGATGATTTGAGTAGATATGGATATGTATACTTAATGAGGTATAAGTCAGAGTCCTTAGGGAAATTTAAGGAATTCAAGAATGAAGTAGAGAACCAGCTTGGTAAGAAGATAAAGAAACTTAGATTGGATCGAGGTGGAGAATATCTGAACCAAGAGTTCAGTGATCTTCTACGGGAGTCTGAGATTCTATCTTAGCTCACTCCTCCTTATACACCACAGTGGAATGGTGTTAATGAAAGGAGGAACCGCACCTTGTTGGACATGGTGAGTTCGAGGATGAGTCATGCAGATCTTCCATTATCCTTTTGGGGATATTCATTACAAACTGCAGTACACACATTAAACTGAGTACCAACTAAGGCGACAAATGGATTTCTATCTAAGTTATGGAATGGAAGGAAACCCACTTTGTCGCACACACGTGTATGGGGATGCGAGGCGTTTGTTAAGGCCTTCTCAGGAAACAAACTAGCACCCATGGGAACGAAGTGTATCTTTATAGGATATCCCAAGGAAACGAAAGGATATTTCCTATATAACACTCAAGACAAGAAAGTGACTATCACCAGAAAAGCCTTATTTCTTGAGAGGGAGCACATCCTCAAGACAGATAGTGGGAGAAAGATTGACTTCGACGAAGTTGATGCTCAAGATAAACAGGAGTTGGTACAGGAACAAGTTCCACAGGTCCCCATAGAAGAGGTTCCAGAAACACAAGTACTGTGTAGGAGCTCAAGAGAGGTAAGGGAACCAGAGAGATTTGGTTTCCTAGTCACCAAGGATGGTGAATCATTATTGTTGTACAATGATGAACCTCTCTCTTACATGGAAGAAGTAGAAAGCTCAGAAGCTGCAAGATGGCTAGAAGCTATGAATTCATAGATAGATTCCATGTATCAGAACCAAGTCTGGGTTCTGTTCGATGAGCCAGTTGATGTAAAGCCTGTTGGATGCAAATGGGTATTCAAGATAAAGCTGGACATGGAAGGTCAAGTTAGTAGCTATAAAGCAAGGCTAGTGGCCAAAGGATTCAGACAACGTCAATGAATTGACTATGATGAGACCTTTTTCCATTTTCCATGTTTAAATCCATAATAATCATACTTTCCATAACAGCTTACCATGACTACGAGATTTGGAAGATGGATGTCAAAATATCATTCCCTAACAGGAACCTTCAGGAAGATGTCTATATGACACAACCAGAAGGGTTTGTGACACCAAGTGAAGCCAAACGGGTTTGCAAGTTGCAGAAATCAATTTATGGATTGAAGCAAGAATCCAAGTCATGGAACATTCGATTTGATGAAGCCATAAAGGAATTTGGTTTCATTAAAAACGAATGTGAGCCATGAGTTTATAAGTTGTTTAATGGGAATGCGGTCTTCATCGTAGTGGTATATGTTGATGACATATTGCTTATTGGAAACGACGTACCAGCCTTACAGTCAGTTAAGGACTGGTTGAACAAGTGTTTCTCCGTGATGGAATTAGGAGAAGTAGCCTACATTCCAGGGATCAAGATAATTCGTGATAGATCCAATAGGGTACTTGGACTAAGTCTGGGTACATGCATTGACCAGATACGAAAGAGATTTAGTATGGAAAAATCCAAGAGGGGATTGGTTCTAGTGTCACATGGCTTACATCTTTTTAAGAAAATGTGTCCCCAGAAACAACAGGAGAAAGATAGGATGAGTAAGATCCCATACCCTTCGGCTATAGGATCCATCATGTATGCCATGTTATGTACCAGGCTTGATGTTGCCTATGCACTGAGCATGGTATGTAGATATCAAGAAGATCCATGAGAACAATATTGGACTGCTGTTAAGACTATCCTCATGTATCTGAGAAGAACTAAGGATATGTTCTTGGTTTGTGGAGGAGACAAGGAGCTTGTCATCAGAGGGTATGCTGATGCTGGATCTTAGATAGATCAGAATAATCTAAAGTCATAATCTGGATATGTTTTCTGTCTCAATGGACGAGCTGTGAGATGGAAGAGTTCAAAGTAGCCAGTTGTCTCCAATTCTACAATGGAGTCTGAGTATATAGCAGCTTCTGATGTAGCCAAGGAAGTCGTCTGGATTCAGAACTTTGTCCAGGATCTCGATGTGGTGCCTAGCAGTAAAGATCCCATTACATTGTATTGTTATAATATTGCAGCAGTGGCTCTTGCAAAAGAACCAAGGTCACATCAACGAACAAAGAACATACTCCAGAAGTATCATCTCTTGAGGGATTTATATCAAAGGGGTGAAGTTGCAGTGAGCAGAGTGTCCACGGAAGAGAACGTGGAAGACCCATGACTAAAGACCCATCTCTGCAGAAGCATTAATATCATGTGAGAGCTAGCGGGTTAAAGGTTGTTAGTAGTTGGCACTAGTCCAAGTGGGAGTCTGTTGGATTTGGTGGCCTAGAACCAAATACATTGTACTTTATTCATTAATTAATTCCTTATCACATCCTTATTGTTCTTCTGTGTGAAAATGCATGTGATAATGTCCTAAGGATAGCTGTTACATTAATGGGTCATAGCGGATCCCTGCTATGATGAGAACCCAGAAGTGCCATAACACTATTCTTTAATATATGTTCTATGGCCGGATGATATTATTTTAGGGACACAAATAATACAGGTCATTAGGGGTGAGGACTCATAAAATTTTGAGGCACCTTCTCATGGTGTGAGCCCTTGGTAATATCCCGGAGGATATTATGAGAACGAGACCCGCTAGTAGGAAATCCACATTTCATAGTGTCATTGGATGTTCCTATCTGCGGACGTGTGTATTGGTCCTTAGACTTTAAGATTATTATTAATGGGTATTACAACTCGCGTACTTAGATGTATTGACGAAAACTATGACGAGACACTATTCGTAGCGAGGTAGGATACGTTGGGTGCGTCACGAGTAATACAACATTAATAGATAATGCGAGAAAGGATTTGTCCCTTCTGTTCTGTAACGGATGTAGATATCTCAGGCCCTTTTATGGAATTGATATAGCCTAAATAAATCCATGGCCATGGTAAGGTGTGGGCGAGTTCAATTCCAAGAAGTCAAAGAAATAATAATCGAGCATATGGGTTGATGGCACTAGCATGCAACCCGCTTGATTAGAGATATCAAGACAAAGGGATTATATTACACGGTAAGCATTCGTAGGAGGTGACACATCATTGTGGCATTAACTTCTTTCTCTATGGGTGCCTTGGCTTGTTTTTAGACGCTAACCTTGGACTTTAGGCAGGCTCCCCCTAATTCCACTGAGAAAGAGGCCTAGAGGGCCACACACTAAGTGTGTCCATATATCTCAGTTAAATATTAATTTAACAAGTTAAATAGATATTATTCCAGACTATGGTTAAATAATTATTTAAGGATGCCTGATCACATTTATTTCGACACTAGTTATTTGAGAGAATATATTGTGGGTGAAATAATATATACTTATTAGCGAGTAATGCTGTTACATTTATTTATGAAATAAATATCCATTACTCAAGGTCTAATAAATATGGTGGATTAAATAAATAAAATAGAAAAATAAAAGTACACACCATGTATATTTATATACACGCCGTGTGGTTTGTTTTTTCGGGATTTGTGAGAAAATATTGTTTATTTAAATAAATGATATTAAATGTAATATATTGGGAGCATGTCATGTAATAATGATATTCAAATGTCATTATTAAGACATGGGGTATTACTAAGAATTAAATGAAATGATTAAATGATTTCGGGGAATTAATTCATTTTATTATTCTAAGTATTATAGTCCCAAATTAAATTATTCTCATTAAAGGAGAGCCATTGTTGTGCACAACGGATCTGGAAATACTCTCAAGCAAAGAGAGAATTCCCTTTCCACAAAGAACGCTTTCATGTTACGAAAGCGAGATCCTCCACCAAATCAAGGCGGTTGAAGGTGGACATCGAAAGCAAAGGCTCTTCCGTGCTAGCACCCAGAGATCCTTTCGGCGACGTCCAGAGATACATGGAGCACGTGTGAATCACCACTAGAGGAATCCTGTACTTGGATTCTACAACGCAATGACGGATCACAGGATCGTGACCGGAGACTCCAATGAAGAATGAATTCCATCGAGGTAATTCTTATGAATTAATTAAATTAATTATAACCAACATATGATGATCCTATCTCAAGGGTTCCATGAATCATCTTTTCTTTTTCATTCTTCGTTCTATTCTGAAGATTCGGATTTTTAAATCGTGATAGATCTCATATTGAACGTTGTTTAACGTTAAAATTAATGTTGGGAAAACCCACCAAAGCGCTTCCGCTGCGCCGGGAACCTACACTGGGCACATCCACCAAAATTTATGAACTACCAAGAGTGATGGAGCATATCATCACTCGAATTGTCTTCTGAAATACACTCTAGTGGAGAAGCTATCAGCTAAAAACAATCCCATAATGAATGCCCCCTATGCTCCTTGGAATCCATATGCATCAAAGAAAAAAGACCCATCGAGGTCCACTCATCACTGGAATCCTTTCGTGCCTACACTGAAAATTTCCTACTCAAAGCATCTTCTACCACATTACCTTTTCCTGGAGTGTACACAATGTTAAAATCGAACGCCTCATGGTACTCCACCCAACATCACTAACTTAGATTTATATATTTCTGGGATAATATGTAAGCCAACTCTTATGATCTAAATAAATGACAAACCTCTCCTAAAGAAGAAAATGATTTTGCATATTTAAGGTATGAATCACCACCGCTAGCTCAAATCATGGGTTAGGTAATTATGTTCATGTGGTTGATGTTAGAAAGAACCATAAGCCACCACATGGTCTTCTTGCATCTACACACACACCAATAACCATTCTGGAAGCATCATAGTAAACTCTATATCCCATTCTAGATTCTAAAAAAATAAAAACATGGGTTGTGGACATTCGCTGCCTAAGACACTAAATAGAACCAGCCACTCAATGATCTATTCAAACACCACCCCTTTCTGGGTGAGCACCATCATGGGAGAAACATTATGGGATAAATATTAAAAATCCTCATGTAATCCCTTGCTAGGTCCAAAATGATATTGATCTCAAAAATAATATTTTCCCATTCATAGGGAATCACTGCATTGGTCTTCATGAGGTCTACTGAAACCCCAAATTCCAAGATCACAAAAACAAGAAAAATTACTTCACGGATCCATAAGGTGCACTTAGAAAAATTCACAGAGAGGCGATGATCATAAAGAGTACCCAACACAACTGTCAAATGCAGCTCATATTCATCCTATGTCTTAGAATAGACTAGGATTTTATCCATATATTCTATGGATAAGGAGTCAAGATATAGGTGGAACACTCAATTCATAAGCACGATAAAGATAACTGGAGTATTTTTCAATCCGAATGGCCTTAGAAAATACTCAAAATTACTTTATTGACTTGAGAAGGATATTATGAGAACATCAAACACGCTGAATATGAAATGGTGATAATAGAAATGCATGTAAATCTTAGAAAACCACCTCAACCCATTAAATGATCAGAAATTTTGTTAGAATGGAGGAAAAGTTATTTATTCTTTATCATCACCTTATTCATCTTCCAATAATTGAATTTTTTTTTATTATCAATGGGGGCCATAAAGTTTGATGAAAGAGATATTGGCTGTGTCCCCAACACCAAATTAATGGTAAACCCCACATCCCACTCTGGCGGAAAACCTGAGAATTTATATTGAAACATATCTATAAACTCATCCACCATGGGATGCAATTCATTATCAAGAATTATACCACTATCCTCCAACCAGAGTAATGAGATATGGAAAACAAGACTATCTAACACCTAAAGTGGTGGTTTAGCATATCTTGATTGAGGATACCATTCATCTTATAAAACATTGGCATTCCCATCAGGTTCCACATAACTCACTATCCATCAATAATAATTGAATTTTCACATGAAAACGCACCATCCAATCCAAACTGAAGATCCCATTGAAAAGTTTTGTTATCAAAAATATGAAATCACATTCCATCTCAACCCTTATCATAGTGAGTGAAAAATACAGAAACCTGCAACCTTGATCTCACTTCTTAAAAAGAGGCTTCACCAAATCCAAAACATAGGGAATAATATATGTTTAAAATTTCAAAACATCCATTCGATGTGTCGAAATAAAAGAAACTGAGGCAACCATATCAAACAAGGAAACATCTAAAGATGATGATATGAGAACGGTACCTCCAACTGTCATAGGCCCTACATCATATTCCACTAGTGAATGATCCACCGCATGAAGATGCCTCTTCCCCACCTATGTCTGAGAGCAACCATTGACCTATAACTCTTCCTTGAGTTAACTCTGATAAGAAAAAAATCTTTTCCTACCAACACAACAACCCAATAGAGAACCTATAGTAACAGTTGGATCTGACATAGATGAAATTCCCATGAAGTATATCGAATCTACAAAAACCCTAGTATGGATTTCTGGCTATATAAAACCACTAAAAATTAACCATATATATCCACAAAAATGACATAGTCTGGGTAGAGATTACCATTCATACCAAACATGTACTTTCTTTCCACACTGATGTCATATGACTGACCAAATATTTAAATCCAGAAATGACGATAGTCAGAAAAGATGACCTGAGATACCGCCTTCCTTATTCCCCTTCCTTTCCAACTTCATTTTCTTCTCAGATGAAATGCCACTACCCTGTCCCACTACTGAAACTACTCTAGATAAACTGGACTCTTCACCATGATAGATCTATGCAATAAAATCATGGTCATCCACCTCTGCATATGTATTAATCTTGAACAATAAGAACTGGGATTGGATATCTGGCCACATTACTATTTCAAATTGTTGGGACTTCACTTGTTCACTGGAAACTATATTGCGTGCAAACCAAACCAACTCTGCAAAGCGACTGGCATATTGTATCATGGTCTAATCCCCATTATGAAGATCAAAAAACTCCTAAGTCTTAAATAAGTCCAAGGTATCAAGAAATAAATCTCATTTAATGCGATTTTTAAGTCCTTAAAAACCAATTAATCATGCTTTACATCTTGAAATACATTCTCCCACAACCTATGACTATGAACTTTTTACTAGAAAGATGCACATTTCACCTTTATCATCTCAAGAGTGTCAAGATAACTAAAAATCAGATGAATCTTCTCAAACCAATCCTCTACTTCCTTGGGGTCCATTCCACTCTCAAAGGAAGGGGGATTGTTCTTGAAAAACATTTAAGAATTTTCATTTCAAGGACCTAGTTCAACTTCCACAATATGAGTAGGACCAGATCCCACTCCTTGACCATAAGAATATAAATCCTTAATTATGAATTCTAGTAGTCTATGTTCAACTAGGGAGGGATAACTCTATCAAGCCACTTCCTGCAACTGAAAATGAGATCTCTAGGGTTCCATCATGCTACATAAATAAATAGTCATAAAGAAAAACCATCAATACACCATTCTGAAAATTTTTAACAATAAAAACCATTCCAAAACTCACCCATAGATAAATAAACCATAACAAACTCAACAATAAGCCAAACCACTTCAACCCTACCTGGTGTCCGTGCATATTTTCTAGCCTATATATATCACATGTAGAAGAATTCAACCAAATACTAACATCCAATGGTGAATCAAGATCATTCAGGAGGTGTGTTGGCCAGACACCCCACTCACAACCAAAACCTCATGTCCCGAGAATAGTTGCTCCATTATATCTATACTTTCCCAAATATTATGACCCAAAGAAAAGGAGAAACCTAATATAATAACATTTTATCAAGAAGCAAGTCATGGTGCCATCAAACCTGACACACAAACCAGACCATGACATTGACCAAAGGAAATTCACAATCCCTACATGTTGGAAACTAGTGCCTGGGTATTATCAATATGCTATTGGGAATTATTTCACCCTGAATAAACGACCAGGAATAAATCTCAATAACAAGGCATCACACCATTCTCAAATACCATAACCAAAATAGAATAAAATGATACAAGTTAACCATTTTACAACTTTAACCAAAAAAAATACCAAAATGAAGGGTAAATAAGAAAGACATGACCCAAACACTTAAATTCAATAAGATCTTCATCACCATCAAGCCACCTCCATAATCACCTATAAGGGAAAATCATCAGAAATTGGATCCACCATCACCACTATTGAACTTCTTGAATTTAATGGGTCAATTGTAACAATGTCTTCATACACTAGAGGGTTTATATAGGGTGTGATTTAAATACCTGTAGTATTTGACACAAAATAAATATTATATGATATAATATTACGAAACAAAAATCACCATGCATGTTTTGAGAAAGAGTTTTGAAACATTTTTAATACAAAAAATAGACAGAAAACTTTTGCAAAGAATAATTATCTGAAAATTTACATAAAGGTAAGGTCCACCATATACCGATAGTAAGAACAACTTCACAAGAGAGCACCATAAGAAATCCATAAAATATATTAACACTAGTTCAACACTAGGAACCTTGTATCTTGGTGAAACAATGCATAACTACCATAACCCTCATCGTCCTTGTGCGTGGGACACTAGAGAGGAGTCCACCCAAAGTTCTAGTGGTTTACAATCATAATCATCACAGTTAAAATAGTGTTTTATCATCAATCCTTCTAGATAAAATTGTTCCCCATCCCCAAATATCTAACTAGCATACCATTCATAGTTACCGTATCTAGATACCGAGGACTCCCTTTGTGCTCAATTTCCATTTCACATGTAAAATAGATCACCACATTCACATAAACACATCAATAAATATGAATACACATTAAGAAACATTAATTTGTATATAAACACGCATATCAAGTTCAAAGGCACACTAAATCTATTTTTAAGAATGCTTTGCACCGATTACATTGTTCAGAAAACTTATTTAGATGCACAACAGGGAGACCAAACATGAAATATAACCATTTCCAAGCGAAAAACCATCTTTTAACACATATTCATCTTAATTCTTTTTAAAACACATTTATCACCACATACATATAAGATATTACACATTCATGAAATCATCTTAGAATTCCAATCTCATAAAACAATGCTAAATCATGGAATCACCTACATCAAGCTTGGAAAATTCATAAATTCGGATGAAAACCACAAAGAAACCATAAAGGAACCCTATAAAGGCATGATTGAACCATAAACATCGATATTTTACCCAAAAAATTAGGATCAAAACCTTATCAGGTCAATCAAACCACTTTAGAAGAAGCTCTCAAATAGAGAGGAAGAAGAACCCTAGAAGGAGGAAGAAATCAAGAGAGAAAGGGACTTACTTGATGATCCATGGATATAACAAAAAAATCCACCCAAAAATGAAGTTTAAGGAGGAAAAGAGGGAGAGGATGAGGATCCTATGGCTGAAAATAATAATTGGTTCAAATTAGGGGTGGTTTGGGGTTAAAATTTGTGAAGGGAAGAAAGGTTGTTCACTATTTTTAATGACATGGACAGGTCGCACAGTTAGCCTACACAGTTTTTCAAACCATACGGTCTCCTTTATCTAAGAGGAAACCGGCAAGAATATTTCTTTGGATAGTGCACATACTGGTGTGGTAAGCTATGTGATATGGACACTGAAACTTTACCCAGCACATTGTTTCTCTTATGTCGGTGCATGTTTTCCTCTAACCATGCACCAATCCTGCACCACCTGTTGGTTTTTGGTGCATGAATTCAGGTTTTTGACCAAAAAAACATGGGAAAACAAATGAACAACTAAAATACTAAATGTAAACAAATAAATACCTCAAAATAGAATATAAAGTGGGATGAATCTCCCCAGCATGAGAACTTTCCATCCCTAGAAAGTGAAATTTTAGCATGATCAGAGAGTAAAAATGGATAATGATCCTCAACTAAGGACATATACTCCCAAGTATCATTCTCCTCATTACCATGTTTCCAAAGGAACTATATCAATGGTACAGATTTACCATGAAGCACATTGT
Organism: Viscum album; assembly: GCA_963277665.1. Lineage (NCBI taxonomy): Eukaryota > Viridiplantae > Streptophyta > Magnoliopsida > Santalales > Viscaceae > Viscum > Viscum album. The sequence continues at coordinate 436,224,252 of OY728142.1, read as the reverse complement.
CTTGGGAATCCACAATCCACAGTGGTTTGTCAAATGTAGAAAAATCAGATTCCAAATCTAAATATTCCCAATTCAACACATGATTTTGGTCCTTATTATATGTTTTTCAACTACGAAACATGGAAATCTTCATGAATTGATGTTAAATAAGAAGAAAAATTTAAATGGTATTTCACTATACCAACTCTCTTAATAATCTCAAAAGGTCCAATATACCTTTAAAATTTCATACCATGCTTATAAAGATAAAGATGATCCAAAGAAGCTGACACTTTCAGAAACACCTGGTCAACCCAAGAGAATTACAAAGCTCCAAATATTTTATGGAAGTTAGAATTACAGAGGCTCTGAGCTAACAAAAAAACTAACTGATCAAATAGATATTCTCAAACATCCCCATCATGAGATTCATCCCCAACAACGATGTCTCACCAACCTCATCCCAACACAAAGGATACTGGTACAACTGACCATAAATCACCTCAAAGGGATATATTAATATTTAGGACTAGTAACTATTATTATAGTAAAACTCAACCAATCCCAAATGCATATCCAAGGAATCTTTGAAATCTAATACACATGATGAGAGAATGTCTTCCAAGATATGATTTTACCACTCTTCCAGACTTACTGTTTTTGGATGGTATACTATAATCATCTTGATTTTTGACCCCAATTAAATCTAAATGCCTTCCCAAAAATATTTGGTAAAATATGAGACCCTATATGAAATGATAGACAATGAAACACCATGAAGCCTCACTATCTGTGAAATATAAAACCAACTTAATTTGTCCACCTTATCTGAATCCCGGATAGAAATAAAATTAGACAACTTAGTAATATGGTTAATCACTACCCATTTTGTGTTTTTTCCTCAGGGTGTATGGGGTAACACTATAATGAAATCCATCACAAAATCATTATAATTACATGTAAAAATAGGTAATGGATGAATAAAACTGGATGGTCTTTGGTGCTTTTCTTTAACCTGATGACACATATAACATCTGGATACAAATTAAGCTATGTCTCATCTCATCACTAACCAATTGAACCAATGTTTCACATCATAAAACATCTTGGGGATACATGGATTAATGGCCCAGTGAGACTGGTGGATATCATATATCACCTCTTTCCACAATGACAATGACACCAAAAATAATCTCTTGAAAAGAATAACTCCCTCATGAGATAATGACCACACACTAAGAACCTCCCCACCATTTAAGATTATGATTGAATGACGGAACAACTCATCACTTAGCTAATATTGTATAGTCAACTCTGTATGGGAAGGTATTAGATGAACACTATCCAAGAATGCACCTCCCCTATTCTCCTTGGCTTCCAAATTCATCTTTGAAAAAGAACCATCAAGGTCTACTAATCAATGGACTCCTTCAGTTCTTTCACTCTCACTTTCCTACTCAAAGAATCTCCTACAACTTTACCTTTTCATAGAGTGTACATGATTTCAATATCAAACCCATGATGGTACTCAACCTAGTGGCACTAGTTTTGATTCAGATCTTTTTAGGAGAATATGTATTCCAAAATATAATTATACGAATAGACTAAAAAATTATCCAAAAAATATAATGACACCATGTCATTAAGTCATGCATTACTACTAATAACACAAAGTCTTGGGATGGGTAATTATTTTAATTTTTCCGAAGATGACGAGAACCATACACCACTATATGGTAATCCTACATCATCACCAACCAAATACCCATACTTGAAGCATCACAGTCGAACATAGATTCCTTTCCAAATTACATCAAAATCAAAATAGGGGATGTGTTCAACAACTGCTCAATCTCCTCAAAGGACTCCTAATACTATGGGATCCACTAAACCTTAATCATTTTCTAGGTGAGTTCTGTTTTGGGTGAATCAATTTAGGAGAAATCCCAAAAAAACCACCTCTAATATCATCCGAGGTCCAAAACGATCATTTTTTGAAAAACCTCTATATCTTTTCCCATGACATCATTGCACTGATCTTATTGGTGTCCACCAAAAACCCTCGTTCCGAGATTATATGACCGAAATAATTAACTTCCCTTTTCTTATGTTGCACTTTTCTAATATAGGTTATGATCAAGAGGAGTTCCCAACATGAGCCTCAAATACAGCTCATGCTCTTCCTTATTCCCATAATAGAACAGCCTGTCATCCATAAATACCATGATAATGGTGTCAAGATATTAGTGGAACACTTGGTTAATAATCACCATAAAGATGATTGGAGCATTCATCAACCTGAATGGAAATACCAAATACTCAAAAATGGTTGTACCTACTATTGAAGGCTATTTTCAGAACATCTACTTCTCTGACTTTGAGTTTGTGATACCTGAAACACAAGTTGAACTTGGAAAATCACCAATCCCTCTTAAGCTGATCAAAATGTTTTCAATACGGGGAAAATGGTATTTATTTTGGATCAAAATCTTATTTAGCATTTGGTAATCGATACATAACTACGAGATCCATCATTCTTATATGAAAACAAGATTGGGGCAACCCAAGGAGAGATGGTTAGGAAACAGATCCTTTTAATTCTATATCATCCATTTGTACCTTTCATCCACATGACACATTAAATAAATATCTTTGTTCATGAATTTAAGGAAACTTGTTCTATCATACGTATTCTCTTGACTTCCTCTTAAATAAGATTAGGTTACTCTTACATAGCTCTAAAATTTTATGGAAATCATAGAAAATAATTTAACAAAATATTTTATTTGAAAAAGGTTATTGTTACATATAGATTAATATTATATACTCTAAAGATACTCTTATATATCATGTTAAAACCTAAGGTTAATCTAATGTAAGTATATTACGTATTCCTTACTTGAAATTTTACTCTTTAGAACATACGTCAATTCATGAGTTTCCCTTTTATGTCGCAGTACCTTTCCAAATTTCTCTATAAATTTCCAATGAAATTAAAAAACACTCCTTCAGTTATCTTTAAATAATTAGTCACCAATTTTTTTCTGTAACAAAATTATCCATGAAATTTTATTAATAACTCCAAAAAACATCCAATTGATTGTCACTATTGATTATCACCAAATCCAACAAACAACCTATTGGTTACAATATTCACACCCTTTGGATATTGTACACAATAATCTCATAGACTCATGTATTTATAATAAATATTAATTATCTTCATCTGTCACTTTCAATCAAATAATACTGATATTTTTTGAATATAGATTGATATAATTGTTTCTCACTCATTATCAATTAGAAATTGTGGATATCATCCAATTATGGATGCACTAGATTTTAGCGAGTTAATTTACCACTTACTAAGGGGATACAAAAAATTCCTCAATTTTTATAAAGTCAGAACATAGTATAAAGAGTTCGAGTCTACATTAAAGACATCAATATTATCTATTTCACTCACTTAATTTCATGAATGGATGAAAATATTGATATCATAAAAAATTAGATAATAATACATGTTAAAACAAAAAAATAAATCAATAAATCAACCATGAAAGTCACTGATACTCTCTCATAATGTCTTATTTCAAATTCAAAGTTGGTTATGAGTTTATATGTCTTATGTACCCCTTTTTTTCTTCATATCATGAAAGATAAATCTATAAGATTCCACAATTAATAACATTATCTTTCTTAGCTTTAAAAATACTTTCGAAACCAAATTTTCCTTGATATATACTCACCATATTGATCTTATCTCCCATATAATCCTATATCATTCAAAATAATAATAAAAAATTGTTCATAGGGAGTGGGGTTTTATAAGAATTTATAAAATAAGAATTATAGTTAAACATTATGTTTTAAATGATTCCTCTAAAATGTTAATACAACCAACGTTTTTATAAAAATTTATTCTTCTTATTGATGTTTTAAAAAATATTCCAATATGATTGATAAATACTCTAAATTATCTTTATTGAAATTATAAAAAAACTAATGTATTATCTATGAATGAATGTTATGGAAAATTAATGTTCAAATATTATCACATTATTTTTTTCATAATGGATCCCATCATCACTTTCACATCTCTATAAATATCATTTGGATATTGTTTCATCTATAAGTGTTGAGGTTATGAATTCATAGACATAATGTATTCTATTTTAGATAATATAATAGACGTGTAATCAATACATGTTACCTCAGTATAGTAATCTCTTACACTTGGGTATTTTCTATCCATAAAATCTCTATCCATATCTGCATCTTAATAGGCATATAATCCTCAATTATTCCCTTAAAAATAAATTAAAAACTACTCTTTTGTGCTTATGAAATACATCATAATCTAATTTTCATTAGTAATATATTATTCCTTTGAAATACTCTAAAATCGTGTCATTATTATTGTCTCATGGAAAATTTTGTGTCTTATTTTGGAGAGATATAATTAAAAACTAATCATTTTCATGTAAAATTTACAGTCACCAAATTTTATATCTTCAAGATTACAAATCATTTCAATAGTGGTAATACATGTTGAAAATCGTTTTTTTCAAGAATTTAAATTATATTCAACATTATTTTGTTGTATTTTTATTAACAATTAAATTTTCATCCCTCATTTTGATTCTATTGTAATCTAAAAGAGTTTATGTACTTTATGATCATTGGTATTTTAAATTATTATTTCAGTATCCATGAAAATTCCACCAAAAATTTCCTCTTGATACCTACGAATATGATTTCATGAATATAAATAACTACTTTGAACTTCTCCTATTTAGTTTATTTCAGATAAATAATGTGTTTAAAATAACAAATCCAAAATTCCAAATTCTTTAAAATATTATCCAACTGATTATTTTGATTTCGAGGTTCTTATTTAAATCCATACAATTAATTCTCTAATTTTCAAACTTTATACATCACATTTATAATTAAAAACCAAATGCATTTCCCAATATATAATTCCTCCATGACCACTTCATTTTGGAATGTCTTTTTTACAAAATTTTCATTGATAATGAATCCTCATTCGATTTTCAAATCTAGAAAGAGACACATTGAGTAAATTCATTCCTCTAGAGTATAGTATTTTTCCACTTACACTTATTTAACTTATATATATTGATTTTATACCAATCAATCCTTATTCTAAACAACTCTTCCATATTTTTCAATTTTTTTATTGAATACCCATTTCCTCATGATAACGTTAGGATATATTTTCTTTTTCAATTGTTCCAAATTTTCAAATTTATTAAATAAATATAATCCCCTTTTTTTTTTATTTGAACCATGATTCATTTTTTATCTAATTCATAAAATTATAATAAATCCAATTAAAAAAATATAGAAGTATGATCATAATTTAGATTTCTTTAGTTTTGGATGGATCATATTTATCTATAGTAATATTTGACTCACAAATCATCATTATACACATTACACTTTCAGATATTGGTTAATGTTATCCTATATCCTCCTCATCATCTAAAACAACATTGTATACTTCTGAAACTGTAGGATTACAAAAATAACAAGTATGTGAATTAAATCATATTTTTAATTATAATATCTAATCACATATAAAATTATATGTTAATTTATATCATTCTCCTCTACCAACATCACATAATTTCTTTCTATGATTTTGTTAATCCTTTTATTGAAATATTTTTTCAGAATAATTTTATATGATTAAAAATAAAATATCTTATTATCTGCTACATGTTTATACTTTTCAGGGTTTCCTTATTTGTTAGTAATATGACACTTTATTCTAAAAACATTAGGTGTTTTTTTCCTCTAATGACACATTTAATATCGTGTATTCTTCTATATAGGTCTTAGCAAGGACAAATTTTATGTATAAAACAAAACATGAACAACCATATTAAAATTGATACTTTGAATATCACCATTTATTAGAATATTTTTCTCCTTATTATTCATTAAATTATTTTTCTTTTATAAAAAACTATGTTATTATGGATCCTTTGTCTATGAAACATCATTTTTAATGACATGCTTCTCAAGACATATTTTCACCATAATGCAGGTGTACTCTATGCTATTTTTTTAATATAATTTTTTCTGCAATTCTCCTAGTTTCATTTTAAAAACATATCGAGAGCATCTTTATGTATAATATTTATTTTTTCCTGTATAAAAATTTATAAACCTTTTAAACTATAACCATAAAAAAATTAGATGATGTATTTTTCATCATGTGTTTGATAACCATTTTTGTATCTCTTTTTTTAGTGTGAATCAATTATTAATCTATCCTTGGTAGGGATTTCTCACGATCTTTCCTTTCATAGAAGCAAAATTTTTTCTCTCTCTATCACCCCTTAGATTAAGAATATTAGATACAACCTTTATCTCTAAAATTTGTTTCCATAATTGGTTGATTTATATGACTAACCTTTCTGTTACCAATAATTTTATCCTCTTTTACCATATAGAAATATGTTTTCTCTATTTCTTCACTTGATATAGGTTGTTTTTCGTTCTCCAACCTTTCCCCTAGGATTTATTATTCATTCCTATGATAAGTAATCCATTTCAGTTTAATTTTACTTCACATAAAAATTCATAATGTAATATAATAATCAAAACATTCTATTATATTGAGTAATTTTTTATTATTCAACACATCTCTAGCTAGCCTTGTTTTTTTCAATTAATTAAATTTTCAAGGCCCTGTCATTTAAAAAATAGAAAATTCCACCATGAAGTACCTTTACATTCTTTAAGAGGTTCATGTTACCTTCCATGTGAGATTACCGACCACTAGTAAGGATTTAACTACTCAAGTTATTTGTTTTTTTGGATTGCTATCATCTATTAAATCATTCTCCACTATCTTATTTTCCTTATAACAGATGATCAGTTGGTTCGTAACATATGCTAGGCTCGCATCGTTTATTTCAGTAAATGTAGAAATATTATATTTTTATTTCATATAATAGAGATAATATAAAATTTATAACCACCATATTTTTTGTCTTTTAATCAATCCAAATTTGATTTATATATGAGTAATTTTTACTCATTTATGGGATTTAACCCATACATTTTTTTATAAAAGTTATAAGAATGAAAAAATATCAATAAAAGGTCTGCCTTTGATGAGATGTAATCTATGCCATTTGTTTCATTGGTGACACTTAGGAACTTATATTTGCATGTATATCATTGATTTTTCAATTTATATCAATGTGTCACTAGCATAGACACACAATTTTAATATCCTAAGGGGGAATATTTTTTATCACATCCTCTCTATATGTTCCCAAACGATGATAGTCTCTTTGATTTTTCATAAACAATATATTATTTAGTGTTATCATCTACTTTTTTTTCTTTTAATTTTCACAGTAGCTTCTACTATTTTTGATATCATCTACAAATATTATAATAATTTTTATTCATTAATTTGGTCTTTATTCATTAAAAAAATTCTCTACAATTTATATGCATTGATCATTATTTTTAGTAATTGTCAATCAGTGAATATTTTTATCTATAGAATCCAATTATCACTACTAATATTTATATTAGATTCATGTTTTTTACACAAAGTCATAACTTATTCTTCTTGCGATTCCACCATTTTCTGTTACACTTCATTAAAATTAATGATATTATAATTTATCTTTGACTAATACTTGATATTCAATTGAAAATTGAGAACTTATGCATAAATTTCAAGAATAGTCATTTGATCTATGACAATACCTTCTAATAGACTAAACTCAATATTTACTATATCAATTTTCAAAAAATATCCTTTTTTCAGCTTGTTATTCTAACGACCCATACTTTACATACATTGTTAATACTTCAAAATTGAAGCACACTTATTACAACATATGACAAAACCACAAAGGACCGTATAGGTATAGTGTCTTTAGAAACTGGGAAACATAAACAACTGGTTCATAAATCTTCTACAGTGTCTCCCATTTATTTCATCATATATAGGGTCCCTTTTAGCATATTCTACTTAATATCCATCTTCCTGACCTGGGGAAAAGAAAACATAAAAGGGTGAGCTCAAATGCTCAGCAAGGGCAAATAAAGGAAATAAAAATCATATCATATCTTTTTGAAAATCAAAACCCGCAAAAGAGATCATAATATCTTAACATGGAATAAATCATAGAAGTGAAAATGAGATCCCCATAATCATAACATAAAACTTGAAACTTTGTGGCATGCACACATAATCATGGAAAATCATTTCTTGTTAGTCATGACTCATTGCCAAGACTATCTTAGTGGACAAAGTCCCTTTCTGAATCGAGTAATCCTCGTTTCAATCCTGTTTCACTGAACCGAAATAACCTTCCATTCCAGCCATGTCTATCTCATGAGATATAAAATCTTTACCCAATGCATTGGAGGGAGATATAGGTCCCACCCATCTTATAATGAATCCTTTCTTATGTGTGCCACATAATCATAAAACATACATCATCGCATAACACATGAAACAAAAATGGGATTCTTGAAACATCATAAATCAATTCATATAAGATAAAGGAATTCATAAACATAATTCCATCACAACATAGTCAAACCAATGTAAAAATATGGATAGAAACAGAACCCTTTATTATCTTAGATGGAAAATAATTTTGATAAAACACTTGAATTGAATTCTTGAGGAAAATATCCTTTCTTCTTCAAAAACATTTTTCCTTTCATAACATGTCATAAAAATTTAAAATAAAAGAAGTTGATTAAAAATAAACTTGAAAACTTGTAAAGGAAGCTTCTTTGAAGTAATGTTTTAAAAATCCATTCATGCCGTATAAGTTAAAAAAAACATTCTTCGTACTTTTGTCGGAAAAGTCAAAAAGTACCTCGTACGGAAAAACGACAAAAGATTCCTTTCATATTCTTTACTAAAAACTCACCTAAGGGTAAAATTGGATTTAAACTATTGCAAGTGGATGGAAACAATATTACATATTGAGGGAACATGGATGTGGATGATAAAATACACCCCAGTAAATACTTACGAATAAACAATCTCGGATAAAAATGAGATTGTGATATTTCCCTTACCTTAGGTCCGATTAGCTTTGTACGTGTCCGAAGCTCCTGTATAATGGTTTAAATAATGTTATTGACTTATTCCAGAATCATACATATTTATATGATATCATATATGGTCATATTATTAGCTTCTTGTTAGTAATATTTCATTGTTACTTGTTACTCGGGTCTTTATAACTTTTTGTTCTTATGCGTGTTTTGTCGAATAAATTCTTATTCTTATCTTTAGGTTATAGATAATTCATTTCCAGAATGGTATTAGTGTATTATATACCATATTCATTCATTCAATTCATTTATATAATCATTATGAAATGAAGATCATGTAGAACGAGTCGCATCACATCGTGGAGACGGTATTCCGTACGTACGCACGAGTGATGATATCATTCCTATGATCGTGGAATTGTATTGGAGTATATATATATATTATTTCAGTATCAATATTAATTCATAATAATCATATTTAGTTACTCATTACACCATTATAACCATCCTTGTAAGGTGATGGTGGAAAATAGATTACACCACGGCGTGGAGACGGTATTCCGTACGTACGCACGCGTGGTGATTTCATTTTTCCGTAGGATGGATAGAAGGTGAATTAGGGTTGTTTCATATTTATAATAACATACCAGTATGTATGTAATACTGATGTTATTACTTTATCATGAAACAACTAAAGAAGAAAAAGTTGAAGAAGAAAGAAATTGAAAAGATCGGTAATGGATATTACCTCTTCTTTGGAACGCCTCTTTGAATCCTCCACTTAAGGAAATAAGATTGGTCTTTGGAGAAGACCAGGACCTCTAGGATTATTCTAGGGAAGTGGAGAGGAGAAAATGGCAGGGGTTGGCCGAGCTTGAGTGCTCAATTTGGTGTGAGGAGGAGGGGGAGGAGGTTCCCTTTTATAAGGGAGGAGAGGGGCACCTTAGGAATATCTCAAAATATTATTTTATATTAAAGTCAAAATCGGTTTATAATGGTTCCAAAGGGTCTTATTTCGAAGCTAAGGTGGGGAAGGGTCGCAATCCTCTCATCCAATAGAATTTAGACAAGTTTAGGTTCCTATTTTAACCTTATCATTTAGATTTAACATTAAGTTAAATAATTTAACTTTTACCATGTCTTTTTTGTTTTCTTTCACTATATGGTTAATACACTTACTATAACATGCCAAACGAACCCCAAATTGTTTATTATTAATATATATATCCTTATCTAAGTCATTTGGCCGAACCTTAGATTTTTAGGAATAAAATAACAATTAATAATATAATATTTGATTTAAAAACTATTTTGTGTCAATTTTGACACTATTTGATATATGATTTTTGTGAAAGTCATAACAGAATTAAATGTTCGAACCAAGTTGATTAAATCAACACTAATATGTCATATTAACCTAGAAAATTAGTGTAATTCATAAAAAGTCTCAAATTACATTTATTTTGGTGTTTATAACATCAATTATGTCAATATTTCATTAATAAGATAATTACTGCATCATCGTTGTGTCATAAATAAATTGAATTATTTGATGTCTCAAAATTACAAATAAAATACCAAAATGTAGGAAATCTTTTTAGCTTTCTAATGAATATTTACAATCGAATTTATCTTATGTATAACCCCATATTAAAAATGATTTACTTATTAAACTGTGATTATAACTATTTTAACCCTTCTTTAAATAAATTAATAATAAATGTCCTAATCTAATCCAAGTGGGCCTAAATGGTCATATTTTATTCCTAAGTTTGTTTTTGGTCGAATTACACTTGTCCAATAGAATTAGGACATGTGTTAGGGTAATATTAATATCATATTTACCCTTAGTTACCCTATTTACTATTAACCGCGGTAAAAAAAGTAAAAAGTTACTATTCACCAAAAAATTATTTTTATCTCATTGAACCACATTTTAGTCCTTGATATTAACAGTGTCTCTCGGATTTTCGAAATTCCATTCACAGAAGCGGTAAAATTAAGTTTTATGCAAAATTCAGTTTTTTAACCTACCACTTAGTGGTTTCACTATTCATCAAAAATTGAAAGTTTTCAGAAAAATACCAAAATTTCACCCTAGGCTAATTTCGATATTCTGAGTCCAAAAATGAAGTCCATTTTGAAAAATAAAATTTATAAAATTTCAAAAAGTGGTTATTACTATTCATAACGGCTAGTTTTAATAGCATATTGTTGTTTAGTGAAACTCGGTATTGCGTACGACGCAAGCTTATCGAGGAAGGTCGCGATTGCGTGTAAAGCAAGTCAAGAAAGTGTTGTGTAGAAAAAGATTCCTTTGATAATTTATAACATAAAAGTCTCGGGTGTTACATTCTACCCCCCTTAAAAAGAATTTCGCCCTCGAAATTCGTCACTTTGTAACAAACAGATGAGGATACTTCTCCCTCATCATTTCCTCAAGCTCCCATGTAGCTTCTTCAAGTTGGTGGTTCATCCATAAAACTTTCACCAAGCGAGTGGTCTTGTTTCGTAGGACTTTTTCGCTACGATCCAGAATCTCTATCGGTTGTTCTTCATAAGAAAGATCTTGCTCCAGCGGTACAACTTCTGAGCTGAGTACATGTGAAGGATCTGGTATGTACTTTCTCAGGAGAGATACATGGAACACATCGTGAACTTGAGAGAGATTCGGTGGAAGCGCTAAGCGGTAAGCTACCTTCCCAACACGATCCAGTATTTCGAAAGGACCGATATATCTAGGGCTCAACTTCCCCTTCTTTCCAAATCTCATAACCCTCTTCCAGGGAGATATTCGTAAGAACACTTTATCACCCACTTCAAACTCTAGGTCTTTTCTTCGGTTGTCGGCATAGATTTTCTGTCGACTCTGAGCTGCTCTTATGTGTTGTTGAATAGATCTGACCTTTTCTGCCATTTCATCAACGAGATCAGGTCCTAATAGCTTTCTTTCCCCAACTTCATCCCAGCAAGTTGGAGTCCTGCATTTCTTTCCATAGAGAGCTTCATAAGGAGCCATCTGAATACTGGAGTGAAAGCTATTATTATAAGAAAATTCTACCAAAGGTAGGTGTTGATCCCAACCTCCTTTGAAATCCATAGAGCAAGCTCTCAACATGTCTTCAAGGGTTTGAATTGTTCTCTCAGATTGACCGTCTGTCTGGGGATGATAAGCAGTGCTGAAACTCAACTCTGTATCCAGAGTATGCTGAAGACTTCGCCAGAACTTCGAGGTAAATCTCGGATCCCGATCAGATATAATAGAAAGTGGTACTCCATGTAATCTTACCACTTCCTTTACATATATCCTGGCAAGCTGATCTAGAGAGAAATCCTCTCTAATAAGAATGAAGTGGGCAGACTTTGTAAGACGATCAACTATGACCCAGATAGCATTATTGCCTTTGGATGTTTTAGGAAGTCCTGTGACAAAGTCCATAGTGATGTTTTCCCATTTCCATTCGGGTATGGGTAATGGTTGTAACATCCCCTTAGACTTTTGTCTCTCAGCTTTAACTTGTTGACAAACCAGGCATCGAGAGACATATTCAGCAACATCTCTTTTCATGCCATCCCACCAGAAGTATTCTTTCAGGTCCCTATACATCTTCGTGCTTCCAGGATGAATAGAGAATGATGAACTATGAGCCTCATCCAGCAGCTCCTTCTTTAATTCAGGGATGGGAGGAACACAAACCCGATTCCTGAACTTTATTATCCCATCACAATCAAGGTTGAATTCAGGAACATTTCTCACCTTCTTTTGTAACTCGACATCTTCTTTCTGTGCCTCTTTAATCTTTACTTGTATAGATGGTTGAACATTCATTTGAGAAAGATAAGATTTTTCCCCTTTCATTATAATTCCAAGATCCATCCTTTGTAAATCCATAAATATTGGATCTTTTGTGATCCTCATCATGGATAAACTAGCATGGTCTTGTCGACTTAATGCATCTGCCACCTTGTTTGCTTTCCCAGGGTGGTAATGGATTGAGCAGTCATAATCCTTAATCAGCTCCAACCATCTTCTTTGACGCATGTTCAACTCCTTTTGTGTGAAAATATACTTTAAACTTTTATGATCAGTATAGATATCACACCTTTCACCATAAAGGTAATGCCTCCAAATATTTAATGCAAAGATTACCGCAGCCAACTCCAAATCATGTGTTGGGTAATTTTGCTCATGGATTTTCAACTGTCGTGAGGCATAAGCTATCACCATATCATTTTGCATAAGAACACACCCCAATCCCTTCTTGGATGCATCACTGTAGATCACAAACCTTTCTCCACTACAAGGAAGTGTGAGCACAGGTGCACTGGATAACCTTCTTTTCAACTCCTTGAAATTCTCTTCACATTCCTCTGTCCAGAAAAACTTAAATCCTTTCGGAGTCAACTTGGTGAGTGGATTAGATAATCGTGAAAAATCTTTTACAAAACGTCGATAATATCCAGCCAAACCAAGAAAACTTCGGATCTCAGTTACTGTTGTTGGTCTCGACCATCTTTCGATAACCTCTGTTTTTGCTGGATCCACAGATATCCCCTCTTTTGAGATTATATGACCCAAAAATGCAACTTTTTGAAGCCAAAATTCACACTTGGTAAATTTGGCATAAAGCTTCTCCTTTCTCAGGGTCTTCAATATAATTCTCAAGTGATCTTCATGCTCTTCCTTGCTCTTTGAATAGACAAGAATATCGTCTATAAAGACTACCACAAATTGATCAAGATAGTCTCTAAAGACTCTATTCATTAGATCCATGAAGATAGCAGGGGCATTAGTAAGACCAAATGGCATCACTATAAATTCATAGTGTCCATACCTTGTACGGAAAGCCGTCTTTGGTATATCCTCCCTTTTGACCCTTAATTGATGATACCCTGAACGAAGATCAATCTTGGAAAAGTATTGAGCTCCGCGTAGTTGGTCAAATAAGTCATCAATGCGTGGGAGAGGATATTTGTTCTTGATAGTGATCTTGTTAAGTTCTCGATAATCAATGCAGAGTCTCATTGATCCATCTTTCTTCTTAACAAATAGAACAGGTGCTCCCCAAGGTGACGCACTAGGGCGTATGAATCCCTTATCAAGATTCTCTTGGAGTTGCTTCTTCAATTCCTGCAACTCAATTGGGGCCATTCTATAAGGTGTCTTTGAAATAGGTAAAGCACCCGGTACGAGTTCTATTGAAAACTCAACTTCACGATTTGGTGGAAGACCGGGCAATTCCTCCGGAAAGACATCATCAAACTCCCGTACAATGGGCATATTCTTAATCGTGAGTTTCTCACCAACCATTTGAGATAAATAACCTTCATTTAGTGGAATCAATACCCATAAGATGGAAGAAATTTCCACTGGAAGGTTATGTTCATCCTTGCATTGATAGACGATCGTAGATTGATCTGGAATATGAAATGTGACTTCCCTTCTTTGGCAATTGATATGAGCTCCATGTAGAGAAAGCCAATCCATGCCAAGAATCACATCAAATTCCACTAAAGGAAGGATCACAAGATTTGCAGGAAGCACTTTCCCACAAACTTCGATCGGAGAAGAATTATAAACTTTTGATGCGACTGATGTGCCATTAGGTGTTGTCACAGATAACTCAACATCTAATTGTTGAGGTAATACGGTGATACCCTTAGAAAATTCTTTAGAAATAAAAGAGTGGGTGGATCCAGAATCAAATAAAACATTTGCTACTTTAGAGTGGACGGTAAGTGTACCTTTCACCACTTCGTTATCGTACTCCACATCGCTGATAGAAATTGCATGTGACTTTCCTTTGTCTTTAGCCTTGAGATTTTGTTGACGTCGACCATCATCATCAACCCTTGGATTTGGGCATTGATTGGCATAATGCCCCATCTCCTTGCACTTGAAACATTGAAGTGTAGTAGGATCATTCTGCGTATCCCTTCCTTTGTTTGAATCATTAGACATCTTCTTCCCATTATCACGGCATTCAAATGCACGATGGCCTTCCTTTCCACATTTAAAACATTTACTTGTCCCTTTAAGACAACTCCCTCCATGTTTCTTTCCACACTTTGAGCATAATGGAAAGTTCATCTTCTTTTCAGTGTGCTCTTTAGAGTTTCCTTTGAATTCCATCTTCCTCTTCTTATCAAACCCATGTGACTGATGGGTTACTCCAATCTCCATCTCGACTTTGAGAGCACATCGAACGATTTCCTCGTAGCTATTGAAGTCCCTTATGGCTAACGCCCTTCGAAGACTTGGTTTTAAGCCACTAAAGAATCGATCGATCTTACTCTCAGGTTGGATAATAATACCAGAAGCGTACCTTGCAAGTCTTGTAAAATTTGCTTCATAGGTACTAACAGATTCATCATCCCTTTGCTTTAGTTCAAGAAACTCTTTCTCCATCTTTGTTCGGAGAATACGAGGGAAGTACTTATTGAAAAATAAGTTCTTGAACTCGTCCCATTCCATAGACTCAATTTCATCCCTTTGCCTTGTATTCTTAACAAGATTCCACCATTGATCAGCATCTCCTTCCAAACGGTACACTGCTAGGATGACTTTATCATGTTCAGAACATTGAAGAACTGAAAATATCTTTTCAGTAGTACTAATCCATTGTTCAGCAACTAATGGATCAGTAGACCCGCTGAAAGAAGGTGGACGCTGCCTCATGAAGGATTCAACAGAATGTTGCTCCCTCCTTTGCTCGTTTGGAAATCCTGCATGATTCATAGCTTGAGAAAGTTGTGTGAGCATGGCTACAAGATTTTTCATTCCAGCTCCCATATCGTTTGGTTGCTCAGGGGGACAATCATTGCATTGCCCATCGCATTCCGTATTAACACGGTTCCTTCGGGTTCCAGCCATTGACTAAAACCAAGAAGAATAGTGTGAGCAACACTAATTATAATAGGAAACCACATAATTCAAGAATAAAATTTTCATGCTTATGGTCTTATCCTAGGTTATTCAAGGCCATTTCTAAAACACTAAGATTGTGTACTATGCTTAGACTTATTCTTAGGGTTCTTACTAAGGCTTTCACATCCTAGTTTCCAAAGGTTGACTATACATTTCCTCTGATACCAACTCTAACGACCCATACTTTACATACATTGTTAATACTTCAAAATTGAAGCACACTTATTACAACATATGACAAAACCACAAAGGACCGTATAGGTATAGTGTCTTTAGAAACTGGGAAACATAAACAACTGGTTCATAAATCTTCTACAGTGTCTCCCATTTATTTCATCATATCTAGGGTCCCTTTTAGCATATTCTACTTAATATCCATCTTCCTGACCTGGGGAAAAGAAAACATAAAAGGGTGAGCTCAAATGCTCAGCAAGGGCAAATAAAGGAAATAAAAATCATATCATATCTTTTTGAAAATCAAAACCTGCAAAAGAGATCATAATATCTTAACATGGAATAAATCATAGAAGTGAAAATGAGATCCCCATAATCATAACATAAAACTTGAAACTTTGTGGCATGCACACATAATCATGGAAAATCATTTCTTGTTAGTCATGACTCATTGCCAAGACTATCTTAGTGGACAAAGTCCCTTTCTGAATCGAGTAATCCTCGTTTCAGTCCTGTTTCACTGAACCGAAATAACCTTCCGTTCCAGCCATGTCTATCTCATGAGATATAAAATCTTTACCCAATGCATTGGAGGGAGATATAGGTCCCACCCATCTTATAATGAATCCTTTCTTATGTGTGCCACATAATCATAAAACATACATCATCGCATAACACATGAAACAAAAATGGGATTCTTGAAACATCATAAATCAATTCATATAAGATAAAGGAATTCATAAACATAATTCCATCACAACATAGTCAAACCAATGTAAAAATATGGATAGAAACAGAACCCTTTATTATCTTAGATGGAAAATAATTTTGATAAAACACTTGAATTGAATTCTTGAGGAAAATATCCTTTCTTCTTCAAAAACATTTTTCCTTTCATAACATGTCATACAACTTTAAAATAAAAGAAGTTGATTAAAAATAAACTTGAAAACTTGTAAAGGAAGCTTCTTTGAAGTAATTTTTTAAAAATCCATTCATGCCGTATAAGTTAAAAAAAACATTCTTCGTACTTTTGTCGGAAAAGTCAAAAAGTACCTCGTACGGAGAAACGACAAAAGATTCCTTTCATATTCTTTACTAAAAACTCACCTAAGGGTAAAATTGGATTTAAACTATTGCAAGTGGATGGAAACAATATTACATATTGAGGGAACATGGATGTGGATGATAAAATACACCCCAGTAAATACTTACGAATAAACAATCTCGGATAAAATTGAGATTGTGATATTTCCCTTACCTTAGGTCCGATTAGCTTTGTACGTGTCCGAAGCTCCTGTATAATGGTTTAAATAATGTTATTGACTTATTCCAGAATCATACATATTTATATGATATCATATATGGTCATATTATTAGCTTCTTGTTAGTAATATTTCATTGTTACTTGTTACTCGGGTCTTTATAACTTTTTGTTCTTATGCGTGTTTTGTCGAATAAATTCTTATTCTTATCTTTAGGTTATAGATAATTCATTTCCAGAATGGTATTAGTGTATTATATACCATATTCATTCATTCAATTCATTTATATAATCATTATGAAATGAAGATCATGTAGAACGAGTCGCATCACATCGTGGAGATGGTATTCCGTACGTACGCACGAGTGATGATATCATTCCTATGATCGTGGAATTGTATTGGAGTATATATATATATTATTTCAGTATCAATATTAATTCATAATAATCATATTTAGTTACTCATTACACCATTATAACCATCCTTGTAAGGTGATGGTGGAAAATAGATTACACCACGGCGTGGAGACGGTATTCCGTACGTACGCACGCGTGGTGATTTCATTTTTCCGTAGGATGGATAGAAGGTGAATTAGGGTTGTTTCATATTTATAATAACATACCAGTATGTATGTAATACTGATGTTATTACTTTATCATGAAACAACTAAAGAAGAAAAAGTTGAAGAAGAAAGAAATTGAAAAGATCGGTAATGGATATTACCTCTTCTTTGGAACGCCTCTTTGAATCCTCCACTTAAGGAAATAAGATTGGTCTTTGGAGAAGACCAGGAACTCTAGGATTATTCTAGGGAAGTGGAGAGGAGAAAATGGCAGGGGTTGGCCGAGCTTGAGTGCTCAATTTGGTGTGAGGAGGAGGGGGAGGAGGTGCCCTTTTATAAGGGAGGAGAGGGGCACCTTAGGAATATCTCAAAATATTATTTTATATTAAAGTCAAAATCGGTTTATAATGGTTCCAAAGGGTCTTATTTCGAAGCTAAGGTGGGGAAGGGTCGAAATCCTCTCATCCAATAGAATTTAGACAAGTTTAGGTTCCTATTTTAACCTTATCATTTAGATTTAACATTAAGTTAAATAATTTAACTTTTACCATGTCTTTTTTGTTTTCTTTCACTATATGGTTAATACACTTACTATAACATGCCAAACGAACCCCAAATTGTTTATTATTAACATATATATCCTTATCTAAGTCATTTGGCCGAACCTTAGATTTTTAGGAATAAAATAACAATTAATAATATAATATTTGATTTAAAAACTATTTTGTGTCAATTTTGACACTATTTGATATATGATTTTTGTGAAAGTCATAACAGAATTAAATGTTCGAACCAAGTTGATTAAATCAACACTAATATGTCATATTAACCTAGAAAATTAGTGTAATTCATAAAAAGTCTCAAATTACATTTATTTTGGTGTTTATAACATCAATTATGTCAATATTTCATTAATAAGATAATTACTGCATCATCGTTGTGTCATAAATAAATTAAATTATTTGATGTCTAAAAATTACAAATAAAATACCAAAATGTAGGAAATATTTTTATCTTTCTAATGAATATTTACAATCGAATATATCTTATGTATAACCCCATATTAAAAATGATTTACTTATTAAACTTTGATTTTAACTATTTTAACCCTTCTTTAAATAAATTAATAATAAATGTTCTAATCTAATCCAAGTGGGCCTAAATGGTCATATTTTATTCCTAAGTTTGTTTTTGGTCGAATTACACTTGTCCAATAGAATTAGGACATGTGTTAGGGTAATATTAATATCATATTTACCCTTAATTACCCTATTTACTATTAACCGCGGTAAAAAAAGTAAAAAGTTACTATTCACCAAAAAATTATTTTTATCTCATTGAACCACATTTTAGTCCTTGATATTAACCGTGTCTCTCGGATTTTCAAAATTCCATTCACAGAAGCGGTAAAATTAAGTTTTATGCAAAATTCAGTTTTTTAACCTACCACTTAGTGGTTTCACTATTCATCAAAAATTGAAAGTTTTCAGAAAAATACCAAAATTTCACCCTAGGCTAATTTCGATATTCTGAGTCCAAAAATGAAGTCCATTTTGAAAAATAAAATTTATAAAATTTCAAAAAGTGGTTATTACTATTCATAACGGCTAGTTTTAATAGCATATTGTTGTTTAGTGAAACTCGGTATTGCGTACGACGCAAGCTTATCGAGGAAGGTCGCGATTGCGTGTAAAGAAAGTCAAGCAAGTGTTGTGTAGAAAAAGATTCCTTTGATAATTTATAACATAAAAGTCTCGGGTGTTACAGTTATCCTCATTATTTTTATTATATTAAGAATTCAAATCTTTAAGGTATCCAAGAAGTTCCATCTTCTTATTAGAAAAACCTTTAAAATCATTTCATAATTTGGTTTTAGATTTTACATTATCATTTATATTATTTAATATATCCCTTGTTTCTAAAATGAACTCATCTTTATCACCATAAAAGTTCACCTCATCAAAGTTCATTTCATTTCTCTCTTTGAATTTCAATTGAAATGTATTTTCATATGTATTTAAAAATTTATATTTTCAATTTAGTGGAATGTTGTCCTATATTTTTGTGTTAATTAACCATCAATATCTCTATAATCTTTCCTTAGGCATGTTGCAATAAATTTAACTATATTTCCACCATTAAAGTATGTTAATGGTAGATTCTTTTTAATCCTACCTTTTACTTGCTTGTAAATACTGACCATAAGGGATAAGAAGTCATCAATTATATCTTCATTCAATTCTCTAGATTTATAAGTTTATTTTTTTTTCATATCCGTATATACTATTAATATTGATTAATGAATTTTTTCATCTTCATGTTTCACTCACATGAAATATTAAACAAAATACATATATACATCATATTGGTTTTATTTTTCATTATCGGTTTTTTCAAGATCTGAAAACAATAGATTTTATAATGGTGGTATACTTTAAAAATTATTATTTATAATTTAAACAACCATTATTACATCATTAAAACCATGGATAACTCATACTAATTTAATTATATGGTTTAATAAATTAATAATATATTGATTATGAAAAACCATTAAATCACTAAACCTATTGTTTAGTACATACAAATTTACCTCCTTGTCATTTTCCACCATCATTATTATTCGAAAGTTTGTCCCAGATGATTTCTTGATATAAAAAAATCACTTTCACATATATTTGTATGAGTTGATAATAATTATAAAAAAGTTTCTTGTTCCTTTGAATATTCATTGAGTAATTTTTTTAGCCATAGTCATTGACAACTCTATAACATGGCTTTTTTGAAATCTATAAATTTTTATTGAGTACACATCAAAACCAAGAGACAATAGGTGTGATTTCATCATGTTCTTGTAGATATTATAGTCACTTATAAAAATTATGTTACTGATATTTTATTGAAAATAATTTCCATGATGGAAATTCAATGTAAAAAGATTTAAAAATCCTGGAACTTATGGATCAAATACCACTTGTTACAACCACAGTCTCAAAATCACCTTATATGGTGAGTAAATTAGGGTGTATAATTTTTCCCTTGACTATAACTTTATCATGTTTTATAAAAATACTATTTTAATATATCAATATCAAGAACAAAAAACATCCAAATTATAAAGATAAATACAAAAAGCCAAATATTTTAATTGGTTCATCACTAAGGGATACTCTAAATATTATATGCCAATAATTTGTTGACATACCCATAGATATCAGTATTCACTATAGATGATAACAATTTCTGGGAAGGATTAATTTTCAAAATAAGGGGAAATAGGTCATCGTATATCTCTACTCCCCACTAGGATATAGAAAATAAAATATATTTACTGAAGGGTTTTATATAATGAATGAATTAGAAAAAAAAGATAAATAGCATGGGTGTTATTACATTAGTATAAATTTATTTTATATAAAAATATATTCAACGAATTACTTATTATTATAAATTATATATTCAATATACAATATTCCATTCTCCCATAATGCATATTGATAAATATCTCAATTTATTCTTCTATTAATCGACATTAAATAATCTATTGAAAATATTTTCTTGAAAATAAATTGAAATTTTATATACATTTAATTCATTAATGAAAAATTACACCTCTATGTTTAAAAAAATGAAGTGTTATTCTATTTTATTCTTCAAATATGGAAACAAACCAATCCATTAATTCCTTCTATTAACATATGTTATGCTCCTTAAAAACTTTCCTTGATTTTATCCATTTTACTCTCCACGTACATCAGACCATAATATTTTAATTAATTCCTGTAATATTTCTTTTACCTGATACAATACCCCAAAATATTCACTCAAATATTTAACGCAATATATTAAATCATATTTATTCTCATGAAATAATCTTTTTTAAGATTATATTACCCTTTTATGTCCCCAAACATTTCAAAATAAAATTTTGGGACCATAAATTAATCTTATATATCAAAAATATTACACTTACATGAAACTTAGTCTTATGTTCTCTAAAATCAATCATATATATCAGGTGAAAAATATAGGTCAATATTACATAGAGATCTTACATATTCATTTTCTTAAATTTCAATCTGATATAAAAAGTGACATTCTTGAGTTCTCCCATATATCACCATATTTTTATATATTTCTCATATATTTTATATGAATAATTAAAAATAACTTATTTATACCATTTTCCATGAAAATATCATATTTCCTTCCATTAAATAAATTCTCTATGAAATTAATTTCTGGATTATAATATTATTAATCATTATTGTCACCATAGATTGTCCAAAAGTACCAAAAAATAGCATCATGGTTCCACATTATCTCAAAATTTTAGGATCCTCATTATTTCAATGGTCTAGTGAAGTGAATTTTTTTCAAATTTTAATTAGATTTTTACTATTATTTTATATTGATTATTTCATATTTTTTACCTAAATTATAAGGCAATATTAAGATCTTGGGGATTTGTATTTATTTTCATTAAAATATGAATTACCAAGATTCTTGAATGGGAGAATAAATTTAATCCATTAAATGTGATTAATTTTGATACAAAGGCATAGATTCACGAATATGGGTTAGATTAATTTTATTGGTACCCCAATAATTTTGTAGGATATTATATCTTCTTCAAAAGATTCACTTAAGTTAGATTCTGAAATATAAAATAATATATATGTGAATTTTCAAATATTCCAATTTATTTTGATATGTCATCAACATTTTTGGAGGAGGTTCATATAACAATAATTGAGAAAACTCTAGATTTGAAAATACAAAAAGGAAATATTACGGGTATTTTCTATGAAATGAAGAATTATTGATCAGTTAGATTCTAAATTTTGAAGGAATAAATCTTCATATACCATTTAAATAAAGTATGGGCATAATTATCATGTTTGAAGATTAATTATAAATAAAGTAAAGTGTAAGATAAATCAATCTACATGGGTTATAAAGAAGGATTATACTTTTAAGCCTGGTGAAATGATCACAAGAAAAAATAGAAAGCTATTGGAAACATAGGATCAACCTAAAAATGTAAAAATAATTCATAGACATGTATAAAATGATGACATAAAAATTATTAAACTTTAATATTCCATTAATGGGGATAAGAATGGCCCCTCTCAAGAAATAACCCTTAGAAATAAGGATATGGGGTTTCACATTATAACTAATTATATATCATAACATTATTATCCATGGGATGAAAAAATTGAGGGATGTAAAATTAGATTTGATAAATATAATATACATCTGAAAAAGGAGTTGGGAGGGGATAAGGATACTAGTACTGAGAAGAAAACTATAGATACTGAGGGATGTTTCAGTAAGGTATAATATGAAAAAAAA
The DNA here is from genome assembly GCA_963277665.1 of Viscum album. Taxonomy (NCBI): domain Eukaryota; kingdom Viridiplantae; phylum Streptophyta; class Magnoliopsida; order Santalales; family Viscaceae; genus Viscum; species Viscum album. The sequence goes on along the minus strand of OY728142.1, from coordinate 436,200,911 downwards.
TTCAAAAATAAGAATTTGAATGACACTATTTAGCCTAGTTTAAATATTTTAGAAAATAAATAAAATCATACCACTCATAATACCTATACTTTGGCTGATAATGTTATGGAATATGACCATCAGGGAATCTGAAATATAAAGTTTGATGATGAAAAAGATTCTGATGTCGGAAAACCGAAATGGAAACATATGGGATGATTTATGGATGTAACTCCTACTGAAAATGTTCAAAAACCTATTATAAGCAAAAATCCATCATTAAAATAAATATCCTCTATATTAATTAAAGGGGATGGATAATCAAGTTACTTTTTGATATTAAAGAAAATATATTATAGATAATCAACCTAGTCTGTCTAGTATTACTAAACCAATGTTTTATTTTTATTATTTTAAAATATTAATGTAGGATATTCTTATTTACGAGTTTTTTCTCATAACCATAAATCTGTAATATTTGAAATTCATCAGTTTCTTTTAACAAAGACATGAACATTGTCTATTTTCTAGATTAGAGAATAATATATAAATTTTTATTTGGAATCATTTTATTTTAAATTCATAAAGTCCTTCATTTCGTCCATAAATTGTTATATTAAAATATTGTAACTATGGACAGATCTTCCTTTAGTTTTTATGTGTCATGACCTCCTCCCTTGATAGATTCCCCTCCTGATCTGAAAATGGATAAAGAGAGATAATGACCCCCGAGTCCCATGTCAAGTGGGCCCCGGGGTGGTGGCTAGCACCAACGGTATACAAATATCACAAAATGGGAGGCATTAACCTTTAATAGTAACCAAGATCAAGAGAAAAGAGGTATCAACCTCCAAATAAATCTAGGACATATTTGTAAAAGAAATTTAAAATCAATACCACAAGAATTTATTAAACAAAGAACCTACAAATAAAAAAGAATGATCCAAAGTAAATACCCAAAATTAAAGCTAAGAAGCAATACCTAATCTATACCAATGTTCGAGTTAGTAATGCCAAGAACAACCCCCATAGTCCTCCTCGAAACCTGAAACAAGTTTAATAACATAGGCTTACCATACAAGTATATTCAGTAAGAAAATCTAATTCTCTCGTGCACAAGTGAGAGAAGCATACTAATACACTTGTGATAAAATAGAATAATCAACATAATATAACAAGGTATTCTAGCCATTACCACCTCACCAATGAATGCTCAATAAGTAACACAAGTCTAGTAAAGGAATATTGTAAGCACATCGATGATAGGGTAGCCACACCACTTTCCCACTAATTAGCCTCTCTCACACCCTAGCAGAAAATTCCATGGCGCTCCAACTTCTTCCAAAAGAAACATGTCACAACCAAACTGCACACACCTAGGCCTCACAGAAAAATCTCACCCATAGACACCCGGAGAACATACCTCATCACATCTCACCTGCACACACCCGAGCCTCACAACTATACCTCACCCAAAAATATAATTGCCACATACCATATCACATAATGATGACACTTGGGAACACAACACATCTCATATAATTATTAAGACACTAGGGAAGGACACCATATCACATCCTAAAGACACCTAGGAAACACAACTCACCCACACACACCTGGGACTCACAAAGAACAACCTACCCAAATATTCTTTGGCTACCATCACCTAGAAGAGGGAGAAGGGAAGAGTTTGTGGCCAACCATCCATCCTCCCACCATGATGTTTGGTAAATACACCCACCCCTATGAAAAAGATGGTGTTTGTAACATAATTCTCAATAGGGGTGGGGTGCATATAGATATCAAAATGGATATATATATATATATATATATATGGTACAAAAAAAACAAGCCCAACCTATGGATTTTCACCCAACAAACAACTCACAATACCACATTTTCTACTACCTCTAAATAAAAAACCACATAACTAGATGAAACTCAATTCATACCCCCATCCAATTCATTTAACAAATTCCCAATCAATATTAAATATTTATTTATTCATTCCATCACTACCTTGAAAATAACTAAGCACAACTAGCAACAAGCAATAAAGGAAAATAGTCAACACCACCATAGTTATTTCAGAAGGTGAAGAGACTTCAAGTTTTACACAATTCACATTTACTATTTGTTTCACACCCATTCATAACAAAATATAAATTGATCTCAAAACATGTGGTGAGGATTTATGCATGATACTCTTGGAGAAACCCTAGGTGAAATACCCATACCAACCATTTACATAACCATTATTCAATTTCATTCCACCCAAACCATTATCTCAACCATAACAAACCCCAAAATCACAAACACATCCAGTAAAATATCTCATCACAACCATCTCGGCAGCCCCGCTGCATAAAATCACCACACCAATCACACCCATCAACACAAATATATCACAACATGAACTGACAACCCCTCTTCTCAAACTTACCATTTCCCAGATTACCATATAAATAGAACCAACCCCTATACATAGATGATAAACCCACACACAATACACAAACATGCCCCCAACAGTAGCACCAAAAAAACCACACAAAGAACAAAAATATTTAGATATAACATGTCACCCTTTCTTTAGTTCCACTTGTTAATTCAAGGGTTATCACAGAAACTGGGTTATCCTGGGGATTCCGTTTATTATATTTTTATTCTTAGTTAACCGTTTTCATGTTGAAACATTCATCCAAGGAAAAAAATCATTCATTCCATATATCATCATGTGCACAACAAAATACCACCAAAAACCATAATTCTTAGTAGGCATATAGCCCATAATATTCAAAATATCAACATACAACAAAACAGAACATAAGCCGCCATTAACAACTCTTATGATGATCATAAATAGACTCAACTATACTTAATAATTTGGCATTCCTCTATCTTTACAATGGGACATTAATACACCCATACCTCAGGATACAAAAAAACAGAGAAACTAAGGGATCCTAACCTTGAAGAACATACAATCAACACTGCTTTATTGTGCCAAAATAGGGGGGTTCACATGCAGTTGGAAAATCCTCCAAGGAAAATATGATCCAATGGATATATAAAAACACATGACTCATTAGGGAAGAAAGGTTCAGTGCACCCCAAGAGAAAACAAGAGTGCACAAGGAAGTGAGGATCTCATATTTGGAAAGGCCACATTCTAAACCAATAAATGGAATAGTTTTTAAAATCCATTAAAGGCAGATATTTATCGAGACCATGCAATTTGTATGTTAAAGGAAGCTTCCAATTTTTAAAATATATACACGACTCAAAATAGCTCCAAAACCAATTAAATATGGGACTTAACTCATTTATAGTCAATGGAAACATTAAAATAGTGAAAATAGAAAAATGGAGAAATCTATATTTTTTAAAATCTATTGAAAATGACTCACCATTGGGTGATTCACCATTGCGAGTCACCAGTGTGAGTCACTGGTGGATAAGCTACTGGTGGATGAGTCACCATTGGCCGACTCACAGGTGGAAAAGCTACCTATGGACGAGTCACTTTTGGGGGACTCATCATTGGAAAACTCAATGTTGGGTGATCACCGTCAGACGACTCAATGTAGCGACCTACCATTGCAACCTAACATCACTAAGTCACCATTGCAAGTCACTAGTGTGGGTCACCATTATGACTCACTGGTCCTGACCCATCGGTCCAAACTCACTGGTCCTAACTCAAACGTCCTAAATCACCATGGGGATTCACCATTGTGACCTACTGTCACTACCTACTGGTGGACGACTCACCATCAAAGGAGCTACCATTGGAAATCCGGATTTTTAAAAAACTCCTGAAATGAGTCACCGTGACCCCCCAAAACACCTCAAACTTCATATTTTCAAAAATTAATGCAACATAGAGGCCAAAAACATTACATAATATACCTATCAAAGTATTATTTCCCTCGAGAATTCAAAACCAATACCAGAAGGAAAAGAGGGGTCCAAACAACCACCCCATGATATACTTCTCAAGGATATCGCTACAGTTGAAACACCACTACCGACATCAAGGTTCAATTATAAACCACCATGAATTGTTCGAATGCTAGAGTGAAAACTCAATATCCAGAAACACCTCCATTGAAATCTGCTAACCCAACCGACCAGAAGACACACCATACATGCATAACAACCACACTGTCTGAACACACTAATCCTAGAATCCAGTCCTCCATGTCAAGATACTATATGATCTGGGCGACACTGACTAGATCACATGTGTTTAAACACATAATATATTTGTCTTGATTATGAATATGGTCTTATAATTATCAAATATCCGGACTTTATCACACATTATAAAACAAGGACACAACTCATATCGTAACAAACAAGGTTCAAATATCATGATACAAAGTAAAACAAGGCAAGGAAAAAATCAAAACATCTCGGGTAACCAGGGATGCATATGCACTTCTCATTCCCATGTACGCTCCTCCACGTCGCCATTCTTTAACAACATGTAAACCAATAGAATGTTCCCCCCAAACATCACCTTCTATAATAGATATTGGATCTCTACTAGATACACCATGAAAATGACATTATCCTTAATATTTAACTATCCCCAATCGATGATGTTGGAGTCATCATATAGATATTGGTGAAGATGAGAGACATGAAAGAAATCATGGAACCTCTCCAACTATGATGGATATGCCAACTGGTATGCCACTTCACCAACTCGACCCAACACCTCAAAGGGTCCAACAAACCTAGGATAAAGCTTACTCCCTCAGACTGCCCACATTGAGGGGACACACTATAAAACACGTGGTCCCCAACATTGAACTCCAAGGGCCTCCTCCAATGACCGAAATAAGAATTATGCTGGTCCTGCACTGCCATTATTCTCTCATGAACAAGATAAGACTTTTTGATTGTGCTATTCAGTACCTCAATTCTAAGAACAACTACCTCCCCAACCTCTGTCCTTTAAAAAAGGTTAACAAAACAGTCTTCCATAAAATATTCAAACAGATCCATGCCAATGGAAGATTGATATATATTATTATAAGAAAACTCTACCAAGTTAAATTGACATACCAAAGATCCTTCAAAGTCCAAGATGGATTCCTGCATTATATCATACAATGTCAGGATAGTATGTTCTTTCTTCCCATCTGTTTGAGGTTGGAGAGCAGTGTTGAGGTGTAACTGAGTGCCAAAATCACATTGCAATCCCCTACATACCAATGAGGTAAAACATGAATCCCGATATGAGAAAATGGGTCGTAGAACTCCATGAAACCACACCACCTCACCCACCTTCCTCTTTTCCAAAAGCATCCACTACGCCGGACTATATAATTGCTAAGAAGTGATCTGATTTCTTCAGCCGATCCACCACTACCTACATATCATCATACCCTCCCAGTGCTCAAGGTAATCCTTTGATGAAATCCATCGACCTGTCACCCCAATTTCACTCATGGATATTTTTGTGTTGTAGAAAACCTGCTAGGAACACAGTGCTCAATCTTCACCTGCAGGCACACTAGGCACTTTGCAACAAACTCTTCCACTTCCAGTTTCATCCCGAGCCACCAAAAATGCATCTTCAAGTCACATCAGATGTTGGAAACTCTCAGGTGTGCTGCTAAGGGTGATCTTGAAAAATCACAGAGGACTTCCTCATGCATCACCACTGAAAAAAAAATCTTCCACAGAAAAAAATCTGTTTCTGACCATCCTCTGACCATACCTTCGGAGCATCACCATGGAAAACACAACCCTGCATCACCTTTACCTGTACGTCTCCCCACTAAGACTCCTCCACCTGCTGCATTAGAGGAGACTTCACTGTGTTCTGAAATGAACAACCTCTGCATATCTCTATTCCTATATCAATGTGAAGGGATTCCAACTTCTCCATCGCTTTCCAAGTGTCTGAAGATTCCAAAAAAAACATCATTATATGACATCCTTTTAAAGTTAATGGCCAAGAAATTACCTTTTACTAAGGTTTTGGAGATCTAAAAATGATATTCCTGAAGAAATTCCAGCCACCTTCACTTTCAAAAGTTTAGATCTTGCTGGGAAAAGATATACCTCAAAATCTTGTAATCTGTGAAGATCATAAAGCACAACCCAATGAGGAAATTTCCCCACAACTTCAGTGAAAACACGACCATTTCCAGTTCCAAATCATGGGTGTCATAGTTATGTTCCTGGGTATGTAATTTACTGGACCGAAAATAGATCACTTCCAATTGATGTATCAAGATCCATCCAAATCCAAGGAGGGTAGCATAACAAAACACACCAAACATCACCCCTTACTAAGGAAATTGAAGCAGTGGAGCACTGACCATCTTCCCCTTCTTATAGCCGAAGACTTCTTGGAATTACTCACTGCACAGAAAATCCTAGTCTTTCCAGGTCAAAGATATCAATAGAGTTGCAACTCAAGATAAATCATATAAAACATTCGGTAATAGCCAGAAAGAGAATGAAAAATATGAACCTATTCCACATTCTTGAGTTTTTAATATGATAAAATTTCTTTAGCCTATGACAGGCCCACTGATACACCTCACTGGGACACCACATTCCAAATGAAATGCACCTCTTGTGTCCATAACATGCACTTTCAAAGCTTTCCATAGAGCTGGTGGTATCAAAGGACCTAAAATAAAATACATAGATTCTCAGTATGATCCTCCTCTAACTTAATGTAGATCAAGATGTCATCAATGAATATGATGAAGAACCAGTCCAGGATCTCACGGAAGACAGAGTTCATAATACCCTTAAACACGACTCGTGAATTTGTAACACCAAACAACATGACTGTAAACTCAAAGTGCCCATACCTTCATCTGAAAGTAGTATTCAGGATATCTCCCTCCTTCACCCTCAAATCGTGATATCGAGACCACATATCGATCTTAGAAAACTAACTTTCCATGATCATCATGTCAAAAAGATCATTTATTCTCGGAAGAAGGTAATGGTTCTTGACCGTTACTTGATTCAACCTCTTATAGTCTTTGCACAACCTCAAACCACCGTCTTCCATATTTTCAAACAAGACCAGGGAACCCCATGATGACACACTGGGTTGGATAAATCCGTTCTTCATCAGATCAATTATCTAAATCCTTAACTCTCACAAATCAGAAGGTTCCTTCTGGTAAAGAGCCATGTAAATTGAAGAATAACCGAGGTGAAAGTCTATCCATAACTCAATGTCACATCGAGGGGGTAGAGTCACAAAATCATCAGAAGAAACATCCATGAACTTCCCTACAACCCTATGGACTTAATTTTCCACTACTTTTACTAACAGGTTAGCCAACATAGAAAGATAAGGATCTACACACCGACTGCACACCTGACAGCTCCGCTCTCTAATGAAAGCAACACGTTGACCATACACATCTAAAAAAAACTCTTATCTAGAAGAATTAGATAAATACATTAATATAATAAAAATATTCAATTCTAATAATAACATCGTATTGATGAATCTATTACAAGAAAAGATCCCCACATGACTGGTGTAGTCCCATCATCAGTCTACATCCCTAGTACACACCAAACAAGATGGACTAACCTCTGACTGGTGTACTCAACACTAGGGGAATGAGAATCCTCTCTATGTCCAGTCCCAAAGCATGGGATAGACTTGGCTAAACAAAGGAGAGTGAAGTTCCTGAAACAAACAAAATAACATCAAGGGTACTAAACAAGCAGACTATACCTAAGATGATCTCTGGCCCTGCTAGAAGTGTGGCTTATATTGCGTGCAACTAACCACGCCCAAATCCTCTGCCCTCTACTGGAGACTGCACCCACGACCATACCCAAGTCATGGTCCCTTTGGAAGAACATGAGGTCAGACTCTACCTGCTCCATCCCCCATTATTGAAGCATGTGCCTGCTATCCCTATTACTAAAATGGTCTATCCAACAACTGCTATTGACGATGGCGCAAAATCTATCTACCTCCACCATAATAAGCATGAACAACCGATGGACACTGACTATGAATTTTACCATGAACTCAAGAGATGAAACATGTCATCCTTAAGCCCATAAGAATTGTGTGAGGACCGAAAGATCAAAATGGAAACGACTGAGGTTGACTCCCTTCAGGTCGAAACCTCAAAGTCCATGACACCTGAGACATACTACTGGTAACCCTAGATCCTGATGAACCCTATTAGATCCCCTCCCACGGTAGAACTCCTCGTGAGTGCAACCACTTAATCACTTCCACCTTCTTCAGATCCTTCAAGTACGTCGACAATATAAATGGGGTGATCGCATATTGTATAGAAGGATTAAGTACCTCCTCTAGGCATCTCACATGAGACTCATCATCTGGGAAGAGATATGGAAAAAATGAATGAAATCTTAGAACTAAATACCAAGATCCTATACCAACATACTCCCCTTCTAGAGGGAGAGAAACTCATACCTCTTCTCATCCTTTATGGTCGATGAAAGGAATTATTCTCAGAACCCCATCTAGAAATTGACCCATAGAATGTCAGATTCCTTCCTCTCCCTAAGGTTCAACTTCAACCTCTAACATGGAACTCATCTCATATGTCTCACTTCAAAAAAAAACCCAGCACTCCCTTGGATCCAGTATCAAATTGAAGGTGATATCAAGATCCTTGAGAAAAAAATTAGTTTCCATGTCTGAAACGCTTCCCCTGTACTTTCCAAAGGTATTCTATTGTAAAGCAGATAATATTATCTACCTATAGAAAGAACATAATGTTCTCTACAACTGGTCATCCTCCACCACTAGATCAACCCTCCACCAATCAGAGAGGTTTTCTGACTAAGCCTCAACTACTTAATCCATAAGAAGATTTAAACTGGTTTCCACAGCTGAAAAGGTGATGAAGGAATTCCTAATCCCAAGAAGTATGAAATTTTATTTAAGATTCATTTTTATTCATTCTTTTCATCATATCCATTTTATCCTTCCCAAAACAACCCAATTCAGACAAGAATAAAAGTCAATATGATGTATTTACCTTTCATAGTGTCTCTTCCCTACAAATGTTGTCACCTTACTTGGTCATTCGATAGGCTCAGAGTCCTGGCATAAAATCACAGGGGTCCCTAAAATCCCATTTCCAAACTAGTATTCCCTATCCGATGTCATACAATAAGATCTCCTAACACTGTTTACCTACCAATCTATTCAATCCTCACCGTGCCTAACTCCAAAATACATCCAATTTCTAAACCATCACCTCTCATACCATTCGGTTATGAACCCATATCTCTAAATATTCCACTCTTGAGATTTCAATGGAGAAAGAGAGATAATAACTCCCAAGTATCACTTATAGTAGGCCCTGCGGTAGAGAGAAGAACCAAGGGTATACAAATATCACAAAATTGAAGGCATTAACATTTTATAGTAACCAAGATCGAGATATAGTATTTATCAACCTCAAAACAATGACAAGAAATATATATAAAAGAAATACAATATCCATGCAATGTGATTTTTTAAAAAATGTTACAAATAAAAAGGAAAACTCGAATGAAAATACCCAAAAGTAAATCTAAGAAGAAATAAAAAAACAATCCCAAGTCTGAGAAAGTAACACCCAAAATAATCCTCATAGTTCTCATTGAAACCTGAAGGTAGTTTTACAATGTTGGGTGAGAATACAATTATAATCAGTAGAAAAACCAAATTCCCTCATTAACAAGTGGGAGAACCAAACAAATTCTATTGTAAGAAAATAGAAAAACCAACGACACATAATAATGTATTCTAGCCATCCCCACCTCACCAAGGCACACTCACCATGTAATAGAATTCATGTAAAGTTTTATAGTAATCACATTGATGATAGGGAACCCCACACAACTTTCCCACTAATTATCCACTCTCACACCCAAAATAAAACATCCTGACACTTCCACCTCTTCTGAAATAATCACATCAAAACCCACCCAAACACAACTTAGATCACAAATTCATATCTCCCAAAGACGCATGGGCCATATACCACATCAAATCTAACAAACACACACCCATGCCTCTCAACTTTGTGTTACTTGCAGACACTTGGCCCACAAACCACATCACATCCCAAAGACACTTAAGAACAAAACACATCTCATCTCATCCCAAAGACACCTGGGAAGCACAACACATATCATCCCAAAGACACAGGAGAAACAAAACTCACCCTCACACACCTGGACCTCACAAAACAGAACCTACCCGAAGAGTCTTATGCTATCTCATCCTAGAAGAGGTATCAGGGAAGAGATGGTGGCCATCCATCCATCCTCCCACCCAGATGTTTGGAAAAAAACCCTACCCCATGACAATGGGGGTGTTCGGAACATAGTTCTCAACTAGGGTGGGGTGGATATAGAAATTAAAAAGGAAATACATTTATATATATATGGTACAAAAGAATCAAGCCCAAACTATTGGTCTTTAACCAACAACCAACTCACAATACCACCTTTCTTGTTACCTCTAAATGAATAACCACATAACAATCCGAAAAATCAATTCAAACCCCCATACAATTCATTTAAGCAATTTTTATTCTCTATTAACTATTTATTTGATCATTACATCACTACTTGAGAAATTACTATGCAAAATTGGTAATAATAAACAAAAGAAAATGGTCAACACCACTATAGTCATTTCAAAAGGCAAGGAGGATTCTATTTTAACACAAATCACATTTACTCTTAATTTCACACCCATTCATAACATAACATACATCGATCCTCAGACATGTGGTGAATCTTTATTTATGAAACTCGTGGACAAAACCTGGGTGAATTACCCTTACAAACCACTGCCATCATCATTAATTAAAATCATTCTGCCCAAACCATTATCTCAACCACAAAAAAACCCCCAACTCACAATTTCACCCATCAACATATCTCATCACAACCATCTCAGCATCCCCACTGAATTAAAATATCACACCCATCACATCCAACAACACAAAAAGAGAAAAACCTATACATGCAACCCCCCCACCCAAACATACCATTTACCATTTTACCATATCCACTGGACCAACCCACCAGACATAGCTGGGAAACTCACACACAACACAAAAATGTTCATATAATATAATAAACACACAAAACACACAGAGCACAAATGTATTCACATTTAAAGGCCACATATTCTTTAATTATATTTTAAGTCAGGGGTTATCAGAGAAACTGGGTTATCCTAGGGAATTCGTTTATTATCCATGTATACATTGTTAAAAATTTTCATTTTGAAAAATTCTGGTAAGGAAAAACTTAATTCATTCCATAGATCATCCCATGTGCAAACAAAGACCACCAACGCCCATGATTTTTAGTAGGCATATAGCGCATACAATTTACAATATCAACATCTCACAAAAGTAACCATAATTTAATTTTATGGGCCCAAAATTTTGATCTTAAAACAATTGATTTACCTTTATTTATTTGGTATTCTAATATATTCACACAGATACATTCATACACCCATACCTCATGATACAAAAAATAAATGAAAAAAAGAAGGGATCCCAATCTGGAGGAACAGACGATGAACACTTCTTTATTGCACCAAAATAGAGGGTGTATATACAACATGAAGAACATATATGGAAAATGTGATCCAAGGGATACAGTAGAACAAATGACGGCTTGGGGAAGAAAGGTTTGGGGCTTACCAAGAGAAAACAGGTGCGGAAAAGGGTGATAAGATCTTGACTATAGAAAGGCCATATAATAAATTTAGAGAGAAATGGAACTCAATATAATTAAATCCATGAATTTTGAATGGGATTCAAAACCATTACAATACCTTTCTTAACCCTATAGGAAGAACCCAATACTGATTGTTTCTCACCAAGAGTCATAACCCAACTAGATTCCTTATGAGGTGGCTGATGAAAACAAACATACCATTATCCAAACCAAGGGAAAACCTATCAAAAACCATCAAGGGTTATTCGTAAAAAAAGTCCCCAATTTGGCTTTCATTATGTTCCAAATTGTATTATTAATCCCTAATGGGATGGGGATAAGAACCTAGGAATCCAAAAGAACACATTGGGGGTGATTTCTCCCTATAAATGAAAAAAAGTTAATAAAAAGTAGAAGGAAGATAATAAATACACGGATCTACAATTTTATTAATAAACCAATAGAGTATGAGATCATGAAATACAAGTCTCATAGACGATAAAACTAACCACAATGAGGTAAAATACAACAAAGACACCAAAAGACAATCCATGTTCAATATGGTAAGAACTAATATCGCCTATATCAAAACTAAAAAAAGGATATTTGTAAACATCCATTACAACCATGTATCCTACTAACTTATAATATATATTCTCTTTCTAAAAAACCCTATAGGCCACCACCTGATGACCCAAAATGTAACCTCTAAATGTAAATCCATTGAATTTTACTTTTAGAATAGAGATATAAAATAGTTTTCATTGATATTCACATTTTAAACAACTGTTACATTTTTTCCTATGAATTACCCAACACCTTCACAAATCTAATATTAATTCCATGCAAAAACATTTATTTCCTTTAAAAAAAATTCATAAATTTTAGTTACAAAAATTTTATGTAAAACCTTGAAAGAAACTAGAAATAAATTTTCAAAATCATTGAGCAACCAAACTTTTGAAAATAAATCATCATTGTGGAATCATAGGTTTTTGAAGGACAAAATATAGGAAAAATATAACTTGGTCATCAATGTAGTAATGTTTTAATATATTAAAACAACTATATACAAATCAACCCACCAAAACAAAAAATTTTAAGATACATATCATAACTAAGGGGAAATATTCCATTGGATAAACTACGTATCCACCAAGTGATATTATCCAGAGCATAATTGATAACTGGTGTCCATGTGTACCTATATATCCCCACTAGTCAACAAGGTCATCCCATGAAATATAAAAATATAATATAATTTCCATTTTATAATCATATTATAAAATCATAACACAAAACAATCATTTATCTCTCTTAAACCACTTATCACAAACACAACAACACCCCCCTTATAAAAAAATTATAAATTATTTCATCTTACCTAAATGGGGACACTCATTATAAACATTCAATCATATATAATTTCTCTAACATATAAAGATGCATGTTCTATAGGTTTTAATTTCCATGAAATCATTAAAACATCCAATCATAGTTGTGGGTCATTATTTAAGGATAAAATCAATGAATATCCATTTTTAAAAATAAAATCATTATCATAATTTAATCACTCGGATAAATATGAGTTTCCAAAATCATTCTATAAAGGAACAAACATACCCGAGATTTGGAAAACAATAATTTTACACTCATTTTGGAGATCAAAATTTAATTTAATCTAAATAGAAAAAATGAAAGCTCCGACCAGGTATTTAAATTTTCAAAATACGAAATAAACCTTTAATATAAGTTTAAAGATCAATTCACGTGAAAGAAATCCCATTTCTACTTGGTAAGAAACTAAAAAAACAAGAATATATTTATGTTCCTACATGAATATGAGAAGTAAAACTATAGACATTGAAAAAACATCAAAAAAGATTAATCAATCACTAATTAAAATTTAAAGAGACATATGTGGGATACCTACCTCAAATATTGTCTATTCCAATGACCTTGGATGAAAACCACCATGAAAAAACCCTAGTAGATTTAAAAATTAGGGAGGAATCTAGAAGTTACCTAAAACAACAAAATTCATCCTATTAAGAACAAAAATTGTTTTCATATTCATCCACCATATCTTTTAAGGCTAGGGGGATATAATAACAAGATAAAATAAAATATGTGATCTTACATTGGATAACCATCCTTAGGACATGAAGTGACTCAAAGGATACACCAAAGAGGAGGATAGAAACCAAAGATACACTTCAAAGAGTCATAGGCATCGAATAAAGAAGAAAAAGACCCCCAAAAGTGTTAAATATTACAACGATAAAAATATTAAAAACTCAAAATTAAAATTTGAATGACTGCATTCACAATGTGATTCACTATTCACAGGGTCAATAGACTGTCACCCAGAATAGTTAGAAAAAGAAATTCTCCTTCATGGTGAGAAATAGTTCAAACCTATGTGGTGAATAATTAAATATGCTACACATGAGAAAAATATAAAATTAATTTACAATGTGAAAATATTATTCATGTGCTAAACTTATATAGACATAAATTTCTATCACAACAACCTCCAAGGAGCCCTCTGAAACTAATATAATCCAAAGAACAAGAAATATCTATGGTAAAAATAGAAAATTAAATAAATAAAATCAAAAGTGAGGACATGATGTTAAAATTATACCCATTAATTCACTTTCTATACGAAAGGATCCCCATGTTCAACGGTGGATCAAGATATAACTTAGGTGAAAAAACCCTACGAATGACACACATATCAATCAAAAACAACTAATAATAATAGAAATTCCAAGAAATAAAAAAGAATTAAAGGAACAAGGATATTTCATTATCAATAATTTTCTCAAGATTTGGATGGTATTACATAATTTGCCAATTTATGATAATCACAATAGTCGCAGGGTAGATGAATGATCAAAACACCACTCTCAATAAATTTAGGAATCAAACTAGGACAAAAGAACTAGAAGAATCATTAATTTAGGAAATGAATACAAGATGGATCTATGAAGAGATATAAATAAAAACTAAATTTAATTAATTAATAACAATAACATAGTCTATACATATATCATGCGAGTGTAGACCGTGATAATGCATCTAAAAAACTGGCTCCCTTTGAATCCAAAAAAACATTGTATCATAACTAACAAGTTCTCTTGAGCTCTCGAAGAAATAGTACATATTTAAAATTTGTAAAAAATTAAAATTATGAACTTATTGTAATCCCGCATCATATAAAATAATAATTATATGTAAATACTAGGTCTATGAATTCCCAATACAACCAATACCCCATAGAGTATATCCAGAGGAACGTATAAGATAATGAACCACATGAGAATCATTCCTCAAACAATTTTGAATTAAATAGATACTCACACACCCTATAAAGAACTATGGTTAAAACAGAAAACAATGTGAAACTACCAGATTAAAGGATTGTAGGATTAGAGAAAAAAATATTATTTTGACTAGAACAACCTTACATAACTAACATACAAGAAAAGATCAAGGTCAATGGAACTAAATTTATATTCAAAGACCAAAATTATGTACTAAAAAATCTATGATATAGAGAAATATATAATATGTTTACATTGAAAACTCACTTATGCTTATCTCCCCACTATATAATAATTTTCCACATATTTATACACTTCCTACTCAAGTCAAAAAAATATGCGTAATAAAAAAACCAAGATCATGATAAAATACATATAAATGAAATTCTTACATAATTAAGATAAAATCAAACGATGACATTGAAAAATTAAAAATATCATTATTGAAATTCCAAAACATCCAAATCCCAACTCCTAATATCATAGGACCAATTTAGGAAAAAACGTACATCAAAAAAAATTCAAACAGTCTCTATATCAATATAACTTTTTTTAGGTAGAATAAGAGGATATTAATAATGGATAGATTTACCCATGTATTTTCGTGACAAACTATAATGTCAAACCGTCAAAGATATCCCAGGTGACCTCAAGCATGACAGGTTTGAGGATTTCCCTAATAATTTGGTTTTTATGTCCCCTATTTTATCTCTGATATGATTTCAAGTAATTACATCTACAGGATTTCAACGATAGGAAACAATATGGACTTTTAGTTATGGTACCCTCTTGTACTAACCTAGCACACTTCTTTTTTCCCTCATTGGAGCTTCCTCCACCACACACAAGAATACGAGAAGCCTCCAACACCTCAAATTCATCATCCAAGGGAAATTAATATTTTATATCAGGATTCACCAGTATAACCCCCAATGATTATGTTAATTTACCAATTTATTTAATATTTTGGATTTATATAATAATAGGTTTGTCTTTTATGGATTTCTGGATGGTTTTGGTGTGTTTTGGAATATTTTTTAATGGTTCATGGATTGATCATAGCTTGGGGAAACCATTATATTTTATCTAAGAAAACAGGATACATGAATTAAATGAAAAGAGTGTGTACTAAGATAGTTTATAGTTTTTCTAAACTATACAGTTCTAAGAAGAAACAATGTGTGTGATGGAATATGAAAAATCATGATTAGATTATAGTTTATCAAAAGTGAAAACTTACCGAGAAAGTGATGTGTTTGGAGATAAAATAAATCACAGAGTTCCCACATGCTTTACCAAATAGTATGTATTGACAATAACACATGTATTTAATGATTTTAAAATTATATTTTGACTCAATTTTAACCCCCAAAATCCTCATTTTTTACTTTTCCTCCTAAGATCTCAAACTCCAAACCTCTCCTAATCTTTCTTGGTAATCTCTTTTAATCTGGATGTCACTTTGGGAAGTTCTATTTGTGTTTGGCCTCCTCAATCAATAAAAATTATTTTTTTCTCTTTATATTTAGATATCATCATATCTTCTCACATTAAATTTAAGATCTAATATTTTATAGACTGATCATTAATTTATTATGTTTGACTATGAATTATTGATTGAATTTATTTAAATAATATATTCTTGGTCTATATATTGATGTTTCCTAGTTCCATTTATAATTTTCATCACTCTTCAAGAGGTAGGAAGGTCATCTACCTTATACACTTGTTATAGAACATAAATCAATTATTTTATTAAATGTTTTATTTTATTTTAAATGGAAATGATAATTATTTTATAAAGGAAAACAATCTTGGATTTTGGATTGGAAATATTTTATATTTGATTAGTTTTTAGAAATATCCTCATTGAATTATGGGTTTTAGATATATTTTTGGATTAATGAAATAATGATGTTTTATTTTTTATTTTAAATAAAGAATGAAATTATATGGAATTAATTGGTGTGAAAACATGTAATACATGGGTATTTTGTGTTTATAATTTCATTACAAGGGGCCTTTTTGGTACGGATTTGATGCTTAGTGATAGAGTGGAGGCACAAAACGGTATATCACTATGTGATGGCTCAGTTAAAAATAGATCACTACTCAAAAGCATTGGGATTCTCATTCAGCACGAATGTGTGTATGAGTTGATAGATGCGGTCTGTGTTTCCAAACAATGTTATTGGATAAATTTTTAAGCATTATATATTAAATGTTTTAAACTGATAAACTATTTTAATGTTTCTCTCTATGTTATAAAAAATATTTTAGACCATTAGATGGCATGTTTTTATTCTAGAGGAATGAGTTAGAAAATCTCTTGGGGAAAACCTAATTTGTATGGTTAATCACCCCTATACATTCACTTTAGGGTATATAAAATATTTTTCTACATAACTTGTCTATAAGAAATGTATCTTATTTTTCACAGGTGGTATCATGATGAAAATTTATCAGGATAGTGTTTTGATCTTAGAGTTAATATCATGCATTAATTTTATTGATTCTACAATAGTTTTTCTTCATCAGGATTTCATTTTATCACCTTGAATAAAATTTCTATATGTTATCACTAATAATAAGATATTTTGTTTTGTTTTTCATTTGAGTTCTATTATTTATACACATTCATCATTTTTTTCCTCAGTTTTTTTAATATTTTATATTGAAAATATTTACTGTGTTTAAAGATAAAATAACACCTCAATTCTTATGTAAGCCCATGGAATTTATTATCAAACCTTATTGTCTTAGGGATATCACGTTCAGTTAGTAGAAACTCCAAGATGATCCTAGCAAAACTGATTGGAGGGATATTATAACCACTAATCCATAGGAGTTGAGGTAGAGTGAAGGCAATATTTTTGATAGATATAGTTGAAGAACTTCCCCAAAACACCATGCTATAAAAGAATATTTAGAATCCAATTAATAAAGGAATGGGACTAACTCAATAAAATGTAATACTTACTCATAAACCATTTTATCTCCTTATATAAGGGAAAAAAGTTTATTAACTTCAATAACTTCACTACATTAGAAAAGAATTTTTGAATGAACCATGACTTCAAAAATCCAAAGAATTTACTTTATATGTCTTAACAATAATTAAATTTCATTGCCTAGAAATTGGATCCATTGAACTGGTTCTCTAAACAATTATTTCACATGGCCTCAAACTCACCACCCAGTAAACTAGAGGTTGCATACTAGTAGCACAAGACTAAGGTGGTACTATGGGAAAACTATAAAATCATATCAGAGTAAAAAATTAGTGGAAATAAATAAAATATCATACATATCACATCTATATAAAGTTAACATGTGAAATCAACCAATAAATAATCAATTAAATAATATACTAATGCCACATACATATCATGAATATATATATATATATATACAATTACAAACCAATACATCGACCCCAAAGGTAAACCAAAAAGAAAAATGAAATGATAATATAAACCCAAAATTATCAATCTCTATCCCAACTCTAAACTTGAAAATATTATCCTAGGAATAAACTCATGAATCAAAAATAGGGTGATTTACCTTTTCCCTACATGCATCTGTGAAGACTTCCTTGGCCCCAAATAGTTTATGAATAAGTTCTGACTAAAACATAGTAATCCATCACCAATGTATTTTAATTAAAATCCATTCTAATGTGTAAAACATGAAGGTGTCCAATATAAAAATAGGTGATAAATTAAAATAAACACAAACCAAAAAAATAAAAGGAACCACGTCTGGTCTTATATCACAAGGATAAAACCTTTGTCAATTCTATCTGGTTCGGTATATTCAAGGCTATGAACAAAAAGGTGGTGTCATGTTCTAATTTACTTGTAAGGAACATCGATGAGGAAACCACAATTATATATTTTAATGTAATCCATAATTCTCAATGGTAATTCCATTCAATTAATTCTCAATAAAATTCCACTAGATAGGTCTTAACAAAAGGGAATACCCTTGAAATTCATAGGCACATATCATTAAAAATCCAAGGCTCACACATAAGGAATTAAATATCAAAAGAAAACGAGATGAATCTATAGAGATCGTCCTAAATAATTTTAGAAGGATATCCCTCAAAATCTATTCCATTATTGTACGGAATTTAATGAGTATAGACAATATATGAATCTAAGGGGGATCGACTTTTAGGAGTTCACTATATTTAGTCTGGGTAGAATCCATAAGCTATACCAAGGTATTCCATGACCTAATAAAATATTATAATAGTATATGGTATTCAACAGTAATATCATTCATGTGGATTCTAATGTGTTACACCATGGAATTACATACTAATATCCAATTCATGAAAACAAAAAATTTATTTATTCCCATAATCACAATATAAAAAACTCTTAAAAATAATAAAATTAAGTTATTTATAACAAATTCAACCTTTTAGTTAATTGTTATATATTCATAAATATTAAGGGTTCATAAAGGTATTCATAGATATCCCAAATTATATAATAATTGACTATGATATAATGGAGAACCCAAACTAAACTTTTTGATTCATTTAAAAACATGGCATATGTCATACCCCACCATATTACATAAATCGATAAGTTTCAGCCCAACCAAAATTACTTTTATAAAACAATGAGAGCATCTATGTTCACAACAAGGCATTGGAACCAAATAAATTAATTTGGGATCATACATATGAAAAGTCATTGTAACTGCACATTTAATATCATAATACTATGGTGATACCTCAAGGGAAATTCATGGGGACACCGAACTTATCTAAGATAGGTTCCACTCATAGTATATGGGAGGCTGTTTAATGATAAAATGTGAGATACTCTAAACCGAGAAAAATAAATAAAAAAAGGTATTTATGTTAAAAAATGTATAATATATTTATAAAGAAGCATAATTTGAGATTAGAATGTAACATAGTGATAACATTACCATGAGCATTCTAAAATGGTATAAGACAATGTAAATTGAAGTTATATGGAGGATTTGTAGTCATAACCCCCAAGTAGAAGAGTAGATATTCATATAATAATGGTACCACTAAAAAGAGGGAGAAAGTTTGAGTAGGAAGGAAAAGGGGTGAGGGGAAAAAATAACAATTTCCACCTTAAAAACCCTAGTATAGTCTAACATAATAGTTGGTGAGTATCACCTGTGAGCCTGTAGGGGTTCCAGTGGTAGTCTAGCAAATAGGAAGACCACCGACTCAATAGTGGCACTATAGTCCCAGTAGTAAATACCTTAGAATACTCTTTCTCTTCCCGAACAACCCTGGGAACACTCAAACCCACTAGATCACTTTTCAAAATATAAAACAAGTTGATCTAGTATAATATATATCTGTTCATACCTAAAAAGAAGAAAATGGTAT
Organism: Viscum album; assembly: GCA_963277665.1. Taxonomy (NCBI): domain Eukaryota; kingdom Viridiplantae; phylum Streptophyta; class Magnoliopsida; order Santalales; family Viscaceae; genus Viscum; species Viscum album. Next base: position 436,180,496 of record OY728142.1, on the reverse strand, counting down.
TACTACCACCCCAAAACTAGTTATATCATCCTATAACTATAACTATGACCATCCCTCATCAATGAAAATCCATTTCCTACAGGCTCACTTGTTCAATTCTCATTCCTAATTTTCTTGCTTAACCTATCTGGGTTGTAATAGAATACACACCTGAGAAACATATTTTCCCTGAATCATCTTCTATCTATATTCCATGATAGGAATCATATCATAGAGACACAATATTTTTATACATAGATGTTAAATTCTTTTAGATGAATATTTAATATATTATAAGAAACAAACATATTAGAACCATAATATCTTAGTTTCTTTGGAGAATAGGTACATAATATTCTAATTTGGTAAAATATCTTCAAAATCTCCTAAAAATATATTCCCCTTTAGTACTATTCACAAACATACCCTATATGAAACATTTATTAATATCCTAGGGAATAGAAACGTAAGAAATGGTGATGACCAAGAAATTTCAAATAATTTTTTTTCTTAAATTCTTTGGGATTTTACAAGTACGCAGTTTCTGACAGAACCTGATTCCGAGGAATGGTGTGCCTGGAATCAATTTCTGAAGATTAGCTCGGGTACGTTCACTGAACGAGCGAGCAGGTTTTTCTAACTTTTGAACCGGTGCTCAGAATCGAAATCTGAGGGCACCGTTGAAACCAGAACGCTGGTAATTTCTTAGAAACACCTTTTCTGAAGGTGCGTTTGTTCAGGAGGATTTGTTAAAAATGTGAAGAATAAAAATATAGTTGTTTTACAATTATATTTTTATTACACCACTAGTGGTTTAAGTATTAAGGGAAAGAAAGTTGTGAGGAAGTTGTGGTGGGGCCCACATGAGCCCCCACCTCGTTAAATTTCATAACCCCCCATTAAACACCTCCTCTAGATTTAATGGGTAACTCATTCACTCTCTCCTCACTTAATGTGTGCCAACCCATTTAGTTAATGGCTTGAATTAATTTGGGTGTTTATAATTCTTTTGGAATTTTAAACCTTTCACCCTCCTCTCTCTATTAGATATGCCAACCCATATAATTAATACTTTTATTAATTATTTTGGAGTGTCAAAAATTCCTTGAATTGTTTGATTCTGCATGGAAATGTTTTTATTAAAGGGGACTTGTAAAATATTTGGATGAAATATTTTTGGTGGGGGAAAACCTCTAGAGAAATTGGAGGAGAGCTCCCTCCTTCCAATGAAGAACATTCTTGACAAAGAACGCCTCCGGCGGAGAACGTGAAATCACCAACAACGTGCCTTCCCTTCTTCTTCCTCCATGTCAAGGGAGGAAATACCACCTCGGGGAACGTCGCCATCGACGACGACTCTTCCTCCGACATCCATGAAATCGGCACCGATCTACCGTGATGTCCCATCATCGTGACACTTGCCTCTTTCCACGAGTCGATGTTGTGCGGCGACTTTTTGAGGTAGGGGTTTGATTTTATGTTCGTGAATATTTTTGGCGTCCATCGTTAATTCTTTAGCCTCTTGTTGTCAATTTAACGGGAGGGGGCCGGACCACACGAACATGGACGACTCTCCTCCCCCTTTTGTTGTTGTACTCATTGTGGTTCGAACGAAGGTGGCGTGATACCGATGCACCGCGCGGGAACAAAAAGAGCTACGGAGGTTGTGCACGGCACCGTCGCGCCGCACCGAAGAACTCGAGGGAACTCCACGACCGAAGCGGGCCACGATGGTTGGGCACGGTGCCGACATGGCATGCCGGTCGATGAAGGGCCGCGGCCTAAGGCCACGACGGTCACCAACAGGGGCGCCCAGACATCTTGGCCGCCTGAGCATCAAAAGTCGCGACCCTTTGGCCGCGGCGGAAGACCTGGAGGCAGCCGGAAATCCGGCCGCTGTTGCTTTGGAAGGGCGGGACCACGGGGTCCCGCATGGCACATCGGCCGACCAGCACAGTCGGCCGTTCGGCGGCGAGGCCGGGGGTCGTAATCCCCGGCGGAAGACTGGGTGGGCCCCTTCCACCTGGGGGGACGCAGTTTCGAGACCAGGGGGGCTGCCCCCCCCCCTCCACGTGCGCTCCGCACGCGGGGGCCGCACCTCACGGACCGGCCGCATCGGGCCGGCCGCCCACATTGGGCCAGGCCGCCCGTGCCAGGCCGGGCCGCCCGCACCAGTGCGGGCCGACCCAGGGGGGTTTTGGGCCGGGTCGGTCCGGGCCCAAACCCCCCTAAAATCGGACATCTTTGTTCAAAAGGCCCATAACTTGGGCTACAGACCTCCGATTGAAGCACCGTCAGTTGCATTGGGATCCTTGGATCGATACTGTCGTTTCAGTATATTATAATCAAGGTTTTAAAGAACTTTGGGTACGACCGGGTTGGTTCGAACTCGAAACCAACCGGGCCCTCGGAGCGGAAACCCTTATAACTTGAGCTCCGGACATCCGATTGACGTGCTATCAACTTTGTTGGTTTCCTCTTAGTGAGAAGAACCTTATGGATTACTCCTCTCGAAGATTGGATGCAGTTGGAGTACAGTCTAGTTGGTTTTGACTTAAAAACCAACCGGACCCCTGGAACGAAAAAGCCAATAACTCTCAGACTGGGCGTCCGATTGACGCGCCGTCTGTCGCGTTGAGTTCCTATTTTCAAGATGGAAATTTGAGATACATCAACTCAGGTATATGTTAAAATTAATGTATCTAACCTCTTGGCTCATGGAGAAGATCCTCTCGGAACAAGCGTGCTGTGTGCGGGAACCCTAGAGCTGGCTGCGACTATGACGACGACGATGATTGTACTGGAATCCTACGTGGGTTCGACAAGGATGACTACCGTACTGGGATCCTCCATGGGTTCGACGAGAAAAACTATCGTACTAGGATCCTCCATGGGTTGGATGAGGATGACTACCGTTCTGGGATCCTCTGTGGGTTCGACGAGGAAAACTATTGTACTGGGATCCTTCGTGGGTTCGACTACCATGCTGGGATCCTCCGTGGGTTCGACGATGATGACTACTATACTTGGATCCTCTGTGGGTACGGCAGTGATGACTACTAAACTTGGATCCTACATGGATTCGGAAGAGGAGAAGATTCAAAGTCTATATCTAATCATCTCCACCCCTCTTCGTAAATGGATACCTGTGTGAGATGAGTCTTGACTTTCAATCATTGTCTTCGATTTGATTGACTTGATATCCTGTTTGGATTGGATTATGCTTTCTTATGTGGATTGGGTCGTACTTTCCTGTGTAGATTAAGTTTTACTTTCCTGAGTGGACTAGATTGTATTTGAGATCGTGAGTTGGAGCTGAACTGGATTTGATGACTTAGGTATATGTATGGGCATATATCTAAGAAGTGTTGGATGATACTTCGTGATTGTATCTTTTCTTTGCGGTTTATCCTTTTTGGATTTAGGGAGACCATCGGGGGTCTCGGGGTCCCTACTGAGTATCGTATACTCACCCCTACATGGGCTTCTCCCGCACTACGTTGCGTTGGTTGCAGACGACGGACATCACTGATCGTGGTTGAGGCTTGTAGAGCTGGACAGTACCCGGAGTAGGATCTCACAACGAGTTGGTGCCCGGAGGTGAATATCATGTCGAGTCAGTGCCCGGAGGTGGATTTCACGATGAGTCAGTACTCGGAGGAGATGGAAGGACATGGAGTGCTAATGAGGATATCTATACCTACCATTCAGGTAGGAAGCCAGAGGACAATCCAGGAGCAGCTTGTCACCTTTCAGCTATTGTCCTTTGAGTTTTACTTTACATTCAGTTGTAGTTGTACCTCTCTTTTGGGCTTGTATTTCTAGACCCTCATACTTTCACCACGTTTGTTTTACAGATTACTTAGTGTTTACTTAAGTTTTTGCACTCTGTGATGTTTGTTTTCTTTTATAAAGGCAATTCCTTCCCTTTTATCGGGATTTACGCCTTTGGTGCTAGTCACCAGCCCCTGGCCTATAGAAGGCGGGCTTGGGGTAGTCACGACACGGGCCCCGAGGACGGATCTTGACAGAATATACTAAGTAATGGTAATTAAGAGAGGCATTTAAGCATAAAATGAAACTAAGGGTATGATAACATTACAATAATATTTGAAAACCATTCCATGCATATCCAAGATCATGATCTTGATTCATGACATAACCATTGGAATTATGTAAGACATGAATCATAAATAAATCAAATAACATGATACATGAGAGAATAAAATTGTAATAAGACATGTAATTGTGTCCTTCACATAGGCATAAAGAATATCATGTCAAGGCTACCCACTAAGACATTCATTACATGTCAGGTTTGGGATAACCACATATGTACCTATATATGGATTGGGATAACCTCATGTGTACCCTCTATCGGCCTTGGGATAACCTCCTGTGTACCCTTCGATATCATATAATATTAATCATTACCCATTAGAGGGATATGAAGGTTAAAATAGTCATGTAATCCATATATTTATATTATAAAAGATCATAAAAAATTTATTATATTAGAACTGATGAAAAGAAATGGGTTTCATAAAACATTTCATCATAGCATACCCTAAGGGAAAGAAACAATTTTCAAAATCATTTCTTCATTTCATAATAACATAACATATGTAAAACATATGGGATTAAAAAACATTTCATCATATCATTTATTTTGTAAAATTTACATATTTTCCAACCATTTCATCATATCATCAATGAATAACCCATGGAAAAAAGAAATGGGATTTATAATAATTTTTTCATTTAATAACCAGTGGAAGGGAAATGGGTTTTGTAAATATCTTATCATCATAAACCATTCATTTAAGGAATAAAAATGGTATCCTTAGTTTACATTCCTATTAAATCATATTTATCATTAGTGGATTTCATCATAGAGGGAAAATTACTTTTAAAGATAAATAACTTGAAACTTTTCTTAAAGAAGATAAAGTTTCTTTAAAAATTCACTTTTTAAAACATAAAGCATTTTGGAAATCCTTTTTTAAAAATAAACATGAACACTTTTAACCAAATATTTAAAAATAATTTAAAACATTTATTGATAAAAATATCCTTTCCACCTTGATTTTTTGTATTAAAACATAAACTATTTTCAAAATCCTTTACTATGAAAATCACGTTTATTATTTTTGAAGTATTTTTCCATGAAAGGACTGTTCATTTCACAAGTAAATTCCATTCATGTTATACACAATTATAGCTTTCACATTTTTTATAAAATAAAAATGGAAATTGTTTTTGAATGTAAACATGATTATTTTTTAATTTTTTTTATGAATTCAATAATAGTAAAACATTTAATTAAAAAACATTTTTAGAAAAATGGTTTTGGGAGAAAAATCATTTTTGACCTAAAACATGATTTTAATTAAAAACATTCCATTTGAACTCTTGATTAAATAAAGAGTGTAAAATTAATGGAATACATATATTATCATGAAATGAACATAATAATATAAAATTCATGAGTTTCTTGAGATATGGATCATAATATTCTAACATCAGAAACATAATCATAAAAAATTAAGAGAAATTATGAGATTGTAACATAACATATTTAATCCTTTGGTAACATTGAAAAATAATCCATAAAACACCCCAAGATTTCATAGTACATTATCTCATTAAATTAATTAAATAGATTGCACTACATGCAACACTGAGTTCGAGCGCACAACAACTTTCCAAAATAGCCTTTCAAAAAGAATTTATGAATAGTATTATCTACATTTTAAATATCATATACTCCATATAATTTTAACATCCTTATTATGTGTTTCATAGAAATAATTTAAGAATAATTCAATTTTTCAGATAAAGGATGTATTTTTCAAAAAAGAAAATTTTACCGCCTATTAATGGTGAAGCCTTTTTAAATCCAATATTTTACACTTTAATATATTAAATATGACAAAATAAACTTTTTATTTAGAATCGAGACAAAAAAATTAGTTTTGAAATACTTTTGGTGTTTTTCTGATAACTTTTATATTTTGATGAATAGTGAAAAATACTAAATTTTAGTTGAAAGCAACTTTTTTAATCAATAGAATTTATAGTGTTCAATTACAAATTTTAATGGTTTGGTAGTATAATTGGATTATATTTTTATCATTTAATACAATGTACATCATTATAAGTAATTTCACATTTATATTTGACATAAACACATGTCAATCTTTTTATAGTTTTACTGTTAAAAAACCCATTTTTTGTTTTTAACAACGAGAATTAATTTTAAATTAAAAAATTAAAATTCTATGTATTTAATTATGAAAAATGGAATTCATTTTTAAATTCATAATATCAAAATTAGATCAGGGTGTTTATTTATATTTTTCTGAAAACTTTCAATTTTTCATGAATAGTGAAAAACACTATGTTATTGTTTAAAACCAACTTTTTATTTAAGTAATTAGTTATTTTATATTAATTTATTTTCAGTCAAAAAATATATATAATCCCTATATATGTTCAATTTAATTCATTGGAGCCATTTTATAATAAGTTTAGATATATAAAATTTTATTGAACTTTTTACCGTCTTTTACCCACCTTCTAGGAGCATTTGAAAATTTGCATAAAACATAATTTTACCACTTCGGTGAGTTGAATTTCAAAACTCTGATAGACACGGTTCACATCAATAGTAAAATGTGGTTAAAAAAGATGCAAATAATTTTTGGTGAATAATATCTTTTGACTTTTATTTACCACAGTTAAAAGTAAATAGGGCAATTAAGGGTAAAAAGGATATTATAATTACCGTAACACATGTACTAATTCTATTGGATAATTTAAATTCTACGAAAAACATAATTAGGAATAAAATATGATCCTTTAGGTCTACTTGAATTATATTTAGACATTTATTATTATTTTATTTAAAGAAGAGTTAAAAGTGTTAAATTCAAAGTTTATAAACTAAACCATTTTTAATATAGGGTTATACATATGATAAATTCGACTATAAGTACTCAATAGAAAGATAAAAATATTTCCTACATAATGGTTTTTTATTTATAATATTTAGAAATTTAATAATTTAATTTATTTATGAAACAATGATGATGGAGTACTTACGTTATTAATGAAATATTAAAATAATTGATATTTTAAATATAAAAATAAAATTAAATTGAGACTTATGATGAAATTAAAATAATTATATAAGTTAATATTACATGATAGGGTTTATTATATATATATTTTCTAACTGATAAGGTTTCTATGACTTTCACAAAAACAAAATACCAAATAGTGTCAAAATTGACATAAAATAATTTTTAAAACAAAAACTATATTATTGGTTGATATAATATTCCTAAAAATATATGGTTTAGCCTAAAGGCTTAAATAATATTATATATTTCATTAATGAACCACTTTAGGTTCTCTTGGAAGTTTGGAGTATGTTTGTTAACAATATAGTGTAAGAATATAAGAAGACATGGTAAAAGTTAAACTATTTAACTAAGAGTTAAATCTAAAAGATAAGGCTAAAATAGTAACCTAAACTACTCTAAAACCTATTTGTTGAAAGGATTTAGAACCATAACCATGTAAGGTTATAAATTAATTCATTTTGTACCATTATAAGTCTAATATTATTGTATAATAAAATAATATTTTAATCTTTCTCAAAGTGACCCTCATCCCTCTTATAAAGGGCACTTCCCCTTCTCTCAAAATCACATCTCCAATGTCATTTGTCTTGGACAAACCCAGACAAAATATCCTCCCAATTTTCCTCACATCATCATAAGTTCCTTACTTTGATCATAAATCCAACCTAAATATCCCTTTTGATCAACTCCAAAGGAAACACCCAAAGAAGAGGTAATAATTTCACCACCCTCTTTCAAGTTCATTTCTTCTTTCACTTCCTCTTTCTTTGTTGTTTCCATACCAGAATATTAACTATAGTACCTAATAAATACTTTTATTTTATATAAATGTGGTACAACCATATTAATTATTCTATCTATCCTATAAATGATAAAGTCACCATACGTGCGTACGTACGACTTACCGTCTCCACGCCGTGCTGTAGTTTGTTATTCAAGAACATCATTATTTGGATGGATATAATAATGAGTATAACATATGTAAATAATAAATATAAAATGTTAATAATTAAGTATATATGATATACCATCCATTTTCAGATTATTTCATCATCAATATAATGATATTGTCGCTCTTGTGTACGTACGGATTACCGTCTCCACAAACTTAATGAGATTCATTCCCCATCGTAATCGTTCAAGAATAATTTTCATTTTATGATTAAAAACAATTTTTACGAACTTAATATCATTCTCGATATGAATCAAATACAACCAATCCATTACAAACATGGCTTATATAAACATTCATATAAAGGAAAATGGATTAGTTAACACCCGAAATGATGATACTACTAAAATATTATTAACAAAGCAATATTAAAAGATCATATATGATATCATATTTGTATATGTAATTATTGTATAATTTAATAACAATTATTTAACTATTATACTGGAGGTTAAATTACCCTCCACCAATGAAAAGTACAAGGTAAGGGTTAATTCCTCTATCTCATTATTATCCGAGATTGTTTATGAGTAAGTATTTACTTGAAAATATTTATCACAAATGCCAATATTTCATAAAAATGTTTTAAAAAGGAATCTTATAAGGTTTTATGGAAGGTTCTATTTAACTATATCCTAGTTTTAAATGATTTAAATATTTATTTTTCTAAATCATTTTAATTAATTTCCATGTTTTCAAAATGATTTTAAGGATGTATTTATTTGGAAAAAATTGTTTTAAAATGTTAATTACATTAAATGTGTCAATGTGGTATGGAACACTTTGATTAAAAAATGTATTTATATTTCTTTCTTTCTAATTTATGTGACTTTTAAATTATTTAAAAAAATAGTGGTATTTCCCTCAAATATTTTTGATTTCATCTATGTCAACATCCTTTGATGGATTTTACACTTGTTTGAATTTGATTCATTATGATACAAATCATCCATATTGTATTGAAGGTTTTATGATATGTTTGACTATGTATGTATTATTTTTATACCATTCATATTTTATGGTTAAATTATTAACATTTAATATGCTAGTTTTAATACGAATGTTTATGTGATGTTTCAACCTTTTATACGAGGAATGCATTGGACTTAGTAAGTGACGAGTGGAGCCCGCTATAGCTCCTCGATGCAATGGTAGGTCTAATGAGACAAAATAGTGTCGTGGAACAAGTCCTTGAGAAAAATATTATTTGTAGTCTTGGAACAAGGCCTTGACTATGTGGTTATGTAGTCTGGCATTATGCATTCCACCATTATGAAATTGGAAATTTGATATTACATGTGATTACTTGACTAGTATAATATCCATGTGAATAAGTAAATGGAATTATTTGATTTATATTTTTCATATTATGCAGAAGTTTAAGATTAAAAGGATTATGATTTAGTCTTATACATTGCCTTAATTGTTTATGCTTATTTATGTATGTTTTTGCTATATTGTTATTCATACTAGGCATCTGACCTCACCCCTTTCTATGTTTTATTTTTACCAGGATGTGAAGAAGTATATTATGACTAACCTACTTGGGTAGTCTAAGAGATATGAATGTTGTCAATGGAAACGTTGTTGTTGTTGTATTTCATTTTTTATTTTAATGTAACGTTTATGTATGTAATATATTTTCCATGACTGGTAAACTGATCGGTCTTTCAGGAATTTATTCCTTGTAATCCTGCCAATTTATTAAAATAATGTACTGACTCTAGGTAACTGGGGTCAGGGTGTTACAGTTGGTATTAAAGGAAGTATAGAAACAAACATGGAAATATATTCAGATAAATTATGATTAGAGAACATTACCCTAAGATAGAATTTGAGGATTATTATAGATGAACTTCCTAGAATTTTGGTAATGTAGAGGTTTTGTGTATTTACAAGCAATATATCCCTGTTTGGATATGATCAGGTAGGGGAGGCTCTTGCATAGACGTACCTATGAGTGAAAACTCCGACAAGGAGTTTCTGGCTTGACCTGGGGCATCCTGGTACATGACAACGGGCCTTGCTACACTCTTGGTTTTGAAATTCCTAGGGAATATACTTATGATAATTCACATAATCATTACAAGGAATTATGAACAATTCAGGAGTAAATACTTTCTAAAAGAAAACATTTTATGATTATAGATTATATGCATAGTCTTTCCAATTTAAGTTAGGTATTTCACAAGTTTGGAATTATGCATTGTGATTCATAAACTAACATAGTGTATGCCATTATTTTGAAATGGTTCCTAGTAGAATGGATGAGAATTATAGAAATACGCATGATCAAAAGATTAAGAAAGATAATAACTTTCATGGTATTAAGAAAACATTTAAAAGGGAAATAGTCTCCCACATATTCTCATCATATGAAGAAATATTACCATGTGTAAATAAGATAAGTAAAGAATTTTATGAGTCCTACGACTTTGAAGGGAAGAAAGAGAAGAGAAGGATGGAAGAGGGAAAGATAGTTAAAGGGAAGAGGAAAAAAGAATGATTTTCCCATATGTGATAACTGTGGAAAGAATCACCTTGGTAAATTCTTGAAGAGAATGATAGTTTTTTATAAGTGTGGAGAAAAGGACACGAAGTATGTGATTTCAAGAGTAAGAAAAAGGCTTTAAAAGTACAATGCTTCATCTGCAAGGAGTTGGTACACTACGTGAATCAATGTCCAAATCATCAGAGTATACCCTAAATTCTTCTATTGGATAATAATAAAGTTGTGGTACTACCAAAGATTAATAGGAATGATTATATTTATTAATTTTTTATTAAATTATTGTGTCATTTGAGTATTGTATTAATGTTGTACATGTTATAAGAATAATAGAGTATATAAGGATTGTAATGCAGTACTATTTCATTAAGGACATGAGATTGTGTGGAACCAAGAAAAGTGACTCAATAGTAGGTCAATTTTATTGGAAAATATATGGTTGAGAGAATGATAAACAATATCATGGTTCTGATACTGAGGTAGTGATTTTGGAATAAGATATAATGGATTTAGATAAATTATATTGGATATTTTTGACTACCTTGAAACTGATTAAGGATCTGTATATTCCATTATTGTTGAATCTTACAACATTTTTGATATAAGGAGTATATCTACTATTCTATATGGAATTAGGGAGAGCGAATGTAATCAACAAGGTTTTATGGTAATTGAGGGTGTTACCATGTTTTAAGACAATACAAGATGAAGGTATTCACATGTCATTATGTGGAAAAAAGAGATCTTCATTATGTTTAGCTTCCTTATAAATTTTGGATTGAGAGTTTTGACAGAAGTATTTTGGATAAGTCTAAAGGTTGGAATTGATTATGTTTTACATTGAATACTATTGTTAAAGTTAAATAATTTCTTGAGATTAATTTTGTATTGTCAAAAAATGACAACCCAAAGGTCGGGCAACAACCTGTCGTGTCCGGCAATGCTGCGAGACTTGAACCTGCACCTGAAGGGGGACAAGGTTGGATCACCTACCATTGGAATATGTGATATCCTGTTTTGTATAATATAGTTTTTTCAAATGGAATGACAGATGAAATATAAATTAATTTTTCTAGAACCCTATAGTTTTAGGATAAATAAAATATTTTTGAGTTCTATTAACTTTTGGAGTGAAAGATGATTTTGTTTTAGAAATTAGTTAAAGAATGAAACACTACATGTCATGTATTCCTTTTTATACTTATTCTATGAATAAATTAATTCCTAACCTTTTCGGAAGGGATATTAAAACAAAAAATGTGTTATCTAAATACATTATGTTTTGTTGAACCAATGATATTTTAAATCATCGTAGATTAATGGCTTTGAGGCCCTTAATTTTAAACATTTTTTGTTATTGATGACCTCAACCACCCCTATAAATATTAACATTTTTCCTTGAATTGTGTGTCCCTAATTTCCACCAATGTTCTCCTAATTGAGATCATAATTTTGTAGCAACTTTTTCATTTCCATTTCCCTCTTATTAAGACTAAATTTTATTAACCCAATTTCCGATCTGGGTTTTCCACAAAGGTATTTTCTATTTTTAACCTTTTATTTTTGAAGAATAATTTCAAATTATGAGTATTCAATTTATTGAAGGAGGGGTGAATTTAACACCCCAATATTTCATAGTATCTTATCTCATTAAAGTAATTCAATAGCTTGCGCTACACGCAACACCGAGTTTGAGACCACCACAACTTACCATACTAGCCGTTCAAAAAGCAGTTATGAATAGTATTAACAATATTTTGATTCTTATATACTACATATAATTTTAACATCCATATTATGTTTTTCATTGACATAATATAGGAACAAATTCTTTTTTTCAGATAAAGGTTGTATTTTGTAAAAAATTCAATTTTAATGCCTATTAATGGTGAACCCTTCTAAAATCAAATGTTTAACACTTTTATATATTCAATTTGAAAAAATAAACTTATTCTTTATAATATGGAAAAAATTTAGTTTCGATAATTTTTTGGGGTTTTTTAAATAACTTTCTTATTTTGATGAATCGTGAAAAATACTAGATTTTAATTGAAAACAAATTTTTTAATCAAAATATTTTATAGTGTTAAATAATAAATTTTAATGGTTTGGAAGTATAAGTATATTATATTTTTATCATTTAACACAATTGAGGTCATTATAAGTAATTTAATATTTAAATTTGACATAAACACTTGCCAATCTTTTGGAAGTTTTTACTTTTGAAAAACATGCTTTTTGGTTTTGACAATGAGAATTAATTTTAAATTAATAAATTTAACTCCTATGTTTTTAATTTGGTAAAATAGACTTCATTTTTGAATTCATAATAAAAAAATAATCTTAGGGTGAATTTTTGGTATTTATCTGAAAACATTCAATTTTTGATAAATAGTGAAAAACACTGCGTTATTGTTTAAAACTGCCTTTTTTATTTAAGTAATTAGTTATATAATTTTAATTTATTTTAGGTAAAAATAGATACAAAAAAAGAATATATTTTAAATTTAATTCATTGGAGTCATTTTATAATAAGAATAGATATATAAAATTTTATTGAACTTTTTATCGTCTTTTACCCATCTTCTATGAGCATTTGAAAATTTGCATAAAACATAATTTTACCACTTCTGTGAGTTGAATTTCAAAAATCCGAGTGACACAGTTAACATCAATAAGTAAAATTTAGTTCAATAAGATATTTTTTTGGTGAATAGTAACATTTGACTTTTATTTACCATGGTTAAAAGTAAATAGGGTAATTGAGAGTAAAAATGATATTATAACTACTATAACACATATCCTAATTCTATTGGATAAGATTAATTCGACCCAAAACATAATTAGGAATAAAATATGATCCTTTAGGCCCACATGGATTAGATTAGGACATTTATTATTATTTTATTTAAAGAAGAGTGAAAAGTGTTAAATTCAAAGTTTATTAACTAAACCATTTTTAATATAAAGTTATACGTTAGATAAATTAGACTATAAATATTAATTAGAAAGATAAACAATTTTTCTATATAATGGTATTTTATTTAAAAAATTATACATTGAATAATGTAATTTATTTATGACACAATGATGATGCAGTAATTATCTTATTAATGAAATATTAAAATAATTGATATTATAAATATCCAAATAAATGTAAATTGATACTTCTGACGAATTAAAAAAAAATTTATTGGTTAATATGACATGTTAGAGTTGATTAGATATATATTTTTTGAATTTATAATGTTTTCATTACTTTCACAAAAACAAAATAACAAATAGTGTCAAAATTGACATAAATTAATTTTTAAAACAAATACTATATTATCGGTTGATATAATATTTCTAAAAATAGAAGGTTGTTCCAAAGGGCGTAAATAATATTATATAGGTCATTAATGAACCACTTGAGGTTCTCTTGGAAGTTTAGTGTATGTTTATTAACCATATAGTGTAAGAATACAAGAAGGCAAGGTAAAAGTTAAACTATCTAACTAAGAGTTAAATCTACAAGATAAGGTTAAAATGGTAACATAAACTTGTCTAAAACCTATTGATGGAAATTATTTTGACCGATAACCACCTAAGTCAAGAAATAAATTCATTTGGAGCCATTATAAACAGAATATGATTGTATAATTAATTAATATTTTAATCTTTCGTAAAGTGACCCTCACCCCTCTTATAAAAGGTAACTTCCCTTCTCTCACAATCACACCTTTTAAGCCATTTGGATCGGCCAAACCCAGCCCAATTATCCTCCCAATTTATCTCACATCAACCAAGGGTCCTCAATTTGATCATAAATTCAACCTAAGGATCCCTTTTGATCAACTCAAAAGGAAACACCCGAAGAAGAGGTAATAATTTCACAACCCTCTTTCTTGTTCTTTTCTTCTTCCACTTCCTCTTTCTTTGTTATTTTCATACCAAAATAATAACTCCAGTACCTCCTACATATAGTTATGTTATTATAAATATGGTACAACCATATTATTTATTCTATCCATCCTATAAATGACAAGGTCACCATACGTGGGTACGTACGACTTACCGTCTCCAAGTCGTGGTGTAGTTTGTTATTCTAAAACTTCATTATTTGTATGAGTATAATAATGAGTATAAGTGATGTAAATAAGAAATATAACATGTTAAATATTCTTTATATATGATATACCATCAAATTATATACGATTTCATCATCAATATAATGATTTTGTTGCTCGTGCGTACTTACGGATTACCGTCTCCACGAACGCGATAAGATTCATTCCTCATAACAATCATTCAAGAATAATTTTCATTTTATGATTAAAAATAATTTTTAAGAACATAATATCATTCTATATATGAATAAAATACATCCTATCCATAACAAAAAAGGCTTACATCACCACGCATATAAAGGGAAACAGATCAGTTAACACCTGAAACGATGATACAACTACAATATTATTAACAAATCAATATTTTAAGATTATATATGATATTATATTTATGTATGTGGTTATTTAATAATTTAATAACAATTATTTAACTATTATATAGGAGGTTAATGTACCCTCGACCAAGGAAAAGTACAAGGTAAGGGTTAATTCCTCAATCTCATTATTATCGGAGATTGTTTGTGAGTGAGTATTTACTTGGACATATTTATCATCAATGTCCATATTTCATAAAGATGTATTCAAAAGGAATCTTTTAAGGCTTTATGGAATGGTATATTTAACTATATCATCATTTTAAATTTTTGAAATAAATATTTTTCTAAATCGTTTTAATTAATGTCCATGTTTTCAAAATGATTTTGAGGATTTATTTATATAGACATCATTGTTTTAAAATGTTAATTCCATTAAAAGTTTCAAAGTGGTATGGGACACGTAGATTCAAAAATGTCTATAAATGTCTTCTTCTATAAATTATTTTACTTTTAAATGATAAAAAAATAAAAAGATATTTCATTGAAATAGATAAACTTCATTTATGTCAATATCCTTTGATGGATTTTACACTTTTTTGAAGTTGATTCATTACGATACAAATATTCAATATTTTATTGACGGTTTTGTGATATTTTTGACTATGGATGTGTTATTTTTATACAATTCATGGTTTATGGTTAATGTATTAACATTTCATATGCTAGTTTTAATACAAATGTTTTTTTATATTTCAACCTTTTATATGAGGAATGCATTGGACTTAGTAAGTGATGGGTGGAGTCCACTATAGCTCCTTGATGAATCGGTAGGTCTCATGAGACAAACTACTGACTTGGATCAAGGCCTTGACAAAATCTTATTTGTAGTCTTGGAACAAGGCTTTGAAAATGGGGTTATGAATTCTGGAATTATGCATTCCATCATTATGAAATTGGCTAATTGATATTGCATGTGATTATTCGACTAGTTGAATATCCATGTGAATTAGTAAATGACATTATTTGATTTATATTGGTGATATTATGTATAATTTTATGTTTAAAATGATTATGTTTTTGTCATATAAATTTACTTAAATGTTTATGCTTATTTATGAATGTTTCCTCTATATTGTTATCTTTACTAAGAATTTGAGCTCACCCCTTTCTATGTTCTATTTTTCCATAGATGCGAAGAAGTATATTATAACTAACCTGCAGAGGTAGTCTAAGTGATATGAATTTGAACCATGTAAACAATGTTTTTTTGATTTTCATTTTGTAATTTAATATAACGTTCGTATATGTAATCTATTTTCTAAGACTACTAAACTGATCAGTCTTTTAGGACTTCATTCTTTGTAATCGTTCCAATGTATTAAAATAATGCATCGACTCTAGGTAATTGGGGTCGGGGCATTACAATCCTCATGGATAAATATCATTAAATTAAACATATAGTATCATGAAGTTAAATAAATTCATGATAATACAAGTCAATTGGGATGTATATACACCTTGTATAATAATATAGGTGTATAACATAATTAAATTTTTCATAGAAGGAAAAATTTGACTAAAATTCATTAACGATTTGGTTACTTTTGAACCATTAACCCAATTAAAGAGAGATAATAAAAATATTATGTAAATATAAATAATTTTAATTATAATAATAATAAAATACATTCATGTTTAGTATATAAACCTCATAAAAGAAACATGTGAGGATTATGGCATGTGTCTCACAAAAAAATGAAAGCGAGTCAAAAGTACCATTCCAATTTAGTATGATTTTGAATCATATGATCCATTGAAGAATAATTCAATATAAACTTAAATATCATTAATAGTGTTATATTAATGATATGAAATTTAAATGGGGAAGTATATACATCACAAAAATAAATTGAGCGGTGAATACGACACTTGTTACCTAGAAATGAAATAGTGGCTAGAAACTCCTTATCGTAAGTCTCCAAATACTTTGTACCAATTAAAAAATCATGCATGATAAATAGTACTTTATTATAAATATATTATAAAACCAAAAATACATATATAATACCATATATGTTTAATATCCTTTTATTACCCATTTATTAACAATTCCATTTTAATGTCATGTATCGGGTAATAACTACATTGTTTTTCGTATATGTTTTTATTTTCTATTTTTGGTACTAATTATTTGACCATAGTTCCATAATATATAGAGTTATTATAATTTCATAATTATTATATATATACATTTTATATTCTTTAAAAACAATTCATGGAATATATTTTTGAGAAATGAAGTATGTTATGATCATAGAGGCGGTAGGCAGTACATACACGTGAATAAAGTTTTCGTTCAACGATCATTATAGAATTGTGATAAGTAATATATTATATTTTAAAAAACATAATCATATACTAAATAACATATTATTTCTTTAAATATATTATATGTGTCATCCATATGGTGTGGGGATGTAAATAGGGTCACGTCGTTTCATGAAGGCAGTAGTGCACTTATACACGCATGATGTTATCGTTGATCAGTTAGTGAAAACTTCAAAGGTAGAATGATATATTATATTTTCATAATTATAAATATTTCATGAATAAAATAAATATTTCATTCATATCACATGTTTTAATTAAATTCAACATTATTATCTTCCTTGTAAAACATTAGTGAAAATGAGTCACATCACTTGATGAGGTGGTAGTACGTCGTACACATGAGTAACATTCTCGTATCCCATGTGGAATAGAAATAAAAAATTAATATATGATATAATGACTCCAGATGTATAATAATATTATATATATCACACATATACTTTACATACATCACCATATCAAACCATAATATGTGGTAATAGATAACAGATGACATCGGTTCACGAGGCGGAAGTCCTCCGTACAGACGAATGATGAATTCATAACAAATTTGATAGAAGTAGAGATGATTTCAGGTCACAAAATTACCATAAAAAATTACCATTGTATGTAAGATACTTATTTTCTTATATATTAATCTTCTAAAAATAATTTCAGTAGGTCTAGAAAGAAATAAAATAAAAACTCTCACTGAAGAACGTTACCACTTATTCTTGTAACCTCTTAAGTATTGCACTAAAATCCTTCGTAGGTTATATTTATTTAAAAATAATTATTATAGGATTATATTTGGTACTATTAGAAGGTATTTTGTGGGTATTTTGGGATAAAAAATGGTTTTATGGTGTTAAGAACAAAGGAGAGGGGACGAACATTTATAAGTGAGATGAGTAGCGCACTTGTAATTGTTTAAAATAATGTGGTGTACCAATGATTTAATCCTGGAAAAAGGATAAAAAATAGATTATTAGGGAGTCTTAGAAATTATATGGTCTAAATATGTCTGTATAATAAATTATATTGAAGTTTTTAAATCATTTTAACCACTAAATATTTAGATTGACCCGTGTTAAACTCATTTTAACATTACCCTTGGAAATTAAATTTTATTGTTTTTACTATTAATTTTTGTCAAACATTAAGTTTAACATTCTATTTAATATAAATTATTTTGATTAAAAATATTTAATCCATTTTTATAAATTCAATTCATAGTAGGGGAAATATTTAATCAGAAATCAACCCCACATATAAGATGAGACTGCTAGTTTTTGAAGAGAAAATATTCCAAAGTTTACAATGTTTTTATATCTAAATTCAACTTGAAATTGATTATAATGGAATAAATATGATATATATAAATATATATATATAATTTTTTTCATTAAAACAAAATTAAAATTTGTTATAAATTTATAAAAAATTTAAACAAAAAGACAATTGTGAATTAAAATTCAATAACCCTTTCTCAAAAAATTAATCTTGTTGGATAATTTAAAAAAATTCAACATAAGATAATTTTTAAATGAATATTTAAGAATAAAAATTTATTTTATCATATAAATTTTCTAAAACTATCAAACATAAGTTTCAAAATAAGTGTGCACAGATGTGGAAACACTGTTTTTTATAATAATATAGTTTTTATGAATAAAATTGGATTTACTCTTATATATTGTATAAGAAGTAGATAATATTAATTATAAATTTTTTATTGAATATATAATATGCATATTTCATTAAAATAATTCATGGAAAGTGGGTTTTTAATTTATTTAGGTAAAACATGTTTGTTCTAATAAAAATTGTTTTCTACAAAATGATTTCCTTTATTTTCAAATAGTTTTTATTTTAATTTTTAATTAATTTTTCATAAAGAATTATATATATATATATATAAAGCATATATTTTTATAATTTCATCAAATATATTCATATATTCCATTCGAAAAGTTAGATAATAACAATTATATTAAATAATAATTTCTTATTAGTAAGTCATGTTTCTTGTAAAATCGGTGTTTCGTGTGACATAATATACACTCGGTGTTGCATATAACATAATATAAAATCATTGTTTCAAGTAATTTATGATAAAATTAGTATTAAAGTGAAAAATATCTAAAAAATTAAATTTATTTGTAAAAGAATATTTCACAAAATCTCGGTATGTAACATTCTACCCCCCTTAAGGTGATTTTTACCCTTGAAATTCATCACTTATGTCCCAAAAACCAAGGATAATTTTTTTAATTTAATAATTTGGTTCCCATATGGATTTTTTAATATGTTTTTATCTCTATAAAAAATTTACCTTATGAGTTTGCTTGTTTCATAGATTCTGCATTGATCGAGAATCTCTATTGATTATTCTATATAAGGAATATTATTCTTTTGTGGTATGAACTATGAGTTCAATACATAAGATGGATTAGGTGTGTACTTCCTCAGGAGTGATAAAATGAACACATATTGAAACTGAGAGTGTTTTGGTGGAAGTTTTGAATGATATAATACTTTCTTGATATGATCCTGAATTTTAAAAGTAACAATATTCCAATGGATTATATTTCATTTCTATCATAAGAACAATTTAATCATTTGGTTGTGCTTTGATAAATTTCCACTACATCTCATACCCAATAAAATGAAGAAAAATTTTCATTCATGAAGCACTAATATATCAAAAGATCTATTGTATAATGATAAGTCATTCCTTAATTCAATAGTTAAAAAAGTATAACATTGGTTATCTAATATGCATAAATCTTCATATGGTGTAAAAAAATTAATACCTAAAACATCATCTAAAGTTCACCTAAAAATATTCCACAAATTTTTAACCATATAAACCATAAAAATGATTAATATACATAACTATAGAAAGAAGGTCACCAAATATAAAAAAATAAACTTATCATTAATCCCCCCAAGAAAATTAAGTAGATCTTAATTTTCATATACCAACCATGTGAATACCTTTATCATGTATTCTCTTGAAACATGTTAATAACCATAATTACCATAAGACCATATTGAAAACATACATGATTACTTAGTCCTTAAATCACACATAAATTATTTGATATATTTCATAAATCCAAAAATTTTATAAACTCCATCAATGATAAAATAAACCACTTTGTCTACAAGTTATGAGGACATCAATACTATCCAATTGAAATTATCCATACTGATTATCTCTTTATCCAAGATAAACACCATTTTCTCAACATCAAGAATATATTAAGGACTAATTTACCATAATCATGTTTTCTTATAATATAACGTTTCAATTAAATCATTGTTCTTCGTCATTTGTTCAATTCATAATATTCTTGTATTACCATGATGAAAATATTCTATAGAATAATAATGATATCATTAATGATTAAAATAACATAATTCTTGATTTCCAATACATTGACACTTCAATCATTCAACTTCATTCTTAAACCATTAACTCAGATTCATTGTCTTATTCATTAATTCATATTTACAATAATATGAAATATAAATCATATCTTAAGATTCCATAACCTCAATTTAATCATTCCTTTTACGTTTAACATAAAAAATAATTTTAGAATGGCCCAAACCATTCACATTTATTTTATAATTTCTTCATCATCAGTAGTATAAGCATTAAACATATCACCTTTATTATTCCCTTCGAGAGATTTCCCCTTAAGACACAGACCTTTATAATTCCCATACTTTCCACAATTAAAACATCCACCCAATGATGATAACTTAGATAGACTAATAATACCTTCCATTGTAGTAAAAAAACATTTATTGTTTAGATGGATATTACTCACTCTCTACCATTTTTCTCTACACATAAAAAACATATTTTTGTTTATTTAATACATTCCCCGAAGTTCTTGATCCCACATTCTCAACATATAAGAAACTAAACCCCCTTTTCTCCATGGTCTCCACTACCCAAAATAATAGCGAACTCTATGATTATATTCTTTGTTTAGTATGAGATTTGTTTAATGTAAATGTTTGTAATTATGTTCCATGATATATAATTAGGAATAATATGAACATATTTCACTCCATTCGTCATCTCATTTGGCTTCTCATCAGTAAATTATCCATCACAGTCAATGTTAACTGAGTTTCTTATAGTTCTCTCCATTGACTAAATCTAAAAATCATGGTCTGTGAAACACTAATCATAGTATTAAACAATATAATAATGAAAAATACCTTATAATATATCTAAATCATGAAACATTATTTTTAATCTATGAGACCTTGGGTTTATCCTACTTTGTAAATACTGATCATCTATTTAAATTCATCTTAAATGTTCATAAAGTGTTTTCATATTTCAAAAGAATATACCCAGGAGTGTAATACATGGTGTGAAGTAAGGCTTGTTTCTGTGCACCAGGTGATGATCAATTTTATCTTAATTCACCCATTTGAGATTCAATACCCCTGGGTACCTATGCACTAGAGATATTTCCTCTTGTATTATCTAGACTAGGATGTAATTTCTTGGAAACTACATTCTCTGTTCATTACCAAAAATATAGGACATTTTCTTATAATTTGAATCATCCCTAGAATTATCCCTAGATACATCCCTACATAGATCATTATAAATATCCCTATGTATCTCAATTAAGTAATATTAACCTACTTTCCAATGGATAAATAAATATCTCCTCTGTTACCACCTCTAGTGACCAATAATTTTCATATATTGATTTTACATCCTTTTAAATGGATATTAAATACATAACTCAAACACAGTAATAAGAAAAATAGTTATTGATACTTAGTTTTTTCCTTATAAGACTTTGGAAAATTTCATACATACATTTATAGAGGTAGGCACTGAGACGACGTTTGATTCTGAGACCCGGAGTGCCCAAAATTAATTTTATAAAAATATTAAGTATATTTTATACTATACCCACAAATAAAATGGAATAACACTCATATGGTAACACAGATCATAAATCTAATTCCTCAGTTGAGTTCAGAACATGGTGTTTACCCCAAGAAGGGCATAAATTTTTCCAGTACGGGACTTCTATGAGAAAAGTCACCAAGAAGAAAATACAAAGTAAAATATTTAATATTAATTATTTTATCTTGAAAGTAGAATCAAATAAATTATTATTGGATATGTGGATTGTAAATTTGAGACAACAATTGGATTTATTATGGGTCATTTTACCTATAAACAACTTTATTTGATCAAGGAGGAACCTCTGTTGAAACATCGTCGAATCAAATTCTGATCACAACTGACATATCTCCAATACTGAATGATTTATTTGAAGTTATATTATTGCACTGATATTTTTTTATTGATTTTTTACATTAAAATCCATTTTTTCTCATTTGTTGATCATTTCTTTTATCCTTCGTTGTTGGCCGCACTAACACGGACATAAATCTATGTTCAAAGACTATAAATTTATCTAAAATCGATCTTTTCTTCATGGATATTCATCTCTCACATTTTGATGCATCAAACCACTAAAAGGCCATCTAGTGGAGGTTGGAGCTATGAAGCTCTTGTCACCAGGATTGTCAATCTGTTTTCTGATCTACGATCGTGCCACTAGAGGAGTCGGTATAGGGTGAGGAAGATGGAGCCAGTTTTTTAGTTCAACTCGGATGGTATCTAGTGACTAGTGGTCTGAGACGGTGTGAGAAGAAGGTGCGTGAAGTTCATGGTTGTGCGAACAGGCGCTGTAGGGGCTCCGATGAGGTGGTGATGAAAGTGGTGTGTGAGGTGGTGTTTAGCGTGGGTCCTTGCAGAGAGGCGGTGCGCAACAGGTGGATGGGATGGTGGTCAGTGGGTAGCGACTATGGTGCACATAGGTGGAGGATTGGGAAACTGGGGGGAGATTTGGTACACTATATGGAAATCCTAGAGGATGTGAAATAAAATAAAAATAAAAATAAAACGAAAATAGTAATAATAATATTGATAATAATATTATTATTAATCTATAAACCCCCATAACTTCCTCTTCGGGAGTTTTATTAACGTTCCGTCTACAGAAACATTCCCCCAATTTCGATATGGCCATTTTAAGACCATTATATATAATTCTCTCCGAATCGAATCCTAGGCCTGAGAAATTCTCATGACAAAATTTGATTTAATATTATTATTAATTTGTTGATGCGCCATAACTTTTGTGTGTGACATCCTATTGACGCACCATCAGCTGAGATTCGACCCTATATTTAATATGGTCAATTCAGGTCTAATAATGGATATTTAATTCAGGTTCATGGTTTGGGTCCATGAAATATCCATCATCATTATTATTATTATTATTATTATTATTATTGTAGAATCTTGCATCTGTTGTTACTCTTCCATATGACATTTTATTTTTGGGATGTCAGTGACATCACTAACCTAAAATTGAGGCGAACGTTTCGATACTGATTTCATGTTCTTAAACCAAAATTTAGGTATGGGCCCCATGAGGGCTAGTTTTTGCAAGTAGTGGTGAAATGCATAATTTTCATCGAGTATCCGTTTTGGACAAATGAATAGTAAATCCCTTGAGTTTTTTCCCTGAGTATTGCAATGGTGCGATCTATACAATTGATTTTAGGACCAATGTATGGTCCCCATAGGATGCCATTCAAGAAAAAAGTGATGATATTCAAATTTTCAATCTGATGTTTGATTGTGGTAAATGAATTGTCGATCTTGGACATTTTCCATAAGGATCACAATAGTGTAATCAATTTGCACATGTAGATCATTTCTCTTGATCTCATTAAATGTATAAGAATTTAAGGATTATCGGTGGAAGATCTATTCAATGTTTGAATAGTACCTTTATCTTAGATCAGCATCCACACCTATGATAGTGGAGAAGATGTATGAATAGATGTGGTCAGATGTATTGTGGTCATTGGAGGAGGTGAGTTAGTGAATTTAATTTTTGGAACTCTAGATCAATGATGAGTGTTGTGCACTCAATGACCTTAGAACAAGATCTTCCATGTAATATAAGAGTACATGGGCACAACTAGTGGTACTTGTTAAAAATTTAGTACCCGAGAATGGATATGTACATGGCCAAGTAATGAGGCGGGGTCACACATCATGTGGGCACCATACATTCCATGTATCACTTTGTGAGATGCGATCCAAATGTTTCGAGTTCGCATGCACAGAGGTACCATCCAATAGGGATGGAAGGTGGTGTTCCTCGATTCCTTATGAGAGGAACCATCTAGTAGGGATGGTCAGTGCTGTTTCTCATTTCATTCTGAGAGGTACCATCCAACAGGGATTGATAGTGTAGTTTCTCATTACTTTCTGAGAGGCACCATCTAATAGGGAGGGACAATGTAGTTTCTCGGTGCTTTCTGGGAGGTACCATCAAGCATGGATGGCCAGTGTATTTCCTCATTTCTTTCTGAGAGGAACCATCTAGGAGGGATGACAAGTGTAGTTCCTAAATACTTTTCCAAGAGGTACCATCTAGCCTTGATGACCAGTGTAGTTTATCGATTCTTTTCTAAGAGGTACCATCTCACAGGGATAGATAGAGTAGTTCTAGTCTTACCTCTAGCTAGGCTGGGAAATAGTCACCATTGGAATTCTAGGATTCCTTCTTGTTGGGCAGGGTTGTGGTCCTCGATGGAGGTTCAAGGCTTACCTCCAGCTGGGCTAGGAAATGGTCCCCAATGGATGTTATGAGATTCCCTTTAGTGGGACTCAGTAGTGGGTCCCCATCATCTTTTGAGTGATGATCCCCCCTAATGTACTAGGGCAAGGATACCCGATGTCTGGTGTGAAACACTCTATCCGGGATGGGCATGGGAAATCAACTTTGAGACATGGTCTCTCGACAATGTGACACAGTGAAGAGGTGTGATTTGACATACCTTTGGACTCTCAAAGAAGATGAATTTTTTTATCACCTGGACTCATCCTTGTGATGTGATCTAAAACCTTACATTCTAGACATTTCCACCGAAAGTGGATAGTATCATGGTGCGGTGATTGATACCAATTGAATTGTAGTTTAGGGAACATGTATGGGATGTTGGGTATCGATAGTGGTAACTTATGGATTTATGGAGACTCTTTTCCTGGGTTGTGTTATGATATGGAGGGCCCATTATTCTCTTATTTGGTTTTATTTCACTGAGCATACATATATATGTTGTTTCAGTAACCACTCCTTTGGTTTTGTCGACTCTCTTTCTAGAAGAGTCAAATACATGTGGGTTATGCCCCAGGCCTTCCTTGTATAGCTTCTCGTGGTTGGACAAGCCTACTCTTCTAGTATAGGTAGCGAAGACTTGATGATAAGTTCATATTCTCACCATTTTTAGCTCCTTGTGTTTGGATAATCTTACTTCACTCTCTTTTTGGGTTGAGATGCACAACTTTTACCATACCTTTTCCTATCTACTACTTTCTTTTTCAGATAATCTCTTACAGCCCCCTTTCACATTTTTGGGGCATCCAACTGAGTTTTTTATATTCACCCCTTCAAGGGATTTTCCCGCATGTGTCGTTCCTTATGAATATGATGAACATGTTTACCGTGACTTGAACGGAGCATAGGGATACAAGTTTTTATACCACGTGTAGTGGTCGTATCCAGGGATTCAAGAGTGGGTCTCTATCACCACTTTTACTTTTCAATTTACTACCAGGTTTTAGAAATTTTCTATTTGGGTGTGTATTTTCACCCTTTTCCTTTTAGTTCACTTTATTGTACTTGTACTATTTATCAGTTCTTGCATTATGAGTTTATTTACAGTAGTTTTGAAGATTTTTTTTTAATTCCCTCTGTAATTTTTTATTGAGTTTGTTGTGTGTTTGTATAGGTTCTTAAGAAAAGGCCTCCCTATGTGTTTTGTGCCTTTTGTTCTTGTCTCCACCCCTAGCCTATGGTGGAGAGCTTGCGGTAGTTGCAGCTCAAGCCCCGACATGGCTCGGGTCATGAAAATGTGGTATCAAAGGTAGTTCAACCCTCGGGATGTTGTTTAGGTGTTTCCCTAAATATTTCTTAGTTGTGTTTAGGAAAACAATGTCGAAGTTCCTCAAGAGAAACTCTTAGGATAGGGAGTCTAATGATGGTACGAGAATCAGACATATATATTCACCAAGACCCTGATTACCATCTTGTCAACTTGGATCCCTAAGACACTTGTTGCAGGGAACAACGGTATACGCATCATATAAGCTTGAGTATTTGACTATCCTTCTTGAGTCAGCTCTTCATTGTTATGGATATACATACATATATATATATATTATTATCTACCTATAATACTCCTTTATAACATTTAGGATGTCTTCTCTATGACAACTATCTATGATATTGGCTCTAATTAGTGGCGAAGACCATGTGAGAGACAAAGCCTCAGTTCAGAATCCATCATGTTATCCCATTCCTCTAAGTGGACAGGTAGCAGCACCACTACCTATTGAGAATCACAACGACCCAGCAGGGACAACAATAGATGTGCGTAGGTTGAGAACACTCCATGAGTTCTAGGGCCATAGACCACTAAGGTTTCATGGTAAGACATACCCTTGGGCAATATAGATTTTTCTAGTGTCGGGGGTCCACCTCTCTAGGCTTTCAAGGACTCCGACAGATAAGCTGGTTTCTTTGGAAGCCAAAATTTTCCACGGAGAAGTTGGGAGTTGGAGGAGCATGGTTACTTAGATACAGGATGAGTCGAAAATCATGTGGGATGAATTCTAATAGATATTTGGTGAAGAGTACAACCCCTCATGATTTCGCTCCATTCAGATTAAGGAGCTCCTGCAATTTCATCCTGGAGGGATGACAATGAGTGAATATGTGACTATGTTCACAAACATTTCAAACTACTCCCCGGACATGATCCATGATTCCAAATTCCGAACACAAAATTTTGAGCATGGGATCCATAGAGAGATCCATGTTATTATAGTACCTTTGTACACCTCCACATTTGCCGGGGTGACGAAGCATGTGATGGTGACAGAGATATTTCTGTCAGAGGGAAACCATACATCTAGTTGTGGTAGTGGGAACAAAAAAGTTGAGATGCCTACCGCATCTAGCAGGCATCAGACATTAAGATCTTGACGCATAAAGCCCCCAATAATTGGTCTCTGGAATGTAGTCATATGGGTCAGCGGTAGCATAGAGCACCGAGTCTTCTTGGAGAGGGCTGGTTCAATTCTTGTGATGGGAGAGGTCACATGGCATGAGGCTACCCACCCAAACATGCTGAAAATATTCGATAGGATGTAGGTGAACTTTCACAATAGTGATAGAACCATAACCATTGATACCCCAAGTGGGGATAGGGTGGTCCCTAGAGAGGTTGTTCTAGAAGTGGAGCAGGAGGATATGGAAGTGGGGGATGAAGTTATGAGGTTCATCCACCGCCACCACCACTAGGAAGACCATGTCAGTCTTAGGAAGCTGGCAGCTGGGACTGTAGACATTTTCAAGCTTTAGATTTCTATGATCCTGTAGAGAATGATATGATAAGAGTTATACCTTGTTTCTTTTATAACTTTTTAAGTGGAACATGTTAGAAACTACGTGAATTACTATTTTCTCTCTGCTCCTTGCATTAGGTTTTACCAGGTGACATGAGGAGTCACTGTAACCCTGTGTTGGTGTTTTTCAATGTAAACTTAAATGCTCGAAGAAGAGGTTCCCTTGGCCTAATGAGAATCATTTTTTTGATGTGATCATAACAAAGAAAGAAATTAAGTACCTCCCAAAGCATATAGTATCGAGGTGTAGTGGAAGTGTCCCTATGAATTGTACTTTTAGTGTGAGGTTGTGCAATGGAGTGTCAGATAAGGTCTTGGAATTGTAGGTGGCTTTTTTTTGGCCTCCTTTTTCTTGGAATGCCATTAGTGGGTATAGTAGAGTACCTATTTTTGGGATTTATCTCCTTCTAAGGGAGTAGTGAAATGTAGGGTATGCCACATGCTTTTTTTTCTAGCTTCTTGTGGTTGGATGAGTATACTCAACTTCCCTATTCCTTAGTACATTTTCACCCTCAGTGGAAACCTTGATACATCAGTTATCAAGTACAGGTCTAGGTGATGAAGACCCCATGGACATAACTATGCGACTTACTACCGGGTTAGGTCAGCGGTATAATTTTCCCTGAGAATGTAGAGACACTATCTCTAGGAGAGAACTTTGTGGTTTTCTCAGAACACTAGAGTCTCATGTACATCTCCACTCAGAGAGACTAGACCCTGAGGAAGCGATGCTGGTTGAATTTCTAGGAGGACATTGAATCAGAGATAGTCTATACATCGAGAAAGGGAAACATTGTAGAAGATTCCCTTAGTCAGAATTCTCAGGCTCGCCTAGTGCGTTAATTATAAGAGAAAATAGCTTCCATACAGCTAACCTTTGTGGAGTAGGAGGGTAAAATTTATCTTCAGTCGACGGCAATGAATCTTTCACTTCCTGAGAATGCAAGAGAGTCTCAGTTGTGAGGCATGGACTATGAAATCTTGTGTGACCAGACATCCTCAAGTGTTCATCAGATGGATGTTATGAAGGAGGGAATCAAGTGACCTTGTTCTAAGTACAAACTGTGATTCCAGTCATGACACATGATGTAGAGGTTCATCCAGGGAGAAAAACTATCCCCCAAGTTTCATCGGGCCGTTTGGGACTGTGGAAAGAGATGGTGAGGTTACCTACCACCTTGACCTATCCCCAATAGCTGGTGTGTGAACCCAACATCTCCCATGTGTCAGAGTTGATGAGATATATTCATTCTCCTATTAAAATCATTAAAAGATAAGATCTTATGATGACGGGCCATCCTTTTGTTCGTATACTGTGGCAACACAAAATTGTGAAGGTTTTCCTGGGAGGGGATATCTCGATGTGAGGTCAAATCCCAAGTTGTTTCCCAAGTTTTTCTTTTTAGGGATGAAAATATTGAATGAGGGAATGATATAAAGACCCTGTTTTTTTCTTGTAATAGTTTGGAATATTTCTTTATATATTTCTATAGCCATGCGCTGAGACGACATGCCATTCCGAGGCATGGTTGTTCCTGTAATTAATTTAATAGAAAATATTAAGTATGTTTTTACTATGAATGTGATGGAAATGGAATAAATCTCTAATGGTAAACTAGATTATAAATTAGACACCATAGTTGAGTCTAGAATGTGGATTTTACCCAAGGCGAGGCATTACTTTTGTCAGCACCAGACTTCTTTCAGAAAATTCACCCAGGATTAAAATATTAAATAATAAAATTAAACATAATTATTTTATCTCTAATGATAAATCAAATAACTTTTCATAGGAGACTCAGATTGGAAATCAGATACCATCATTGGGTTTTTAATAGGGTATTTTTACCTAAACATGACATAAAATGAGGGTGTACAAGAGATTTGGATTCCATTCCAAGTAGGGCTCTATAAATAGAGATTAGGGGATTCATGATTAATGATAGCCCTAACCCCTTCTCTCCCTACAAAATATCTCTCTGTCACTCTCTCATCCATTATTTGCCAGATCAAGGATGAACCTTCACAAAAACATTGGTGGATCGATGTGGGAGTGCAATATACACATCGCCAACAATAGATGATCGATTCGAGGAATTATTTTTCCACTTGTATGTTTTTATTGATGGTTTTCATGAAAATATATTATTTCTCATTTGTTCATTGTTTTATTTATGATTTTTTGATCAATATACTTACATGACCATTGATCAGTGTTCAAAGCCTATAAATTTTTCTGAAATCCACCCACTATTTGGGGATATTATTCGCTAACATTCAAACCGATCAAACCACCAATGGATTGTCGAGCAGAGGATGATGTTGTGGAGCTCTCATCCTAAAGATCTATGATCTGTTTTTTTGATTTAAAATTAGGAAAATGGAAGAGTCATTATGGCATGCAGAAGGTGGAGTTGGTCTATTTGGGTCAACAAAGACAAGAGTCAGTGGCTAGCGGTCAACGGTTGAAAAAGTAGGAGGTGAGGGCGGTGTGCGACAACCCGAGCATGCACAACAAGGGGGTCCAATGAGGTAGTAGTGACCATGATGTGGGAGGTGGCGGTCTGTGTGGCTCCTGGTGGAAATTGGTGCATAAAGGATGAAAATTGGGCTATAGGTTGAAGGCGCGGTGCACCGCATGAAAACCCAAGAGGAAGAGAAAAAAATAAAAAAATGAAAAAAATAATAGTAATATTATTGATAATAATAATATTATTAATCTTTGGACTCCATTACCACTTGATTGGGATGTCCTATTAATGGACTATCAGTGGTGAAATTCCCCCATTTACGATACAATAATTTTAATACCATTCTTGATAATTCAATTTGACTTGAAACCGGGCCCCATGAAAAGCTCGTGAAACATTATATTTAATATTATGTTAAATCTTTGACCCATCATATCTCCTGCATGTGACATCTGATTGAAATGTTGTCAATGACGATGCGAGCATATATTTATGATGGTTGATTCATGACTAATTTTGGATATTTAACTCATGTTCAAGGTTCGGGTCCACGAAAGACCCAACAAAAATAATAATATTATTATTACAGAATCTTACATCTATTGTAAATATTCCATACGACATCGTATTTGCGAGTTGTCAGTGGAGTTGAAACCATGAAATTGAGGCATACATTTCAAGGCTGATTTTGAGTACATATACTGAAATTGTGGTGTGGGACCTATGAGTCCCAATTCGCATGCATAACAGTGAAATCATGATTTTCACTTAGTATCCATTTTGGACGATTGATTAGTCAATCTCGTACGTTCTTTCGATGAGGATTGCAATGGTAGGATCCATAAAATAGATTTCAGGATCAAGGCATGTTCCCCAAGGGATGTTATTCAAGTTCAATGTAGTGATATGAATTTTTTTCATCAGGTGTTTGATTGGGATGAATGAATAGTCAATCTTGCATGCTTTTCTGCAAGGATTTCAACAGTGTGATCTGTTAGGTAATGCATAGCCTTTCTTATGATCTCATTAAATGTGGAAGGATGAATGGAATATAGGTACAAGATATATACTAGTTTTGAAGAGAACACTTGTATTAGATCATGATCTACTCCTCTGAGAGTGAAGATGATGTATGAATAGTTGGGGTCAAATTTTCTTAGGCTGTCTGAAAAGGCATGTCAATGAATTATGTTTTTGGACCTCTAGATCAATGACAAGTGTCGTGTGCTCATCATCCTTCTAACTATATGTTTCCTGTACTCTGAGAGTACACTAGCACACCTAGGTGTACGTTTTACCAATTTAGTACCCCAGAATTGTTAAGGAAACAACAAAAAAAGAGGCAGGGTCACACCTTATGTGGGCCACATATGCACCGTGTACTAATGTGTGAGATGCGATGAAAATGTTACAGGTTAGCATGTTTAGAGGTAAAATCTAGTAGGGATTTATAGTGGTGTTTTTTGATTCCTTATGAGATGTACCATCTATCATAAATGGAATGTGTATTTCCTCAATGATTTCTAAGAGGTACCATCCAGCAGGGATGACCAGTGTAGTTACTCATTGATTTATGAGAGGTACCATCCCGTAGGGATCGCTAGTGTAGTTCGTAAATTCTTTTCAAAGAGGTACCATATATTTGGGATGGCCATTGTTGTTCATTGATGATTTTTCGATTAGTACCATCCAGTAGGAATGTCTAGAGGAATTCCAATTTTACCGCTAGTTGGGCTGGGCAGTAGTCCCCGATGGCAGTTCTGGGCTCACCTCTATATAGTATGGGTTGTGGTCCCTGATGGAAGTTCTGGACTTACCTCCAACTATGCTAGGTAGTGGTCCCCGATGGTAGTTCTGGGTTTCCCTCCAATGAGGCTAGGTAGTGGGTCCCATTAATGACACCTACTGGGAAGTACCCTCTAGTGGATTACCCTTTCGCTGGGTTGGGAAGTTTGTCCCCATCGACTTTTGGGTGATGATCACCCCTGACATAATAGAGTACAAATATCCTATCACTATAGAGGAACCCTCCAACTAGGCTAAGAATGGGTCCTTAACTTTGAGACATGACCTCTTGACTATGTGACACTATTATGATGTGTGAATTGATGTAGCCTAGGACTCTCAATGACGAGGGATAATTTTCCCACCCAGATGCATCCTTGTGACGTGACATGAAACCATGAAGGAGAGACAATACAACCCAAAGAAGATATTATCACGGTATGGTGATTGAGTCCCTTTTACTTTTAGTTTAGGGTAGACACATGGGATGCTGGGATTCAATGGTGGTTACTTTTAGACTATTAGAGACTCTTCTCCTGGGTTGATCTATGAGATGTAGATCCCCATACTCTCTTGTTTTAGTTTCCTTGACTGAGAATACATATATGTCTTGTTTCTGTACCCACTCTTAGGCTTTTGTCTACTCTTATTCCAGGAGAGGTGAAGACGCACATGGTATGCCACGTGCTTTCCATGTTTATCTTCTCATGGTTCGATGAGTCTACTCTCCTACTACAGGTAGCAAAGACTCGATTAGAAGTTCATCATCCCCCATCTAGATCCTTCTGTTTGGATGAGCTTAGTTCGACATTTTGTTGGGTTGAGCTACAGTCCTTTTAATATACCTTGTACTATATACTTCATTCCTTTTTAGTGTATCTCTTATGGCTCCCCCTTTTCCTTTTCAGGGTACCATACTGAGTATTGTTATATTCACCCTTGCATGGGATTTTTTCACACATGTCGTGCCTTATGAAGATGACAGATAGGTTGATCATTACTTCATTAGAGCATAGGGATACAAGATATTGGACCACATATGGTGGTTGTAGCATGGGATTCATGAGTTAGGCACTCTGAACTATTTTACTTTTTTAGTTACTGCCATGTTGTGGAACTTTTCTAGTTGGGCATGTATTTTCCACCTTCTCCCTTTTAGTTCACTCTATTATACTTGTACTGTTTAGTGGTTCATGCATCCTTGGTTTATTTATTGTAGTGTTTCACCTTTTGATCCTTTCCCTCTAAAATTTTTCATTGAGTTGCGAAGAATCTTATTTTTGTTTTTTTACAATGTTTTTTTTGTTGACAACTAACATTTTAGTTAAATATTGTTTTTGATATATAGGAAGATGAAATTGTGGGTTGCTAGAAGTTTTTCTTTATTAATGAAAAAGAAAGATGTTATTGGGATTATGGAAGTTTATAAGCTTAAAAAAATCGGAGTATGAAGGATGTGGCTAAGAAATAAATATGTTGTTGTGTTTCAAAGATGTTTCTGAATTCGTTTTTGTTGTTGAAGAATCATGAAAAAGGATGTTGTTGAAGCATCATAAGTTAGAAAGTTTCTTAAGCATTCTAAAAAAACAATACAATTCATTTATAATATTAGAGTTCTCATAAATCATGAAATTATTCATGAATTTTTTTTTAAAAAACGGTGAATAGTTTTGAAGACTTTAAATGCGAAAAATTATAAGAAAAATCAGATCTAGGGTTCTGAGCAAAATTCTAGAAATATATAGATCCAAAATTATGAGTTTCATTTTAAGGGAATAATAACCTACATTCTGGAAGAATCATAACCTGTATTCTATAGAGAATCATAACTTGCATTCTGATAGAATCAAATGCTTCATTCTGAGAGAATCGTAACCCCCATTGAAAGAGAATCGTAACCTACATTCTACAAAGAATTTTAACCTGCATTATGAGAGGATCATAACATTCACATTGAGAGAATCGTAACCTGCATTATGAGAGGATCATAACCTACATTCTAAAATAATTGGATCCATCATCATTGTTTTGAAATAATAGGATCCAATATCATTTTTTTGAAATAATCGGATTCATCATCATTGTTTTGAATGAAACAGATCCAACATCATTGTTTTGAAACAACAGGATCCAACATCATTTTTTGAAATAATAGGACCCAACATCATTTTTTTGAAACAATAGGATCCAACATCATTGTTATGAATGAAATAAATCCAACATCATTATTTTGAAAGAATCAGAAATAAAATCATTTTATGGAAAAAATATAATCCAACATTAGTTTTTTGAAACAATAGGATCCATCATCATTATTTTGAAGCAATAGGATCTAGCATTAATATATTGAGAAAGAATTCATAATGAACTGATAAAAAAGAAGAATTAAAGTGGTCAAACCTGACTTTCAATTTTTCATAAATCTCAGAGAAATATATGGAGTTTCGACGAAGTAAAAGATGAAGTTTAAATGCGATAGAGATAGGGAGTTTTGAGATTTGTGAAAGTGGGGAAATATTTTATGTTTCCCACCTTAGTTACCAATAAATACTTCATCTGATCATTCGTCCATCCACAACATTTGAAACACGCATAAAAGATGGAGCACTAGAGACTTTTGAAGTTGAAGTTCCCATCTAATTGTGAAGAATTGAATTGATAATTATATCATATTTGAATATGTGTAGATTGAGGGTGAGTTCATTGTATACAAAAAATCGGATTTAGAATCATTCTTTTGTAAGAACTGGATCGAGCATCATTGTTTTGAATGAATCAAATCCACCATCACTGTTTTGAATGAATCTGATCTAGCACCATTGTTTTGAAATAATTAGATCCAAAATAATTATTTTGAATGATTAAGATCCAACATCATTGTTTTGAAAAAATCTGATCGAATATCATTATTTTGAAAGAATCAGATCAAGTATCATTGTTTTGAAAGAATCAGAGCATCATTGTTTTGAAAGAATCCAATCCAAAATTATCGTATTTAGAGAATCATATCCAGCATTTTTGCTGTGAGAGAATCATATCCATCAAAAATCTGATTGTGGATTTAGACTGAATATTTGTGGAGAACATTTAACAAGGTTTTCATTCTTTTGTTTGGATGATTTTTCATATATTCATACATTGTAAACTGACGAGAGTCAGTATAATGTTTCTTATTGGGAGATAAAAGGTGTCTAACAGGAGTTGGCACAAGTTGTATTCCTTTTTCATTATAGAGGATTTATATATACCCACAAAAGTGTCTATGGCAAGGATGTAGGTTCTCACACTGATATAGAACATTGTAAATCATGTGTGCCTTATGTACATTACTATTCTTTCATGCTTAAGTATTTACTAAAGGTTGATAAAGAAATAATTCTTAACAGGTTGCACTGTTATTTTTAATAATGTTTTGAAACTTATAGAAAGTGAACAACTGATTCAACCCCACCCCTTTATCATTTGTTATTTGATCCTTGGAACCTTAAGTGGTATCAGAGGTTTGGTTCCATTGTTTAATCCTTATCATGGAGAATATCATTTTTTCAATAGTAGAGGGATTTCTATATTATATGGAAAGAATTATTATGGATTAAAAAATATGATGATTCCTTATCTCATATCTCTTGTCCTTGAAGTTGTTGATGATGCTAATATTGGTTTTTTACCTATTGAGAAAGATGCTAATATGAAGTTTTCTAAAAAAATAATTATAGAAGTTGATGGAAAGGCTAGAAATTCTATTCTCATATCCTTATCATAAAATTTTTATCAGAAGGTGATGTGTCTCAAAACATTAAAATGAATATGGGACAAGCTGGAAAGTGCTTTTCAAGGAAATGCAACTGCCAAGGAAGCTAAGTTGAAAATTTGGCATAGTATATTTGATGATATCTGAACTATAGATGATGAAACAATTTATGAATACTTCACCAGAGAAAATGAAACTCTGTGAAACATCAAAAGATTTAGATAAGTCTTAGAAGATTCTACAATTGTGAACAAACTTATGAGAAACTTTCCAAACATGTTTGATTCTAAAATTTCTACCTTAGAAAATAAAGATGATTTAACTCTTGATGAATTCCATAAATTTCTTGTTTATTATAAAATGTGGAAATCTGAAATCGTTGAGAAGAAAATTAAAGATTAAATGGGGTTTGAATCAATGAGAAAGATGAAAATCTATGACACTGATGAAGCCGATCCTAGTGAATCTGATGAAAAGGAAGATGATGAGATAAATGTAAAAAATCCTATCATATATCTAAGAACTATGGAAGAGGAACAAATAAGTATGTTGGAAAACATCCTCTCAAATTTTTTGAGTGTGGTGGAATTGGGCACTTTGCTATGAATTTCCGGAAGAATAAAGTACGATAATGTCAAGAAGATTTCGACGAAAAAAATTAATGGAAGAAGGGGTCCAAAAATGATAAAGAAGATAAGTATTCTAAAAAATTAAATAATAAGTGTTTTAGAAATAAGAGAAGCATGTTGAGTAAGAAGGTTGACTCAAACTCAGCTGATAATAATTCTTCTATAGATGAATGTTCACAAAAATTAGTAACCTTCATTAAAAAATTTGATAAAATAAAATACTCCTAAGAGAGTGAAGAAGGTGGTGGAGACTCTTTTAGAGAGTATCAGCTCAGAACCAATCTTCTTGCTTGTATTGAGAAATAAAATCTCTCAAAAATGATTTTATAGTAATGAATAATGATTATGAAGAAGTTTTCTATGGAATTAAATATGTCATCAAGAAGGAGGATGAATACATTCATGTGATTGTAAGCTATAGACATAGATATTGTGAACAAGGAAATATGATTGAAGATCTTAGAATGATGTTGGAATCAAAGGAATAATATTTCATAAAGTTTCAATAAAAACTTCTTGAGTGTAAAACAATCCCGAGGAAGATGAAAGAAAACTTCAAAAAAGCTACAAAAGTAAAATCTATGACCTTTAAAAATGTTGTGAAGTCCTATTATGAGAATCAAATGAAATCCTCTCTTACTAAAATTAATGTTTCATCTGATTATTCTAACATTTCAAGTTCATGAAGAAGTTGTGTGGAAGTATTGGTTGAAAAAGTTTGTGAGAAACCTATCAAATATAAAAATGTTGAAACCTCACTTAGAGTTAATGATGGTCCACATACTCAGAATTTTAGGTAAAATGAAGTTTTCAACCTCAACAATATTTCTATAGAGAAATATCATTCTTTAATAGAAAATCACAATTTGAGGGACATTGATGGTTCTATGGAAGATTTGGGTATAGTGCTTATAATTTTTGGCACAATTTATCTCTACCTCGAAAAAGGTTTGAGAAAAGTGGAAGAAATTGTGAAAGATGAATTTGTAACTTTCTTCACTCAAAGAAAGTTGAAAAGGTAAATTCTCTAGATGTCCGAAACATTCTGACAAAGAATAAATTTGAATTTCTGGAAGAAGTTAGTGGAATATGTGATTAGTCTGGTCATCCTGCCAAAAGATGTATTACACCCCTTCCAGAAAATATTCTTATGATAATAAAGAAAAGAAATATGAAAATAATAAGGTTAATGAGAGAGATTCTATTATTGAGACAACTTTGAATGAAATTAAGTGAAGAAACTATGAATTCCTTATAGTGGTTGTTTTTCACAAATGATTGGTGATATAAAAAACTTGAAACTTTTTGAAATTCATGACGGAGGATCTTTTAATTTTGGAAATGATAGTTCCTTAAATATTAAGGGAATGAGAACGACAACGATTGATGCAGAGAAACTAAAATCTAAGGAAATATTGCATATTGATGGGATAAAAACTAACTTAATTGGTGTTAGTCAACTTTGTGATGATCAAAAAGATTTTATCTTCAGAAAGGATCCTTACATCATAAAAAGTAAAAAAATTGAAAAGTCATTTCAAAAGGAGAAAGAACCCTTGGGAATCTCTTTTAAATTGGAGAATCCAATAACTCTTTTTATTTGAGTGTTGTAGATGAAAACATGTTGTGGAATCGAAGACTTATACACCTTGGGTAGAAGAACATGAGTAAGATATATAAAGTTGATACTATTTGGAATTTTTCAGAATTGAATTGAAGATATGAATATATTTTTATTACTTTATAGAAAGGAAATATGACTAAAAAACTCCTAAAAGAGTTGAGATTCAATCTAGATAACCACTTGAGCTTATTTATTCTGATCTGTGTGGGCTGATGAGACATAAATCAATAAAAACCGATTTATACTTTATCACTTTTATTAATGATTTCACTTGGATGAAAAATAGTAGGTTAATAAAGTACAAGTCAGAGGCTATTAAAATGTTCAAATTCTTCAGAAAAGATGTTGAGAAAGAATTTGGGGTTTCCATAAAGAATCTGAGAACAGATAATGGTACTGAATTCACAAACCATGATTTTGAAACTTATCTAATAAATCATTGTATCAAACATCGGTATATTTCTCCCTATACTCCACCACAAAACAGAGTAGCCAAAAGGAAGAATAGGAGCTTGGTGGAAATGTGAAGAAGTATGTTAGCAGAATACTAACATTCACAATTCTTCTAGAGAGAAGCTATTTGTATTGCTGCACCTGTTCAAAATAGATGCTTGTTGAGATCGGAAACAAACATGACTCATTATGAAATTTGTTATAATAAAAACATTCATTGAAATACTTCAAAGCCTTTTGATGTCCTTGTTTTCTTAAAGAAAAAAATCTGGATTTGGGAATGTTTGATGAGAGTGTTTAGGTAAGAACATTCATGGGGTGTTCACCAAATGGGAAAAGATACAAATATTGGAATAGGTGTTTAAAAATGTTTGTAGACTCATATGATGTGAAAATTATTGAAAATATAAGTTCCTTAAAAGAGGATGTTGAGAATTCTGAGGATAAAACATTGGAGAAATACAACAATAGTGAATTTAATCCAAAACAACCTCATCATGATTCAAATGAGTCATGTGGAGAAGAAAGTGATGCTAGGGAAGAAATTGTGTGATTTTCTACCTTACGAAAGCATGTTGAATCTAAAAACATTATTGGGAATCAGAATGATCTAGTTCAGACAAGAAGAATGTTGAGAATAGAAAATCAGATTTCACTTATCCCAAAATTTAAACCAGAGTTAGATTTAGAGGCTATCAACATAAAGAATGGGTGAATGCTATGAATTTAGAGATAGATAAGAATAAAAAGAATGAAACATTGGATCTTGTTCCAAGGATACAAAATAAAAAAGTTATCATAACCAAGTGGGTTTATAGAAATAAATTGAATAAACATGAAGAAGTTTTAATAAACAAAGAAAGACCTATTTGTAAAGGATATGAAAAGGTGTAAGGTGTGGATTTTGATGAAACCATTTCCCATGTTGCAAGGATATAAACAATTAGGATGATTCTTGTTGCGGCTGCTCATCATAATTACAACGATTATTATATGGGTCTAAAGTCATCTTTCTTAAATATTGAAATTGAGTAAAAATTTTACATTGAACAACCTTGTGGTTTTATAATTCATAAGGACGAGAACAAAGTTTTTAAATTGAATAAAGATTATATGGGCTGAAACAAGCTCCTCATGCTTGGTATTTGAAGTTTGACAATTGTTTGTGAGAGATCAAATTTTATAATGGAAAATTTGATTGCAACTTTTATGGGAAAGATGTTGTCTATGGTAATTTAATTGTAATTGTTTATATGGATGATATAATTTTGGATGGGGATAAAGAAAAGGTTTTTGAAGCATTTGCTGAAGATATGAAGAAGAATTTTGAAATTTCATTTTTGGGGGAATTAACATTATTCCTTGTATTTCAAGTTGAACAAAAATAAAGATACATTTTCTTATCTCACAAAAATATTGCTAAGGATTTTTTAAAGTTTGGAATGGAAGAATCAAAAGCATCTTTAACTCATATTTCAGTGAGAAAAAAATTAAAAAAGATGAATCCAGAATATGTGTGAATCAAAAAGATTTTTGAAAGAAAATAGAATGTATTCTTTACCTTATAACTTCATGTCCTGATATTGTTTTGGTTGTGAAGTTATGTTCCAGTTATTAAAGTAATCCAATAGAATCACATATGTTGGCAGTAAAGAGGATTCTAAGATATGTCAAAGGACCAAATACATATTGGTTTTTATACAAAATAAACTATGAGTTAATGTTTCATGGTTACAGTAATGATGATTGAGATGGTGATTGTGATGATAGAAAATCAACTTGAGGAGGAACAATTTTCTTAGGTGAATGTTGTGTGCGTTGGCATTGCAAGAAACAAAGTTCAGCAACTTTGAGTACTGCCGAATATGAATAAGTTTTAGCAACTCAGGCTTGTAATCAAATGTTGTGGATGAAATTTTAGCTAAAATATTTGAAAGTAAAAGTTTCGAAACCAATGAAGATACTTTTTGATAATCATATTGGAATTGATCATTCTATAAATCATGTCCAACAATCAAGATCAAAACACATTGATATAAAATTTCAATTCATAAAAGAGAAAATTTCTACTAGAGATATTTTGTTGGAATACACATTAACAAAGTATCAGATTGCTGATATCCTTACAAAAGAAATCTTGAATGAATGTTTTTTCAAATTGAGGCTAAAACTCAATCTTTATCCTCCTCCCATGTCTTTTTAATCCTCATAAGGAAGTACCCCCACTATTATTTGGACTGTGTTGAAAAAGGGGGAGAGTAAGAAAAACTATTTACTTTGTAATATGTTTTTACATAGCTTTATTTTATGAATTTGAGGTCATTGATATCATATAATAGGGTAGAGAAAAATAAAAATGAGGGAGGAAAATAAAAATTATAAAGATAAAGATAAAAGTAAAGGGGGAGTTTGAGTAAGGTGGAGTATATCTTTATATGACCACAAAATTTTCTAGCCAACAAGGGATGAAAATCCTTCACAAAAAATATTGTATCCTGTATTATGGTTTAGGACACTCTCTTTTGAGAATGACTATGTTTTTATAAAATTCAAAAACATGTGTTGTAAAAAAAACTAAGATTCAGAAAGTTTTTTCAAAAGGTTTGTAAAAAAATACAAAGGTAGAGATTGAAGAACCATTGTGGTGTTTTGTTTTAACAAAGATTTGTATTTGTTGACAACTAACCTTTTTAGTAACAAATGCTTTTGATATACAGGAAGATTAAGTTGTTGGTTCTTGGACGTTTTTATTTTTTGGTGTGAAGGAAAGATGTTGCTAGGATTAAAGAAGTTGTTGTGATTAAAAAAATATGACGAGTATGAAGAAAGTTGCTAAGAAAGATAGATTTTGTTGAGTTTAAAAGATGTTACTGAAGTCCTTTTTGTTGCTGAGGAATCTTGAAAAAGGATTCTATTGAATATTCATAAGTTAGAAAGTTTTCCAAACTTTCTAAAAAAAATCAGAAGATGATTTTCTGATCTTAGAGTTCTCAAAAAGCCAGAAAAGATTCATGATAAATGCTGTTGAAGAAATGGTGAAGTGATTTGAAGACATTAAATGAGAAACATTCTAAGAAAAATTGCATCTAGAGTTCTGACCAACATTCTGGGACAAATCAG
Organism: Viscum album; assembly: GCA_963277665.1. Taxonomy (NCBI): domain Eukaryota; kingdom Viridiplantae; phylum Streptophyta; class Magnoliopsida; order Santalales; family Viscaceae; genus Viscum; species Viscum album. The sequence continues at coordinate 436,138,730 of OY728142.1, read as the reverse complement.
ATCCAAAATTTTGATTTAAATTCTAAGAGAATTGTAACCTACATTCTAAGAGAATTGTAACATGCGTTCTGAGAGAATCATAACCTGCATTCTATGATAATCATAACCTCTATTCTGTTGAGATTCATAACCCATATTCTGAGATGATCGCAACTTGCATTCCAAGATAATCATAACCTGCATTCTGAGAGGATCATAACCTGCATTCTAAAAGAATCGGATCTAGCATCGTTGTTTTGAATCAATAGGATCCAACATCATTTTTTTGAAACAATAGGATCCAACATCATTATTTTGAACGAAATAGATCCGACATCATTGTTTTGAATCAATAGGATATAGAATAATTGTTTTGAAACAACAGGATCCATCATCATTGTTTTGAAACTATAGGATCCAGTATCATTGTTTTGAAAGAAACAGATCCAACATCATTGTTTTGAAAGAATCAGATCCATCATCAATGTTTTGAAATAATAGGATCCAACATCATTGTTTTAAAACAATAGGATCTAGAATTATTGATTTGAAACAATGGGATCCAACATTATTGTATTGAGAAATAATTCATAATGAGATGATTACGAAGAATAAATAATGTTTTCAAACATGACATTAACTTTTTCATAAATCTCAGAGAAATCTAGGAGGCTTGAGGAAGTCAAAGATGAAGTTTAAGTGCAAGAAATTTTCAATGTTTTGAGATTTGTGAAAGTAGAGAAGAAATTCATGTTTCTTACCTAATTTTCCTATAAATAATTCCTCTCATCATTCATTCATTCACCACTTTGGACACATGGGCAAAAAATGGATCACTGGAGAATTTTGAATTGGGTGTTTCCATCTGATTGTGAAGAATCGATTTGACCATTTTATCAGAGTTGAAGACTTTTAGATTGAGAGTGAGTTCATTGTATTATGAAAATAGGATCTAGCATCATTGTTTTGAAAGAATCAGATCCAACATCATTGTTTTGAAATAATCGGATCCCACATCATTGTTTTGAAAGAATCGAATCCAGCATCATTATTTTGAAAGAATCAAATCTAGAAGCATTGTTTTGAAATAATCAGACCCTCTATCATTGTTTTGAATGAATCAGATCCATCATCACTATTTTGATAGAATCAAATCTGACATCATTATTTTGAAATAATTGGATCCATCATTATCATATTTAGATAATCATATCCTACAATATTGTTTTGAGAGAATCAGATCCATCAAATATCAGACTGAGGATTCAGACTGAACATTTGTGGAGAAGATTCAACAAATTTTCTATTCTTTTGTTTGGATCATTTTTCATATAATCAATGATTGTAAACTGAGAGGAGTCAATATATTATTTCCTATTGGGATATTAAATGGGTCTAATGGGATTTGGCACAAGTTGTATTCCTTTTTCATTATAGAGTATTTCCATAGACCCACATGAGTATCTATGGCAAGGATTTAGGTTTTCACATTGAGGCCAAACATTGTAAATCATGTGTGCATTACTTACTTTACAATTCTTTCATGCTTAAGTATTTACTAAAGGTTGATAAGGTAAGAAATCTTAACAAGTTACATGGGTTAAGTTTCTTAATGTTTTGAAACTTGTAAAATGTGAACAACTGATTCAACCCCCCCTTCTCAGTTGTTATTGAATCCTTGGAACTTCAAGTTGTCTGTGCATGTTTGTATATGATCGTAGGAAAATGCCTCCAAAATTTTTTTGTTCCTCAGAATCTTATCACCACTGCTAGCCTATAGAGGAGTCCTTGGGATAGTTTCATCTCGATCCCCATCATGGGTTGGGTCGTGATGATAATAGGTTATTATTCTTTGATACTAGGTACTTAAAATTCTAATGTGGTGAAATATCTTCAACATCACCCACAAACATCTTCCCCATTTTTACCTTAAAAACATACCTTATGTAAAATATTTCTTTATAACATAGGGAAAGTAAATATATGAAAGGGTGATATCATGTACTAAGTAAGTGTAAAAAAGGAGGCATATAAACATAAAATGAACATATTGGTATGAGAACATGAGAATAATATTTGAAAAAATTTACAGCATATCCATGATCATTATCTTGATCCATGACATAATGAATTGTAGTTCATAATACACGAATCATGAAGGGATCAAGGAACATATTCCATGAGATAATAACATTGGAATAATACATGGAATTGTGGTATAAACAGAATCATAAAAATATTATACAAAGGATAACCACCCAGACATTCCTTACATGTTTTTCTTTGCATAAACACTCATATACCTGCTTTAGGCTTGGGATGAACTCTTATTTTCCCTAATTCGTTCTTGGGATAACCTACCATGTTCTATTTGAAAACACTAATCCTTACCCCCTTAATTTTAGGGAAATAAAGGTTTCACCCATCACATAATCCATAAATTTATGTTTTATTATAACATTAAACAATCATCACATCATAACTCATGAAAAGAAATTGGTTTCTTAAAACATTTCAAAATAGAATAATCTGTTATGAAGATATGGGTTTCATAATAATTTCATCATTTAATCATTTCATCATAATATAACCCATGTAAATGATATGGGTTTCATAAACATTTGATCATATAATGTCTTGTGGAAAAGAGACTGATTTCATAATCATTTAATTATCTCATCAATGAATAACCCATGGAAAAATAAATGGGCTTCACTAGGCTTTTTTCATTGTATAACCTATCATATAGAAATGGGTTTCTTAAAAATATTTTCATCACAAACCTTTAAGAGAAATAATAAAAATGGTATCCTTGGTTCATAATCCCTGTAAGGAATAAGTTACACCAAATGATGTCATCTTAGATGGTAAAATATTTTGAAAGATAAATCACATGGTAAATTTCTTGAGGCATAAATATTTTCTTTGAATTTTTTTCCCAACATATAACATTTTGGAAATAATTTTCTTTAAAAATAAACTTGAAATGTTATAATGGAATATTTAAAAAGAAATTAAATTTTTTTTTAAATAAAATAACATTTCCACTTGGAGAACAGTTTTTAAATGATTAAACATTTTAGAAATACATTAATTTTAAAATAAACTTGAAAAATTATAAATAAGTATTCAAATAAAATAATGATCATGACGTTGGGAAATTCTATTCATGTCATACAAAAATATTCCAATCATATTTTTAGTAAAATACAAACATGATTTTTTTTAAAATGTCAAGAAGATTCATTTTAATTTTTTTTTTAAAAAAATTCAATCATGGTTAAAAATTTCTTTAATAAAGCATTTTAAAAAAATTAAAAAATTAATGAAAACCTTTTAAAAAAACACAATTTTAAAAGAAAAATGGATTTCAGCAAAAAGGAATATTTTTATTAAAAACATTCATTTTGAACTATTGAGTATATATAGGGAGTAAACTTATGTGAAAAATGTATACACTTCATACAATAATATAGCTGTATAACATAATCATATGTCTCAAAGAGTGAAAAATGATACAAAAATCTATTGTCGATTTGGAAACATTTTAACCATAAAACACATATAAGAGAGATAATAAAATAGATATGTAAATAACATGAACGTTATGTATCTGTGTCATAAAATATAATATTTTTATATATATACACCACATAAAAGAAACTCATTGGGAATATGGTATGTGTCTCGTAGAGAAATAAAAGTCAAATGAAAATCCCTCACCACTTTAGTAATCTTTTGAATCGTAATATCCATTAAATAATAAAATAAATATAAAATTTTAATATCATTAATAGATTTACATTCATGATATAACATTCAAACGGGGTAGTATACAGACCACAAAAATAAAAAGAGTGGTGAATATGGTCCATGTCTCCCGAAAATAAAATAGAGACTATAAATCCTTTACCGTAAGTCTCAAATTCATTTTAATAAGTTAAAACCAAATATATAATAAATATAATTTTATTATACACATATTAATTAAATAAAAATAAATATATCATACTAGATATAATTTACTTATGTTGTTTTATTACATGTTTAATAACAATTACTTGTTAAAGTCATGTTTCACGTAATTATTACATTGTTTTTCTAATATGTTTTGATTTTTTATTTTCCTCATATTAATTCGATCATTATTAAATCATTTAAAATATTATAATAATAAAATAATTATTATATTTATACATAAATTTTACATTCAATTTTAAAAAATAAATATGGGTTTTTGAAATTAAGAATGTTATGATCATGGATATTTTTTGTTATACGCACACATGAATAATGTTTCCATTTTTTAGTGACTGTTATGGAAAAAATGTAAGTTAAATATTATCATTCCAAAATTTTAATAATATCATTAATAACATATTAATTCTTTTAATATACTTATACATATAATCCATGTGGTGTGGTGATGAAGAGAGAGTCATATCCCTTCATAAAGGCCGTAGTCCACACATACACAAACAATTATATCGTCTTTCAGTGAGTGTAAATTTAAAATACAATGATGAATTATATTTGAAAAAATATAAATATTTAATTAATATAATTATTATATAATATATCATATATTTATTAACTTTATCCTTATTATATTCCTCGTAATGAGTTAGTGAAAATGAATCACATCATTTCGTGAGGCGGTAGTCGGCCATAAACACGTGCGATGTTATTGTATCCCCTATAGAATGAAATGTAAATAGGTATTTATTATATAATGACTAAATATATATAAATATATTATAAAAACCATATAAATACTTTATATCCATCATCACACCCAACCGTGATAATTTTTAATGGAAAAAAATGACATCAGTTCACGAGGCGTTAGTCCACCGTACACACGAATAATTATTTCATAACACATTTGATGGATATAGAGATGGTTTTAGGTATTTATCTTAAGATAAAAATATAAAAAATTTTAATATACTGAGGTTATTATTTAATATTTTTTTTAATAATAATTCATGTAGGTGGAAGAAGAAATAAAAATAAAAGTACTCATTGAAAAACGGTGCCTCTTCTTTGGGTGACCTCATTTGGTTTTCACCAAGTACCTTACTAGGGTAGATTTATGAAAAGATAAGTCTTAAAAGATGATATAGGGGAAGTTTATACGTTTAGTATTAAGGTATTTGATTAACTGAAAGGGTTTTATGGTGTCTATAATAGAATAGGGGTGGTGATATTTTATAAGTGAGGTGAGCTGCACAGTTCTAATTTTTGAAAAGAAAAAGGCATATTTCATCATACAAAAAGGATAAAAAATTGATTATTATATATAATTATACATTATATAGTCTAAATATTTACATAAAATTTATTTTATATAATCATATAGGCCATTTTTACGCTTCTATATTTAGTTTAACCACCAGGAAACTCATTTTTACCATAACTATGGTAATTAATTTTAACTATTTTCACTATTCATTTTTGTAAAAAAATAATTTGAAATTATTAGATAATACAAATTATTACTATTAAAAAATATTGAATACATTTTTACAAATTAAGTTCACAAAAGTATAATATTTAATTTTGAATTTATCCCACAGACGCGATGAGAATGACAGTTTTCAAAGAGAAAATGTTTCATAGTATCCAAAGTTTTTATATCTAAATTAAATAAAAAAATTTATTCTCATGAACTAAATCGGATTAATATATATATAATTCATATAATTTTACTTTAAAAAAATTAAATATATTTTAATTTTATAAATACGTTAAATGAAAAGGCAATTTTCAATTAAAATTCATTGTTTTTCACTGTTTATCAAATAAATAATCTTCTCAAAAAATTACAAAAAACTCAATATATGATAAATTTTTCCATATGATATCAATAATGAATTTTAATTTATAAAATAAATTTTCTAAAATTTTAATTATTTTGTTTTAATATAACTATGCAAAAAGGCGGTACAACTGATTTTTTTGAAAAATATAGTTTTTTAGTGTAAAATTGATTTTTTTAAAATCTTGTATAAAAACAAATATGATGAATATTAAACATTTTATCTGAAATATACTAAATAAAACTCAACATAATAACTCAAAGTTTTCTTAATTTATTAAGGTGAAACATGTTTTGTTTTCATAAAAATAGTTTTTTTTTTTAAAAAAATATATCATTTATTTTCAAATTGTTTTTATTTTAATTTTTAATTAATTTCCCATCAAAAAATTAATTTATATACATATTTGAATAACATATTTTCCTAATTAAGTTAGACTTATTCATACCTTCCCTTAAAATTTTTAGGTGATAACTTTCCTATTAAATAATAATTTCTTAATAGTCAGTCTTGTTTTGTTTAAAATCAGTGTTGCATTCCACACAAACTACACCGAGTATTGAATTAAAGTCAATATAATCTTAGTTTTGGGTGTATCTAAAGCTAAAATAAATATTGAATTTAAAGAAAACATCTAAAATATTAAATTTAATTAAAAAATAGGGTTCCAAAAAATCTCATTCTATGACACAGTTGATCCTCAAAGGAGGCAACATTGATAATAGTGATATCATTTGTATCAAGAGAATATGGTGGATTATGAAAATACCATTGAAGAAAAAATATAGGGATAAAATTTTTAATGGTACAAAATCACTATAGAAGAGATTAATTGTAGGAGACAAGGTTTACTCTATCCAAAACCTTGAATGGTACCACATACATGGGAACCATCTTTCCCTACCTCAAAATGTTCCATCATAATCCATTCATGTTAATTATTTTTATAGGTTAATTCCATGAGGAAAATATGGTTCTCCCATGAATCTACAAATTCATGGAAACATTACCTAAGCATGTCCTCTAACACATGAATATTCCACTCAGACTATCCATCGGTCTATGAGTGGTATGTGTTACACAAAAAGTAAGTGGGTGCACAAGTATTTATAAAAACCCTTCTAAAATTTTATAATAAACCAATCATCCAAATTATAATAAATTCTCAAAGGAATCCCAATTATTCGTATGATCTCTCAGATATTTAACATTCCCAGACCATCCACTAGGATGATCTCTTAGATCAAGAGAAAATGGTCCCACATTTTCAACCAATCCATGATGACTCATACTGTATATTTCCCCTTTAGAAACATCGGTGACCTTTTTATTATGTCTTTGGAGACATCATCCCATTTCCACTTTATAATGGGCAAGGACACTAGGATACAAGTGGGATGATGATGCTTGTCCTTCACCTGCTGGCTGGTGTAGCCACCGGTAATGAGACCTATGATCTCCTTCTTCAGACTCATCCACTAGTATTGAAAACATAGATCATGATATAAATTCATCTATGACTGCTGTACCACCCACCATGAATTATGATTCCCTCTCATAAGATCCTCTCACATATCATTATACACATAAACAAGCCCATGGATATGGATGATCTTTTCCTTATCTATATTCTAGGGTGGGGGTAGCTCCACAATATCTAAGATATCCTTAAGGTTGACAAACTCTAGATAAGAAAAAAACATTCTCTTAATCTGATAGAGAAGTGAAGGGACCATAGAGGAAATTTTAGAATGGGTGAATTCTTGTCCTCATGAATATCCTATTGTATTTGTGAGAAAAGCAACATCAGCTTTCCTACTCTAAATGACTCTCACACAATATGAGGATATGTCTCCTATCTCAATGAATAAGAAACTATATTAATTTTCCTTGGTGTATAATTTATCATGTAGTCTAAGTAATGAAGCTAATCAATCCATTTTCACTTTTGAAGGTTTATGTTCCACTGTATAAAGATGTACCACAAACCCTTATGGTTTATATAAATAATGATCGTTTTTTCCAAGAGTCATTCCACCAATACTTCAAGGTATACACTACAAAGGAAAACTATACATCATGAACATGGTAATTATATTCATGAGTATGAAACTATCAATACCGATATACATTGAATTCCTCTCCCTATATTATAATAACACATTTCCAGATATCTTATTTGTAAGAGTATACAACAAATTCTCTGCCTATATATGGAAGAATCATGAATGGTACTCAGGTCAAACTTCCCTTTAACTCCTTGTATGCATTCTCATAAGCATATATCCAAACAAAATTTACCCTAATCATTGATATATCTATAAAAGGAATAGGCAATTAGAAATTTTTTAGTTTAAATCATTGATAATAGTCTATCAAGCCTATAAAAAATCAAATTATAAAAAAAAATATTATCTACACCCTTGAAACAACAACTTCTACTCTATCAATCCCAACAAATAAGCACGATTGTTATATGATATTCCCCTAAGAAGTTTGCTCGGTCGATTAAAAAATAACACATCAAGAGTTTTGCATAATTACAATTCTCCCATAGTGTTCAATAAAAGATCATCAGGTTATTTTCATCCTCCTCCCATGTTGGAGAATATGTGAGAATATCATTAAAAAACCATAAAAAATCACATAGGTATTGATGGAAGAACATATTCATCAAGGCCACAAATATTGTTGGTGAATTCTACTAGAAAGACTACGTCGCCATATACTCATAGAGATTTTAACAAATTCAAAAAAACTATACCTGGTATATCATAGGGTCACACCATCACTTGGTGAAATTCTAACCTCAAGTCAATATTAGAGAAGATCTGAGCACCGATAAACTGGGAAAAAAGACCATTGATATGTGGTGGTCGATATTATTTCTTGATAATCACCATATTAATCCATCTAAAATCTATATATAGTCATAAGGATTCATAATATTTTTTATAAAAGAAGATAGGAGATCCCTAAGGTGATGTTATAGGGTGGATAAACCCCTATATCACTTGGTCCACCAACCGATTCTTTTAATCATGTAGCACTTTCATATCTATCTAATATACAAGAATAGAAATATGATCATCACATATTAGTAGATTAATAGTGAAATACACCTTCCATGTTAGTATAAATATCGATAATTTATAATAATAAACATCCATGAACTGATCCACCATAGTTTTAAAAACTATTTTCACTCCCCTCTATCATCCATCAAAAGGTCGTCCAACTGAGCTAAAACACCCACCAAGCTTCTGCTGAGCAGGACATGATCAACCAACCTTAATGTTTGATTTCCATTATGAACATAACTAAAACCTTTGTGTGACATCAAGGACACCCATAAATGATACTCTTATATGTGATCTCAGAAGGGAAGCAACTAATACATTCACAGAATGAAGATGAACCCTATAATTTCCAGCACAAAGATGTCTTATAAGAAAAGGTAACCTCCGATATCAATTTCACACAACCTGTAGCATCTGACACCCAATATGATATCAAGATACATTGCACTATACATTTACTAAAAAACCATTCCCACAACATCACTGAAGTGAGTGTACATGAAAAGTGTGAATCCCATGTATCAAAGATTGCAAAAGTTAAAGTAAAATATACTAGAATTGTACCCCTTAGAGAGGAAGTTCTAGTATATTGATCCACATGTGTTGTGCGTACTACATATAATTTCCCAAAACCTTATCCCAAAATTCTAGTCATACTCCCCAATAATGTAGTACATTATTTTATGGATAGACTCTTACTTAGAACAACCCTACCTCCGCCTCTTCGAGTGTGACTAGTGTAACCCTAACAACCTAAATATCATGGAGTAGTAGATTCATCACCAAATCCCTTAACTAGACTAAATTCTCTATCAATGGGTTCATGTGACATCCTATGAAACCTTTGAACATATTCCATCATCCAATAGTATTAAAAGTCATTATGAAGTTTATCAAAATGAAAATAATAGTGACCCATCTGGAAAAACTGGGGACAGATGATCATACTACCTCCCAAAATTTTTATACCCCCACTACACTTTTGGTACATATGAAAATGGGTATTCCTTCTATTAAATGATCTTATTCCCACTCTAGGCTACAATCATCTCACAATATCCTTTTAGAAATTAATTCATAATTCAGCATCACCAAAATAACATTCATATAGATTTTTTTTAAAATTCTTTATCCTTTTCCAATGACAATTCGTAAAGCATTTTTCCATAGCTATCTCATTAGTATAAAAATATAGAGAGAATCTCTAAAACTCAGTAATCCAAGTGGAAGACCCTATTAATGATAATATCACATAATCCATCTATATAAATTCCCTTCCCTAATAATTCCATAGGGTATTGGGGAAGAAGCTTCGAAGAAGATAATCTATAAATCCTTCTTGACCATACCCATGTCCTGATCTGCCTGAATCACAACACCCCTCATCATGTATTTTGATGTTGACAAAAATAAGAATAAATATCCACCCTCCTCTCAGCTAATGTTGTTATATGCTTTACGATCTTATGAATATACTCAAGAAATACCTTGGCTTTCTAGGGGACAAGCTCCCCATATAAAATAAGAAGATGTTAGACCTGATACTCTTGGGTCATCTTAGATAATATCTGGGAAACACGACATGTGTATCTCTCCATGGTCTACATTATGTGATGAAGACTCTCCCTAAGCTATGCCTTTATACTCTACTCTAGTAATGTATGTGTATACAATCTCTAAACCTTATGTGAATTCTCACCATAGCCCTCATGGCACTCAGTTGGTGGTTGACAATGCGTCATTTATCCAAAAATACTAGTTAAAAATAAGAACACTTTAGCGGTTCATTTCTTGATATCATAGATAGTTAAAGAAGAAAACACAATATTCTCCTGAAATCACAACTCATGATCTCTCACTAGCTCAAACTACCCACATTAGTATCAAGAAAATTGCACCATGAAGCATCATATGACCTCTAATGGTTAATTATGATACCATTCACAAGATATGAGGGAAAATTACAATATGGTTAGCTAATGAAATATTATTTATCCCAACCTATAAGTTATGTTAAATAAGATTCCCATATATCTAAATCATTTGAAATATAATCATTTTCTAATTATTTTAAGTTTTCAAGGTACACCACCTTGGTTCAGTTGATGAAGTTTCAATGAAACGTCCCAATATAATTTTCAGGTAGTCCATTGTATATGATTTGTTTATCATCCTTGTTTGGGCGCATTTTTAGGATACATGAATATGGAGGGCCTTTACTTGGGAGCCTAACTTAATTCTCATGGATGTATGTTTATTTCAATCAATTTATATTGGGTATAAATGAGTCGAAGACTTATTGGGGTTCATATAAAGTTTCAAGAACACTATGAGTAGAGTATTTGAGTTTTTCTTCTTAAACCTACAATTTTTTTCTGGATATTGGGGTTTTACACAATTTTTAAATAGGATAAAATATGTGTATCCATAACTTGATAGATTTTAGAAACTGATACAGGGCATGATGGACTTACATAGCATGTAAAAGCTTTATTTAAGGTACTAAAAAGTGTCAATTTTTATTAAAAAAGACGATGTGGTTGTCTAATTATTTGATCATTATGGATTTCATGATGTGTCAGGATATTACACTCAATGTAATAGTAAAATGTTGAGATTTTAGGGTGCTTTAAAAATGGTTTTTTCTTTCGTTCATTGAAGCCTTCTTCACTCTCGACCAAGGGGATCTCCCTAAAATATTTTCGGTGATTACCTCTCTTCTCAGTCACTTTTTTTATTGATTGATCACCATTATAGTTGGGTTTCTACTCTTTGAATATTTAATCCTTTTGTTTATTATTTATCTTTTGTAATAAATATGTTTTTTCTTTGGCTATGTCGAAATTTGTGATCAGATAGTATTATTTTATAGATCAAGTTTAGTTTCATGGCATTCCAAGTCTTTCGAAGGTTGTTCTATTGGTTTCTGATGACCGTCATCAAAGTTGGCTATATATTTACCATATTAAGTTATGTTTAACAATAAAATTTCTAATTTTATGAATATCATGTTTTTATTGATAAAATCATTATGGTTTTCTTATTTAATAGAAGTGATATGTGGTTTTAAGGTTTTCAATGAATGCAAAATAGTTTTTAAATAGTTTTCTAAAAAATGGATTTTCTTCATATTGAAATTGGTTTTAATACTTCAAAAGAGGATCAAATTCCTTTGAAAATGTATTTCATAATTTTGGGTATGGTTTTAAAATGAATTTGAAAAATTTCAAATTGGGGAGCTTGTGTGAATCTGGAAGGAGACAACAGTAGCCTTAGTTTTTATATGGAACCACTAAGTTGTTACCATTTAAGATATTGAATAGAAATAATTTATATTTGTTGGATAAAACATTATCCTTATTTAGCCTTTTATTGTAAATTACGTAGTGTCCCATAAGATAGATCCAAAATCTGAGGTGATTTTTCATTTATGTTTACTTATCACATGATAGTTTTTATAATGGATTATTGCTCAGAGATTTTTATATGATATCATAATATATATCTCCACTTGATGGGTTGTTTTATGTATATGTGTTTAATTGTTTACCTCTTAATGTATGGATATGATTTATTATTTTGTCACTTTTACTTATCAATTTTATTGTTTAAGAATATGAAACGAATATATGAAAATATAACTCCTCGACCCTAGAATATTGAATCCAGTGAAATATTTTATTACATTGGCTTGATTACAATGATTCATATCGTGAAGGACCACTTAGTTTAGTAGTCTTGAAAATCCATATTACATACATGATAACTATAATACATTGGGAATAGAAAATAAAAACATTATATACAATAAAATTAAATAAACAACATAATTAAATGGTCCTTCAATGATTTCATCTTTATAAACTAGGAAAGAAAACATAATAAGGGTGAGATCAAATGCTCAATAAGGGTCAATAAAATATACGAAATAAAGAATAAATGATAATAAATTAATAAGGAAACATAAATAACTAATAAGAAATTCTATTCTAACAAATAGATAAGGAAATATAAATATGGAAATGTAAGAAACTGAAATTAATGACATCTAAATTAACAAACATAGAATGAAATCTGTCCATAGATATGTTGACACAAATTCTCATGGATGAATTAAAACTTCATCTAAATGATGAAAATTCTTAATTATTGGATGCTATATTTCATAGGAACTTGGAACTAGTACCATTAAGACCTTTCAAAAGATGGTTTAACTATCATGTAAAAACACATCTAATTTGGCAGACTACATCATCTCATGAGACTAGAGATGCAAAAAGGGGAAATCTATAATTGGGCCCCACCAGTGTCTTACCAGTCTAAATAATTCCTCATAATTATGAATAATTTCCCTTATCAAAATATCATCATTTTATAAAAGATATAGATTTATGAAGAATACCCATTGGAGGTTGTGTATCAATAAGGGTTGTTGACATTAATGAATGGAAATATCGCTAAAAGATCATAAAAAAATCTTGAGGGAAATGAAATTTTAAACATTCAAATGTATATCATACCACATTGAAACATTTAAATCATAAACCCTATTAATGAATTGGTATATCAGAATATACAATGTAAAACAAGATAGAGGGGGGGGGGTGAATTTTGTCTTTTAAAAAATTTTCCACAATTCCGACTGATGACACCAACTTCGATTTATGCATAAATACAGTGTTTTTATTATATATGAAAATATGTAGTGGATAAAAAGAAATAAAGAATATAAATTTTTATAGTGGCTTAGGGAACAATGATCCCCTAGTCCACTCTACCAATAACTCTCTCTGCGAAATTGGTAAATTTCACTAGAATAGTAGTCTTATCAGAAGTCCAAGAATCAAAAACTGAGTGCAGGTAGTTGAAACCTTTACAAAATGACTAAAAAAGTCTTATTGTTCTTTAATTTATAAACAATTACCTACAAATTAGATCAAGAACTAGATACTCCTCCACAACTGAGTATGAGCCGTTGAACCTCCAATAAATCAAAAGAGTTTGATTTGAAAGATTCAAGTTGATCTTCAGAGTTGCAGTAGAAAGAAACTGACAATTGATAGAAATTTTTATTGAGAAAATTATATCTCTAGAAATGAAATAGTCTGAAGTAATCCTTGCTGAAAAAATCTCTTCAACAAGGTTGCAACTTAAACCGCAAAAGTAATCTTACAATAGTAAATGATTCAATATGAATATCTCCAAAGTGTTCCTTCTTTTAGAATTGGTTATTTGTTGCAGCAGAACTATAAAAGGTAATTTCAATAATATAGTCACATATGTGAATCTATTTTCAGAAACATATGTATTTTTGAGGAGATAATATGGATGAATATATAGAACCAAAAACATTATTCGATATTCCAGATCCAATAGAATAACCTCGTTGACCGTGGAAATTGAAATTCCAAAATGTCCCTGGAAATAATAACTGCCAATAGAAATAGGTGTGATTTTTCCAATGAACACAGTTATTTGAAACAATAAAATGTTCCTTGAATCAATCCTTAATTATGACTTTACCTTTGTAGTAATCTTGGATGAAAACGCGGCTTAAAAAATTTCACCATTGAGAACACAATGGAGGGTTCCATTGCATAGTGTAAGGGAAAAATGTACTGTAGGGATGATTATCCATACAATTATCCTTGTCAGTATAAAATCAACAATGTAACATTGATTAACCATATGTTCAACATTTCCACACGTAGGGTGTGAATAGTAAATCTTGACTCTAACTTAGGGTTGCTAATCTATATATTTGACAACTATCCAAATGTAATCATGTTTATCCAAAGGAAAACTATCCTAGCATAACATAGGATTGATGAACCATACAAAAGAATTTCACTTCTCAGTGTAACGTAGGGTTGATGAACTATATGTTTATTTTTTGAATGTAGGGTTGAAAATAGAGTTTCCATATTCATCCTCCTAATGCTAAATTCTTTAAAATAGAATATAAATTCTTGTAGAACTCAGTAAACAAAACATCCTTAGAAAAGAAAAAAAGGTATTTGTGGAGATCAACATCTTCATAAATTATAGAGTATTGTTGATAAAATACATTCCCAAAAATATCCTCCTTTTTGATGAGCCCAATACCATGACTTAATTCACAAAAAAAAATTAAAAGAAGTTAGGATTCATATACATAATAAAAGAGAAATATAAAGTATTTTGATACATCAATTTAAAATAATTATTTTGATAAATAAAAATAAATGTAAATTAATTATATTCTCTAATGAAGTGATGTGGCTTACTAATATTCTCCCCAAAGGGTATTCATAGATATCCTCCATTATCCCTTTATTCCCATTAAAAAAATACCTCCCTCAATTTGGGATATAAAAAATATGGTTTAAAAGAATAAAAAATATGAACCACATTTAATATATCACTGAACTATTATGAATAGTTATAAATACAAGCATAAGAAAAAAATTATAGGATTGAAAGTTTAAAAATTGAACAAAAATAATCTAAATATAAATCTAAACATGAATTAAAAAATAAATGGAAATTAAAAAATATTCAAATGTTTTAAAAGTTAGAGTATAATACACAATAAATCTAAGTGTCTTAAAAATAAGGGATTAGGCCTGAAATGGAAGGGACATAGGGATCTTCAAGATGAGGAAGGTATTGAACTACACTGCTAATATTAAGAAGCTTCAAAAGTAGGATCTAGAAATGTTTGTTGAATAATTCAGACCATTGACAAATTAGCTTCCTTGAATCATTTCCAACCTTCAAATTCTCAACAAGATGGAAATTTAAAAACTCCCTCATAGCTTCTTCTGACTGGATAAAATAGTTGAACTGGTCCTTGACTTGATGAAGAACATGTGCCAACTAGGATTCATTTCTAGTAAGTTGACTAATCAGATGCCTTTGATTGTCCAATAGAATATTTAAGGGAATGCTATCACATAGAAAAATGTGTATACTATCATTGAACTCAAACAGTATATAGGTAATATCTTCAAACATTTTTAGTAGTTCTGGTGGTGTCTATTGAGAAGAGGTGGATGCTCTATTTCTTTCCTTGAGAGATTGAAATTATTTTCCAATTGTCAACTTAAAATCTTCAAACTATATCTTCATGAAAGATTCATCCTTTAATAAACAAAATTCTATTGACCTTTTTGCCTTAAGATCTTTAAGATCTACCATAGAAGTGATATTTTCTTTGATTTATATTAAATTAATCTCTTATTCTTCAAACATAGATCTCGGAACTAAAGTGACTGTGTATTCTTCAAATTCATTTTCTCAACTTACAACTATTCCTAAAAAACGAGTTCTAATCCACCAACATATTTACTTTCATAACAAAGGCTTTAGTAGGGGAATCAGATGATTAAAGAGATGGAGTGAAAGGGTCAAGGGTAGCTTCCTTGTGATGAACTTCAACCAAGGAAAAAATTGGATCTTCATCATCAGGTATTTTTTCTATTAAGGCAGAACTTTTAGAAACTTGTAAAGTAATAAAAACATGAGTTTTGGGATTAAAGAAATCTTACCTGATAAGTTCATGACTTTGAGTCACTTGATCAACATTTTCATCCACTAGATTCTCATGCTGACCTCCAACTGCCATTTCAACCACAGTCTCTAGAACAATGACTGAAATTATTCATAATTTGTTTGAAAATAGATTCTTATGGTCTTGAAGTTCCTTATTCTTACAGCCACTATTGAATAGAGATAACTCATGGAATCGTCCTTTAATCCCCCTAAGAATCTTCCAACAACCTCTACTTCTTTTCTGCACTAACTGATAGTAAACTGTTGCATGAATTGATAGAAAAAAACCAAGCTTCTTCACAGTCACAACATTCAACTTTTTTTTGGTGACTCAATATACCAAAAAACATGTTGAAAATATTTCCTTTCCATCATAATGCATATGAAATAATCCTTCCATATGGATAATATCCCATCTTCCCATCTACATACCAATAGTATTTTATTTATATTTTATCATAAACTGACAGAAATTAAACATAACATTGTTTTTAAGAAAATTATATACATGTCTGGGAAAAACAATTTCTCAAGATATGCAGTCCTAGGAAAACTCCATGGTGAAATAATCTTCAATACCATGCCATGATCAGGATAATATATCTTTTTATATTACCTTCTTTACAATTCCTATTCCAAACATAGAAAACATAATATACCTAGACTATTGTCTTCCATTACTGATATTCCTTAAATAAAATTGAACCTTCCCCTCATGGGAATAACGTAACATCTCATCAATTTCAACAGAAGATGATGAAAAACTATATTTTTTAATCTTAGAGACAATGGTTTCTTTTTTGATTTAAAGACTAAAAGAAGCATTTTTGAAAAATTCATTTAATTCTATTTCACATACCATCAGCATGTTATCTTATACAAAAGCATAAAACAAACCATAAAATCACATAGTTTACTTAAGATAAATATTTTTAGCATGTAAATAGCCAAAATTAATTACCTTTCCCTACAACACATTATGAGATTTCCCTTAGGAATATAAATTATTTTCCAACTCAACTTCTACAGATAGTTATGAGGTTTCCATATATGATGATTTTGAGACTAAAGGGGTTAAAGGTTTAGGGTTTGGGCATATGGTAATTGAAAGAGATAGAGAGAGAGAGAAAGATAATATGTAAGCCGATAGTATGTGTAGGAGAGGATAAAGAGATTAGGATAAGGAAAATGGTACTCTCATGCTGATAGAGGCTGTATTCATAAATTTTTTAATTTTAAAAAATCAAATAAAACAAAATTTAAATGAAATTAAAAATTAAAAATTAACCAAATAAATCATATTAAATAATGCTTACAAAAGTAAAAATAGGGAGATTGAAAATAAGTAAATAAATAATCAACTAAACCCAAATATTAAAAACTCCCCCTTAATGGGATAAGAAATAGCAATGGGAAGTGGTTTAGTAAAAATATCAGGTAATTGATATTTTATATTAAAAAATTATAAAGATATATCTTTTTTAAGGTTATGATCTCTTAGAAAATTAAGTCATATATCAATGTTCTTAGTCCTAGAATGACTTATTGGATTTTTTTCAAATATTTGTTGCACTAGTATTATAACATAAAATAGTTACACTATTAATGTTTAGTCCAAATTCCAGTAAAGTGTTTTTAATCCACAATACATGTGCACAACATCTTCCAATAGACAAATATTATTCCTTATCCGTTGACAAGGAAATAGAGTAATATTTCTTAGTAGACCATGAAACTAAATATTTTCATAAAAATTTATAGGTTTTTATGTAAATTTTTCTATCTAATATACAACCTCTAAAGTCAACCTCTAAATTCAAAATTAAATTAATATCATATATTTTTAGGTAGATAAGAGATTGAAAAATAGTTCCTTTTAAATATCTAAAAATTATTTTTACTGTTGTAAGAAGGGACTCTTATGGAGTTGATTGAAATCTAGCTCAAAGGCATACAAAACACATAATATTTACTTTTCTAGCAGTAAAATATAACAAAATACCAATCATTCATCTATATAACTTGTTGAAAATTGGTTTTCTAGCTTCATAAAAATGATTTTTTATATTGGTACTCATAGGAGTTATATATTTGTTGATGTTTTCAAGTCTTATCTTTTTATTAAATCTATAATATACATACTTTTATTTAAAACATTTCCATGATCTTCTTGATAAATGTAAAATTCTAAAAATAATTTTATTTCTCTAATCATACACATTTTAAATTCTCATTTACATTAAATTTGAAAAATCATGTTAGTTATTTTTATTAGATGAACAAAACATAACATCATCAACATAAATTTCGCCTAATAAAATTTTAGAAAAAATAGTTTTCATGAAAATTGTGGGATCTTACTATCAAATAGTAAATTCATTTTTCAAAATAAGAGAACCTAATCTCTCATAATATTCTCTAGGTTCTTGTTTAATTCTATAGAGAGCTTTATTATGTCTAAAAAATAATTTGGTTTTTGAGAATTTTCAAAACTAGGGGGTTTTCAACATAAACTTTCTACATTCAAAAACAATATAAAAAGGCAGACTTAACATCTATATGGTATAATTTAAAATTCATTTTAGATCCATTATCTAAAAGGATTATAATCATTTCTGATATGGATACATCGGAAAAGGTCTTATCAGAATATGTACCTTCTTTATTATTATATCCTTTAGCTATTAATCTTGATTTATTTCAGGTTATGATCCCTTGAGTATCATTTTTATTTCTAAAGACCAAACTAATTTCTATAAATAGATAATTGGTTTTCCTTTCTACTAGTTCCCAAACATCATTACTTTTGAACTGGTTTAGCTCTTATTTCATTTTTAATGTCAAACTCCCCACTTAGAAGACTTCTTCTATATTCTTAGGTTCTAACTGAGATAGAAAGATAGAGAATTCAAATAGGATTCCTACATTTCTTCTAGTTCCAATTCCTATGTCTAGGTCTCCTATAATATTTTCTAAAGGATAGTTCTTTAGAGTTATAAAATGTCTAGGAAAGAAACTAGATGGTTCTTTTGTATCATGTTCTTCTTAAATGGGATGAATTTTATTAATATCATTTTCAAAAACATTTTTAATGGTTTCATATATCATGTTATCAAATGATTCACTAACTTCATTAGTTAAATATTTATTTATAGGAAATGTGTTAGTTTCATGAAAAATCACATGAACTCATTCTTCAACAATCCATGATTTTTTATAAGATACTATATAATCTTTTGAGGTTGAAGAATATCCCAAAAAATATTCCTTCATCAGATTTTGTATTAAACTTACCATGGTTGTCCTTAGTATTCAAGATATACCCCTAACATCAAAATTTTATAAAGTACTTTACTTTGGTTTTTCTATTATTCAAATATCCATAAGGTATCTTTTTGAAAAGAGGCCACATTAAAAGTCTATTCATGATATACCAGGGTGCGTTTATAGCTTCTTCCCAAAGATAGGTTGGAAGACTGTATTCATCCCGTATAGTCCTTACCATTCATTACATAGTCTTATTTCTCCTTTTAACAATTACATTTTATTGTGGTGTTATTGGTGCAAATAAGGTGTGATCAATACAAGGATTTGAGAAAAAAGCATTGAATTATTGATTCTTAACTTTTTAACCAAGATCACTTCTTAATGAAATTAGTTTAAAACCTTTTTCATTTTAATAAAATTTTAAAAAAAATCTCAAAAACAGTGAAAACATCACTTTTGACTTTTAGTAAATAAAGAAATGTAAATCTAGAAGAATCATCTACTAAAAAATAAACATATAATTTACTAGAAAAAATTTCTACCTGTGATGGTCTAAATAAAATCAATATCTAAATGTTATAAGGGTTTATATGTAGCAATTTTGTTAATAGATTTGATATAAAATTTATGTTCCTTTCCAATTGGAAATTCACCATAGAATCTGTCATTATAAAACATAAGACTAGGAAAATCAAAAACTTAATATTTCTGGGATAATTTGTTTAAATAACATATATTATAATTTGCAAGTCTTCTATACAAAATCTATGATTCATTTGTCTTAGTAGTGAAATAATTCACATTATGTTTACATAAGGAATTTAAATTCAAAGTTTAAACACTGTTACTTTTAGGTGCTCTAAATTTAAGTAACTTATCTATAAACAAAAATGAAGATTTTGTAAAACAATCATCATAAAAAAAATCATCATAATTTTTATAGTTACATATAAAATTGTGCTATAACTATTGAACATAAAATAATTTTTTGATTGAGATAGTTTTTAGATCTCCAACAGTTGCAACTACAATTTTTTTCACATTATCACCAAAAGTGACAAGACCTACATCCATTTGTGTTAAGATATAAAAGTTTTATGGATCTATACTTATATTCTTGGAGAAACTATTTTCCATATGGAATATATAATTTTTTTTCCTATGTTTGTTTCCTATGAAAGTATTTAAACAGATGTTTTTTTGGTACCCATATTTTCTTGGGTCCAAAAATATTAGATAACAATGATCTAAGAATCCATATTTGATTTATGTTTCCGCAACTTATATAAAATTATTTATAAAAACCTATAGAAATAAATGATATTTTAAAAACACTAATTTTAGGATTTTTCAAATATCAATTACCAGTGACATGTCCGTTTGTAAAACAATGATAACAGACTACATTTTTTAGAATTGGGCACAAAATATTTTCTATACAATTTTGATTTCTCACCCAGACATAATATTCCAAATATTCACTTTTTAAGGATATTATTTCCACAAATTTAATTTAAATTATTTTCTACTTTAGTAAAAGAAATAGAATAACTCTTATAGGATTCTACTTCATCATGAAATAATTTTTTCCTTCTTTCATGATTATCACAATTTGTAGTAGACAAGTTGAATTTTTAATCAACTGTTGATGTTGTGTTAAGAGAGTGTCTCTTTCTCTTAAAACCATATTATGAATATTTTCTAAGGACATGTTATTTTTTTAACATATAAACATATTTTTCTTCAAGAATAGAATAATAGGCTGCTAATTTATCATTTGAGTAGCAATTAATATTAGAATCAGAAGAGTAATAACTTTGTACCTTTTCCTCTTCCTACATAAATCCCATATTTTTCTTTCAGATTTTATTTCTCCATCTATGAATCAGACTTTGAAGGGATTATAGAGCCCCCATATATGTTCCAAGTAGCTTTCATTTCTCTTTTAATTTTGTTCTCATAATTAGCATTTTTATAATATCTCTTTTATGGACTACTTCAATCTTTCAGCTAAGGATGATCAGGACTGATATGACCCAATTTCTTTCATTCATGTAATTGAAATTTTCTTGGTTCTTTTTCATCCTTCCTATAGGATTTTCTAAATCCTATTTTCTCCTAATAAATATTTATGATCATTCTAGCCAGTTGAGCCAATTAAATTTCAGAATATGAGGAATATGAATTTTTTTCCTTCTTTGACTTCTTGATTTGATTTTTTGATATGCTTTTGAGATTTCACCTTTATACTATAATTTTAATTCTTCATTATAATTTTATGATATTCACCTTAATCCCCCATTTATGATTCATACATCATCTGTATACCAATTACTTCTTTAACTATCTGATCTTTGACAGGTGATAATTGATTAATTGAATAAAATATTCCATTCCAATTAGAAGGTAGTATTCTATGTACTTTTAAATCTTGATCAAATTGTTTGATGAGTTCACCTATGGTGGTAATGTTGTTGAAAATTTCTTTAAGCATTCCATACATCCGTGTGATGCTTTCACCATAAAACATTCCAAATGTGTCGAATTTTATCTTTGATATAGCATATCTCATCTGTCTAAAATTATTTGTTCTTTCATAAGAAACTAAAATATTTTTCCACATTTCATAGGCAGTTGAACATGGTGATACAAAATTGAAATCAACTAGTCCATGAAAGACAATAATATAATTCATTATCTTTCAATTGATATCATATTCATCTTTTGTTTCTATATTATATGTTTCTAGTAGTTTAGGAATCTTATAAGAAGTAATAATTTTTAAGTAGACTCTAAATCCATGATTCTTTAGATAGATAATCATTCAAGATTTTAACATCCATAATTTTCACCATTAAAATATAGTGCAGGTACCATTTACATTCCTTCTCTAGGATAATCCATTGTTATCATTGTATAGAACTTATAATTTTCATCTTGCTATAGATTTGTCCAAAATCTCTCCCATGATACCAATTTTTAGATCAGAATATAAAAAGTAACACAAGAGGGGGGAGTGAATTGCGTCTTTTAAAAAATCTTCCACAATTATGGACTTTTTAAAACCACTATGATTTATATAGATATGCTGAATTTTTCTTCTATATGAAAATATGTATCAGATACATAGAAATAAAGAACACATATTTTTTATAGTTGTTCGGGGAACAAAGATCCCATAGTCTAATATACCTATCACTCTCTCTCCTATCTTTGTAAATTTCACTTGAATATACCACTTATCATTAGACCAAGAATACACAAGTAAGTGTAGGTAATTGAAAACTTTAATAAAACACTAAAAAAAGTCTTCTGGTTTGTTAATAGATATCTAGTTACCCACAACAAATATCAAGAAATTGATACCCCTCCAATACTGAGTATGATTAATTGAAACTCCAATTAATCTAAAGAGCTTGATTTAAACAATTAAGGTTGATATTCATTGTTGCAGAAGCAAGGAACTAACAATTGATGGATCTTCTTATTTATAAAATAATATATTTAGGAATGAAATAATATGAAGAGAACATTGTTGCAAAAATATAATCAATACAGTATAAACATAAACAGAAGTAGTAATATAACAATTGTAAAAGATTGAACATGAATATATCTAATGTCTAGTTTTTTTTAATTGATTTAGTTTTGTAGCATCACTATATAAGATAATTTCAATAATATAGTCTCATATGTGAATTGATTATCACACATAGATATATTTTATAAGATATATTCTAAGAGATTATATTGAACAAAAAACCTACATTGGTATTCCTGATCCAAAAGAATTGCCTGATTGATCATTGATTAACCATACATTCAATATTTCCACCCAAATGTTATGAATAGTAAATTCAATCTCCAATGTAGGGTTGGTGATCCATACATTTTACAATTCTCTAAACATAAGGATGTTGATCTAAACGCAATAGGTATTAGCATAACGTAGGGTTGATGAACCACACATTTCTATTAAAAATGTAGGGTTGTAAATTGTATTTATAGATACATTCATGAAATGCTAAATTCCAAAAAATAGAATATAAATTCTTGTAGAACTCTCTCAACAAAACATCATTAGAAAACAAACAAGGGTATTTGTGGACAACAAAATCATCATAAATTATGGAGTATTGTTGAGAATATACATGACCAATAAGAATAACATTAAACGAAACATATAATACCATGAGGGTATATATAATCATGATATAACATGTTAAAGTTATGTAAATTCAATAAATAAAAGTGAATGGGTTCATAATAACAAATAAGTCTCAAATGAATGTAAATTGAATTGAAATAACTTACCTTAACATTCCTTTTGTTGTGCAGTCATTATCCTAATGTATATTGATTTAAAATATGCTATTAACTTATAAAAAACCATACTAATGTTTATAATATCATATATTAACATATTACATTATTTTATTATACTTTTGTTAACAATTTTTCATTATTTTGACTATTTTTGGTCTTAATTGTCTAGTTTTGTCATGTATGTCTTTACTTGTTACTTGTTATTCATATTTGTTAGATCATGATTTCATGAATTACAGAATTTAAACCATGACTAAATTATCTTATATATTCAGTACATATGTATTTATAATATTCCATATAATTTGGAGATTATAAATGAAGTGCATCATTCATTGAGACGGTAGGCCGTACGTATACATGGACGCTAATTTCGTTCTTTTTTGTATTAAAAAAATAAAAAAATGATTAGTATATATATTAAAATACCACTCTAATATTTAAGTTATATATGTTATATAGATTTATATAAACCATCCTTCATACATTCCATGTGTTCCAGGAATGATTCATAATGATTTGAGTCAGTGGTTGTCCACACTTCCTTAAACAAAATAATCGTATTTACATAAGATAAAAAGAATAATGTTATGACATAAAAAAATAAATTGGAATAAAGAAATTATAAATATGATATATATCTTATATAAATATCTTTTCAATCATAATGGCCTCAATTATAGGTGGTAATGAATAAAATAATCAATCATTGTTTCGCGAGGCAGTAGTTCACCATACACAGAAACAGTATCTTCGTTACCCATTAGATGGAGGTGTGGGTAAGTGTATGTAAAAACATTTACAAAACAATATATGTGTAAATTTATTATACTTTTTATTCTATAAAAGCATGGAATAATTAGATATGAGGGTTTGGAGAATGGAAATCAAAATAGATATATTGGGAAAAGATGGTACCTCTTAATCAGGTATCTCTTTTAGGTTTGTACCAAAAGGCTTACATGGATTTATTACTGCACAAAGGGAGGATTATAGTTCTAGGGAAGGGATTCTGGGTGACTATTTGGGAAGATTTTGTGACCTTAAAGGTATGAGGAGGGGGTATAGTGCTTTCCTTTTCATAGTGGAGGGGGAGTGACAGTCTTGTAAATACCAAAAGGTATTCATTAATTAGTGGTATAACTTACATAAAGTGTAACACCCCAGGTAAATAAAGAATATGTCATTTTCATATTTATCCATATTTGTGAATAAAATATTAATATGACTTTAAAGGGGACGCTATGCTCGATGGCGTACCAAACACGCAACAACGAGTTTCTTGGGAATCTTACGTTGCACTCTAATAATAAAATATTATTATTTCAAATGGTAGTTAACATGTAGCCGTTGTATTGGCGGGAATGGATAGAAATAACTAAAATATGATTATATATGTTTTTTTAAATGTTTTTACATTTATCCAATAAAAGCTAAAGGCTTAAAATACGGAAAGAATTCAATTTTAGGCGTATATGCCCTAGTTTTCACTAAAGGTTCACTTATCACCTTTTAATGGAGAACTGTCATTAAATATAGTTTTGATCACTCTTATACATTCTTGTGGACCAAATAAAACTCTTATTAAGAATCGGGACATCAAATTTTACTTTGTGTAATTTTTTGGTATTTTTCCGATAAAGTTCATTTTTTAATGAATAGTGTAAAATGTTGTGTTTTAATTCAAAACCTCTTTTTAATATAATTTATTTATATAATTAGATAATATTTTGAATTGGTTTTAAAGTGAAATTAGAAAATATTTTTACCATTAAATCCAATAGTGGTCGTTGGAATTAATTTCACTTTGAAATAAAACTTAAACTAGTGTCAATCTTTTGATACTTATTGTTTTATAAAAACACGCTATTTGCTCTGACAGCGGGAATTAATTATTAAATTAATTAATGTGATTAATATGTTTTGAATTTTGTAAAACGGACTTCATTTTTGAATTCGGAATATCAAATATAGCTTATGGTGAATTTTTTGTAATTTTCTGAAAAACTTCAATTTTTGATGAATAGTGAAACCACTAAGTGGTACTTATAAAGACTGATTTTCCGTTTAAATGAAATTTTGCCATCATTGTGTTTTGAATTTCAAAAATCCGACATACATGGTTGTCATTAAGAAGTAAAATGTTGTTCAGTGGGATAAAAATAATTTTTTTGTGAATAGTAACTTATTAAGTTCTTAATCGCGATTAGTGGTAATTAGGGTAGTTTAAGGTATAAATAATGTTTTAATAATATGAAATGATCTAGACACATGTCCCAACTTTATTGGTTGTGTCATGGCCGACCAATACAAGCCATGGGTCAACTTGGGGACCCCATGGAGACACTTTGGTTGGGAAATGACATAAATAACTTTTTATTTAATGTAAAAGTAAAAATGACACAAACATAATATGTTTTACGAAAACAATTTTTACATGGGGTTATAAAGATCATATTTTTGATTATAAATAGTCATTGGAAAGCTAAAAAGATTTCCTACATCATAGTATTTTTTTATAATTTTTAGACATTAAATAAATAAAATTATTTATGACATAATAATGATGCAGTGATGACATCATTATTTGACGATCTAAATAAAATGGAATGATAATGTGAAATCTATGAACTACACATGTCCAAAACCAATTGGATGAGTGGATTTCGAACCCTTATCACCTTATCCACGAGTTATATCAATGTGGGACCTTTTAAAACCGAAACACATTTTCAAATAAAGTAATATTTCTTTACTTTCCAAAAGTGCCCCTCCTCTCCTCTTATAAAAGGCCCCCACCTCTACCTCATTTCACACGCTCCTCAAGACTTTGGCTCGGCCAAACCATGCCCATTTACTCTCTCCACATCCCTCTCCTCATCCTAGAGGATTCCCTTTGGGCATAATCCTTTCAAAGGAAGCCTTTAGGCTCAAATCAAAAGGAGTTACACTTTTAAAGGTAATTCATTCTCTCTTCTTCATTTGTTTTATTTTGCTTCTCCAACCGACTAAACTCTTTTTATTTACTTCTTTTGTAACAAAATCAGTATCTTCAATATACTAGGATGTTTTTATAAGATTTATTCGAGCTACACTATCACACAACTACATCAAATGGTTAAAGAACATACGGTTTCCGTGGATGGCGAAATTCTGCCTCCCGAAACGATGATTGTTCAATACTCATTTAACACCTTCAAAGGTGGCCATTATGATGTCAATATTTTTATATATGATATATAATATGTTTATGTTTTACTTATACTTCTGTATTTTTCATTTGTGCCATATATTTATGGCATCCATTATGGGTATACGCGATATCTTCATTTTAGGAAGTGCGGACTACCGCCCCCTCAAAGTGATGTGATTCGTTAATGCCATACGTGGGACGTATAAGGGATGGATTTAATGTTATTATATATGATGTTATACTGGAATTATTATATACCTCTATATCATTATTATTTCTTTCCATTAAAGTATGAGATATAAATGAAAGTAGCGTTCATGTGTACGTACGGCTTACCGTCTCCATGAACGGTGCATTTCATTTCTTATCCCCAAATGTAATGTACTATTAAAAGTATATGTATATAATGGATATATATAATGAATGATACATCTAAATGATGAATATAATTCTGGAATTAAAATATACATACCTCTCATTTAATTTTAATTCCATTAATATGAGAAAGAAATGAAAGTAGCGTTCATGTGTACGTACGGCTTACCGTCTCCATGAATGGTGCATTTCATTTCTTACCTCTAAATGATTATGTAATATTATAAATACATGTATATGCTGGATATAAATGATATATATTATATCCAAATCAGGAATTTCATTCTGGATATAATGAACCTTTGACCACACGAACAACATGTAATTGTAAGAAGTCCACTTTCGACTTAAGAACCAAATATCGACAAAACAAACATTATTAACTTAAATGATTACATAATGTTTATAACATGGAAATAAGTGATATAAAAGGAATAATGAACATTAAAAAGCTTCTTAAGAAAATAGAAATTAACTCAAGTTTATTATTCAGGACGTTAAAGAACGATCGAGTCAAGTCGGACCCGAGGTAAGGGATCCTACTCCTCTCTTTCTTTTTAAGTACATGCTTTTTTGTCATTCCTTTTAAAGCTCATCTTTCTTGTTATTGGGATGATATTTTATATTACATTTACTGTAATTTTTATGTTCATGTGATGATAGACCCTATTCTCTCTCATCAATCTAATTTGGAAGTTTTGAGTGGCGCCGTTAGGCTGCCGTACTTTCGTAAGAGATCTAACCTCTCTCTTTCTTTTTAAGTACTCTCCTTTATGTCACTTCTTTTAAGCTCCTCTTTGTAATGTTGTGGGATGTTCTTTTATATTCCTCTTTCTGTACCTTTTATTTTAATGTGATGAGATACCCTATTTGATCTCATCAATCCATATTTGGAAGTTTTATGTGGCGCCGTTAGGCTGCCGAGTTTTCGTAAGGGATTTTTCATCTCACTTTTATTCCCGTGAGATTTATGCTACATTTGCCACAAATTCCATTGAGTGGTGTATGTAATGACCATTATTCTACTCTTTGTGTAATATACTTTCGTTTATGAGTATTTACATCAATGATCTATTGTCCTTCTTTCATGGGGTGTATGTTTTGAAAGATACCCAAGTCGGTAAGGGAACCTTTCACCCTCCTCTTTTTTAAAAGACTTCTTTTGTTGGGTCTTTTAATTTACATATTTTTATATTGGGATATGTTCTCATATATCCTTACTGATGTAAATTTTATGTCCAAGTGATGAAATACACTTTTTATCTCTCATCAACTCATTTTGATGTGATGCTGTTAGGCTGTCAAGGGAACTTTTTAACCCAATTTCGATTTCTTTGGGTTTAACATGTAGTCATTGAATATGTCATCCATTGAATATGTGTGAATGACCTTATATTGTTTTACACTTAATATCCACTTATATTGGGTGTATTTATATTTTTCACACATATTTTTGAGATTGATTTGTCCTTAATTCAAGGATACCTTCTTTATAAGGGATTTCATCATATTTGACATTTCTATTGAAAGTTCATTGTTGTTATGCACCAATTCACTCTTATATAGTGTGTATACTGTCCTTTGACATATTATATCATGAATCCTTTTATTATCATGATATTATAAAGTTCGTATTAAATGTTATTCCGCTATTATTTGTATTCAAGAGTCTCTCATTTTGTTAAAAACTCTTTAACAAAAATATCATTTCAAAGGTTTTAAAGATTTATTATTCTAAATATTTATCTTTAATGTCCATGTTTTCAAAATGGTTTTCAGTATTTATTTATATGGACATTAATGTTTTAAAATTTTAATTCCATTAAAAGCTTCAAAGTGGTATGGGACACTTTGATTCAAAAATCTCTTTTAAATGGTTTTTGAAAATGGATTGATTAATTCAATATCTGGGAATTATTTATTGAGATTGCAAATGAAATACTGTTATTGAAATGTTTATATTTTCCATATTTTATGTGTAATAATGGTACTTAGACATTATGACGGGTGGTGCCGTGAATACCAGGATGGGTGGTTACGTTATAACCTCCAATGCATTGGGTATGGAAGTCGGCCGTATGGATATTCCATTAAGTGTGTATGGAAATTGGCCATATGTCTATTCCATTAAGTGATATGTGTGGAAGTCAACCATATGGTTATTCCACTTAAGTATGTTTATATCCCAAGTTACCTTTATATATGTTATGTGTTCTTTATATGGGTTTTATGGTAATCCTTTGGTTACAAATAGGTAAGTAATGATATTTTATTCAGTGAAGAGTTTTTACTACTTCATAAAGGTGAAAAGTATTACCTTGATAAAGTATACATGGTTTACTATTTGTTTTGATAAACTAACTGTTTTTATTCTTTGTGTATCCCTTACTGAGTTTTTATGCTCATCCCAAGTTTTTGAAATGTTTTTCACAGGACTTAGCATGGAATAGGGTCAAGGATGGGATCAAGGGAAAGTCATGCTACCTAAAACATGAAACTAGACATGTTTCTTTTTAAGAGTTTTTTTTATTTTATGGAAATTTAGTAGAAGAGACTACTTTGTAATCTTTTGAGATGTAATAGTTATGTCCTAATTCTCTAAAACTCTAAACCTAAAAGGATCCTCAATGTGAATTATTCATTTAATTCAATTTTAAGTAAGGTTTAAGGCTGGGGCCTTATAGTTGGTATCAAAGGTCGGTTTAGATAACTTTAGAGGTTAGGGTATTCTTTAAGCATAAGTGACATTACCATAATGATTAGGATTTCAGAAAGAGTCCTAGTTTTAGATAAAGTGAATGAGTAAGTATATCTTAGTGTTTATCTTCCTCATTGGTACTTGATGGTTTTGTTGATATACTCACACTGACCTTTTTGGTTTTAGTAAATGGCTGGATCTAGTAGGCACCAAAGTGACAATGGGTTTGAAGGAAACTGTGGTGGTTCTCTGATTAAGAGACTGGATGAGATGGGGGATTCAATGAAGAATCTCATGGTTGTTCTAAACCAACTATCAAGGAGTCATGCTCAACCACTTCAACCTTGGTGAGTTCTCTAATGCATCATGTACGAGATGGCCAACTCGATGTGGAAATTCAGGTAATAATTATTAAGGTAACCATTAGGGTTTATATGATGCTTACTTTTGAGGTAATTATGGGTTATTATATGTTATGATGCAAAATGAAAGGCATGAGATAAACTTGAGGTTAAAATATGTTATGATCATCTTTGAAGATTTTATCTCATTTTGGGGAATGTTTTAAGAATTATATAGCTTTGGAAAAAGGACAACACGCAGACCGTGTGACTACCCGTCGCGTCGGACAAAGCTGCGGGAATCGAACCCACAACCAAAGTGCGACTGGTATTTATCGCCTACCACTGGACTACGTGAAGTCCCTGGTTAGTTTGACTGATTCTTTCTAGTTATATGATTTTATGAATTATGAGTAAGATGATTTTGGGTTATTTATGAAAATGATTAACCTATCATGGAGGATATGTGATTAGGTTAATTACTTTTCAAAACGAGACTTTAGGAGCAACTGATATTGTTTGGAGATAAATGTTATGATTTATCTTGGAAGACTATGAGACTAAATCCTTCAAATATTTGGGTTTCAATCTTATATTGGTTTACTTTGAAGAATTTTATGGACAAATTGATTATATAATGGTCCTAGTTGAACTTCGGGTTTTTTTGGACAAATTTTGGAGATTAAGAATAGATTTTCTTTTTATAAAGGGTTATCCTTTTCTGGATTAACTGATCTTGTACTAGCCTTTTTGGTTTTGGTTTTGGTTAAAGTCTAAAGACTTGGGAAGTATATAGTTATATTTTGTGTATTAGGTGATTCTCTAGAAGTTGATTATAGTACTCTTAAGGTGAACAATTCTTCCTAAATACTCGTCTTTTGGAAAAAAATATATGAGTTTGTGTAAGGAATCAAATAAAAGTTAAAAGTCAACATGATAAGTGATTATGTTTCCTTATGAATAAATTCCTCAATAAAAAGTAACTTAAAACAAAAATGTTGTCTATTAACTTTTCCTACTGGGGAATCGAATACCGTTTAACCCATCACAAGTTTGTGATTTTTCTTATTGTTAACTTTCTCCTAAACATGTTTTCTATCACTCTCCATCAGAACATGACCCTATGTTCTCTCCTCCATGTCCATGTTTTCATACTTGGAATCCTAGTATGGGTTAACTCAGGTGACCTTTGTACTTATCTTTCTTTATTTTAAAGTGATTGTTTTACCGATCCTTGTTCCGATGTGGGACTTTCAAGGATGTTTCCAAGCCCAATTTTAAAATTGCGAGGACGCAATTCCGAAAAGGGGGGAAGGATGTAACACCCCAGGTAAATAAAGAATATGTCATTTTCATATTTATCCATATTTGTGAATAAAATATTAATAGGACTTTAAAGGGGACGCTATGCTCGATGGCGTACCCAACACGCAACAACGAGTTTCTTGGGAATCTTACGTTGCACTCTAATAAAAAAATAATATTATTTCAAATGGTTGTTAACATGTAGCCATTGTATTGGCGGGAATGGATAGAAATAACTAAAATATGATTATATATGTTTTTTTAAATGTTTTTACATTTATCCAATAAAAGCTAAAGGCTTAAAATACGGAAAGAATTCAATTTTAGGCGTATATGCCCTAGTTTTCACTAAAGGTTCACTTATCACCTTTTAATGGAGAACTGTCATTAAATATAGTTCTGATCACTCTTATACATTCTTGTGGACCAAATAAAACTCTTATTAAGAATCGGGACATCAAATTTTACTCTGTGTAATTTTTTGGTATTTTTCCGATAAAGTTCATTTTTTAATGAATAGTGTAAAATGTTGTGTTTTAATTCAAAACCTCTTTTTAATATAATTTATTTATATAATTAGATTATATTTTGAATTGGTTTTAAAGTGAAATTAGAAAATATTTTTACCATTAAATCCAATAGTGGTCATTGGAATTAATTTCACTTTGAAATCAGACTTAAACTAGTGTCAATCTTTTGATACTTATTGTTTTATAAAAACACGCTATTTGCTCTGACAACGGGAATTAATTATTAAATTAATTAATGTGATTAATATGTTTTGAATTTTGTAAAACGGACTTCATTTTTGAATTCGGAATATCAAATATAGCTTATGGTGAATTTTTTGTAATTTTCTGAAAAACTTCAATTTTTGATGAATAGTGAAACCACTAAGTGGTACTTATAAAGACTGATTTTCCGTTTAAATGAAATTTTGCCATCATTGTGTTTTGAATTTCAAAAATCCGACATACATGGTTGTCATTAAGAAGTAAAATGTGGTTCAATGGGATAAAAATAATTTTTTGGTGAATAGTAACTTATTAAGTTCTTAATCGCGATTAGTGGTAATTAGGGTAGTTTAAGGTATAAATAATGTTTTAATAATATGAAATGATCTAAACACATTTCCCAACCTTATTGGTTGTGTCATGGCCGACCAAGACAAGCCATGGGTCAACTTGGGGACCCCATGGAGACACTTTGGTTGGGAAATGACATAAATAACTTTTTATTTAATGTAAAAGTAAAAATGACACAAACATAATATGTTTTACGAAAACAATTTTTACATGGGGTTATAAAGATCAGATTTTTGATTATAAATATTCATTGGAAAGATAAAAAGATTTCCTACATCATAGTATTTTTTTATAATTTTTATACATTAAATAAATAAAATTATTTATGACATAATAATGATGCAGCGATGACATCATTATTTGACGATCTAAATAAAATGGAATGATAATGTAACATCTATGAACTAATCATGTACAAAACCAATTGGATGAGTGGATTTCGAACCCTTATCACCTTATCCAGGAATTATATCAATGTGGGACCTTTTAAAACCGAAACACATTTTCAAATAAAGTAATATTTCTTTACTTTCCAAAAGTGCCCCTCCTCTGCTCTTATAAAAGGCCCCCACCTCTACCTCATTTCACACACTCCTCAAGACTTTGGCTCGGCCAAACCATGCCCATTTACTCTCTCCACATCCCTCTCCTCATCCTAGAGGATTCCATTTGGGCATAATCCTTTCAATGGAAGCCTTTAGGCTCAAATCAAAAGGAGTTACACTTTTAAAGGTAATTCATTCTCTCTTGTTCATTTGTTTTATTTTGCTTCTCCAACCGACTAAACTCTTTTTATTTACTTCTTTTGTAACAAAATAAGTATCTTCAATATACTAGGATGTTTTTATAAGATTTATTCGAGCTACACTCTCACACAACTACATCAAATGGTTAAAGAACATACGGTTTCCGTGGATGGCGAAATTCTGCCTCCCGAAACGATGATTGTTCAATACTCATTTAACACCTTCAAAGGTGGCCATTATGATGTCACTATTTTTATATATGATATATAATATGTTTATGTTTTACTTATACTTCTGCATTTTTCATTTGTGCCTTATCTTTATGGCATCCATTATGGGTATACGTGATATCTTCATTTTAGGAAGTGCGGACTACCGCCCCCTCAAAGTGATGTGATTCGTTAATGCCATACGTGGGACGTATAAGGGATGGATTTAATGTTATTATATATGATGTTATACTAGAATTATTATATACCTCTATATCATTATTATTTCTTTCCATTAAAGTATGAGATAGAAATGAAAGTAGCGTTCATGTGTACGTATGGCTTACCGTCTCCATGAACGGTGCATTTCATTTCTTATCCCCAAATGTAATGTACTATTAAAAGTATATGTATATAATGGATATATATAATGAATGATACATCTAAATGATGAATATAATTCTGGAATTAAAATATACATACCTCTCATTTAATTTTAATTCCATTAATATGAGAAAGAAATGAAAGTAGCGTTCATGTGTACGTACGGCTTACCGTCTCCATGAATGGTGCATTTCATTTCTTACCTCTAAATGATTATGTAATATTATAAATACATGTATATGCTGGATATAAATGATATATATTATATCCAAATCAGGAATTTTATTCTGGATATAAAGAACCTTTGACCACACGAACAACATGTAATTGTAAGAAGTCCACTTTCGACTTAAGAACCAAATATCGAAAAAACAAACATTATTATCTTAAATGATTACATAATGTTTATAACATGGAAATAAGTGATATAAAAGGAATAATGAACATGAAAAAGGTTCTTAAGAAAATAGAAATTAACTCAAGTTTATTATTCAAGACGTTAAAGAACGATCGATTCAAGTCGGACCCGAGGTAAGGGATCCTACTCCTCTCTTTCTTTTTAAGTACATGATTTTATGTCATTCCTTTTAAAGCTCATCTTTCTTGTTATTGGGATGATATTTTATATTACATTTACTGTAATTTTTATGTTCATGTGATGAGAGAACCTATTCTCTCTCATCAATCTAATTTGGAAGTTTTGAGTGGCGCCGTTAGGCTGCCGAACTTTCGTAAGAGATCTAACCTCTCTCTTTCTTTTTAAGTACTCTCCTTTATGTCACTTCTTTTAAGCTCCTCTTTGTAATGTTGGGGGATGTTCTTTTATATTCCTCTTTCTGTACCTTTTATTTTAATGTGATGAGATACCCTATTTGATCTCATCAATCCATATTCGGATGTTTTATGTGGCACCGTTAGGCTGCCGAGTTTTCGTAAGGGATTTTTCATCTCACTTTTATTCCGGTGAGATTTATGCTACATTTGCCACAAATTCCATTGAGTGGTGTATGTAATGCCCATTATTCTACTCTTTGTGTAATATACTTTCGTTTATGAGTATTTACATCAATGATCTATTGTCCTTCTTTCATGGGGTGTATCTTTTGAAAGATACCCAAGTCGGTAAGGGAACCTTTCACCCTCCTCTTTTTTAAAAGACTTCTTTTGTTGGGTCTTTTAATTTACATATTGTTATATTGGTATATGTTCTCATATATCCTTATTGATGTAAATTTTATGTCCAAGTGATGAAATACACTTTTTATCTCTCATCAACTCATTTTGATGTGATGCTGTTAGGCTGTCAAGGGAACTTTTTAACCCAATTTTGATTTCTTTGGGTTTAACATGTAGTCATTGAATATGTCATCCATTGAATATGTGTGAATGACCTTCTATTGTTTTACACTTAATATCCACTTATATTGGGTGTATTTATATTTTTCACACATATTTTTGAGATTGATTTGTCCTTAATTCAAGGATACCTTCTTTATAAGGGATTTCATCATAATTGACATTTCTATTGAAAGTTCATTGTTGTTATGCACCAATTCACTCTTATATGGTGTGTATACTGTCCTTTGACATATTATATCATGAATCCTTTTATTCTCATGATATTATAAAGTTCGTATTAAATGTTATTCCGCTATTATTTGTATTCAAGAGTCTCTCATTTTGTTAAAAACTCTTTAACAAAAATATCATTTCAAATGTTTTAAAGATTTATTATTCTAAATATTTATCTTTAATGTCCATGTTTTCAAAATGGTTTTCAGTATTTATTTATTTGGACATTAATGTTTTAAAATTTTAATTCCATTAAAAGCTTCAAAGTGGTATGGGACACTTTGATTGAAAAATCTCTTTTAAATGGTTTTTGAAAATGGATTGATTAATTCAATATCTGGGAATTATTTATTGAGATTGCCAATGAAATACTGTTATTGAAATGTTTATATTTTCCATATTTTATGTGTAATAATGGTACTTAGACATTATGACGGGTGGTGCCGTGAATACCAAGACGGGTGGTTACGTTATAACCTCCATTGAATTGGGTATGGAAGTCGGCCGTATGGCTATTCCATTAAGTATGTATGGAAATTGGCCGTATGGCTATTCCATTAAGTGATATGTGTGGAAGTCAACCGTATGGTTATTCCACTTAAGTATGTTTATGTCCCAAGTTACCTTTATATATGTTATGTGTTATTTATATGGGTTTTATGGTAATCCTTTGGTTACAAATAGGTAAGTAATGATATTTTATTCAGTGAAGAGTTTTTACTACTTCATAAAGGTGAAAAGTATTACCCTGATAAAGTATACATGGTTTACTATTTGTTTTGATAAACTAACAGTTTTTATTCTTTGTGTATCCCTTACTGAGTTTTTATGCTCATCCCAAGTTTTTGAAATGTTTTTCACAGGACTTAGCATGGAATAGGGTCAAGGATGGGATCAAGGGAAAGTCATGCTACCTAAAACATGAAACTAGACATGTTTCTTTCTAAGAGTTTTTTTTATATTATGGAAATTTAGTAGAAGAGACTACTTTGTAATCTTTTGAGATGTAATAGTTATGTCCTAATTCTCTAAAACTCTAAACCTAAAAGGATCCTCAATGTGAATTATTCATTTAATTCAATTTTAAGTAAGGTTTAAGGCTGGGGCCTTATAGTTGGTATCAAAGGTCGGTTTAGATAACTTTAGAGGTTAGGGTATTCTTTAAGCGTAAGTGACATTACCATAATGGTTAGGATTTCAGAAAGAGTCCTAGTTTTAGATAAAGTGAATGAGTAAGTATATCTTAGTGTTTATCTTCCTCATTGGTACTTGATGGTTTTGTTGATATACTCACACTGACCTTTTTGGTTTTAGTAAATGGCTGGATCTAGCAGACACCAAAGTGACAATGGGTTTGAAGGAAACTGTGGTGGTTCTCTGATTAAGAGACTGGATGAGATGGGGGATTCAATGAAGAATCTCATGGTTGTTCTAAACCAACTATCAAGGAGTCATGCTCAACCACTTAAACCTTGGTGAGTTCTCTAATGCATCATGTACGAGATGGCCAACTCGATGTGGAAATTCAGGTAATAATTATTAAGGTAACCATTAGGGTTTATATGATCCTTACTTTTGAGGTAATTATGGGTTATTATATGTTATGATGGAAAATGAAAGGCATGAGATAAACTTGAGGTTAAAATATGTTATGATCATCTTTGAAGATTTTATCTCATTTTGGGGAATGTTTTAAGAATTATATAGTTTTGGAAAAAGGACAACACGCAGACCGTGTGACTACCCGTCGCGTCGGACAAAGCTGCGGGAATCGAACCCACAACCAAAGTGCGACTGGTATTTATCGCCTACCACTGGACTACGTGAAGTCCCTGGTTAGTTTGACTGATTCTTTATAGTTATATGATTTTATGAATTAAGAGTAAGATGATTTTGGGTTATTTATGAAAATGATTAACCTATCATGGAGGATATGTGATTAGGTTAATTACTTTTCAAAACGAGACTTTAGGAGAAACTGATATTGTTTGGAGATAAATGTTATGATTTATCTTGGAAGACTATGCGACTAAATCCTTCTAATATTTGGGTTTCAATCTTATATTGGTTTACTTTGAAGAATTTTATGGACAAATTGATTATATAATGGTCCTCGTTGAACTTCGGGTTTTGTTGGACAAATTTTGGAGATTAAGAATAGATTTTCTTTTTATAAAGGGTTATCCTTTTCTGGATTAACTGATCTTGTACTAGCCTTTTTGGTTTTGGTTTTGGTTAAAGTCTAAAGACATGGGAAGTATATAGTTCTATTTTGTGGATTAGGTGATTCTCTAGAAGTTGATTATAGTACTCTTAAGGTGAACAATTCTTCCTAAATACTCGTCTTTTGGAAAAAAAATATGAGTTTGTGTAAGGAATCTAATAAAAGTTGAAAGTCAACATGATAAGTGATTATGTTTCCTTATGAATAAATTCCTCAATAAAAAGTAACTTAAAACAAAAATGTTGTCTATTAACTTTTCCTACTGGGGAATCGAATACCATTTAACCCATCACAAGTTTGTGATTTTTCTCATTGTTAACTTTCTCCTAAACATGTTTTCTATCACTCTCCATCAGAACATGACCCTATGTTTTCTCCTCCATGTCCATGTTTTCATACATGGAATCCTAGTATGGGTTAACTCAGGTGACCTTTGTACTTATATTTCATTATTTTAAAGTGATTGTTTTACCGATCCTTGTTCCGATGTGGGACTTTGAAGGATGTTTCCAAGCCCAATTTTAAAATTGCGAGGACGCAATTCCGAAAAGGGGGGAAGGATGTAACACCCCAGGTAAATAAAGAATATTTCATTTTCATATTTATCCATATTTTTGAATAAAATATTAATATGACTTTAAAGGGGACGCTATGCTCGATGTCGTACCCAACACGCAACAACGAGTTTCTTGGGAATCTTACGTTGCACTCTAATAATAAAATAATATTATTTCAATTGGTAGTTAACATGTAGCCGTTGTATTGGCGGGAATGGATAGAAATAACTAAAATATGATTATATATGTTTTTTTAAATGTTTTTACATTTATTCAATAAAAGCTAAAGGCTTAAAATACGGAAAGAATTCAATTTTAGGCGTATATGCCCTAGTTTTCACTAAAGGTTCACTTATCACCTTTTAATGGAGAACTGTCATTAAATATAGTTTTGATCACTCTTATAAATTCTTGTGGACCAAATAAAACTCTTATTAAGAATCGGGACATCAAATTTTACTTTGTGTAATTTTTTGGTATTTTTCCGATAAAGTTCATTTTTTAATGAATAGTGTAAAATGTTGTGTTTTAATTCAAAACCTCTTTTTAATATAATTTATTTATATAATTAGATTATATTTTTAATTGGTTTTAAAGTGAAATTAGAAAATATTTTTACCATTAAATCCAATAGTGGTCGTTGGAATTAATTTCACTTTGAAATCAGACTTAAACTAGTGTCAATCTTTTGATACTTATTGATTTATAAAAACACGCTATTTGATCTGACAGCGGGAATTAATTATTAAATTAATTAATGTGATTAATATGTTTTGAATTTTGTAAAACGGACTTCATTTTTGAATTCGGAATATCAAATATAGCTTATGGTGAATTTTTTGTAATTTTCTGAAAAACTTCAATTTTTGATGAATAGTGAAACCACTAAGTGGTACTTATAAAGACTGATTTTCCGTTTAAATGAAATTTTGCCATCATTGTGTTTTGAATTTGAAAAATCCGACATCTATGGTTGTCATTAAGAAGTAAAATGTGGTTCAATGAGATAAAAATAATTTTCTGGTGAATAGTAACTTATTAAGTTCTTAATCGCGATTAGTGGTAATTAGGGTAGTTTAAGGTATATATAATGTTTTAATAATATGAAATGATCTAGACACATTTCCCAACCTTATTGGTTGTGTCATGGCCGACCAAGACAAGCCATGGGTCAACTTGGGGACCCCATGGAGACACTTTGGTTAGGAAATGACATAAATAACTTTTTATTTAATGTAAAAGTAAAAATGACACAAACATAATATGTTTTACGAAAACAATTTTTACATGGGGTTATAAAGATCCGATTTTTGATTATAAATAGTCATTGGAAAGCAAATAAGATTTCCTACATCATAGTATTTTTTTATAATTTTTAGACATTAAATAAATAAAATTATTTACGACATAATAATGATGCAGCGATGACATCATTATTTGACGATCTAAATAAAATGGAATGATAATGTAAAATCTATGAACTACACATGTACAAAACCAATTGGATGAGTGGATTTCGAACTCTTATCACCTTATCCATGAATTATATCAATGTGGGACCTTTTAAAACCGAAACACATTTTCAAATAAAGTAATATTTCTTTACTTTCCAAAAGTGCCCCTCCTCTGCTCTTATAAAAGGCCCCCACCTCTACCTCATTTCACAGACTCCTCAAGACTTTGGCTCGGACAAACCATGCCCATTTACTCTCTCCACATCCCTCTCCTCATCCTAGAGGATTCCCTTTGGGCAGAATCCTTTCAAAGGAAGCCTTTAGGCTCAAATCAAAAGGAGTTACACTTTTAAAGGTAATTCATTATCTCTTGTTCATTTGTTTTATTTTGCTTCTCCAACCGACTAAACTCTTTTTATTTACTTCTTTTGTAACAACATCAGTATCTTCAATATACTAGGATGTTTTTATAAGATTTATTCGAGCTACACTCTCACACAACTACATCAAATGGTTAAAGAACATACGGTTTCCGTGGATGGCGAAATTCTGCCTCCCGAAACGATGATTGTTCAATACTCATTTAACACCTTCAAAGGTGGCCATTATGATGTCACTATTTTTATATATGATATATAATATGTTTATGTTTTACTTATACTTCTGTATTTTTCATTTGTGCCTTATCTTTATGGCATCCATTATGGGTATACGCGATATCTTCATTTTAGGAAGTGCGGACTACCGCCCCCTCAAAGTGATGTGATTCGTTAATGCCATACGTGGGACGTATAAGAGATGGATTTAATGTTATTATATATGATGTTATACTGGAATTATTATATACCTCTATATCATTATTATTTCTTTCCATTAAAGTATGAGATAGAAATGAAAGTAGCGTTCATGTGTACGTATGGCTTACCGTCTCCATGAACGGTGCATTTCATTTCTTATCCCCAAATGTAATGTACTATTAAAAGTATATGTATATAATGGATATATATAATGAATGATACATCTAAATGATGAATATAATTCTGGAATTAAAATATACATACCTCTCATTTAATTTTAATTCCATTAATATGAGAAAGAAATGAAAGTAGCGTTCATGTGTACGTACGGCTTACCGTCTCCATGAATGGTGCATTTCATTTCTTACCTCTAAATGATTATGTAATATTATAAATACATGTATATGCTGGATATAAATGATATATATTATATCCAAATCAGGAATTCCATTCTGGATATAAAGAACCTTTGACCACACGAACAACATGTAATTGTAAGAAGTCCACTTTCGACTTAAGAACCAAATATCGACAAAACAAACATTATTAACTTAAATGATTACATAATGTTTATAACATGGAAATAAGTGATATAAAAGGAATAATTAACATGAAAAAGGTTCTTAAGAAAATAGAAATTAACTCAAGTTTATTATTCAGGACGTTAAAGAACGATCGAGTCAAGTCGGACCCGAGGTAAGGGATCCTACTCCTCTCTTTCTTTTTAAGTACATGCTTTTATGTCATTCCTTTTAAAGCTCATCTTTCTTGTTATTGGGATGATATTTTATATTACATTTACTGTAATTTTTATGTTCATGTGATGATAGACCCTATTCTCTCTCATCAATCTAATTTGGAAGTTTTGAGTGGCACCGTTAGGCTGCCGAACTTTCGTAAGAGATCTAACCTCTCTCTTTCTTTTTAAGTACTCTCCTTTATGTCACTTCTTTTAAGCTCCTCTTTGTAATGTTGGGGGATGTTCTTTTATATTCCTCTTTCTGTACCTTTTATTTTAATGTGATGAGATACCCTATTTGATCTCATCAATCCATATTCGGAAGTTTTATGTGGCGCCGTTAGGCTGCCGAGTTTTCGTAAGGGATTTTTCATCTCACTTTTATTCCCGTGAGATTTATGCTACATTTTCCACAAATTCCATTGAGTGGTGTATGTAATGCCCATTATTCTACTCTTTGTGTAATATACTTTCATTTATGAGTATTTACATCAATGATCTATTGTCCTTCTTTCATGGGGTGTATGTTTTGAAAGATACCCAAGTCGGTAAGGGAACCTTTCACCCTCCTCTTTTTTAAAAGACTTCTTTTGTTGGGTCTTTTAATTTACATATTGTTATATTGGGATATGTTCTCATATATCCTTATTGATTTAAATTTTATGTCCAAGTGATGAAATACACTTTTTATCTCTCATCAACTCATTTTGATGTGATGCTGTTAGGCTGTCAAGGGAACTTTTTAACCCAGTTTCGATTTCTTTGGGTTTAACATGTAGTCATTGAATATGTCATCCATTGAATATGTGTGAATGACCTTCTATTGTTTTACACTTAATATCCACTTATATTGGGTGTATTTATATT
This sequence comes from Viscum album, assembly GCA_963277665.1. NCBI lineage: Eukaryota > Viridiplantae > Streptophyta > Magnoliopsida > Santalales > Viscaceae > Viscum > Viscum album. Next base: position 436,096,177 of record OY728142.1, on the reverse strand, counting down.
TTTCACACATATTTTTGAGATTGATTTGTCTTTAATTCAAGGATACCTTCTTTATAAGGGATTTCATCATATTTGACATTTCTATTGAAAGTTCATTGTTGTTATGCACCAATTCACTCTTATATGGTGTGTATACTGTCCTTTGACATATTATATCATGAATCCTTTTATTCTCATGATATTATAAAGTTCGTATTAAATGTTATTCCGCTATTATTTGTATTCAAGAGTCTCTCATTTTGTTAAAAACTCTTTAACAAAAATATCATTTCAAATGTTTTAAAGATTTATTATTCTAAATATTTATCTTTAATGTCCATGTTTTCAAAATGGTTTTCAGTATTTATTTATATGGACATTAATGTTTTAAAATTTTAATTCCATTAAAAGCTTCAAAGTGGTATGGGACACTTTGATTGAAAAATCTCTTTTAAATGGTTTTTGAAAATGGATTGATTAATTCAATATCTGGGAATTATTTATTGAGATTGCCAATGAAATACTGTTATTGAAATGTTTATATTTTCCATATTTTATGTGTAATAATGGTACTTAGACATTATGACGGGTGGTGCCGTGAATACCAGGACGGGTGGTTACGTTATAACCTCCAATGCATTGGGTATGGAAGTCAGCCGTATGGCTATTCCATTAAGTATGTATGGAAATTGGCCGTATGGCTATTCCATTAAGTTATATGTGTGGAAGTCAACCGTATGGTTATTCCACTTAAGTATGTTTATGTCTCAAGTAACCTTTATATATGTTATGTGTTCTTTATATGGGTTTTATGGTAATCCTTTGGTTACAAATAGGTAAGTAATGATATTTTATTCAGTGAAGAGTTTTTACTACTTCATAAAGGTGAAAAGTATTACCTTGATAAAGTATACATGGTTTACTATTTGTTTTGATAAACTAACAGTTTTTATTCTTTGTGTATCCCTTACTGAGTTTTTATGCTCATCCCAAGTTTTTGAAATGTTTTTCACAGGACTTATCATGGAATAGGGTCAAGGATGGGATCAAGGGAAAGTCATGCTACCTAAAACATGAAACTAGACATGTTTCTTTTTAAGAGTTTTTTTTTATTTTATGGAAATTTAGTAGGAGAGACTACTTTGTAATATTTTGAGATGTAATAGTTATGTCCTAATTCTCTAAAACTCTAAACCTAAAAGGATCCTCAATGTGAATTATTCATTTAATTCAATTTTAAGTAAGGTTTAAGGTTGGGGCCTTATAGTTGGTATCAAAGGCCGGTTTAGATAACTTTAGAGGTTAGGGTATTCTTTAAGCATAAGTGACATTACCATAATGGTTAGGATTTCAGAAAGAGTCCTAGTTTTAGATAAAGTGAATGAGTACGTATATCTTAGTGTTTATCTTCCTCATTGGTACTTGATGGTTTTGTTGATATACTCACACTGACCTTTTTGGTTTTAGTAAATGGCTGGATCTATCAGGCACCAAAGTGACAATGGGTTTGAAGGAAACTGTGGTGGTTCTCTGATTAAGAGACTGGATGAGATGGGGGATTCAATGAAGAATCTCATGGTTGTTCTAAACCAACTATCAAGGAGTCATGCTCAACCACTTCAACCTTGGTGAGTTCTCTAATGCATCATGTACGAGATGGCCAACTCGATGTGGAAATTCAGGTAATAATTATTAAGGTAACCATTAGGGTTTATATGATCCTTACTTTTGAGGTAATTATGGATTATTATATGTTATGATGGAAAATGAAAGGCATGAGATAAACTTGAGGTTAAAATATGTTATGACCATCTTTGAAGATTTTATCTCATTTTGGGGAATGTTTTAAGAATTATATAGTTTTGGAAAAAGGACAACACGCAGACCGTGTGACTACCCGTCGCGTCAGACAAAGGTGCGGGAATCGAACCCACAACCAAAGTGCGACTGGTATTTATCGCCTACCACTAGACTACGTGAAGTCCCTGGTTAGTTTGACTGATTCTTTCTATTTATATGATTTTATGAATTAAGAGTAAGATGATTTTCGGTTATTTATGAAAATGATTAACCTATCATGGAGGATATGTGATTAGGTTAATTACTTTTCAAAACAAGACTTTAGGAGCAACTGATATTGTTTGGAGATAAATGTTATGATTTATCTTGGAAGACTATGCGACTAAATCCTTCAAATATTTGGGTTTCAATCTTATATTGGTTTACTTTGAAGAATTTTATGGACAAATTGATTATATAATGGTCCTCGTTGAACTTCGGGTTTTGTTGGACAAATTTTGGAGATTAAGAATAGATTTTCTTTTTATAAACGGTTATCCTTTTCTGGATTAACTGATCTTGTACTAGCCTTTTTGGTTTTGGTTTTGGTTAAAGTCTAAAGACATGGGAAGTATATAGTTCTAGTTTGTGGATTAGGTGATTCTCTAGAAGTTGATTATAGTACTCTTAAGGTGAACAATTCTTCCTAAATACTCATCTTTTGGAAAAAAAATGAGTTTGTGTAAGGAATCTAATAAAAGTTGAAAGTCAACATGATAAGTGATTATGTTTCCTTATGAATAAATTCCTCAATAAAAAGTAACTTAAATCAAAAATGTTGTCTATTAACTTTTCCTACTGGGGAATCGAATACCGTTTAACCCTTCACAAGTTTGTGATTTTTCTCATTGTTAACTTTCTCCTAAACATGTTTTCTATCACTCTCCATCAGAACATGACCCTATGTTTTCTCTTCCATGTCCATGTTTTCATACATGGAATCCTAGTATGGGTTAACTCGGGTGACCTTTGTACTTATCTTTCTTTATTTTAAAGTGATTGTTTTACAGATCCTTGTTCCGATGTGGGACTTTGAAGGATGTTTCCAAGCCCAATTTTAAAATTGCGAGGACGCAATTCCGAAAAGGGGGGAAGGATGTAACACCCCAGGTAAATAAAGAATATGTCATTTTCATATTTATCCATATTTGTGAATAAAATATTAATATGACTTTAAAGGGGACGCTATGCTCGATGGCGTACCCAACACACAACAACGAGTTTCTTGGGAATCTTACGTTGCACTCTAATAATAAAATAATATTATTTCAAATGGTAGTTAACATGTAGCCGTTGTATTGGCGGGAATGGATAGAAATAAATAAAATATGATTATATATGTTTTTTTAAATGTTTTTACATTTATCCAATAAAAGCTAAAGGCTTAAAATACGGAAAGAATTCAATTTTAGGCGTATATGCCCTAGTTTTCACTAAAGGTTCACTTATCACCTTTTAATGGAGAACTGTCATTAAATATAGTTTTGATCACTCTTATACATTCTTGGGGACCAAATAAAACTCTTATTAAGAATCGGGACATCAAATTTTACTTTGTGTAATTTTTTTGTATTTTTCCGATAAAGTTCATTTTTTACTGAATAGTGTAAAATGTTGTGTTTTAATTCAAAACCTCTTTTTAATATAATTTATTTATATAATTAGATTATATTTTGAATTGGTTTTAAAGTGAAATTAGAAAATATTTTTACCATTAAATCCAATAGTGGTCGTTGGAATTAATTTCACTTTGAAATCAGACTTAAACTAGTGTCAATCTTTTGATACTTATTGTTTTATAAAAACACGCTATTTGCTCTGACAGCGGGAATTAATTATTAAATTAATTAATGTGATTAATATGTTTTGAATTTTGTAAAACGGACTTCATTTTTGAATTCGTAATATCAAATATAGCTTATGGTGAATTTTTTGTAATTTTCTGAAAAACTTCAATTTTTGATGAATAGTGAAACCACTAAGTGGTACTTATAAAGACTGATTTTCCGTTTAAATGAAATTTTGCCATCATTGTGTTTTGAATTTCAAAAATCGGACATACATGGTTGTCATTAAGAAGTAAAATGTGGTTCAATGGGATAAAAATAATTTTTTGGTGAATAGTAACTTATTAAGTTCTTAATCGCGATTAGTGGTAATTAGGGTAGTTTAAGGTATAAATAATGTTTTAATAATATGAAATGACCTAGAAACATGTCCCAACCTTATTGGTTGTGTCATGGCCGACCAAGACAAGCCATGGGTCAACTTGGGGACCCCATGGAGACACTTTGGTTGGGAAATGACATAAATAACTTTTTATTTAATGTAAAAGTAAAAATGACACAAACATAATATGTTTTACAGAAACAATTTTTACATGGGGTTATAAAGATCCGATTTTTGATTATAAATAGTCATTGGAAAGCTAAAACGATTTCCTACATCATAGTACTTTTTTTATAATTTTTAGACATTAAATAAATAAAATTATTTATGACATAATAATGATGCAGCGATGACATCATTATTTGACGATCTAAATAAAATGGAATGATAATGTAAAATCTATGAACTACACATGTCCAAAACCAATTGGATGAGTGGATTTCGAACCCTTATCACCTTATCCACGAATTATATCAATGTGGGACCTTTTAAAACCGAAACACATTTTCAAATAAAGTAATATTTCTTTACTTTCCAAAAGTGCCCCTCCTCTCCTCTTATAAAAGGTTCCCACCTCTACCTCATTTCACACACTCCTCAAGACTTTGGCTCGGCCAAACCATGACCATTTACTCTCTCCACATCCCTCTCCTCATCCTAGAGGATTCTCTTTGGGCAGAATCCTTTCAAAGGAAGCCTTTAGGCTCAAATCAAAAGGAGTTACACTTTTAAAGGTAATTCATTCTCTCTTGTTCATTTGTTTTATTTTGCTTCTCCAACGGACTAAACTCTTTTTATTTACTTCTTTTGTAACAACATCAGTATCTTCAATATACTAGGATGTTTTTATAATATTTATTCGAGCTACACTCTCACACAACTACATCAAATGGTTAAAGAACATACGGTTTCCGTGGATGGCGAAATTCTGCCTCCCGAAACGATGATTGTTCAATACTCATTTAACACCTTCAAAGGTGGCCATTATGATGTCACTATTTTTATATATGATATATAATATGTTTATGTTTTACTTATACTTCTGTATTTTTCATTTGTGCCTTACCTTTATGGCATCCATTATGGGTATACGCGATATCTTCATTTTAGGAAGTGCGGACTACCGCCCCCTCAAAGTGATGTGATTCGTTAATGCCATAAGTGGGATGTATAAGGGATGGATTTAATGTTATTATATATGATGTTATACTGGAATTATTATATACCTCTATATCATTATTATTTCTTTCCATTAAAGTATGAGATAGAAATGAAAGTAGCGTTCATGTGTACGTACGGCTTACCGTCTCCATGAACGGTGCATTTCATTTCTTATCCCCAAATGTAATGTACTATTAAAAGTATATGTATATAATGGATATATATAATGAATGATACATCTAAATGATGAATATAATTCTGGAATTAAAATATACATACCTCTCATTTAATTTTAATTCCATTAATATGAGAAAAAAATGAAAGTAGCGTTCATGTGTACGTACGGCTTACCGTCTCCATGAATGGTGCATTTCATTTCTTACCTCTAAATGATTATATAATATTATAAATACATGTATATGCTGGATATAAATGATATATATTATATCCAAATGAGGAATGTCATTCTGGATATAAAGAACCTTTGACCACATGAACAACATGTAATTGTAAGAAGTCCACTTTCGACTTAAGAACCAAATATCGACAAAACAAACATTATTAACTTAAATGATTACATAATGTTTATAACATGGAAATAAGTGATATAAAAGGAATAATGAACATGAAAAATGTTCTTAAGAAAATAGAAATTAACTCAAGTTTATTATTCAGGACGTTAAAGAACGATCGAGTCAAGTCGGACCCGAGGTAAGGGATCCTACTCCTCTCTTTCTTTTTAAGTACACGCTTTTATGTCATTCCTTTTAAAGCTCATCTTTCTTGTTATTGGGATGATATTTTTTATTACATTTACTGTAATTTTTATGTTCATGTGATGAGAGACCCTATTCTCTCTCATCTATCTAATTTGGAAGTTTTGAGGGGCGCCGTTAGGCTGCCGAACTTTCGTAAGAGATCTAACCTCTCTCTTTCTTTTTAAGTACTCTCCTTTATGTCACTTCTTTTAAGCTCCTCTTTGTAATGTTGAGGGATGTTCTTTTATATTCCTCTTTCTGTACCTTTTATTTTAATGTGATGAGATACCCTATTTTATCTCATCAATCCATATTCGGAAGTTTTATGTGGTGCCGTTAGGCTGCCGAGTTTTCGTAAGGGAATTTTCATCTCACTTTTATTCCCGTGAGATTTATGCTACATTTGCCACAAATTTAATTGAGTGGTGTATGTAATGCCCATTATTCTACTCTTTGTGTAATATACTTTCGTTTATGAGTATTTACATCAATGATCTATTGTCCTTCTTTAATGGGGTGTATGTTTTGAAAGATACCCAAGTCGGTAAGGGAACCTTTCACCCTCCTCTTTTTTAAAAGACTTCTTTTGTTGGGTCTTTTAATTTACATATTGTTATATTGGGATGTGTTCTCATATATCCTTATTGATGTAAATTTTATGTCCAAGTGATGAAATACACTTTTTATCTCTCATCAACTCATTTTGATGTGATGCTGTTAGGCTGTCAAGGGAACTTTTTAACCCAATTTCGATTTCTTTGGGTTTAACATGTAGTCATTGAATATGTCATCCATTGAATATGTGTGAATGACCTTCTATTGTTTTAAACTTAATATCCACTTATATTGGGTGTATTTATATTTTTCACACATATTTTTGAGATTGATTTGTCCTTAATTCAAGGATACCTTCTTTATAAGGGATTTCATCATATTTGACATTTCTATTGAAAGTTCATTGTTGTTATGCACCAATTCACTCTTATATGGTGTGTATACTGTCCTTTGACATATTATATCATGAATCCTTTTATTCTCATGATATTATAAAGTTCGTATTAAATGTTATTCCGCTATTATTTGTATTCAAGAGTCTCTCATTTTGTTAAAAACTCTTTAACAAAAATATCATTTCAAATGTTTTAAAGATTTATTATTCTAAATATTTATCTTTAATGTCCATGTTTTCAAATTGGTTTTCAGTATTTATTTATATGGACATTAATGTTTTAAAATTTTAATTCCATTAAAAGCTTCAAAGTGGTATGGGACACTTTGATTCAAAAATCTCTTTTAAATGGTTTTTGAAAATGGATTGATTAATTCAATATCTGGGAATTATTTATTGAGATTGCAAATGAAATACTGTTATTGAAATGTTTATATTTTCCATATTTTATGTGTAATAATGGTACTTGGACATTATGACGGGTGGTGCCGTGAATACCAGGACGGGTGGTTACGTTATAACCTCCAATGCATTGGGTATGGAAGTCGGCCGTATGGCCATTCCATTAAGTATGTATGAAAATTGGCCGTATGGCTATTCCATTAAGTGATATGTGTGGATGTCAACCGTATGGTTATTCCACTTAAGTATGTTTATGTCCCAAGTTACCTTTATATATGTTATGTGTTCTTTATATGGGTTTTATGGTAATCCTTTGGTTACAAATAGGTAAGTAATGATATTTTATTCAGTGAATAGTTTTTACTACTTCATAAAGGTGAAAAGTATTACCTTGATAAAGTATACATGGTTTACTATTTGTTTTGATAAACTAACAGTTTTTATTCTTTGTGTATCCCTTACTGAGTTTTTATGCTCATCCCAAGTTTTTGAAATGTTTTTCAGAGGACTTAGCATGGAATAGGGTCAAGGATGGGATCAAGGGAAAGTCATGCTACCTAAAACATGAAACTAGACATGTTTCTTTTTAAGAGTTTTTTTATTTTATGGGAATTTAGTAGAAGAGACTACTTTGTAATCTTTTGAGATGTAATAGTTATGTCCTAATTCTTTAAAACTCTAAACCTAAAAGGATCCTCAATGTGAATTATTCATTTAATTCAATTTTAAGTAAGGTTTAAGGCTGGGGCCTTATATAAAGTGCCTAAAAAATTAAAACATAATGGATTAAATGGTAATGAAGGGAGATTAAATCTTCCACCACACAAAAATAATTGAATTTTAATAATTTGGTTCCTTAACTACTAGGATTCTATAATTCAATCATTTTGGTTTTTATTAAAGTCTATAGTTTTCTAATCTAATTAATTTTACCATTAAGACAAAAATTATATTATATTTATTAGAATATATATAGATACATAATTATTAATATTATATATATTTTATAAAATAAAATCCCCATGTTTTTTGGAAATTAATTTTAAAACAAGCGCATGTGACGTGATTAAACACTGCTTAAACCAGGGCTATTTTGACAACATGTTTACAAAATATGGGTCAGTATGTGAATTATAAAAGATCAATTAGTACATTAATAGATAATATTTATTATTTAGTAACACATAGAAACAATTTGGAATAATATTGTATTTTTATTAATTTAAAATAATTTAATAGAAATTATTTTATTATAAAATAACAAAATTGTCAATGTTGATATTATTTATTTAATGTTAATTTAAAAATATCAGTCGAAAATTTTTATTTAATATATATGGTTTAAATATGTGTAACATGTTATATTAATAAAAAAATAAATAATTACAATAATTCAATCAATCAACTTCACTTTTATTATTTAAAGTATCATTTATTTTAGTTAATTATTAACTAAATAATCAGTACATTGGAGTTTCATAAGCATTTTAGGTAACTAAACTATATCTAAAAATTATTGATAAATTTTTATTATAAAAATAAGACATATATATTTTCTAAGGACATGTTTAACATAAAATATGATGTTTTTTACATATTATAAATTTTTATAAATGTTAAAGGTAATGAACTTTTCATTTTTGTCTTTTTCCATACTTAACCTTTTATATCGGGCACTGCAATTTTATAATATCTCTATAACCCATAAAATTAAAATCAATTGATGATATGGTAGAATTATTAGCATCCAATTTATTTTATAAATGTTTCTAGGTCATTTGGTCTTTAATATTAAGTTATAGTCCCATATTGAGCTTAATCCGACCTCAATCTCCATAATTAATTTTAAGCACTTTCACTAATCTTTTTGGTCCAAAATTAAGTTGATGTTATTAGACCAAAATATTTTTCAAATATCAAATGATAAGGTACTTTTTTTCATAATTAAAATTTAAAAAATTGGAAAATTAAGATTAATTATAATACAACAAATGTGGCGAGAATGCATGTTTTTAAATTAAAAACGCTCAAAATTTCAATAAGTTTTTATATCTAATATAAATATAATTAGGATTCCAATGACCAAAATTATATTAATATATGAATAATTGACATATTTTTTACAATAAAAACCAACTTCGAATATAATTTAACACTAATAATTATTTAAATGAATAGGATATTTTTAGCTAAAGTACAGTGATTTTCACTATTCATAAAAAAATGACGTTTCTTTGAAAACTGAAAAAAATCACATTAATTAATATTTATATTATGAATTTAAAAATTATTTTTATTTTTTAAAATAAAATTCATAATTTTTTTGAAAATTTAGTTTTAAAATATGCTCTCTATTAAAATGCGGTAAAACTTGGTCTTGTTTGTAAGACATTCTAATTCAGTGTTGTGTGTTGCGTAAGCTTGACATTAGGTTTCATATGAAGGGATAAAAAATAATATTTATTCTGAAATGAAATGATTATAATGTCGTGGGGTTTTACATTCTCTACCCCTAATATAAATTGCATCCTCGTAATTTAAACTTGATCTTGGTAATCAAGGGGTTGATATTTGAAAATAAATTATTTTTTGAAAAAACTACACCATAAATGGGGTTAATACGAAATATTATTATTTAGAGGGAAAATAATTTTTAATGTTCACATAACTAGGTTTCGTATTAGGATAACATAAAGGGGAAATGAAAACATGGATTCAAAAGAATAATATGAAAATCAAGTTATGATTGAGATTGATAAAGTTGTTGTTCTCATGAAAGTTGTTGACCAAAAAACCATAAACCGTATGTGCGAAATAAAGGTCATTGATATATTCAAAAATTATGATAATAGGGAAATATTATTGTTTCAAAACTCACTTTTATATTTAATTAATCCATTCACTCTATGAAGAAATATACATTTCTATGTCATAATATTTTCCTTTGATTATGCCATGAACTATTTGTACTTCATCTCTTAGAACATGTTGCGTCATTTTATGAAGTATTACGTTAACCTCTAAAATATTATCCAATGATAAAAAAATTCATTAATGGTTAATTTTTTTAAAAAATAATGATCCAATTCTTCGGAATGAAGGTCACTGAATTTCCAAAATAAACTTATCATTAGCACTGAATCTACATAAAGCAGTACTAAATTTTCACATTCAAAACATGTGAATCATTAAGTCACTAAAAATATGGTAATAATTAAAATCATCATAAAACCCTATTGAAAATAATAATTCTTACTTATTCATTTGGTAAGAAAAAATTTATGGGGGCATATTCATTAAATATAAAAGTGTTGAAAACTCTATTAATGATTTCCTAGACCACTTATCGACAAGTCATAATTAGTTCCAAGGTTGTCATAAATTTTCCAAATCAGTCATTTATTAATCATTATCTCAACATTAGGAACATATTAATGTCTTTATTTCCATTGATAATGTGTTTTTATAACTGTTTATATTTCTACTGAATAACTTTTCATGGTAACATTCAGTTTATGATCTCAAATCCTTAATAAAAAAGTAATGAAGTATAATGCTCATATATTCTTTAATTTTGATAACTAGTAAATTTCTAATAAAATATTAAAATGAAATATTTCTTGATGTAGTATATTATTCATTACTCTTCATCTATGGAAGTAGAATAACATGATCATTATCAAATAGCACCAATTGGGGTATATTCCTTCGACACTTGCAAATTGATTCATATAGTGTCCCATATCCTTATAGTTGAAGCATCGTATATTTGAAAACATGTTATTACCCTTGAAATTAGAAACTTGGTATCCCATTTCTCCAAACTTATAAAAAATATAATTCCCCACAAGAATTTACTCGAGTGTTTCTTTACAAATTATCACAAGTTAAAAAACCCTTCTCTCCCTTGGTCTTTTTCAACTCATTCACACTTTCTTATTGCTCATATGGTCTGTTCTTATCTTGGATTCCTTTGAAGACATATGAATTGGAGAATTGTTTACCTCTATAATTTTCACATGATACTATGTAATAATATGATGAGAGTGTTTAGGAGAATATTTCCCTTTGATATTTTGTCTTAATACTATGAAATATTTTGACCTTATTACTCTTTGGATCATTTGCATCAGTGAGGTTCACATTCCTTCAATAAGATACATTTCTAATTAGTGGAATATGCTGGATTAATTCATAACATAATTTATAATTCCAAATATATTATAACACATAAATTTATGATTTGTGAATCATAGAATCCAAAACTTTGATTAATTTGGAAAATATTTACATTCCAATATTTCATAATGGTAGGTATAGAAAATACTAACAATCATTAGAATATCCCCTGGGATTGTCAAACCAGATGTGTTGTAATGCCCATTTCCATGTACCAGGTTACCCCATGATTGGTTTGGAACATATTTTTGGAGTTATTAAACCTAGGAACATATGTTCCAAAACCACATCCACTTGTAATATCCAAATAGGGATTTATTTATAGGAATACCCACATATTTTATACCTTAGTAATATATATTATGGTTGTGATCCATAATCTATGTTTTCTAAATCTACTTTCCAAGGTTGCTGATAAAATTCCATTGATACCAACTATAATGCCCTGACTGAGAGGACTGGATCCGGTGAATTATTTTAATACATTTTCATGATTACATGGAATTATATCATAAAGGAAAATTTTGTTTAGAGGACTTGGAAATCTAGATTACATACAAGATACCCATAATACATTACGAAGAGAAAATAAAGACATGATACAAAATAAAAATAAATAAACCACATCCTTGAATTCTTATTCAATGATTTCATCTTTATGAACTGGGGAAAGAGAACATAATAAGAGATAGCTCAAATTTTTAGTATGTCTAAATAAAACGAAAGCAATAATTAATCAATGATAATAAATTAGCATGGAAAGATAAATAATTGATAACATATTCTATTATAATAACTAGATAAATATATATCAATAGAGTAGGGTATTAAATTGAAACTCAAGGTATCTAAATCAATAAACTATGAATGAAATGTATCCATAGAAAATATCATGGATGAATAATAACTGAATCTAAATGATGGAAATTATTAATTATTGGACACCATGTTTCCTAGGTACAAGGAAATAGTATCGTCAAGACATTTCACAATATATTTTCGCTATCAGGTAAAAACCCATCTAATTTGTCCAAATATTACATTTGGTGAGGCTACTAATGAATCAAGGGGCAATCTATAACTGGTTCCTACCCGTGTCGTACCGGTCCAAATCATTCCTTATAATCATGAAAAATGCACCATATCAAAATATCTGCATTGAATAAAATATACTAATATATTAATAATACCCCAATCTGGTCTATGTAAAAAAAATTGGTTTCAACATTAATGAATGGAAACACCATTGAAATATCATAAAAACAATTTTGAGGGAAATTACATTTTAAACATTCCAATGTGTCCCATACGACATTGAAACATTCAACTCAAGAACCCCATGAATTAGTAATATTAAATGAAACTTATAATACCATTATGGTAAGTATATTCATTATATAACATGTTAAATTTATCAAAATACACCAAATAAAACTGAATTGGTGCATAATAACCAATAATTCTCAATTAAATGAAAATTGAGATGAAATCGCTTACCGTAAACTTAATTTTATTGTGTTATATTTATCCTCTTATACAATGATTTATAATATGTTACTGAATTCTAAATTATCCATAATCAAGTTTATAATATCAAATATTAACTTATTAAAATATTTTATTACAATTTTGGTGACACTTATTCATTATTTTAAGTATTTTGGGTGTCAATGGCCTAGTTTTCCCAAGTATGTTTTGATTTGATACCTGTTGTTCCTATTTAATATATCATAGTTTCATCATCTATAGAATGTAATACATGACTAAATTTTCTTATATACTTAGTACATATGTATTTAGTATAGTCCAAAATATTTGGAGATTAGAAATGAACTGCACTACTCATGGAGACGGTATGCCGTACGTACGCATTAACAATACATTCATTTCTTTTTTTTCTAAAATATTTAAAACTAAATTACTCATATGTATATTATAATTAAATTATCATATATGTTTAATATATGTTACATATGTTTATTAAAATCATCCTTTCTATTTTCCATGCTTGGAATGAACAATTTATATCGCTTTGAGTGGGTGGTAGTCCACACTTCCTCAAATTAAATTATCATGTTTACACAAGAAGGAAAGAATAAAGGTATGTTATAATTGAAAATTAAAGAATAATAAATACATAATAAATAAAATATATATCATATATAAATAGAGTTTCTATCATAATGGCCACCACGATAGGTGGTAATGGAAAAATGAAAAATCACCGTTTTGTGAGGTAGTAGTTCGTCGTACACAGAAACAATATGTTCATTGCTAATTAGATTTAGGTGTGTTTATGTGTAGATAGAACCATTTACATAAAAATATACTAGAATATTTATTTTACAGGTTTTTTATTTAATCATATAATAATGAGACTTTAGGTAGTTGAGAATGGAAATGAATATAGAGATATTGAGAGAAGACATTTACTCTTAATCAGGTAACTCCTTTTGGATTGTACCAAAATGATTACATTGATTTATTAGATTCAAAGGAGTGTATTTTAGGTTTAGGGGAGGTATTTTTGGAGACTAATTGGGTAGATTACGGATGATCCAATTATGCTTGATAGGTGTGAAGAAGGGGAAGCGTGCTTAAAGTTTTATAGTGGAGGGGGAGTGACATTCTTGTAAATACCAAAAGGTATTCATTAATGGGTGGTATAACATACCTAAAGTGCCTCAAAAATGAATAAATAGTGGGTTAAATGGGGTTAATGGTTGATTCAATCCTCCACCACACAAAAAAATGTGCAATTTAAGAAATTGGTTCTGTAACTCCTAATATTCCCCAATTTTATCATTTTGGTTTTCATTAATGACTCTTGTTTTCTAGAATAATTAATATAACCATTAAGAAAAATAAAAACTTAGATTTATTATATAATATAGAGAAAATTAATTATTAATATGATATATAAATTATAAAATTAAATTCCAATGTGTTTTGGAAATTAATTTTTAAAAAAAGCACCTTTGGCGCGTTAAAACACTCCTCAAACCCAGACCATGTTAGTAATAGTTTTAAAATATATGGGTCAGTATGTTAATTATAAAAGATAAATTGGTCCATTACTAGACAACATTTATTATTTATTATCTATTAAAAATTACTTTGTAGAATATATGATTTTTATTAATTTGAAATCATTTAATAATATTTCATTTATTGTAAAATAACAATAATGTCATTTTTGAGATTATTTATTTAATGTAAATTTTAAATTATCAGTAAAATATTTGAATTACAATATATTAGGTTTTTGGATTTCTAAAACAATAAATTCATCTAAAAAATAACGATCAAAATTTCATTAATTAACTTTAGCTTTAATAATTAGAGTATCATTTATTTTAGTTAATTATTAACAAAATAATCACTACATTGACATTTTGTAAGAATTTTAAATAAATAAACCATCACTAAATTTTTTTGATAATTTTTTATCATAAAAATAACCAATATATCTTTCACAAATATATTTTTAACTGAAAATATGATGTTTTGTACATATTTAAATGTTTAATAAATGTTAAAGGTTAAGAAAGTGAATTTTCTTTCTTTTTCTTACTTAACATTTTAGATAGATAACATCATTTTAATATTATTCCAATAAGCCATAAAATTATAACCATTTGGGGATATGTCCAAATTATTGGTAGCCAATGCACTTTGGACAACGTTCCATTTTATTTTAGTTCTTAATTTTTAAGGTTTAGTTCCTTATTAAGCTTAATATTACCTTAATCAGAATAATTAATTTAAATCACTTTGCCAAAAAAATTTGTTCAAAAAATAATTCAATCTTTTTAGACCAAAAATATAGTACTGATTAAAAAATTTTATGTCCCTTTTTTAAATTTCATTTCAAAAAAGTTGGAAAATTAAGAGAAATGATAATCCCACAATCATGGCGAGAATACGAGTTTTCAAATTAAAAATGCTCAAAAGTTTAATAAGTTTCTATATAAAATTTAAATATTAAAAATAATTTAATTACCTAAATTTTATTAAAATATGAATAATTGATCTATTTGGAAACCATCTTAAAATATAATTTAACAGTAATCACTATTTAAACAAAAAAAGTTGTTTTTAACTAAATTGAAATAATTTTAACTTTTAATGATAAAATTAACCTGAAACTAATTTAGAAATTATAATTTTAAACATTATGTATAATTTTTAAAATAAAATTCATAAAAGTTATAAAATATGGTTTTAAAATCAACTCTCTATTAAAAGGTAGTAAAACTCAGTCTTGCGTCTACCACAAGCTAATTAAATGGTTTGTGTAGAGTAAGTTTATCTTGGTATTGTGTATGACGAGAGACAAAATAATCTATATCCTAACAAGAAAATATTTTAATGCCTTTGGGTGTTATAGAAAACCAATGGCAAAATGATTTACAATTGGATTTAATGTATGATAATTTTTTATAACACTATTTTATTTTAAAATATAGAATTGTTGCATTGTTGATATTAGAACTTATATAGAAATTGTGGTGGAATCCTACTTGGGTTTGGATCAAACCTTACTTGTGCCTCTGGGAACATGTAGATTTTGTATTACAGGTTTCAAGTATATATAAGATAGTCTTTTAGCATGGAAGATTATATAGTCTTTAGTGATTTCGATTAAGGTTGGTGTGGAGGTTATTGTTGGTCATGTGGGGATTTGAAATAGTTTTAGGTTTAGCTTATTTCAGTTTGTATTGTATGAATTTATGGTATCTCTTTTTTCCATCTTTGTACTCTGATTGTATGTATTGGTTTTCTTATATTCAATAATGGTTTCTGTTATACTGTTTTACTTATTTTACATGATTATCTAGTTCAGGTGTCTTGTCTAGTTGACCAGGGTTTGTTCGTTAAAATTTGGTATCAAAGGGATTTTTATATTGAAGTGTTTCAACAATGACTGAGTTCATTACTGTGTATTGAGAATACATGAGTTAGGATCATTGGAATTCAGATAATATGTGTAAAAATGGGGTTTGGCGTGCTCCCTTTTCTGATAGAAACTGAGTTACTGTTGGTGGTTGGGGAATTTTACTAGGTGTGAGAAATAGTGTTTGAAGTCATTTGACGGAAATATATGGGGGTATTTATTTAAAATAACCTATTTAATTTTAAGTAATAGATTTTATGGTTTCAATAAATTATTAATTTTTAAATCTTTGTTATCAATACTTGATGTTAGTCCTATTATTTTTTAATTTGCTCATGACTTATTGGTTTTTTTCTTTTATTAGACTATGCCCTTGAGAAGATCTCTACGAAATTTGACAGATGATGCTATGAGACCTGCTCCATAGGAAAACCCTATGTATACTCTAATTTCTTAGAAGTAATTATCTACAGTACATATACATTGGATTTAGTGGGTGTCGAGAACCAAGTATGCATGGTGGATCCTGGATATGAATTTACTGAGCAGTATCAACCAATGTTTAATTTTAAAAAAGGACCCTGGGAACCTTAGGAGTTTTTTGAGAAGATATAGAGGATCTCAAACTTATTAAAGTCATCTTAATAATATAAGTGGGGGTTTTATGTACATTCTTGAGGTACCAGGAAGGAGATGATGAGACTCTATTATACAAGATATGTTGCACAAGGATCTTACATGTGATTCCATTAAGAAAATATTTAATCAGATAATTTTCCATAAGACATTGCATGTAGTGATGAACTGAGATTTTCTGACCATATAGTATGGGTATCATACCTTTTTGGAGTATTCTACCCATTTTTCTTATTGGTTCATACAGAACAAGAGCTTTTCACTAATGTGTACCCTATTTCATTGAGGTTTTAGTTAGGAATGAAGCCTGATATTTGGTCAAAGTTGATACTCATGTGACTTACAACCTTTATAAAGGATGTTAACATAGAATATTTTTATTTGGAATAAATAGATGGGAAGAGAAGTTTTGGTGGAGCTTCATTAGGTTCATTGGTTAGCTAGGGTGGGCCTTCTAGCCAGAAAAGGAAGCGTAAGTGTGGTTAATTTTGTTCAGGAAAAGTTTCACGGGCTTTGATAGTACAATAGTTGGTTTTATACTACTATTATGGAACATGAAGTTATACCATGCCTAAATGTGTGGAGTCTTCCATGACTTGTCATATTTTTGGATTATCTATCCAT
The DNA here is from genome assembly GCA_963277665.1 of Viscum album. Lineage (NCBI taxonomy): Eukaryota > Viridiplantae > Streptophyta > Magnoliopsida > Santalales > Viscaceae > Viscum > Viscum album. The sequence goes on along the minus strand of OY728142.1, from coordinate 436,078,584 downwards.
ATACATCATTTTTTTGAAAAGATATATCATGGAGGTGGGGTAGGATAAAATATTAGAAACGTTTCGCAAGTTCATGTAGATAATTCCAATGGTGGTGGTACTAATCCTAATACAAAGGTAGATTTTCTTGTGGCTAATAATGGATGGTTTTAAGTAGAGGAGTATGAACAGGAAGAATCAGAAGAGGGGAATGATACTGTTGGAGGTATAATGCTGATCTCATTATCTATGATGCTAGATTTTTGTGATTCAGGTGCTACTCATTATTTAATATCATTAAATATAGTTGACAAGTTGTGTTTATGTTTAGATTATATTTCATTTTTCTTGGATCTTTCCATGCCTTTAAAAAAGTGGTTCGAAAAAGGCTTCAAATTTCCCATGTGTTGGGCGATGATCAGGGAATTTTAGGTGGTCTGTGACGTTTTAGCACTTGATCTTGATATTGTCAACTTGATTATGATCTTAGATTGGTTGATCACTGTTAAAGCAATGATATACTATTATCACTTTTACATTTAGTTCTTATCCACCTATGGGATCTCTCATGTTTTCCACGGTGAGAGGTAATTTAGATCGAGAAGGGTTGGGCCTTTATTCCTTATTATAGTGTAATCACATGCCAATTTTATAAATGATCCTTGATGATATTGACCCTTTTTTGGCTAGTCAACTTCCTATAGTGGTGTGTGAACACCCCATGATCTTTTTAGATCCTTAATCTAGTTTAACACCACATATATAGGTTGAGTTTACAATAGACATGCTCCCTATTATGATGAACATTTTTTTGTCATCTCATAGTAAAGGACCTTTGAGGATAAAGGATTTATTCATCTGAAAATTTTAGCATGGGTTTACCCACCCTCTTTACTAAGAATATTATCATGAGACTTATACCTTATATTGATTATCAAATGTTTAATCAGGTGACAGTAAAAAAAATATCATTTGAAAAGGATTTTTGATCTCTGTGATCATCTTATAGGGGCTTGTTGGTTTTCAAAGATTTACCTATATTCATGGTGCCACCAGTTGATGGTCTAATAAGGGGATATAACTATGGTAACATTTATTAGTTGATATGGAAATTTATAGTTTCTGGTTATTTCATTCAGTCTAACTAATTCTCTGTGGTGTTTAAGATTTTAATAAACCAGATATTTTATTGTTTCATGGACTCTTTTTTTGTTTAGGGATGATATTTTGTTGTACTTCTAGTTATAGGAGGAAGACATGGACCATTGGATATCATTCCTTGATCCATAATGGAACATTGTATGTATGGTAATATTTCCAAATGTGTTTTTCGATATGGGAAATGATGTTTCTAGATAATGTGGTATCTAAGAGACCTGTCTCAGTATATCCTTAAAAAGATCATGAATTTATTTCCTAGAAGAAGCCCAACATTGAGTTTGAGATCTAGATATTATTGGTTTTGGATAGTTTCAATTGACATTTTGTTCCTAACATATCTAAGATTTCATATTCTATGGTAGCTTTAAACTATAAGGGTATATGTTTTTTATATAATTATAAGTGTAATAGATATTTAGAGAACCTGAAGGTGATGTGGACTTCATAACTGATTTTAATTCTTCTGGAACTAGTATCCGGTTATGATGTTTAATATGATGCTTCTGGTATTGGTTGGGGATGTTTATTGATTCAGGGGAAGTTGTTGGTTCCTTATAGATCATGTTAGTTATTCCCTCATGAGAATAAATTACATACACATGATATTGAGTAGGAATAAATTATGAATGAATTCAAATGTGGTGTCACTACCGCTTTGGGAAGTAGTTTTAGGGATATTCTAAACATAAGAGCAAGAAATATATTCTTACTAAGAGGGGTATAATTTTTTTATAGCAAAATTGGTAAGAGTATCATTAGCATTTTGATATTGATATTTCATATACCATTGGGAAAGAGAATGTGGTGGTCGTAGCTTTTAGAAGAAAATTTTCGACACAAACCATTAAGAATTTTTTTGAAAACATATCTCTAATGAGTTTGTTTGCTGAAATGATCTTTGAAGAGGAATAGGTTGGTGGAAATGTGTTCTTGGATTCGATAAAAGCTAACACATATTTTGATGATGTTTATTAGCATGATCAGTTGACACACACTGAGGGTCTATGCATGGGTAAAAGTCTTCATTATGGGGAGACCTTGGATGAGTGGTATTAGTCTCCCAATAGAGTTTTTTTCTTTGGTAAGAAGTTGGTTTTCTATTTTCTCTAAGGCGGGAGTTACAGGATAGTGGAAACCATTTTTTGGTCCATGAACCCCAGAACTACCATGATTTATCATTATTTTAGACGTCAGTTTTGGTGTCTTGGGATGAGATAGTTGATTGTAGATTTTGAATAGTTGTTCCATACTTGTTAGTGAATTAAGGGTGAGCACTAGAGACCTGAAGGGTTGTTGAAAACCTCTCCGAGTCCGGTTAGGAAGTTGGATGATATCTCCATCAATTTCGCTGTTAGTTCTCCTTATAATTTTAGTTGGAAGGATTCAATTTGGGTGATCATTGATTGGATCATGAAATAATCCCATTTACTTCCAATATGGGAGATAATGAAAGTATAATAGCATAGAGACTTGTAATTTATAGAGATTGTGATGTTTCATGGGTTTACATCTACAGTTATTTCAAGAAGGTTCCTAATGTTCACATCTAGGTTTTGGAAAGGTCTATAAGAGGTGATAGGTTATCATATTAAAGTAACCAAATATTATCTTCCATAGATGGATGGACAAAAATATAAGGCTATCTAGGTTTCTGAAGGATATTATTCATGCTTTTGTGCATGATTTTAGAGGATTTGGAGATTATAATTTTAATTTATATTAATTTTTTTAAAATGATGGTTATAAGTCTTTGAAAAAGGTAGTGCCCTTAGAGTCTTTGTATGAGTTTCCATGGAGTTCTTCCTTATGCTATGATGAATCGTGGGAAAGCTACTCTGTTGGGATGAGTATTTCTTAAGAGGAGATGGTGATGATGCAATTATGACTGACTGAAAGTTAATTTTTTATTAAGATAGACCCCATTTCGATGGGTAAGGGATACACAAAAGAATTCAAATACAAAAAGACAACCTAGCTCCACAGTTTAACATTCCAGAGACAGAAACAAACCAATTCAAAACTACAAAGAAGGACCCCTCCCCAGCATCAAATCATGAAGATGAGCTTCCAACTTCGCATCGATGGTCGGCTAGTAGTCCCGTGCAATGATTCACGGGCACGGTACCAATGGAAAAAGCCATACCCTCTCAGACAACCAAATCCATATATCCATGATCTATAGAATCTCCTTGCTCTGATCCTCTTTTGGAATCATTACTTGAAGTGAACTGGATGAATAATCCCATCTACCACGAACTATAGCACCACCACCAAGATAGAACAACAAAAAACCATTTGACCAAACCACAATTTCAACCAAAACAAACCCTTATCACGAAATCACAGAATCAACAACACAAAAATTTCACATAAAAAAAATTCTCTCCATCATCAAGCCAACACGAATCACCAGAATTGAAGTGACCCGACCAAAACCCATCCAATAGTCCAAGTGGTGGAACCCAATGTCTCAAAATCCCACCAACTGAACAACCAAAACATCATCAAATTAAAAACATAAAAAAGAACTCAAAGAATCGATGAAAACAATGCCCACCCACCCTTCGGCCACTCCAGATCTGCCGCCTATCTACAAAGTAACGAGTCAGAAATGGCACTTGGCCACGCTGGAAAGAACTGTAATGTGAGAACCACTGTAATCGTGACGTCGCTGAACCGATCTGAGCAGCATGCCAAACCACATCGTCACAGAAACAACAATCCCGCTAAGCTGAGAGACAGATTCCCACTGATCCAGATTCAGAGAAATGCAGCACACCGAAACTCCACCTCGCCAAGCCGACGCCAGGCCATGCCAACATCGAGACGAACCAGATGCGGCCACCTTCAGGACCGATCCCAGCTAGATTGGGAAGGGAAGATAAGCCGATGGAAAACCCTAGGCACCATAAAAAGAGAGGAGATGCCGCTCCAAGGACTTCCAAACATGAAAAATGGCGATGATGCAGTTCATCCATAGAATATAGATCATGGAACATAGCATTTAGAAATCATATAATCATTTTTTTATTGGATGTAGGAGTTTGAGGACTGTGGTATGGTTTGCCTCACTGTTTCACCTCACTTGGGACATCATTAGTTGAGTATACAGGTTATGTTTTCACTGATTTTTTTGGGTCTCTTCAAGATTGTTTGTGGGGAACTTTGAGATATTTGGATGACTAGAGAGGGTATTATATCAGTCAGACATTTTGTCTGGTTTTACATCATTCCACTATGGAATTCTTGTTTCCCCACAAAAGTGGTGTGTATCGGGTCCTTCCCCTGTCTTTAAATGGGAGGATGTTGATATTGAGCTTGATACAATTGTTTTTGACCAGAAAATTTAGATTTAGGATCCCCATGATACATTTTTGTGAGGTAGAATGATTTCTATGGCATGGATATTGTGGTAGTGTGGATTAGATAGCCACAAGACATAGGAGCAGGAATCGTTGATGAGGTAGAATTGGCCTGATATTTTTTTAGATCCATGATCTTGAGGTATTTAAGGAAGAAGAAATTTTTTATGGTGGGGAGATTGTAACTACCCATTATTCTTTACAGTTAATCCCCTATTTATGCATAGTTTATTATCCATGTTTGGGTACATTTAGGGGCATACTAGGGATAAAGCGCCTTTTCTGGGGATAATAGACTAAATTTAATTGATGTATGATTATTTTAGTTAATGGAGTTCGGTTTTAATTGTTTTAAATAATTATTGGGTATCTTCACAAGTTTCGAAAACACATGGAGTTGGGTATTTTATTTTTTCTACTTAATCATACAGTTTTTTCGGGTTTTCTATATATATAAACACTTATTAAGGAGGTTACATAGTGTGTATCCATAACCCGAATGTTTCTAAGAACTGATACATGGTGTGAAGGATTTTTATTCCATGTAATAGGTTCCCATCATGTAATGTAAAATGTTGGGTTTTTAGTAAAAATGTGATGAGTTCTTTTGAATATTTGAGATTCACATATTACACAACATATAAAAGGATTAAATGCCATGTAATATACATAAAATTTAATTTTAGGGGTTCTTAATGAGTGTTTTATTATTTTATTCACTATAGTCGTCCTTTCTTTCAACCTATAGGATCTCCCTATGAAATTTTGGGTGATTTCTTCCCATTGGGGCTGATTCATTCGACAATTGATCACCATTCAAGATGAGTTTCTTTTTTCTAGGTATGTAATCTTATTGGTTCTTCTTTGGAATTGGTTAGAACTATAGTTTTTTATTTGTATGGGAATATATTTGTGACTATATAATATTTTATATCAATTAATTTTAGTTTCTTTGTATTCCATGTCTTTGGAATTTTGTTCTCTTGGTTTCCAATCACTATTATTGAAGGCTGCCAGGTTTCTGCCATGTTGAGGTATGTGTATCTTTATAATGGTTTAATTTGATTAATTTCATGTTGTTATTGATACATTACTTTGTGTAGTTCATTTAATACATGTGATACATGGATTTAAAATATTTCCTATAATGAAAAATATTTTTTAAAATGAGGCCCGATTTTGAAAATGGATTTTCTTTATTTGGAAATGGGTTTTAGAAAAAAAAATATTATCTCTGATTTGAAAAAGTTTTTTAAAATTATGAGAATGATTTTGAAATGAATTTTTAAAATCGTACATTGGGAGCTTGGGAACATTATGAAATAGTCATCGGTAGTCTTAGCATGTGCATGACACCACTAAGTGGTAATCCTTTGTGATATAAACTGAGAGTACATTGATATCGGTTGGACCCAATGTTATGCATGGCTAAGAGTTTTAGTGCCATGGTTATAGTGTCCCATAATATAGATCCCAAATGTGGTGTGATCTTTCTTTTGTTCTTATTTATCACATAATTGTTTTTATCATGGATGGTTGCACACAATTTTTTATATGAGGTTGTATCGCATAACTTCACATGAGAGGTGGTGTCTGGGATATGTGTTAACCTATTTACCTCATTATGTGTTAATATGATTTTCTATTTTATCAATTATATAAGTAATATATCTTGTTTGATAATATTAAAGGATTTTATGAAAACTAAATGGAATATTATTTACAATATGATTTAATGTACGAAATTGTTTTGTAAACAATATTATTTTAAAAGTTATGTTTTTTCATTATTGAAATTAGACCTTGTATAGAATCTGTGGTGGTATTCTAAATGGATTTGGTTCACACCCTACATATTCCATTATTCATTTGTTGATGTTTTATTAGAGGATTCAGGGAAAGGGAAAATAATCTTGTAGCATATTGGCTTCTATTGTTGAAGATACTTTTGTTTTGGGTTGGTCTAGAGGTGACTGTTGGTCACACAGGGATTTGAAGTACTTTCTATTTCATCTTGTTTTCTCTTGGATTATATTTTTTTGTTGTATCCCATTTTTTTCATTATAACCTAGTTGTAGTATTTGTTTTTTTATATTGAAGACTTTTTTTCTGTTATCCTATTTTACTTATTCTATGTGATAGACTAGTTCAGAGGGATTTTTTATTTGACCTGGGTTAGTTCGTTATAGTAAAACTCAAGTAAAAGAGGAAAATACACTTTATTTTATGCATGGAACCCCATTTATCAACTAGAAATATAAAATCCAATCAATAGGTGACAATTTCAAATGATGAGTTTTATAAGGATTTTTTATAATGTTATATCATAATATTTTAAAAGAACACTATGTTTTATAGCATATAAAACACATAATACTAATCATAAACAAAACAAAAAGTATTATTATTTATTAAATAATAAATTAATAACCTATAAATTAAATTATAAAATATATATTTAATTTACCATATAATGAAATACAAATAAAAATATCAAACTCTATTAAAATATATTGATTAATTCCTAGGAAATAAGAACACAATTTTATAAAAGGTCATTTTATTCTCCAAAAATAGTTTTTTTAATGATTTTTATTTTCTCTTGTGAGAAAATATTTTAATAAATTTCATCCATTTTTATAAATTTTATATTATAAATTTCTTATTTTTTAAATAATCACACCAGAATTATCTTTGGGTTAAATTTTGGGATGTTTGTGAAAAGATTGATTTTTCAGTGATTAGTAAAAAAATAATTATTTTGGTGAAATATTAATTAATTTCCGCTAAAATGTTCCATTATTATTTATAGTTTTCATTTATTTAAGTTATTATTCCATTAGTTATAAATAATCTATTTAATTACAAATTAATCTTCCTTATGAATATTTTTTGGTATAGGTTTTTTTTGTCCTAAAAATTCTTATTTATTCTTAAATCTATTTTAATTTGATATTAAACGTTTATATTATAATTAATTATTATCAAATATAGGAATATAAATTTACTAAATAAAATTAATTTTTTAATTCATCAAGTCAAATTTATCCTAGTATGTGTTTTTGAAATTTTTCTAAAGAAGTGAATTTTTTGGGGAACTGTATAAAAATAATGTTTTTATAAAATAAAATATATTTTATGATATCATAAAGACAAGAATATTATATAAATATTTATAAAACATATTTAATGAATAAGTTATTATAATATAATTAATATATAATATATAAATTATTCAAAACATAAAATTTTTATTTCATTTGAAGTGTCAATATAGTTCTTACACATCATTTGGGATATAAGATTTGGTATCATAAATATAATATTTTAGGGGTGAGGCATACTTTTAATACTTGTATAAAATAATATAAAGTATCATTGATGATTTAGATCAATAAATTTTAATTTTTTTGAGTTAGTTAATCGGTCACTTATCCAAATTATTATGCAATACTTGCATAATGATATAAAAGTAAAAATAACATATTAAAACATTTACCATGACATAGATGTTAGGAAACAAACATATTTAATGGATATAAAAGTTTATTTTAAAAATAATTAATTTAATTTCATTATGATAATTTAATAAAAAAATTTAGTAACTAAATAATTACCTTAAATTCTTACATAACACTGACACATTGTGTGTTCAAGCGGTTGAAAAATCAAGTAAATTGTATTAAAAACTCTATAAGTAATATATTTTTGTGATTTGAAGTTTAAAATTAATTTTAAAGATAAAAATTTCATATTATAGATTCTTTAAATATTCTATTACAATTCCATTATTGTAATTTGTTTTTCAAATTAGAATTATGTAAATAATTCATAAAATTAAATTAATAGTACTTTTTGTTAAATAATTTTTATTAAGATATTTAAAAATAATAAAAATATTGAAATATGAAAATTTGATTAATTAATAGTGAAAAATATATTATTTATTTCCATTTATGATCTAATTGATAACATATACTTAAGATTATAACCCATTAAAACTAAGAAATTTATTATAACTATTAAGGTTAAAATTAGTTAACCAATGGGTTAAACAATAAGATAAGGTTTAATATGATATACAATCCTATAAAAATTTGATTTTATGACAGTATTAAGACCATATATTTTATATCTACTAATCCATTTCATTTTGGAAACACTTCAAATGAGTTAGACGAATATTATGTTATAGTATTTCATGTATTTTCAAAAATGACAATAATGAAATTTTATAATAATCAATATTTTATTAAATGATTCAAAATTCTATGAAAAAACTATTTAAACCAATTTAAATGGATATTATTAAATATATCAACGATGATTCATTTATATGTCATTTTTTATTTTACAGTAACTTTATTCACCTCTATAGAGTAAAAAATATTGATACGATGGTAATTGTTAAAATAGATAACAGGGGTAAAAAAATAAATAAGGAAAAAAAATCAACTAAAATTATCCAAAAATTAGTTGAAGAGGTATTTTTTAAATCACCCTCATCTTTAATTTAAATTATATAAATTTATACCCAACTGAGATTGAAAATTAACTAATATTAATTTAATAGTTTTTTTAATCCAAGGGTACCCCTCCCCTGACTTATAAAATGCAACCTCCTCTCATTCCCTGTAAAAACATAAAAAAACATTTATATCAGAAAAATATATAAAAAACACCTACCTTAAATACAACCCAAATTCTAGAGACTTAATTTTTTTCCGAATAAAATCCTTTGTGGTCTTAAGTTGTAATGAAGAATGATGTTGTCTAAATAATTAGTCTAACTTCTAAACCAATGTTTTAGTTTTATTTCCTCTTATACCACAACAAAATATTATTAAAACAAGATAAAACCTTAAAACCACTATATTCAATAAAAGTATATTTATTTATGTAAATGGAATATCCTATATGCATATCATATTCAATCAAATGGGAACCAAAACCATTTTTTGTGTGTATTGTGCATTACTGTCTCAAAAACAGATGTAATTAATTTTCCATCACTACCTATCATGACTAGTTGTAATTATGGATTTAATGTATATATACAATTTTGATGAAATAGTTATCATTCTAGAAATATAATATATCATCCATTTTCTTAAATTTCATTATAATGAATAAGTATGATGTCATTCGCGCGTACGTGTGGATTACTAACCATACGAAACTATGTGATTCCTTTTTCATAACCATATCACATGGAAGGAATATGTTAGTGTATTAAAAGAAAATATATTAATTTAACAATTTATTTATAATAATGTAATGATAATATAATACATAACTTATTTCCATCATGTTTTTTGGGAAATGGAATGTTACTCATGCATACGTAGGACTTACCGCCTCCATGATTGGAATTCAGTTCATTTTTCATAACATTAATTCATAAATCATTTTAAAATTAAAATTTATTTATAAAAATTATAATTATTTCATGATTATTATTCTGGATATTATAGAAAAATTAACTATTTTACCATCATCAACATACAAAAGTCATTTTGGAATTATGATCTGAATGTCCCCATAATACCTGACATGGACTTAATAGATTAATTAGATAAATATATCATTGAAATAAATGAAGAAATTTTTTAATTAGGATTTAATAAACCATAAAAAACATCTTAAATAGGTAAATAATTGATTCATTTCTATTATATAATATATTAAGTATATACATTGAAAGTATGAACTTGAGAAAAGGGATTTCATCTCAAGTTATCTTCAATGAGGCATGTTTTTATGTAATACACCTAATTTATTTTATATGGATTATATACTGCCATTTTATATTCTATATCATAAATCCTTCAAACTTCATGTTATATTACGTTTCAATCAAAATTATTTCATGCTATGTGATTTTACTTGAATGTTATCAAGTGGCACAAGGTTTCTTAACTGAATTCCCTTTTATTGGACTATAAATCTTCTTCAATAAATTTATTATGAAATGTTTAAGTGTTAATTGATATATAAGATTTTTTAAACTATATTTAAACTTATTTTATTTTTATTTAAATATGTTCAATTAATCACCTCATAGATTTATTATCATTTCAAAAGGTATGACAGTTGTAAGAAATTTAATTATCTCAATCACATTTTCTAGAGATATGATTCATTTAATGAACCATAATTACATTATATGGTTTAATTACTACCTCATGAGTGAATATTGAAATGTTAATTCATGAAATTAATGTTATTTACATATCCATATTATATTCCTTGTTTAAATAAAATTTTATTTGAAAATTTCAAAAAGAGAAAAGTCTTTATGCTATATTCTATTTTTTTAGATTGTTTATGTTCAGGTTCCATTAGAGGAAATAATATGATATAATTTTCATGAAATAAATATATTTTTTATCCTATGGTAATTAATTTTTTTTACATATATAATTTTTATTTTCTTCTTTACTAATCAATAAAACATAAAAATCATTCTTTATACGTTATAACGATCTTGAATATTTTTTTATGTTGGGAATCATTCTCATCCAAATCCATATTTTCAAAAAAAAACTTCAATAATGTAATTTTCTAAACATAAATTATTTAATTAATTTACTATGACCTTCTTTTAAATTATTTTTAAAATAAATATCTTCATATTTTCAACATAGGTCACTTTTTACAACCTATACAAAGTGTTTGAAAATAATGTCTATTTTTAAAATTTATGACACAAAAAAATTATCTCAAAATCATGAAATTTAATTTAATTTATTATTAGTTTATATATTTCCCAGTTAATTTTCAATGAAATGAATATTCAAACATTTTGTGATTTTTTTTTCAGAAAGTGATTTATTTTAAGTGGAAAGTGTATTTTACCGTATAATATTTCAATGATATTTTAATAATATTTTTAGTCATCAATGAAAACAACTGTTGGTCAGAGTGGACACTCAAGAGGGGGGGTGAATTGAGTTCCAATTAAAATTTCTGTTTAAAAACATTGTCTCAAAATCCCCCAAATAAAACATAGAATTAAACTGTAGTGAATTTATATCAAAATAATGGTTCTGTTAGGTTCTCAAAGGATTTATTATTTCCCAGTTAATCAAATCAGAAGAATTGATTAAATTTTAAAACTAATTACTGATTTACAACTAATATAAACACTTGCAAGTTTAATTATCAAAGTGACTTTAAAATAGTTTTGGTTTAAAAGTAGTTTAAAACGGAATAAAAAAAAACTTTGAAAATAAATAAGCACAGAAGATTTAACCAAGAGGTTTAGTCTCAAGATGAGACTTAGTCCTCTAAAAACATTATATAAAAGTGATCCACACCCTGGATTGGGGTTTACAACAGTATATAACTGTCCAGGTCCAAGACCTCTACCACTGTTATCCATGGGAACAAAAACAACAGATCCGGCTGTCCAGGTAACACACGACCTCTACCACTATACCAGTGGGAAAAAGGATGTAGGAGTTTGAATGAGGATTTACAGATCCTCCAGTTAAAGTACAGGAGACAATGTGTGTGTAAAATACAGTAGATGACACACACTGCTGAAAATGTAAAAAGTAAATCACAGAGGCAAAGATTTAGAGTTTAGAAATGGCTCTAGTGATTGCAGTGCAGCTCTGAACTCCATTGGATTGATCAGAATTGGTTCTGAGTCCACTTCTGGTGTTTGTCTGGAAAACAGAGTGTCGTCTTCTTCCTTGACTTCCAGGTTCAAAAAAATAGTCGATGAAGTTCTGGTGTGGATGTTCTCATTCTCAGCTCGTCACTGGTATGCAGTAATGAATGAGTTATTCATGTATGTTCAGTCGTCTCTTTGCATTCACACTTGGTTGTTCTTCTAGCACACCTCGTGGTATGTATGTCTCTATGTATTCATATATTCATTCCTCTTTCATTTAAAGCATGAGCTCCAGCAAAAAAATGATTTCTTTTCGTAGGTACGAGGTATGGTTCCCTGACATCCAACAACACACATTAAATAAATGTCATTGTATTAAAATATACCTGATATGACCATTGGTTTGATTAAATAATGATGAAGAATTTAAAGTAGTGTTGGATTCTCTAAAACGGTAGGTTTGGGTATCGGTAGCCTTGGTAGCGGTAGCCTTGAGTAACGGTAGCCTTGAGTAACGGTAGCTTTGAGTAACGGTAGCCTTGAGTAATGGTAGCCTTTCTATCAGTAGCCTTCATGTATTGGTAGGCTTTCTTATATCAGTGGGCTTTCGCATATTGGTAGGCTTTGCATAACGACGACCTTTCCGTATCGGTAGCCTTTTCGTATCGGTAGGCTTGTCTGATGGTAACCTTCATATATCGGTAATCTTAGGATATCGGTAACCTTCCGTGTAACGGTAGACTTGTTCTGTAACGGTGACATTTTGAGTATCAGTAGAATTGTTCTATAACGGTGACCTTTTGAGTATCGGTAGACTTGTTCTGTAACGGTGACCTTTTGAGTATCGGTAAACTTGTTCTGTAATAGTGACCTTTTTCCTATTTAAGTATTCTATTGGCAGAATGAGTCATATTAGAATATATTCATCCAGTAATCGTATTCCTTGAAGATAATATAAATAATATAGTAAATGAATATGTGGATGATGTTCAGAAATACCGAAATAATTAATTTAACTATTAATCAATATATGCACTACCAAACTATAATTGATCATAATTGGGATTATCAAAATACGATTGAGCATAGTTGATATTATGGAAATATGAGTTCAACTAATTTTCCCAGAGGGTTCAACAATCTACTCCTTTTTGATAATCACAACTTATGCCGAAGTGTTCAGAAAATTAAAAATAGTATCAGAGGAAAAAATTTCTTATAGAAAAAACAAATTTATAACAAAATTCTCATAATAAATTTTTGTGTTGTTATTAGTGTTCTCCCATATCCCTATAGCATATATTGCATTTTCTCTCCCCCTTTCATGAAAATTTTAAAACAAGAGGCTCATTTTCTCCCCTAGTAAAATTTTAAAACAAGAGGCTCATTTTCTCGCCCAGTATTTGCTCCCCCTTTGTGATGAATAAAAAGAAGGGTAGCAGAGAAAAGATAAAGTAGAGAATAAGTGACAAGGGAATAGGAACAATGTAAAGTAGAGAATACAAGAGAATTTTCATTAAGGTATGATAGATACATTGAGAAAATTAAATGTTTAGAAATACAAGTGAATCCTATCAAACAAGATCTAGAATCACTCAATCCTCCTCTGGAACAGGTGTCTTTCCCTTAGGATCATTAGAGTGTTTCGGAATAGCTAAAGGCACAACGTGTGGTTCAGCTAAAGAAACTATACCGGATTTGAAATCTGTATTCCTCTGAGTGATCATTGGTGTCAAGATCCTGATGGATTAAACTGGAGTCAAGTGAGGGGAACTCCTAGAGGAAGAAGTAGGAGGGGTAGGAGGTATAATTACAGGTCTTGCATCCACATTCAAGAAGGGCAGTAGTATGTTCCTGAAATCCATAATAATGCTTCCTCATCTCTCCTTTGCAGACACAAAATCATCTCTATTCTCAATGAATTTGTCCAAGGTAGGAGTAAGCTCTCTGAGCTTACTAACCTGTTATCTGAAGGCTTGGGTCATTGGAGGTAACTTCATATTCTCAATCAAAAGCTTGAAATGGATTGTCCTTTGTTTCTTGGTATAAACCTTCTCTAAATAAGCATCCACATTGTTCTTGATTTCCTCTTGAGAAGCAGTAGCTTCCCGCAGGTGATCACGAAAAAAACTACTAACTTCCCTAGTGGTAGCAAGAATCTGAGTATCTGATGCACAACTGGGACTGGCCTTAGCCAATTCTTCCAGAATAATAGCCCGAATCTGGTCAAGGTTCATACTTGTGCAAGATGAGGGAAGAGGTTTTATTAAGAAGGCCACTATCTCCTTGAAGGATTGAGTCAGACTACTAACTACCTTCTGAACAAGTGCATCCTGATTGTTCAGATGTTCTTTAACTGACTTCTTAAAGGCCTAAAAAACTTCCACAAATTTCTTGACCACTTCTTTGATATATCAAATGTCAGAGTTTACTTGAGTTTGAGAGCTATGCATGGTAGTCAGAGAAGCAATTGATTGTCTCAAAGCAACTACAGCTCATGTCCAACTCTCAATCAGAGTGTGGCACACTTTAATTTCATCCATCATTTCTTTCACAGGACTGGATACACCATATACAATGGATAACTCAAGGGATTTCTCCATGCTTTTCATCTCTTCAACCATACATTTCTTCATATCTTCCACTGATTCCATTATTGTTTCTATCAATTTATCTTTTAAGGACTCAAGATCCTCCTTGGTTGCCACATTTTTAGCCACGGTGGGTAGGGTAACTGATTCCTTTTGGGGTTGGTCTTCCTCATCAGAATCTGCATAAGAAAGTCCAAGAATCATATATCCTGGATCTAATGTCCAACCTTCAATGTCCTATAGCACTGATACCGAACCAAGATTCTCCCCCTCACTTGGAACATTCTCCTGAGGTATTTCTTCCAACTGTTCTTCCTGAGGTAATTCTGCAATTTCCTCTAAAACTACAGCAGATTAAATAGCCATTTTCTCTGATGGCTCAAGAACCTCCTCAACAACAGATGCCACTTCTGCTTCCTGATCAGGTACTATTTTGACTGTACTGTCTATAAGAGGGCTCAAACTAGGCTCTTCTTCTTCATTTTCCTCATCATCTACTTCACCAGCAGCCTCCTTTTCTCCATTAACATCATGATCTGATCCAGTTGCCTCGTCCTCCTCAGAGGTGTCCTTAAAAACATACTGGCATGCTTCTTCTCCTTCTTCTGTAGTATCTATATCACTATCCTTCAAGACAGTTTCTCTCTTTGGTAGTTCTTTTGGAGGGCTAGCTGCTCCATAAGAAATAACTTGATGCACAGGACTAGGGGGTAAGTCTGGGTCTCCTCCTTCCTCAACTGATGTCTCTTCCTCCTCATTTTCATTATCACAGTTGACTGGTTCTGGCTCATCTGCTACAAGACCAGGATTTGTCACATTCATTGGTCTAGAGGGATGGTCCTTTGGTGTGAACTTATCATATATTTTGCCTTCATCATTAACCCAAGACTTCTTCCATGGGTTCCAGCTGACTTTCATAAACTTACACACAGTCTTGGTGAGGCAAAAATTATCCTTAACTACAATAGTTTCATGTTGAGGTCCAACTACCTACTTTGTCTTCAACATAATATAAATTAACTTTGGGAAGAACAGTGGATTTGACTTAGACTTCAGTCCAGTCATATCCTTAATCTGAATCATGATCAATCTACACAGATTTACCTTAACTCCATGCTTCAACAGATGTAGCAAATAAATGTCCTGGAATCTCAGTGTAGCAAAGTCTCCTCTCCTTGGACTAATTACATGTTGAATAAATTTGAAAAGCAATTTGTCCTCCCCTGCCATCTCTGCAGCAATGACCTTTCAAGGGGTTCCATTTCCTATCAGCTCTAACAAAGCATATTCATACTTAAACACATCACTGGTTGAGGGAACAGTGTTTGAATAGAAAGCACAATCTCCTTCATGTGGAACTCTTAAGTTCCCTGACCATTCCACTGATGTAAAAGAAACTTCCCGTCCATTCACATAAGAAATCATTCTGCTTTCTTCCTCAAACTTTTCAAAACGAACAAATTCATAGAACTATTTCACCAGTCCTGGATAATAAGGTCCATTGTTGTTTGCGAAGCACTCAGTCCAACCTTGTTCTTCTAAAACCTTAAGAACCAAGGACTTGCTCTCCATGAGCCATTCTGCACACAATTCTTTCTCAATGACAATCTCTCGCCTTGAGAGATGCGGGTTTAATGGATTCCTTTGAGCTACACTTTTACTTCCACTTCCACTGGTACTAGCATTCATTACATTCTGTCTTTTCACTTGCGGCTCATCACTCCCATCTGTAACCTGGGGTCTCTTGACGCGGGCCATTACAGATTTGAGTTTTAGGGTTTTGTGGCTTGAGAGGTTTAGGTTGGAGGGATTCGAACAGATGAGTTCGTGATGAGATTGAGTGAAGTCTAATATCATATTTTAATATCATTTAGGATTCAAAAGTAAAATAAATCTTATATAAATTTTTTTGAAGTCTCGGCCTTAAATACATATGTTTAAAATAGCGCGAGATGCACCGGTAAAGTCTCTTAACAGTGAGGTCTTCTAACGGTGAGGTCTCCTAACGGTGAGGTCTCCTAACAGTGAGGTCTCCTAACGGTGAGGTCTCCTAACGGTGAGGTCTCCTAAAGGTGAGGTATCCTAACGATGAGGTCTCGTAACGGTGAGGTCTCCAAACGGTGAGGTCTCCTAATGGTGAGGTCTCCTAACGGTGAGGTCTCCTAATGGTGACGACTCCTAACAGTGAGGTCTAATAATGGTAAGGTCGCTTAATGGTGAGGTCTCCTAAGGGTGAGGTCTCCTAATGGTGAGGTCTCCTAATAGTGAGGTCTCTTAACGGTGAGGTCTCCTAGCGATGAGGTCTCCTAACGGTGAGGTCTCTTAACAGTGAGGTCTCCTAATGGTTTTAAGAATAATTTATCATTCCTAATTCGTGTCTGATGAAACTTAATCTTTCTGAACTTAAAGGCTTAGTGAAAATATCAGCTAATTGGAGTTCAGTGCCTATAAATTCAAGAGTTATATCACCTCTTTGATAATGATCTCTTAGAAAGTGGTGCCTAACATCAATGTGTTTAGTTCTAGAGTGAGACACAGGGTTCTTAGAGATGTTGATCGCACTAGTGTTGTCACAGTTGATTGAAACATGTTTACAATTAAATCCGTAGTCCAATAAAGTGTGTTTCATCCACAGAATCTGTGCACAGTAACTACCAACAGCTATATACTCTGCTTCAGTAGTAGACAATGCAACTGAGTTCTGTTTCTTACTACACCATGATACTAGGGATTTTCCAAATAAATGACATGTTCCAGATGTGCTCTTTCTATCTAACTTGCATCTAGCAAAGTCAGCATCTGAATAACTTATTAACTCAAATGATTGTTCTTTTGGGTATAATAGTCCCAAATTAGTAGTACTTTTAAGATATTTGAAAATCTTTTTAACAGAAAGTAAGTGTGACTCTTTAGGGTTAGCTTGAAATCTAGCACACATACATACACTAAACATAATATCATGTCGTCTAGCAGTAAGATAAAGTAGACTCCTAATCATACCTCTATAACTAATTTGATCTACTGATTTACTAGTTTCATCAATATCCGATTTACAGGTGGTACTCATAGGTGTATCACTTACCTTAATACTATCCAAACCAAAACGATTTAATAAATCCTTAGTATATTTACTCTTATTTAAAATAATGCCATCTTTAGTTTGAATGATTTGAAATCCAAGAAAGTACTTAAGATCTCCCATTAAGATCATTTCAAACTCATTCTGTATAACCTTTGAAAAGTTAGTACATAAAGAATTTTCTGAAGATCCAAAAATAATATCATCAACATAGATTTGTACTATTAAAACATCTTTTGAAATTCTTTTTATAAAAAGAGTGGGATCAGAAATTCCTTTTGAAAATCTTTTTGAAATAAGAAAATTTGTAAGTCTTTCATACCAAGCTCTTGGAGCTTGTTTTAAACCATATAAAGCTTTAGAAAGTTTAAAAACATGATTTTGAAAGTGAGGATTTGAAAAACTAGGTGGTTGTTCTACAAAAACATCTTCAACAATAAAACCATTTAGAAAGGCACTTTTCACATCCATTTGATATAACTTGAAATTCAAATGTGATGAAAAAGAAAGTAAGATCCTAATAGCCTCTAATCTAGCTACAGGAGAAAAGGTTTCCTCATAGTCAATTCCTTCTTCTTGATTGTAACCTTGTGCAACTAGACTAGCTTTGTTTCTAATGATGTTTCCAGATTCATCAACTTTATTTCTAAACACCCATTTTGTGCCTATGGTTAAGGTGTTCTTAGGTCTTTCTACTAATTTCTAGACTTTGTTTCTTTCAAATTGATTTAGTTCTTCTTACATTGATATTACCCAAAATTCATCATTGATAGCATCATTGATATTTTTAGGTTCTAACTGTGAAAGAAAATCTTGATGTTCAACCAGATTTATTAGAGAAGCTCTAGTCTGTGTTCCTCTATCTAGATTACCTACAACAACATCTAAAGGATGGTTTTTTAGAATCCTAGTTGGTCTTGAAAATGTAGGACTAGAGATTTCAGGTTCATCAATAGGTTGGGAGTCAACAGAAGCAGGTTCTGGAAAATTTCCAGAACTGGATGTTTTAACTAGAGGTCCACTGTCCTTATCATTAAGGTTCAAAATAGAGAGATCATCTTCAAGATTTTCAAGAGAGGTCTTAGGCTCATGTGGAATAGTTTCATCAAATTTTATGTGAACAGATTCCTCAACACATTTGGTTCTTTTATTGAATACTCTATAGGATTTACTAGAAGTAGAGTAACCTAGAAAAATTCCTTCATCACTCTTGGATGAAAACTTGTCAAGATTGTCTTTGGTATTGAGAATGAAGACTTTGCAACCAAAAACTCTGAAGTAGTTAACCTTAGGTTTCCTATGGTTCCACAACTCATAAGGGGTCTTCTTAAGAACAAGTCTGATTAAGATTCTATTGATAATATAACAAGCTGTATTGACAGCTTCAGCCCAAAAATAAACAGGTAGGTCATACTCATTGAGAATGGTTCTGGCAATTTCCTGAAGGGTTATATTTCTCCTTACTACTACACCATTTTGCTGAGGTGTCCTAGGGGCAGAGAAATTGTGACTATAGACACTGTGTGAGCAGTAGTATTCAAACTCCTGATTTTCAAACTCACGACCATGATCACTTCTCAAGGTTTTGATCTTATGTCCACTATGATTTTCTACGGACTTAGAATATTTAACAAAGTAAGAACATGCTTCACTTTTTTGAGCTATAAAATATACCCAAGGATATATAGAATAGTCATCTACTAGAACATAGACATAGTGCTTCCCATTTAAACTAGAAACTCTAGAAGGCCCAAACAAATCCATGTGAACCAATTCGATAGGTTGAGAAGTTGACACTTCTTTCTTTGATTTGAAAGAAACTTTATGTTGCTTTCCCTTTTGACAGGGATTACAAACATTATCTACTGGGAATTCAAGTTTTGGTAGGTCTCTAACTAAGTTCTTCCTAGTAAGTTTTCTAAGTGAATGTACATTACAATGTCCTAATCTTCTTTGCCAAAGCCAAGACTCTTTATGAAAATAATTTGAACAAGTAATATTTTGCTTTGCTAAAGAATTCAGATCTACAGCATAAACATTTTCATTTCATAAGGTAGAAAATACTAAAACATTTTTAGAATAAAAAATATTGCAAGAATCTTTTTCAAATTTGACATTAAAACCATCATCACATAACTGATAAATACTTAACAAATTATATTTCCGTCCATCAACAAATAAAACTTCGGAAATCAATATTGAGTCAGTGTTACCAATCTGGCCTAAGCCGATGATTTTTCCATTTGAGTTATCACCAAAAGTGACAAAACCTCCATCAAATCTGACTATGCTTTTAAAGCATGAGAAGTCTCCTTACATATGTCTTGAACATCCACTGTCCAAGTAGCATGTCTTTCTACTGGAGCTCATTAAGCAGGTTCCCTACAAAATAGATTTAGACAGGAAATGATTTTGGTACCCAGATTTTCTTGGGTCCAGACAGGTTAGCCAACTAGACTTTAGGTACCCAGATTTGTCTAATGGGTCTCATTAAATTTTAAGAATCAACAGATTTTGAAAGGTAAACCTTATTAGATCCGTAACTATGAATATAACTAGTTGAAGCATATGAACTTCCAGAACTAGAACTAGTAACATTCTGTCCAGATTTAGGAATGAATTTAGTTTTGGTAAATTTTCTCTGTCCTGGTTGGTATCCTATACCAGTAGCGTATCTAGGTGCTATTTTTTTACCAAGTATTTGAGTAAGAGTATCTTTACCATTCGTAAAATTTTCTAAGTCTTTCTTAAGTTTCTTATTAGATAATTTCAGTTCAGTGTTTTCTTTAAGTAATTGAGCATTCTTTTCTATTTCAATATCAAGATCAGATTTATGTTTAACAGTTAAAGCATACTATTTATTTAAACCTTTGCATTTGTCTTTAAGCTCATTACAGGTTTCTTCTAACATATCACAATATTCAAAAAGTTCATATTTTGACATGTTTTCTGAGTCAGAATCGTCTCTAGAATAATATTAATTTAAAGTAGGAGTTTCAGATGTTACCTCAGATGTGTTTTTCATAAAACACATGTTCACCTTATTTCTAATTTCAGTTTCAGAAATTTCTGACTCACTAGAGCTATCCTCAGAAGCACTCCACGTAGCCTTCATGGCTTTCTTATACTTATTTTCCTTATATTCATACTTCTTCTTATACCTCAGATTTGGACAATCATCTTTTATATATCCTTTTCTTTTGCACTCATAGCAGACAACTTCATCTGTTTTTTCAGATTTCTTCCAATCCTTTTTCTAATGACCCTTGCTGTCATACTTACCTTTTTAATTTGATTTTATGAAAAACATCTTCTTCCTATAAAACTTCTTAAACCTTCTGGCAATGTGAGATATCTCAGCCTCACTATCAGAATCACATTCACTGTCTTCAAATCTTGAACTCTCGTTTATAGCTTGAAGTTTCTCCTTAACCTTGTTCTTTGAAGTTGAATATTTGAAAGAAACAGACTTTCTTCTAGGTTCTTCTTCTTCTTCATTGTTCAACTTAAGTTCTTATTCATACATCATCAATTTTCTAATTCGTTCCTTGACTGGTAGTTCAGCTATATCACACGATTCTCTAATTGAGACAGAAGTTCCTCTCCATCTTTCAGGTAGACATCTCAGAATTCTCATAATTTGTTCCTTTGATGGAACATCATTTCCCAGTGAGATCATTGTGTTGACAATTTCGTTGAACCTGAGATACATGTCAGAAATAGGTTCATCAGGCTTCATCTTAAAATTATCATACTTAATAGTATAAGTGTTCAATATAATTTCCTTAACATTAGTTGTTCCTTCATGAGAAATAGCTAAGGTATCCCAAATTTCATAACCAGTTTTACAAGTAGACATTCTACTAAATTCCTCATCTCCTAAAGCACAATACATAACATTCATGGATTTACAATTATTATTTTAGGCTGTCTTAGTAGCTTCATTCCAAGTATATCTAACAGTAGTAGGTATTTTATATTCTGATTCTATAGCAGTCCAAATATCAAAACCCATGCTCTCTAAATGAATTTTCATCTTGATTTTCCACTGAGCATAGTTAGTGCCATTGAAAAAGGGTGGTCTATTGGTAGCAACACCTTCAAGTCTGTTATCCATGATAACTTACTTAAAGAAAAGATTTTAAAGAGATAAAAATTTAGAAATAACAGAAAATTTAAGGACATTAAAATACAACTAAAATCACAGTTGAAAAACGGAGTATTGTAGACAATATTTAAACAACCTCTGATACCAAATGTTGGTCGGAGTGGACACTCAAGAGGGGGGGGGGGGGGGGGTGAATTGAGTTCCAATTAAAATTTCTGTTTAAAATCGTTGTCTTAAAATCCCCCAAATAAAACACAGAATTAAACTGTAGTGAATTTATATCAAAATAAAGGTTCTGTTAGGTTCTCAAAGGATTGAATATTTCCCAGTTAATCAAATTAGAATAATTGATTAACTTTTTAAACTAACTTACTGATTTACAACTAATATAAACACTTGCGAGTTTAATTATCAAAGTGACTTTAAAACAGTTATGGTTTTAAAGTAGTTTGCAGAGGAATAAAAAAAACTTTGAAAATAAATAAGCATAGAAGATTTAACCAAGAGGTTCAGTCTCAAGCTGAGACTTAGTCCTCTCAAAAATTTATATAAAAGTGATCCACACCCTGGATCGTGGTTTACAACAGTATATAACTATCCAGGTCCAAGACCTCTACCACTGTTATCTATGGGAACAAAAACAACAGCTCCAGGTGTCCAGGTCACACACGACCTCTACCACTATCCTAGTGGGAAATAAAGGATGTAAGAGTTTGAGTGAGGAATTACAGATCCTCCAGTTAAAGTACATGAGATAGTGTGTGTGTGTAAAATACAGCAGATGACACACACTGCTCAAAATGTAAAAAGTAAATCACAAAGGCAAAGATTTAGAGTTTATAAATGGCTCTAGTGATTGCAGTGCAGCTCTGAACTCCTTTGGATTGATCAGAATTGGTGCTGAGTCCTCTTCTGGTGTTTTTCTAGAAAATAGAGTTTCGTCTCCTTCCTTGACTTCCAGGTTTAAAAAAAATAGTCAATGAAGTTCTGGTGTGGATGTTCTCATTCTCAACACTTCACTGGTATTCAGTAATGAATGATTTCTTCATATAAGTTTAGTCATCTCTTTGAATTCACACTCGGTTGTTCTTCTAGCACATCTCGTGGTATGTATGTCTCTATGTATTTGTCTATTCATTCCTCTTTCATTTAAAGCACAAGCTCCGGCAAAATAAATGATTTCTTTTCGCAGGTACGAGGTACGGTTCCCTGAAATCCAACAACACACATTAAATAAATGTTAGTGTATTAAAATATACCTCATATGACCGTTGGTTCGATTAAATAATGATTAAGAATTTAAAGTAGTGTCGGATTCTCTAGAATGGTAGGTTTGGGTATCGGTAGCCTTGGTAGCGGTAGCCTTGAGTAACAGTAGACTTGATTAACGGTAGCCTTTAGTAGCGGTATCCTTGAGTAACGATAGCCTTTCTATCAGTAGCCTTCATGTATTGGTAGGCTTGCTTGTATCTGTGGGATTTCGCAAATCGGTAGGATTTGCATAACGGTGACCTTTCCGTATTGGTAGCCTTTTTTTATCAGTAGGCTTGTCTGATGGTAACCTTCTTATATCGGTAATCTTAGTATATCGGTAACCTTCTGTGTAACGATGCACTTGTTCTGTAACAGTGACCTTTTGAGTATCGGTAAACTTTTTCTGTAATGGTGACCTCTTGAGTATTGGTAGACTTGTTCTGTAACAGTGTCCTTTTGAGTATCGGTAGACTTGTTCTATAACAGTGACCTTTTGCCTGTTTAAGTATTCTATTGGCAGAATGAGTTAAGATAGAATATATTCATCCAGTAACCATATTCCTTAAAGATAATATAAATACTATAGTAAATGAATATGTGCATGATGTTCATAAATACCGAAATAATTAATTTAACCCTTAATCAATATAGGAACTACCAAACTATAATTGATCATAATTGGGATTATCAAAATATGATTGAGCATAGTTGATATTATGGAAATATGAGTTCAACTAATTTTCCCAGAGGGTTCAACAACAACTGTAGATGTTACAAATTATATATGAGGGACATTATTTTATGATAAAATATGAATTAGTTCTCCATATAGATTATGTTCTTTCTATGTGATTATCATATAACCCTTTTCTTTTCTATGGTTTAGTCATGTAATTAAAGGAATAATGGTTATTTATATGTGTCTTATGATGAAATAGACACATTATCTGTGTTATTAATCTTAAGTTTCTTGGAAGTTATTTATGATTGATGGTTCATCCCATTATAGAAAAAGGATAGGTAATTTCATTATAAAATAAAGATGGACAGTTCTATTAGCACACTCCAATTCAATGGGTAGTGGGTATGGTTTATGGAGAATTATATTAGAAGTTGATCTTATTGGTTATTCCAATTTTAAGAGTTATTATAAGTGTGATATGAAGATAATGTCTTAAGGAAACTAAATTACAATTTTATTCTTATTAACGAGTTTTCATGGAAATCAATTATTTTATGATCCAGGTTTGGATGGATATGAATTATTTTATATTATGATCATGAGCATGGATCATGTCACTATACCATGATGAACACTGAAGTCATTCAATTTTTATTTCTTATTCTTACACATATTAATCATTTAATCCCACCCTTCTTATATTTATTTCTCACTAGTTTTTAAATAATGGTTTAATGTATGTTATTCCAAATAAGGTTATTAGATGTGAATAATTTATTAGGGGTTGATGTAGATATTTATGAACTAGTTTTTTATGTATCTAAGATGTTATGTAAGTGTTCTACATAATTTTTAAAAACTCAATAAATAAATGGTAGTTGGGTATGAATGTAATCCTATATTTCATATTTGTGTTATATTTTCTAAAGAGTTAAAACAAGGCTATGTTTTTCGATATTAAATCTATAAATTTTAAGAATATGTTTTTAGAATCAGATCAAAGGGTGTAGGTTTAGGGAAGTTATATAGATATAATTCCACAATTAATCTATATATGAAATTATTTTTTGGATGATAGTGAAATTTTATTTAACCAACCCATTTCAGGAAAAAACAACCCTTTAAAACAATCCATGCAATAAATCATGAAATAATGGAAATGGAATGAAAATACCCACATTACTAATATGATTCATGAATTCATACACTCTTTCTATACCATCCCAAGAATAAAAATATAATAAACCAAAAATTAATAAAAAAATTCATCAATTAAGGTAAAAATAGGTCAACGATAATAATAAATTTAGAGAAAAACAATTCCCTGTCTTGGTAACGTGGATTTTACCTTGTAAGTGGATTCACCCCTATAAGAATTAAACATGTTACAATGTCCCAACACAACCTATTTTCATGTACCCCAATAAAAAATAATAAAATAAACAGAAGGCTTTTATACAATTATGTAACACCCTTCCCATGATCCACTAACCCACTAGTCCATTCTGGTGTTCCCCATGGCCTCATGTCCACCTCTTGGAATAATAGAGGCTACCAATAAGGAATGTGGGTCTTGGGTGGTAAAGTGAGGAGGTTTTACCTTCATATTAGAGTATATGATCATTAAAAATGAAGTAAAAATAAAGCACATTACCCCTAGATAATGTAAATAGGTCTAATAAAATTAGTCATAGTCTTTTCAATAATATACGGATGTCCCATACAGATCTGGTAGACATACATATAAGTCAAGACTTGTGCATCAATATAAAAGGTAAAAAATGTACAAAATATATTAAAAACCTAGATGTATTGAGCTCAATCATGGTTCTCAACTCTAAATTATAGATTTAGGAATAATATCAAGCTTTAGTAGTTTGATTATTTCACTTATCCAAACTTACAACCATGATGTATGCTTGATTACCAATCGAAGGCCCGAAATGTGTTTCAGTAAAACTCAATAGGCCACCACCAATGGTCTATAATGAATAAGTAGTCTAATGTGTAAAATATAATGGTGTGAAATATGAATATAGAGGATCAAGATAAATAAATATAAACTTTAGAAATAAAATGAACCAATCTGATCTCCAAGTCCTAAGAAGACATCCCGAGTCGACGCTACATACATCAGCCAGTCATGGTCTCTAAACAAGGAGGAGGTGTCATAGTTTAATATGATTCATGGGTAAATCATCAATTAAACAATGATCATACAATTAAAATAATACATGGTTATCTTTGTGCATTAAATTTCATTAATTATTATAAAAATTCTACTAGAAATGTATGATTTCAAGGGACCACTCTTGACATTCAAACGCATGTCTATTATTGAATCTAGGGTTTACTCTTAATGAATTACATACTAATATAATATGTGATGCATTTCTGGAGATAATATCATTTTAATAAACAAGGATATATATCAAAATACATTTAATTACATTAAAATATCATTCATGATGAATCCATGGTGATTCACATGGTAACTCCACACTAATATCCATTTCATGAAAAATTAATGCATCTTT
This sequence comes from Viscum album, assembly GCA_963277665.1. Classification (NCBI taxonomy): domain Eukaryota; kingdom Viridiplantae; phylum Streptophyta; class Magnoliopsida; order Santalales; family Viscaceae; genus Viscum; species Viscum album. The sequence goes on along the minus strand of OY728142.1, from coordinate 436,052,210 downwards.
ATTCCCAAGGTCACAAAACAAAAGACTACAAAAAAATAAAAAATTTCATTCCTTATTATAATTTCACTATTAAAATCAATTTACCAAGGGACAAAAATAATAGAGGGATCCTAATGGTCATACTAGGAATCCCAAATTGAATAATAATTTAAAATTATTTTAATGGTATCCCCAACATCCCTTTTTGATTCATCGAAAAAATGAATAATACATAACCCACCACTTTAAATAAATATAAAATTATATACCCCACAAAACTAAATTATTTATAACTAAGAGAGATTAGAAGATCAAAATAAGTAATTTGAAAGGAAAAATTTTATGCCAAGAATTTTAAATTTAAACATGACTAGACATGCCAATATTACAATATTATAGTGAAAACTTAAGGAAAAAACAAGATACCATATACCTCATATTAATTGATATCTATTTACAAAATATTTGAATTTATTTCAAATCATAATGAGAGAAACTAAGATACCAAAAAAAATCCATGAAAATATTATATTTAAATTAAATAAATTGGAATTGAATTATATAGAATGAAATATAGAGATTGGAAGGTAACTAAGTGATTGGAATACCCTGACTATTGCATATTGACTAATGGTGATGAAAATTGATGTCATATGATGAAGCTCTACTCAAGAATCCCAAGGAGAAGGGGAGATATTTATACACTAGTTGTTCTTCCCAAAAACGTTGGAAAAATCAGGTATGAATGAGAAGGGTATCAGGGGTAAAAAAATTGTTTTTACCATTTAAAAAAACAATATGGTTTTCACCAGAATGCTGGCGGGTATTAATTTCTATCCACTAGGGATTATAGTGGTTTAACAACCTACAAGAAGAACATTAGCTAGATGGTGGATTTATACTAGTTAACTAGTTGCATTTTAGTCCAAAAACTACATGCCCCATCCTCCTCCCTCTCTTCTCAATCACCTCATGAATAATTAATCCCCCTTGGCCACTACTAAAATGTAAAAACAGTAGTTTCTTTCATAAATTAAAGGGTTTCAAACCAAAAAAAGAAGATAGGGGTATTTGAAACTAAATTACAACACTTATATCCTTAATCCTCTAATATGAAGGATGAAACATAACCTTTATTGATTTAGTAATATCATATTAGATAAATATATCCTCATACATATACATCCATTCGACTACATCCCAAGGATCTTATATCCTAAATAAAATAATATGACAATGGTTTTTGGAACTATAAAATAAAATGATGTTGCATGTAAAATAGAAGAAGAACACGAAGATCTGAGACATGAGTAAAAGTAACAACCTTGCCAAAAATTTTTTGCTGAAAAATTATTTTATTAAATATGATTGGGGTAATACAATAAAAAAATGAAATGAAATCTCTATGAAAAATCTAAAATTCAATTTTTTTTAGAACATATCACACATAAAAAATGGATATCAAAACATGACAAGAATGAACCTCAAATCCAACTTTTGACCCCATATATTTGAAAAAAATCATTTCAAAATAACAACTCTCATTCTTTAAGAAACCATTTTAAACATGTTTTCATCTTTGGTTAGAAAACTCATAACATCCTAATATTTAAAAAATCATCAAATTAAAAAGTATTTACAACATAAAACTTTAATAGATTCTAATTTTTTTAAAAAAACATCATATAGAAACCTTAAAGTAGTTAATTTTTTACCTTATTCCTAATTATTTAACAAAAATCCCAAAAAACAGTCATTATTTTAAATCTATGAAATTTTAGAAAAAATATAAATATCAAACACTATATTGAATATATTACATTCTTTTCTATAAAATCTGCACCTTTTCAATAATAAATTTCCATCATTTCCAATTATAATATCCATTTCAATTAAATTCCAATCAACAAAAAAACTAATAAAACAACAAGACTTAACTATAAATCAAATATAAATAAAATGTAAATATCTCAAAATCCGAAAATTAAAAAAATTACAAGATCATAGAAATTTATGACAACACAAGGATTCGTTACACAGTCTGGATAAACATGAACTAATCATACAAAACCCAATGAGAGTCACATTGGACACACTCTTTTCATATTGTTCTACAAACCCTACATAGGTAATTCATGCCCTTGAGTTCCTCCCTATCTCCATAAAAACTCATAAAAATGTAAAATTAAATGAAAAAACTCTCAAAAAAATGTGAACTAAACTCAACCATGAGATAGAAAAAAAACCCCAGAGTCACCACAAAATTTGGTGATTATAAACCTAACTTTTTATAATGATCCAAATATCCTAAACCTTATCTACCAAACTTCCCTGAGTAATAATATAAACCTCTTCTTTTACCAATTTGTCACCGACCAACCCAATTCATACCTAAATCAGGCACATGATATGGAATTCGATAAGGTTTGAAGGGAAATGAAGATCCCCATGGGTATGTGAAAGGTTAAAAGGAATAAAAAAAGAACACATTGAGAATTATTTCTCACAATAAAAGGACACATAAATAAATAAGAAGCATACTGATAATGATAAAATGGGGGAAAAAGGGACTATATTGTTATTAATAAACCAATATGATACAAGATCCTATAATATAAGGTTAATGTTCAATATAACTAATAAGAAAGAGGTAAAATATTACAAATCCATTAGAAAAAAGTCTGCATGTGTAATAATGTAAACAACATATACCCATCCACCAAACATGAACCAAGATATCTATGACCATCTGCTATAAGCAAGTGGCCTACTAATATATATTCTATAAGTAGGAGCTAAATATAAGAGTAGTCTAAAAATCATCAAACCAAAACATAACCTATATAAGTAAATCCATTTCATGTTATTTTGAAAATAATGATAAAAATGGTAAATCATTTTTATGGGAACTAGGAATGAAACTGGAAAAAAATTTCACAAACTGAAAGTGACCAAAAATTGGTAAATAAATATTCACCATTTAATCATAGGTAAAGAAGGGGAGAACTATAGAATAGATTCAACATATAAATCAATAATATATTATTAACACGCTAATAAATAACTAAAAAATAATCAGGCAACCTAAACTCCAGGTTTTACCCTACCTGGCCTAACTAAGGTAAAATATCTTATAGTCTAACCTAAGTCCCCACCATAGTCCGTAAGCCAAAGAATAAACCACAACTAGTGGTAATGTTTACCAATACCTCCGATATAATCAACCAGGTCTTCTAGTTCTATATAAAGGGAGTTTTGTATTTGGAAGTAAAAATCATAACATGTAATCATATCACAAAAAAACAATTTATCCCACTCAAGCCTCTAAACATCAATTTAAAAACATCACCTCTATCTATGCATAAACAATTAATTACAATTTAACCAATATGGATACATGTTTGAAGCATTCAAACCTCCGTAATTTCTTTCACATATAAATGTTAATTTTATATGGTTTTTCATTTCCCTGAAATCATTAAAAGTTCCAAATGAGCTTAAGGGTTATTCTTTAAGTCTAAAATAAATGAAATTAATTTTGGGAAAAAAATTTCATAATCATTATTTAATCACTGTGTTAAATATTATTTTTAAAAGAATTATAATTTTTTAAACACACTAGATATTTATAAAAGTACCCTTCCCATCATTTTTTAATTTTACATTTCATATCATTTAATATTACAACTATCAAATAATTATTTGGGATTCTAATTTAAAAAATAAATCCGGAACCATTGAAATAAATTTAAAGAAAAGTTCACATGAGAAAGTCATTTTTTCTCATTAGATCGAAACTAATGAAAATAATCATCCATTCATATAGATACTCAATTTTAAGTGGTGACATTAAATATATTGAAAACCCATCATGAAATTATAATATATCATATATTTAAATTTAAAGAGAGATGTATGGGACACCTACCTTAAATATCATTGCATCCAATGATTATAGACATAAACCATAACAACACAAACCAAGTATATATATATAACCATGAGGAATCCAAAATAACCCTAACAAAATCTCCATATTTATTGACAATATTATATATCATATTCATCCTCCGTGTATTATAGTGATAGGGAGGATAGAAGTGCATGGGAGGAAAATGAGGAAATATTTACATCAATAACCAATATCAAGAGTTGAAAAAAATATATGGATCCACTATGGAGGAGTTTAAAAACTAATAGGCCCTTCTAGGATGCATATGTTCCAAATATGGAAGAAAAGGACCCCCTAAAGAGTAAAACTCATTCATAGAAAAATGAGTAATTATTTTTATTAAAACTAAATAGACAATGATCATGACATGAATTAATATTCATGGTGTGAATGGTATTTACTCACAAATATTCATTCTATTTAATTATACATCATTTTTTAGATGAATTCCAACAGGTATGGTGAATAATTTGAGATTTTATTGATTAGAGATACATAAAATTGGTTTATGATGTTATACTACATTTCGTGACCTAAACTACTAGAGTTTGCAATATCTAGTACTCTAACTTCTAACGGGACATCAAAAAATCATAGAAATTTAATACTAAGAATAAACTAAGGTAAAAATTATAACAAAAAATTTTGAGTTCAGGATGTGAAAAAACTGAATTCCCCTCATTTTACTGTTTGGGAACAAGCCATATGTACTTTTTGTATGGGTAGAATAGACTAATAATCCTACATTATTTGGTTAGTATAACCCATTTAAATTTTTTCCATATAAATTGATTGAATGAATTAATAATCACCAAACTATCCAAAAGATTCAATCTTGAGCTTCAAGGTAGTAATGATCTCTTGGAATCTAATGATCAAAACAATGTTTTCCAACATAGAGTATTCTTGTGAATGAACAAAAAACTGCATGAAACAGCACAACATGAAATTATACAAAAAATTAATGATCAATTGAACAAAAATAATTAAAATTAATATATAGAGTTATATTATTTTGAAATAATGGTACAAATTAAAGGTGAATGGAAAAAACATTAAATAATTTAGTTATAATTATTTATTTAATTCCCATGACACTCACACATGTGATCTCAATGAAATATTTTATATTTGGTAGTTGTATTTTTTCAATATTTAGAATTTAAAATACATAAAATATAAAAACTCATTATATTAATTAATACGGGAATAAAAAATCATAATAATATACATAAATTACTTTCGAATACACTCATAATTCATTTGAGGAAAACTACTAAAATTTCAAACATTTTAAAATTGAATCACATTATTTTCTAAGAAATTATTTTTATAGTTTATCCTACATGAAGGTGATTTAAAATGATATTTAATTATTATAATAAAACATAATTAGCTCAAAATAATTTAACGGAATTAATACAACATTAAATCAATGGTAACAATTTACCAAAATAGATAGTAAAAAAATTATAGGGATATTAATCTATGAAAAACATGGTATCATTGAAATATATATCATCATTTTCTTTGGATAGAGTTCATATATAAGTTTATAACTTATAATAAGTTTGAAATTGTGATTTTACAATATATATAAAAATTCATTGTGTGTAGTTGGCTTGTCGAATGTGTGGTTGATCAATATTCAACGTGTAGTTGACTCAACACTTCAATAAAATTCCATGTCTATTTGACATAGTCGTTTGAATGATACTATTGGTTGAATGACATGGTAGGTCAATACAACACTTTGACATAAATTGGTTATATCTAATAAGTAAATGGACATAAGAGATTCATAGTTCACATTGTGAAACCATTATAAATATAGTTAATCAATTTTTACTAATGTTCGATCCATTAATTCCTATGATCGATAGAAGACATGGAATTTTTTGATCTATGGTGAGTAGTCACTTCATGTGGTTAATATATTATAAATGCTATCGATGTGTTGACCTCATCTTGATCACATTAATTACATGTTCAATCTAACACATAACCTAAATATTATTGGTTAGACTAAAAAAGACTTACAAAACATAAGGTAGAATATTATATTTTTGAGGAATTTTAGTCTCAAATAATGTTATAAAATATATAATAAACATGAATATAAAAAAAAGAAAACAATAATAATGTTTCATCTACATGTTATGTAAGTTAAAACCACATTTATTTTCTTATGTCAAATAGATTATAAGATTAAACATTAATTGAGAGAAATTAGAATTAAAAATATACATGTATTGAAATTATCAAAAAATAGAGTAAAATGTTAAATTGGTCCTTATAATTTTTTTATTTGTGTTTTGATAATTACAATACATATTTATTTCATAATTCACATGTTACATCAAATTGAGAGCTAAAGATGCCTAATGATCTATTGGAAATAAACTAACAGTTATAATGGTAGCATAAAAATAAAAAATTATTATTGTTTTATATTTTTCATATTTTAAAATAAATTTTAAAAAAATAAATTTTTGAAAATAAAAAAATTTACATGTTATAAATATATTTTTTATGATTAAAATGGAATAAAAAAGCATAAAAAAATTAATACATGGGATATATAAAATATTTCTAAGCTTATAGCATTCCAAACAATTGTCGAGTAGAGAAATTAAAGGAATAATTAAATTAAACAGAAGGTGGGAAAAATAGAATTCTATAGTAGATTAGAATTTCAAGATTCATGAATTTAAGAATGAAAACATTATCCTCCACCAAATCAAATTACAAGTATTAAATAATTAAAATTCCATCATTCCAACTCAAATTTAATTTTATTAAATTTCTCTAAGCCCAAAGTATTATTAAATTTATATGAAACAAGATTTTATTTAGATGAATATTTTCTATATATATGTATTACATTTTTGAACATGATGTTTAAGAAACTAAAAACTAAGATCAATGTCTTTAGCCTAATAACATTGTATTGGAATTTTAAAAGTAGAAATTAAAAAGTTATTATCACTAAATATTTAGCTAATTTCAAAATTAAATCCAAAATTAAAAAGTATTTTTTATCCATAAAGAATATGAGAAATAATATATAGAAAAACATATTCACTTTTAGTAGTTGATAATGACACTAATTTTATTCCTAATAAATCCCTGAGACTAAAAATTTTCCCAGTAGATGAAACATACTTATTCATCTTTTCCTATGTGTTTTTTAACCACTAAAACCAAAATATTTAAAACAAAATATTTCAAATAAATGTGTAAGATAAAATAATATAAGATTTAATGAAAATTAAATATACCAACAATTTATTTTTAACATCATATATGTGATTTTGTTTATAATTACATTGAAATCTATTTCATAAGAAAACACTAAATAATAAATCAGTCTAGTATGAATCTATGTAAAATAAGCAAACAATTATACCTCTAAAAGATCTAATATTTTTTTATATATTCATCTTTATAATTTTTATAAGATACACTCATAGGAGTATTTATAGTTTTTGTTGAATTTAAGACAAATATTTTGACTAACTCCTTAGCATATGCAGTTTGATTATGAAAAAACCCATCATTTAATAGAAAATTTTCAAAACAAGAAAAAATTTATGTTCCCCCAATAAAATCATATCAAAATCCATTGTCATCAACTTTTAAATTAATTTATGATGGATTTAAAATGACAATCTAAAAAAAATATCATCAAAATATATTTAAACTAAAAAAATTAGGATTAACATTCCATTCTTCAAAATAATTGTTTAAAATAAATAATGACACATTTTCATACCAAGATCATAATAGTTGTATTAATCCATAAAATTCTCTTGAATGCTTCAAAACATGGGTAGGTTTATATTTAGTCTACAAAAGAATAATAATGTTATAAAAAACATTTTCAAAAAAATGTACATTTAGAAATGTTCTTTTCACATCCATTTGAAAATATTTTATTTCGGAATAAGAACAATATTCCAAAGGAATTATTATATATTATAATATTTAAATACAGGAGAATGATTCTTCAAAATCAATTCCTTATTATTGGTTATAACCTAAATCCACCAATCGAGCCTTGTTTATAATTATTTTAAAAACTTATTTATATAGATTCATTTAGTAATAGTGTAATTTTGATACATAGGGGGCTCAATTAAGTCCCATACTCTTTTTATTTGTTAATAATCATTTAATTTTGATAATTAATTTAGTGTATTTTTTGGTAATAGTATATAGAGATATCTATGAGTATATTGCTGAATTTTCCTCTAGTTTTTTTATTAACTTTCTTTTATGGATCAAACTGTAGTTATTCTTTTGGACACTAGAAATTTATTTTCTAATCATAAATGTTTATTAAATAATGATTAATAAAAGTATTAATGATTTAAGATGTGTTTTTATGAAATATTATTCATGAAAAACCAAATAATTATGGAATGAGTTTTCTAGAATGAGTTTGTTTTTGAAATAGTGCATTTAGTGAAGTTACCAAATGGAATATATTACAAAAGTATACCAGACAGAGAAGCATTAGAAATTCTATAGAAAATAGTATATTTTGAATATTTATTAGATAGAGGTTAACAGTATAATCCTACCAGAAGAAGTTTCATCAGTATAAAGTTTGAGTTACAAATTCATGGTATAAGTTATATACATTTAGAAAGCTTATGTTAAGAATTTTTAATGTATTTCTAAAAACTGTTTTAGTTATGTATTTAAAAATTCACACTATAAATTTTTGAGTCAATAAGTTATACAAGGATGATATTTTAAATCTTAAAGTTACAATGCTTTGTTATATATATTTCAAGTTATAAATTTGATATTCAAAGTCTGAGTTATAAAGTTCAGTTATAAAAATATCAATATAAGCAGTCATGGAGACTATTTTTTCACTTGATGAATGTTTGATAAGATTTGAAAAAACTTTTTAATGTAAAAAATTATAATGTTATTTATCATTAATTTAAATTATATTTAACCAAGTTTATATTTTAGTTAGATTTTAAGAGTTTAATTAATTCCAAAATTTGTTAAAATTTCAAAGAAGAAATTTGATTCTGATTATTTACTAACTAATAAAGGTGATCTAATGATGGAAAATATGAGTGGGAAATTCAAATTTTTATCCCCGTTTTTCTCATCACTTTTCAGAGGAACTAGTTCTTTTAGAAAGGGATAGATCATTTAGTGAAATTTATTGATGGTAAGATAACATTAATAATGGAAATCATTTGATCAAGTACATTTTAGAAAGATCATGTTAATTTGAGGAAAGTAAACAAGACTAGAATATTATGTTATATAAAAAATTGAGAGGAAGGTAACATCGACTTATGAGGAAAGTGAGATTAATATAACTAATTTTACCAATAGTAAAAAATCCTAATGTAAAATTTCTCTAATAGAGGAAAATTATATTGAAAGTTGTTTTCATGATTGTGGAGACTTTATATACTTACAAGATTCAGTATAATCAGAAGTTGATAGAAACTGTAAATTAAAGAGACTTACTATGTGGGTTAAACATTATGGGTTTAGATAGTTATTTATCATTCCACATTGTAATTGTCAGAAGACACTATTAGTTAAATATTTAGTGGCTTTATCGGTGTCAACATGTAAAGGGGAAGGTTCTCACATTGAGTTTGAATGTGGTAGAAATGCAGGAGGATTTCTTACATAATATTATCTATCTAACATTAATGAAATATGGTGAGTGTGGATTATAAAGATGCTTAAATCCTAACTAATGTCGTAGTTTCGATCAACTTAATTTTGATAATAATATAAGTTGATCGTAACAATCAAATGTTTGTCAACAAAAATTCACCCCTGAAGGTGGCTGTAAGATCTTATCAGACTCTCAACTTGTATAAAAGAGTATATTACATCTCATGTGATATACTTTTTTTATCATAGTTTATTTAATTGATTTATATGATTTTTTTATTTCTAGAAGTTGATGAAATAATTTCTCTTGAATATAAGATAGTAATGCCGCATATAATGTTAACAAAAGATAACATCATTGGGGAAACATTTTTGCATATTCCATGAATCTGAAAACCAGAATAATAATGGGACTCAAATGTTAAAAAAGATAGCCTCTTGAGATCATTGAATGGAGGATCCACCCCTAATGTATGTTAAAGTGTTGGGAATTTATCGTAAAAATTCTTCTAGAATTCACTATCATGAAGAAATTTATTCAAAACCTATTGAGTAAGAATCAATTAAAATTATGAAGGAAATTAAACAAAAATTAATTATTATAAAAAGAATATTATCAATGAGTTTTTCAGGTATTTATTCCTATTTACTAATGAGATTCAGAAATAAAAATATCATCTTGCGATGGAATGAAACTAAATGGAGAAATAATTGCTTAAAAAATTACATGAAGGTAAAAATATCACTAAAATCATTAATAAAAAGGATAAAAAGTTGTTAAATTATCAAGAAAGATTATAATTGATGAAGAAAAATTTAATATTTATAAATAATTTTTACTAATGATGAATGTTTAATGTGAAATGAAAATGGTGTTTTTTGAAAACCAGATGAACACTTTGTATTTAAAGAGACTTAAGATTATGAAAATTGAGAAAACATTCATTCCTATAATGATTAACATTTATATAAATCAGAGAAAATATAAAATTTTGTTGTCTCAAATGAAATTATTAAATCTGTAACGCACAATAAAACAATAAAAAAATTCTGAATGGAAAGGAATAATGATCCTATAATAAGTTAAGTAAAAAGGTAACCCAATATTCTGATGAATCCATGTTAACTAACACCAATATTTTTAACTACATAGGCTATAGATTCAGTTGAAGATTTGTAAATAAAGGATTTGAGATACACACCTCTTCAACAATGGTGTTTTTATGAAAAGACATTGGAAGTTATTCCCCTTAATATATTCAGATGAACACATTAAGTATCTAGAAGGAACAAGTTTTCAATTTAGTCTCTAGAAGAAAAATTAAACATAATGGAATAATCCAAATATCAGTGGATAAAATTGGTACTATATAATGTTTGGGAACTAATCCATTAGTGTTGTTCATAATATGTTAAATTATATAAAATTGAAGAGGCATACCTTAATAGGCAGTGAAAATAATGTTAATAAACATTTATTTATGTCACATTAAGAGCCACCATAAAAGGGTAACATAGTAAAATAAAATAATATAAATGAAAGATGTAAGATATTTTTCCACACTCTTGAAAACACTTAGAATGTTTAATTTTATATGCGATACTGATAAATCAATGGAATCAAACATCAAAAATAAAAATGTTACTGAAAATAATCATTAGTGTAAGAATAATGTTGAACATATTTTAAATGATTTTATTGTCATATCGAATAATCAATTAGAGTAAGCAAGAAATCTATATGCATAAGAAAAGTAAAACCCATAAGTTGTACTAGTGAAATATAAGAAGATTGTACTATAATGGGAAGAATAAAATAAATATGAAGTAATTTGCGCGACCCAATACGAATATTTGGAAAACCATGGATGTTAAATTAAGTAAAAATAAAACTTAAGTGATGGGAATCTTTATTTAAAGAATATATTCTCAGCCTTGTTACTCTAATTTAGGAGGGAAGGGGATCTACCTTATTCTCAAATAAGTTTTATTGAATTTTAATAACAAAGAAGAGTTATATCTGCTGTAATTTTTGAATATTCCAGTCCTGTGATGAAAAAATAGAAGATAGGTGGTGATTCTAGAGACATAATTATTTTGAAATTGAAATAATCCATTGCCTAGAAGGATAATATTAGTGTAACTAGATTAGAAAAATTGAAAATACTACCAGGATAATTTAGATTTGGATAAGAAAAAACATAGACCACCTAAAGGAAGATAATTTTTATCTAAATACAGAGTTTATTGGAAGAATAAATTTTATATGTGTAGTTAATGTCACGAAGCAATAAGATTTGGAGAATGTTTCCATTGATGAAAAATATCATAAGGTGTGCTAGGATAATATCATTAGAAGTAAGAACATATCACATAGAAAGAATAAAACGCACAATCACATATGAATATTGACATCCAATATTTCCATTTAACATTTAGAGGATGACAATAAGATAGTTTATTGGAAGAATTCATCACAGATGAGACATTATATTCACCAGAATTTTCATCTATGTTATACTATGAATTTGTTTTTTATCAGAAATACTACATCAAGCATTGAAACATGTTGTCTTATTATTATAAGAAAATCATGCCATAAAATAAATAAGAAGTGGAAATTCCTAAATGAGTATGTGAGTTTGGTTAGAAAAAAATATTGCATTAATCATTCATTACAAAGACAATAAAACCAGATAAAATAAAAATAAAAAAACCAAGACATATATTCTTGAACTAATATTCAGAATAATGTTTGATCTACACCCCCAAGATAGTAAGAGAACAATAAAAATGTATCGTGAAACTAAAAAAATAGAAGACAATTATGAAAGATAATATATAATATGTAAAGGTGGATCATCAGGTAGTTCAATATTAATGTGCACAAAAGAAAATCCATGAGCTTTATTTGAGCATTGGTTGAGGATCAACTAAATTGTTCTCATAAGATTCTCATTTTCTAGGATTAAATAATCCCCACATTTACACCTTTTGTTCTAGTGATTTTTTTTGAGAAATAGAAATAAATAAGAACTTGTGATATGAAACATGATTATTAGATTCAAGGAAGAACACCATATATGCAGTAAATAACATATAATTCTCTTGTAATAATGATAATTGTGAATGAATGAGTTAAATATATCTTGACATAGTATAACAAGTCTAAAGTAAAACAATCGGACGGAGGGTCCATGCAATGGAATGACTAGATGGAGTGTATATCAAACTAGAATTATAGTATCTAACTGAGGATATCATGGCCATTCAGAATTTATTGTGATCAATCCAATATCGACAAATTAGTATAAATAATTAAATACATGAATAAAAACCAATGATTATCCATGAAACTATAGAATATGGTTGAAGATGATGTGGATGAAGATTTACAAAAATAAAGTATAGGATACATGTTCTTGGTTTTGAAGATGTTAATTCCATTTATTAGAAAATGATGGTATTTTTTTCAATCATGGTGTAAGGAACAAAACATGTATATTTGTTGGTGTGGTGAAATATATTAGTGAATGAAATGTTTCAAAGGGTGACCACAATTTAAATAAGTTGATTATGACATATAAAAAACATTTCATTACATTTTTTGTTAGGGACTGTATCTATTCAGATATTTATAGTTCCTAAATTCATTTGGGATTATATAAGATGTGGTAAAATGGATAGATATTTGTGATGTCACTAGGAATAATTAATACACACAGTTCTTCATAATCAACTGAGGCACTTTACCAGATGGAGTGGTTCAATATGTTTTCTAGACAGAGGGTGGGAAGCTATTATCTAACAAAATACAATAGCCTGAGTAAATAAATCAAATGGATTGGATGTGCGGAATAAAATAATCACTATGTAAAATTATGAGATTGTTCATGGTTACTGGAATGTATATATGGTTTCAGTACAATTAAATTAGGAGTCAAATGAGTGTATCTAACAAAAAATTTCATATTAATGGAACAACAATATCAAAAAAAGAACTATGAAAAACATGAAAGTATTGAATGGTCATGAGAAAGAGATTATTGGGAATATTTGGGAAATAAGGTATGGTCAATTAAAGAATCATATTGAGTATTGGAAAAAAATTCAAAATACCGCTAATTGAGAGAGTATATTAGACTGGGAATCTATCATGATCATCATGTAGTAAAATATGAAAACTAAAAAATATGGATTCAATTTGATCTTACTGATAGATTTTAAAATATTTTGAATGATTATTAGGATGATATTAGTATTTCATTGATAATAAAGATCATAATTAATATCTCATGATAGGAAAAAATGGTTGTTTATATTTTAAAATATGCATGATTAAATGAATTATCAAAAGGATGTGTATGAATAATTCCACCATGTGTGGAAATGAATGGAAGGAAATTAGAAAAGAGATTTTCATCAAATAATTGTCAATGAATAATTTTTATTGAATGAAATTGAGTGTGTTCATAAAAATCACTAGAAAAATAAAATTTTAATGAAAGAAAATTAGATTTATGAATGATATATAGTTAGTCCATGAAGAATAAAGATATAGATTATGAAAAATATGTTTCAAATATTATAAATATTATTCACTGAAAAATTTATTATCTAGAGTTACATTGATATTTCTCTCTTATCATTGCATAAAAATAAATACCGAGTTATAGGTCGGAGGATTTTTAGAAAAAAAATTAAAAAATTTCAAAAAGGGGTAGAAACCTGATATTTTATTATTGAACATTATTGAAATGTTTATTGTTACAAATACATACAATTATATTGAATAAAAACCATACAAATTTAACCTAAATGAAGATTTTTTAAAAGTTAGTATCACTTGGGTTACTTTTATAGATATTTGTTATTTCTATATTAAAAACTCTCATTTTTATATTGAGAACATCTTACATAGACATATATTTGGTTTACTTGTTTATCATTCATTTAAGAAAAGTTATTCCATCATTAACTTAATAAATTTATTATCATCGATGTAAAGGGTAAAATTAGGAAAAGTTTGAAGAAACATTTCTCCACTCCCCACTATGTCATTTAGGGGTATTAAAACATAGATAATTAAGGTGGGGGAAATATATATCCCTTATAGGAAATGCATTTAATTTATTTTCTACAAGGGGAGAAAAAATCCTTTTACTTTAAGAGGAATTGGGAAATGATAATAAATCCAAGTGGGCGATTGAATGTCCATTTATTAATGGTAATGAAAGTATATTATTTGTTGTCAACACATTATAGAAAACTCAATAAGAAATTGAATAATTTTGGTAAGGAGTTTTATATTGGGTTTTGTATTAAAATAAGATTATGCTTTTCTGATGCTCAATTTTTCATACATTTTAATTTCCCAAAGTATTCTCGATTTTAGATACTTTTGTAGGAAATACATTATGTGAAAAACATATATAATTCCCATGCAGAGTTTTCAAAATAAAGTGTAAGATATGATGTTACTGAATAAATAATCTTATAAAAGTATACCAAATGAATGTTTTTAATAAATATTAAAACTTGAATAAGATTAAAAAAGTTCCCCGAACCATGGTTAACAGAATTAGTCTACCAGATGAAGTTATGATAGTACAAAATTTTAATTTACAAATTTCATGTCATCATGTTTCAATTATAATGATTTTGATTTATGAAGTTTCATGACATAGTGTTTGAGTTATCAATTTAGGATTTTACATTGTTCAAAGTGAGTTATGATGTTTTTACAAATATTATATCTAAAAATATCATGGTAAAAAGTTGATCTTTGAATATTTTATGTTATAAAATTATGATTATTTTTTTTGAGTTTCAATGTTGAGTTGTTCAATGTTTGATCTATTAATTCATAGATAATGTGTGTACACCATATAGAGGATTGAGGGGATTTACAAAAACATTATAAAGTATAAAATTGTGTTGTATTTTGAGATTTTCAAATAGTATTCGTAAATATAGATGGTATTTTATGAGGATTATATATTGGTTTCAGGTATATTTTTGTTGAAACATTGAAGAATAATGTTCACTAATTTTTTTTGGGAATATTAAGTGTAAAAATTAAAGTAAAATTGATAAGGAACTTCAATTTTTGAGTATGTTTTTTTCCTTACTTCTATCGGGAAGTTGAACCTATAAAAAATTCCACAATAATTAATATAAAATTTTTAATGAGAAGATAATATTATTAAGGGGAATCTTTTAATAAAGTACATTTTTGGGTTACTAAGTTGATATTATGAATGTTGAGAATATTGCAACATCATTTTAGGATTATATTTGAAAAGACTAAAACAACATGTTTTCAGGAAAGTGAGAGATCTAGAATTACTTTTACTGGTAGTAGAAAGATTTTGATGTGAAATTACTCTAGTAAAATTTATGTATCAACCATATTATTTTTTTTGTAACTAACATATATACAAAATAATTAATCATAAAACAAAACAAGTCTGTTGTGATCGAAAAACACTAAAATTAACCTAAAACAATCATCATTAACATATTTCTAATTATTCATTCTCATAATATAAAATAAATTCATTAAAAGATAATTTAAACTTCTAGAAGATCATTAATTACATATGATATTAATTATGGATATTTATTTGCATTTTACATGAACTTCCATTCATGTATACAATTGAACCGGTCATGGAAACTAAGAAATCTAACACTCCCAACCGAGGAAATTAAACTCTATAACTCATCAAAAATACCATAAATTAAATTAATAAAATAAAAATGCATCTAATTCATATATAAAAGGTAATAGATTTGTTAATTATTGAATCTAATTTGATTATATAAGATATCAAAGTGAAGAAGGAATATAAACATAAGGTAAGTGGAATTCTTAAACCCACCTCTCTTTCTTTTGGTTTTCCCTCTTTCACCACATATACTGTATGTATAGTACTTTATTGTTACTTATATATAATTTATTCATCATTATATTATATTTTCTAGGAAATACATGTTACCAATTTGGTTTTATGAACAATTCAATGATTTTTATAAAATAACTCTTCTTTCAAAAAAATATATCGTCTACTTCTCAAGTGAATGTTTATTCTTAAATCAAGTTTAATACCTAGCATCTTATTCCCTTTTTATCTTGGAAACTACACAGCTTATGAATTTATGATTTATGAAATGAAACTCATTCATTTCCATATGCTATTTTTTCCTATGGTTGATATACATTCTATGTGGCATGCACAATAATGTATATTGCATGATGTGATGGGTGCACCCAGAATTACATAACACAAGGTAAATGTTATGATGTGATGGTTTATCTCATAATTATATAGATCTACAATGAATTTTTTAATTTTATGTATCTCTTGTGAAAAAGTGAAATATGAATGAACATGATGCTATCATTGCTCACAACTATGTGTGGTAGGTGACCACTAAAACATGATGTTTTATTTTTGTGAATTTCCACATTCCAAGCCTTTTCTCAATACTTCTTCTCTTAATTATGATCATATGTTTATGTTATGTTGATAATTATTATTCTCACCCCATGTTATATTGATTCATCCTCTTATTAGTCTTTTATAACACCCTCTGATTTATATCCTAAGGTGATTATACTTTCTAAGGAGAATTTAAGGCCAATAAGAATATAAAGAAGAAGGAATTATATAAATGATTGTGTTTTATTTTTCAAATGTTATGTCTGGTATTAATTTTTCCAAGACACTAATCCTCTGGATCTAGGTTGTGTAATGATTTTTTTTGTTATATTTAAAATGATGTAATAGTCATATAAGAAAAAGAAGGGTCACTATAGGACCAACATTGGATTATAACATGGGTATTTAGGTTTAGACATTGAGTCTATTATTCTATTATTTGTTTTTATTTTTGAATAACATTTAGAAGCATTTAATCCTATCATAGAATGATTCAAATATTATTGAGTGGTTCATTATTCTTATTTGGGTGCATTTTATTTATTAAATGTTTTCTATTATTTCCACTACTCTATTATTATTTTTACTGTATTACTACTCCATTATTGAGTGTATAGTATACAAACTATAGTCCTTGCCCCATTGAACATATTCATAAGACAACTTCATACGATGAGGCACACATTAGAGATTCCAACTAACTTCGTTTCATTCACTTGTGGGAGCACCAGTTAGGTGGACATTCCGAATTTGAATCTGAGCCTTAGGTTTCTTTTCTACCATGAGAATGTTTGGGAAAGGTAGAAAAGATAATAGAAATTTTTATGACTCAATAATGGGATCATTCATTGGAGTGTCCAATCTATATTTGGGGTACATCCAAGTTCCATGTGTTGGGATTTCTATTCATGTTGTTCTCATGTTACACTTTTTATGTTATTTTACATTGGGTGATTCACTTCTTATGTGAAATTATTATAATTAATTTTTTTACCCATGGATTGATATGTCATGAGATGATTATTAATTCATCATAATAGAAACCTAATGATATATGGTTAGATTAATTTTCATGATAGAAATTTATTTATAGCATATGATATATTTACCCATGTGAACTTTGAAATGAATTACATGTTTTACCTAAAAAAAGAAACAAGATACACTATTTTATTAGACCAATTCATCATCCATTTTCAGAGGAACCTAGAGATTGTGGTTACATATTTTTATCACCACTTCTTGTAGAACTTGTACTGTGTCCAATGTTATAAATATTTCATTGGTCTTTGTAGAGAAAATTACTCTTCATTGACATCAAATTGAATTCCATGAGAGTGGTGTTCAGTTTACTCCCACTGTATATGATTCAGAAAATACAATGGATCTAGAAAATATGATTGAATATCAACATAGTAAAAGATTCTAGAGGTTCATGAGTTCTATAGGGAGGGATACTATTTATATATCACATTCAATTTCTAAGTTGACAGGATAGTTTCAACTGCATCATCCAGCTACATTCAATGGGAAGGGAGGCCCCCTGAGAATGTGAATTATTTGTTGATTAAGTCTAAATAATCTTGAATTACCTCAAGATACTCATATATTGGAAGGTTAAAGTTGATACTCGTATACTTAGAGGACCATCCAATCATAGGTAGGATGTTATTGAGAAGGTTGGGGAGTATGAAGAGTTATACTAGAAGGATTTTTACGCAAACTTCTTGACCCACATTAATTGAGAAAAGGTGAGGGATGAGAAGGCTCCCTAGTTCATGAATCTGAAATAAGAGGGAATGTTAATGATGGAATTTGTTGGATGCTTCACAGAACTGTGTTTTTTTCCATCTTTGTCAACTGATATGGTTTCCAGGGTGAAATGTTTCTATTATGGGAATTGTTAGGAGATAAGGTCATAGTAAATTCCTTTATCCTATGAAGCCATACTAACATGATTAATTATGATCTCATCACTGAAGGTAATCTAAGAGAGTCCTTGGTTGTTGGTCATCTAGTTTTAGTTGGGTGATTTGGGGGTTCTACTTTTAGTGGAAAGAAGATCCTCTTTTATAGGTTACATTAGGGAAGTAGTGGACCAAAAAGCTAGGGTAGTGGGCGTAAAACATAGGAAATTGGTACATTGCAGTGCTTTTTGTGTGGAAGGTTGGGCTATAAAATCCCATAGTGTCATCACTGCACATTGGAGTTTCATATTTACAGTAAGATAAGTAATATTTAGAGGTTTTATAGTAACCTTTAGATGTAAAGCAGTGGCAGGGGATCAAGACCATTTCCCAAGTTAGGGAGGGACTTAGTTACTCCTCAGTCGACCAATGGATAGAGTTTCAAATATATGTTCAAGTTGACAAAGTAGATTTTGTACCATAGTTAAGGAGGGGGAGTACACCATAGAGCTAATAGATTATTGGCGCCAAACTAGAGCTTAGGTTAATGTTGAGAGTAAAAAAAAGAAATAAAGCTCACTCCAACTAGCTTGTATGAAAGAACATATACCATTTGAGATAAAATTATTATATCATCCACCGTTTATTTTGATTTTGTTGAAAAAATTTAATCACATTACTTTTTTTATATTATAAAACTTCAAATTGTTTTTGTTGGTTTTGGAGATAATGGATTGTGTTATGACCATCAACATATAGTTGGGAGTGCAGTCAGAGGATATCACATGTTTAAAGGCATCTTCTCATGAAATCGGTGGGTTTACATTCTTTTGGATATTTTTCTAATAGAAATGAAATAATGTTATTGGAATCTTAGTTCAGTCTTCCTAGTTTTATACCACACACATATCAAAAATTATTTTATGAAATTTATCTTCTAATATCAGGAATGAAGTAGTCATTGTCCCTAGTATGAGTGGGATATTTGATCTTGTCATACATGACTAATTCAGTTAATATTGGATTTTTCTTATGGATCTGATATCCATCCTTCCTATGGATAATGGTGGAATTCATTTGGATACTTTTCCTCTAATGGTGGACTATTTTTATTATTTTTTCCCTAAATATTTATACAAATTACCGCTTATACAGATGATCGATTTCACTATCAAATTGTTGCTGGGATTTGAACCAGTTTATATTATTCCCATTAGAATGGAACTAGTAGGGATTAATTAGTTATAATATCTATTGGAAGATTTGTTTGAAAATGAATTCACATGTCCTAGTACATCTCCTAGTGTTGTCCCATACTTTATGCAAAGAAAGATTATGGGACCTGAAACGTATGTCTTGATAATCAGTGACTAAACTAGATGAAGGTAAAGAATGTACATATCCTTCCATGCATTGATGATATTTTCGATCAACTAATTGTTTCTAAGATATTTTCCAATATCGACTTGAGTTAAGGTTCCATCATTTGAGGGTGAGATTATATATCATAACACATACAACATTTAGAAGTAATTATGGATTATATGAGTTCATGGTTATGAATTTTGGTTCAATTGATGAACTAGAAGTATTCATGGATTGGATGAATCATATCTTCCCCCACATACTAGATCATTTTGTGTTATTTTTTGTTGAATAAATCTTTTTATACTCCCATTCAACAAAACAATATGCCCAATATATTAACATCATATTAAGTACAATAATAGAAGATATTATTTATTCTAAGTTACATAAATGCAGTTTCTTGATTGACAGAGTTTATATTAGGGGCCATGTTATCTTATAGGATGGTGTAAAAGTGGACTCAGATTAGGATAAAGTCATGGTGTCAAGGGAGTGAAAAAATAATATCAATGAGATTCTATCTTAAATAGGTCTAAAAGTTACTATGAACATTTTATCTAGGAATTATCATATTTGACAGCTCCAATGTATAGTATGGATAAGAAATTGGGGGTGTTTTTTTTTGGCTAAAATCATGTTAATGGGCTTTCCATGAGCTTATGAGTAGGATAACCTCTTCACTAATCTCTACTTAATCTATTCCAAGAAAACTGTATATAATATACTATGGTGCTTCCAAATTTTTACTTGTTGTAGTCCAAATGTTGGATGGTCGAGTGTTTGATTATTTCTACATATGGTTGAGTCTAATTGATAAGAATTATCCCACACATGATTTTGAATTAGATGTAGTGGTACATTCTTTTGGAATAAAATCAGTCATGGTAACTATGTAGGGTTTTTAGGTTAACTGTTTTTGTTGAAAATCAGGATTACATGGTCTATTTGGGATTTCAAGAGATATTTTTGGCATGTTATGTTGAAAAAGCTCCATGAAATGGTAATGGATGATCTGGAGGTGGTACAAAAAGATGTGTATAGAAGGTGAAACCATTTTTGAGTGTTTTTCAAATTTTGGGGGTCTAAAATATAGAGGATAGAATTTTTTTTGAAAAAGGAATTAATTTCATGTAAAAGTAAAATATTGCATGAAAGGGTGATGTTTATTAATAAAGATTCACTAAATTCAATATTTAGGATCACCGCATCAAAATAGGGAAAAGAAAAAAGGTATACGTAATATCTAACATTGTGAGAATGATTGGGTTTTACACGACATAGGAGTTATACCCAACAATAAGAACCCAAGAAGCTTATGTGAAAAATAAGACATCAAATCCTAAATATCAGGGCTCAATGGAATTCGTGTGTAAGTTAAGAGTTATGTAACAAAACAAATTTCTTCTGTACATAGTGGAAGGGGAACAATGATGTTTCCTAGTGGGATGAGCATGTCTATAAATTGGAGGCTCTACTATCTTTTTAGTATCTCAACCCATAGAGAATATCAAGGATATGAATAATGTAACATTACATGAAAATCATAAAAGTTTTGTACAAGAAGAGTTTCATAAAGAAAAGACTCAAAAAAAAATTCATAGAAAAAAGAATGTGGCCCTTAAATGGACAAGGATGTTACACACAAAGTGTAATATTTTTATAAAAGAGTAAGTTCAATGAAAATTAAAAATTTACATGAATTTTTGGACTTTAGTGAAAAAACATAAATGTTGTGACCATGTTGATAAAGCTTCATGCAAGGCATCCAATGTTTGTGTGAAAGACCAAGGTGTGAGAACTTTGTGAAGGTAGTGAGAATCACAAAAGTCTTCAGAAGGGATTTCCTAGTGAATTAGTGGTAGTGTGGTATTCATCAATTGGAGGAAGATAGAACTTCATGATAACATATAGCTACGATTAAGGATTCATTCGTTATTAATAATGAATGGAACTAAATATCTGTAAACTGTGTGGGAATACATTTTTGATTAGTTAGAAAATTAATATGAAGAAGGTTATCATTTCCACCAACAGTGACTAATAGAAGGAAGATTGAGCGAGTAACCCTTTGAAATAAGTGATCTATCCCTAAATCTTTTAAGGTAGTGAAACAGAGTAATTAGGGGATCTATCCCAAACTGTGAAAATTTATTGGGGATAGGAATAGAATTGATCTATCATGAACCATGAATTGGTAGTGATCAATAATAAATTTGGTACATCAGTATATTTCCATTATATGATCCTTAGATGTTTCCCACGGATGGTGAAATAAGTAAACATCTACATGTTCTTGTTCTTGATTTCCTTATTATTTCTAATGCATCATCATTAGATAAAGTTGGAATGGAAAAGAGATATAAAAATTAAAGAAAAATAATGTTACCAATATAATTAAGAGATCAAGATCCAATGGGGCTTGAATAATTTTAAAAATAATATCCATACCCTAATTTACATTCCATCTTAGGGTATGTAGAAATATTTTAGAACTAAAACATTCTCTGAGATTCTAGACACACAATGAAATTGGTGAGATGTATGTGATGTACATAGACCAAAAATCCCCAAGTACATATTTTCTTAGAGATACCTAAACCTCTTGTAGAGGAGGTGGGGCTAGTATCTACTGAATTTATACTTTTTGATGGATTAGACACAATGAAAATAATATTTTATTATGGATTCCTTGAGCTATAAGACATGGATAGAGGTTTTTTACTTGTCTTGTGATGAGTGGTGGTTGATGGAGCTCTTTATAGATATGCATCTAGAGGTTAAGAGTCTTAGGGATGATAATATCTCACATTGAAATCAGATATACTTATGGTTTTGTACCAGATCATGATAGAGCACAAATTTGATCTCGAGGGCTTTGCTCTAAGGGACAAATTCTATGGTTGATGGCCACCAACATGATAGTTTTTTGGAAGTGTCAAGGTTCTTTGATTCCATGGCTAAGTATTGGTTTACTATAGTTTAAAGAAATGAGATAATTATGGAGTTTCATGATTTTGGATGGTAGGAATATCTTGGTCTAACAAATATGTGTTGTGATATTGGTGTATAGTACCAATGGATAGGAATTAATACATAAATAGTTGGTTTTGTTCTCATATGGTTCACCTATCCTTAGGTGAAGGCCAATCATGAGAGGCCTTCTTCTTTATTATATCTTCTTACCATTACAAATTGGAATTGAGGTGATGTCACTATAACTTTCATCATAAAATTTCCCAAGAATCCTATCAAGAAGAATTCTATGTGGGTGATCATGGATCCACTGATGAAGGTACCCTCACTTCTAACATATCAAAAAGACCATATCCTCGATGATCTAGGTAGACTATTTATGAGAGAGATAGTTCAATGACATCATGTTATGAAGATTATCATTGCAGATTGAGGTCCTCATTTCACATCCCAATTTATGAAGGCTATATGGACGGCACTAGGATTATAAGTCCATCTGGGTAAAGCCTGTCATCCTCATACTGATGATCAATTTGAATGAACAGTTCATATTCTTGTTGATATTTCACCATCCTATGTTCTTTATTTCTCTTATTTTTTTGAGAATAATATGGAACTCATGGATTTTGCATATAATAAAAGCTTTCAAGAATAGAGCCAAATGGATCCTTTCAGTTTCTTTTTATAGTAGGCCATGTCTTTCACATCTTTTCTAGTTAGAGGAATGTGAGTTTGAAAACGTTGGACATTGTCTTATACATGAGACATCTCAGTAGGTTTAGTTAATCAAAATGTAGTTGGTGACCACACATAGCTAGTAGAAACCATAATCCAAACATTGGAGATGACCTCTGGAGTCCTAGGCCAGTCCTTATAATTTTTTATGGGTGACATCTATGATGGGACAACACTGTACACTACTGGATACTTATCCTTTACCAATGGTTTCAAACTGATGGTAAAGGCTGGACAACTATTGGTATAAACTATACCAATGGTTTTCCAAATCATTGGCTGTTAAGCCGTGGGGATAGATATATCCAAATGTTTCTATGAAAACCATTGGGATATGGAAGAAAAATTTATTATATACCAACAGTTTCATGTAAACATTGGTATAAATATTTACCAAAAGTTTTAAACCATTGAAAATATCAATCATCAAGTCTATACTAATGATTTGAAAACCGTTGGTATAGAATTTTACCAATGGTTTCCCACAAACCATTAGTAAAAGTGAAGTAAAATGTTCTATACCAATGGTTTGTAAACCATTGGTATATACTTCTTCAAACATTTTGCATGAAATTGTTGGTATATGTTCTACTTAGACACATATTCCAATAGTTTACAACCGTCGTCATAGGCTTTTCCTCCCCCTGTGCACCTGAAACACTTCCACTAGTAGGTCTACTTTCATACAGATTTATAAATACCTGTAGAATAAATACATAATTGTATATGAATTCATACATAATTCATACTAAACATAATTCTTAATACCTCCAATTCTATATATAATTACACACATACAGAATTCAAAATTTATAAATTAATTAACAATTAACACATAATAAATTCAATACAGAATTTGGAAGTCAATTACCCTATGCAATACAGAATTTGGAATTGAAATCATACAATATAGAATTATCTATAACACATAAAGAATTGAATTCAGACTTCAGAATTCAGAATTTAATAACCCCTTATATAAAAAAAATCATGTTTCAGGTATTTGAATATGGAATTTTTGTCATAGGAATTGGTGAATTCAGATGAGATTTGAATTTTGGGATAATGTGGTATGCTATGTTGTATTAAGGGGTAATGTGACATGGGGTGGTGGGGGGGGCTCTCTAGGGGGTTGGGGGTGTCTAAGGGGGTAGGGTGTCCAGAGGGTAGGGATTTCTGGGGTGTTTTTTTTGGGGGGGGGGGTGTCCAGGGTGGTTGTGGGCTGTCCATGGAGGTGGGGGTGTCCAGTTGGTGGGGTGGTGTCCGGGGGGGTGTCCAAGGTGGTAGCGGTGTCTGGGAGGTGGGGGTGGGGTTGTATAAGGGGTGGGGGGATGTCCATGGGGATGGTGGTGTCTAGGGGTGGTGGGGCGTGTCTAGGTGTGGGGTGGTGTCCAGGGGGGTAGGGGTTGTCTAGGGGGGGTTGTGTTTAGGAGGGTGGGGTTGTCTAGAGTGTTGGGGGTGTCCAAGGGGTTTGGGGGTGTCCGAGGGGGGGTGTCCAGGGGGTAGGGGTTGTTTAGGGGGGGGGGGGGGGTTGTGTTTAGGAGGGTGGGGTTGTCTAGAGTGTTGGGGGTGTCCAAGGGGTTTGGGGGTGTCCGAGGGGGGGGTGTCCAGGGGTGGTAGGGGTGTCCAGGGGGTGGAGTGGTTCTTAATAAGGATGGAGGGGTTGTCCAAGGGGTTGTGGGGTTCTCTAAGGGGGGTTAGGGTGTCTGGGGGTGTCCAAGGGTGTTTGGGATTTCCGAGGGGGGGCTATCTATGGTGGTGGGGGAGTCCAGGGGTGGTGGGGGTGTCCAGGGGGTGGAGTGGTGCCGGAGGGGGGGGGGGCGGGGGGTTGAAGGGTTTTATTTGGGGTTGGGGGGTTTTCCAATGGGTAGGGGGTGTCTGGGGGGGGGGGGGGGTTGTCTAGGGGGTGGGGGTGTATTGGGGCGGGGGGGTAGGGGCTATGTAGGGGTGGGGTGGGGGGTTATCCATAGAAAAGGCGTTTCCCCTGGGTTGGGGGCGTCCAGGTGGTGGGGTGGTTCCTAGGGGGGTGGAGGGGCTATCTAGGGGGTTGGGGGCTGTCCATGGGGGTCAGGTGTCCGAGGGAGGGGGGAGGGGATGTCCAGGGGTGGGGGTGTCTATGGGAGGGGGTGTCCAGGGGGTGGGGGTGTCCAGGTGGTGGTGTCTAGGGGGTGAGGTGTTGTCCAGGGGGTGGGGGGCTATCCAAGGGGGTTGGGGGGATGTCCGTAGGGTCGGGGGTGTCTAGGGGTGGGGGTGTTCAGGTGGGGTGGGCATGCTATTCATGGGGGTGTGGGCTTTTAAGGGGGGTAGGGGGTGTCCCAGGGGGGTTAAGGGTGGGGGCTGTTAAGGGTGTTGGGGGTGTCCATAGGGGTGGGGTGTCCGAGGGGTGGAGGGGGGGAGCTATCTAGAGGGGTCGGGAAGGGGGGGGGGTGTCTAGGTGTCAAGGGTGTCGAAGTGGAGTGGGTGGGTATCCACAGGGGTTTGGGGCTGTCAAAGGGGGTGGGGGTTGTCCATGGGGTGGGGTGGGGTTCTTTCCATTAGGTGGTGTTTCTTAGGGGGTGGGGCTCTCAAGGGGTAGGGGCTGTCCATGGGTGTTGGGGGCTGTCCATGGGGGAATGGGGTGTCTGGGGGGGGTGGGGGCTGTATAGGGGGTTGGTGGTGTTCCAAGGGGGTAGGGGGTGATGGGGGGGTGTATAGGGGTGGGGCTGTCTGGGGGGGGGCTGTCTAGGGGTTGGGGGCTGTCCAAGGGGAAGGGGGTGTCCGGGGGGGGATGTCTTTAGTGGTTGGGGGGGGGGCTGTTGTCCATGGAGGGGTGTCTAGGGGGTGGGGGTGTCCATGGGCTTGAGGTGTCCAGTGGGTGGTAGGGGGGTTGTCTGAGGGGTTGGGGTGTGTCCAAGGGGTTGGAGGGTCATCCAAGGTGGAAGGTGGTGTCCAGGGGGTGGGGGTGTCTAGGGGTCGGGGGGCTATTTAGGGGGTGGGGGCTTTCGAGGGGGTGGGCTGTCCAGGTGGGGTGGGGGTGTCGGGGGTGGGGGGGGGTGTCCAGGGTAGGGGTGAATTAGTCACATAAAATCATCGAGTCATGTTTTATTATATATAGACAATGAAATAAAGATAATTTTACCTACCTAATCACACATACATTCAGGCACAAAAATCATCAAACATCAAATGTTAGTAATATCAGTAAAAAAATATAATAGATCAATATATCCCTCATCACAATCACTATCATCTCCGTCATCATCAGACTCACCCTCGTCCCCACCATCGTCCCCATCATCATCCCCTCCCTCCTCAATGCCCTCCTCCACTCCCTTGTACTCTGCCTCGACCTCCTCATCACCCTCCTCCTCATCCTCACCCTCCTCATCCACTCCAATCTTGTCCTCTCATTTGGATCATCCGTAATTTGAGATTTCATTTTCTCCCCATTGTGATACAAAACAAATTACTTTGCTTGAAAACCAAATTTGGTTTTGTGGCAGCTGAATACTTCACAACCCAACCTTGGCCTTCCAACAAAATTGTAACATGGGTACTGTATGTGACCACTATTTAAAGCATTGTGAAATGAAAAATAAAAAAGATATCCAAATTGTTTTGAAAATAACTTGAGATCTAATCAGTTTCATACATAAAACTTCTATTCCATTCTGTAAAAAACCTTGTAATCCATTTTGTCAAAAAAAAAATCAATAAGATTGAAGTTCCATTGAAAATATATTTATGTAAATGAGAATTTTTCAGTTTATATGAAACCATAACGAAAAAACTACTCTATATGAAAATAATAATATAAAAGGCTAAAAAATACTATATTTAAAAAAATATCTTTGAATAACAATACATCAGTGTACAAGATCATGTACACTTGTGGAGGAGAATTATTCAGGAGTTGAGTAAATTATAGATTGAAGAAATTTTATACTTTAGTAGATTATTTGAGTGATCATACACACTACCCAAGGGGGTGGGGGTTTCCGGGGGGTCCGGGGGGGGGGGGTGATTTTTCGAGGGATGGGGGTTGTCCAGGGGGTGGGGTATCCAAGGGGGTGGGGCGGTGTCCAGGGGGGGTTGTCCAAGGGGTTGGGGTGTACGGGTCGGGGGGGGGGGGGGGGGGGTGGCTGTCCAGGGGTGGGGGCTGTCCAAAGGGGTGGGATATCCGGGGGGTTCCTAGTGGGGTTGTTGGTGTCCAGGGGGTGGGGTTGTGTCCATGGTGTTGTTCAAGGGGGTGTGTGGGGGTGTATAGGGGATGTGGGGGCTATCAAGGGGAATATAGTGCTGTTCTTGAGGGTGGAGGGGTTTCCAAGGGTGGGGGCTGTCCAAGGGTGGGGGGGGTGTAGGGAGTTGGGGGCTATCTAGGGGGTGGGGGATGTCCTTGGGGGTGGAAAGGTGTCCATGGGGGTGGGGGTGTCCAAGAGGTGGGGGGGGGGGGTTGTCCATGGGGGTGGCAATGTCCACCCCCAAACTAGGGTCGTAGAATCCAATCTCTGTCCAATTTCAACATGATTTAAATCTTATTATAGAGGAAGAGGAACCAAAATACTGTTGGTGTACAACATGAATATCTTACGTATAAACCACAACACCCCTAATTGTAAACACACATCCAAATATGTGGATCAAATTTTTCTTCCGCACTAAATATCATACATGAATTCTAAAAAACAAACATAATTGTAAACACACCTCCAAATTTTGAGCTATGTATGTAGGTTATTAATGCCTTGAAAGTCTAGCTAAGAGCTAATTCCAGGTTGTGACACAAGGTGTATGTTTACAAAATTTTGTGTGTGTATCAAATATGATCCATTGTATGTTGTTTAGACATATGACCCATGTTTTGATAAGACACTACTCATGGGTGTATGAGCCTTGTGATATCATTAGGTGATATGGAGTTTTACAAATGTTAAATTGGTGTGAGATCAATATGGATAATGGATAAGAACCCGAGTGATATTTCTTTTCAGAGATCACATCTTCTTGGAAGGGTGAGAGTGAGTGTTGGTATGGAACTTCAAGAAAAGTCCTAACGTGCGAAAGAAACTATAAAATGGTTATATGTCATTACTATTTTTTTGTAGAGTATCAAAGTGGACTAGCCACCCCCTCCCTGGACAACCCACACCCCCCACACCCCTGCAGCCCCCAAGCCCCCCTACAACCACCTCAACAAGGATAAACCCCACCCTACCTGGACACCCCCCATTGTACCTGAACAACCCAACCCCACCGCCTTGGATAACCCACCCCCTTGACAGCCCACACCTCAATCCCCCACCTGGATAACCCACCCACCACCACCTAGATAGCCCACCACCTCCCTGGATAGCCCACACCCCCTCCCCTCCATCCCCACCCCGTACAACACCCCTAGAAACCCCCACTTAGACACCCCCACCAAGACACCCCCACCCCAAGTGGAAACCCCCCTAGATGGCCCACCCCCACTCCCACCTGGACAGCCCCCCACCCCCATCTGGATAGCCCCACCCCCCTAGACAGCCCACCCCAACCCCCAGCTGGACAGCCCACAACCCCTCCCCCACCTGGAAAACCCACACCCCATACCCAAATGGATATCCCCCCACACACACCTAGACATCCAACCCCCCCCCCCCCCAGACAGCCCACAACCCCCTCCTCTAACTAGAAATCCCCCCAACAATACCCATATAATACCTTAAAAATTAAATACACCCCATCAAGAAAACTATCTTGAAGAGTAAATGAAGGTTATTTTTATACTACATAAATTCCTATATTTTATATTCTTCAATTTTAAATTAATTGTTTTATTATAGATCATTAATTTTATGAGTTTTCTTCTGCTACAAATTTTATTAGAGAAACCTCCAAAACCCATAACTCCATTGGTTTAAAAACAAAAAATAATATTGTATCTCAAATGGACATCCCCCCACCCCACCCACACCGATACAACCCACCCCCACCCCCACCTGGACAACCCACCCCCGGAAAGCCCACACCCCCTCCCCCACCTAGACAACCCACCCCCCATATTCAAATGGAAAGCCCCCCTAGACAGTTCACACCCCCTCCCCCAGTAGGAAAACCCACCTTCAGTACCCATATAATAGCTTAAAAATTACCTATACCTAATCCAACCAACATCACAATTCCTATCCATCAACCAAAAAAACCCAATTCATCCTCAATATCAATACGCTTCCCATTATTCCATGAAAAAAAAATATAAATACATAATCCAAATCGGATATTCAACTAAACTAAAGTCCATCAAAACTACTATATCACCTAACTGAAAAAATGGAAATCCACCTACACCACTACCCAAACCATCTCCAATCCCTTCACGTGGACCGTCCTTATATCCATTACCCACCTCGAGACCATATTTCTAAACAAACCCTTTACCATCTTTGATGTGTAGAAAAAAATAGAAAACAAATCAAAGTGATCGTTTCTCCACAGACCACATGATCTATGATTTAGCCCAAATCTAAACAAAAAATTCAAACAAATAGATACATAAAGTTAAAACTATGATGACAATGACTAATTTAATGTTTAGAAACAAAAAATTGATTGATTGAAGATGGATTTATGGGAAAAAGACTTTAATGACCAAGGTAAAGAGAGACCTTCTAGAGGATCTTTATATTAGGATCTGCAATCAGGTGGAGTGGGAGTTAGGCTGCTGTGTATTTGGGGAAAACTTTCTCAATGGATTTTGAAAACTGTTGTGAAATCTTCTCTTTAATAATGGTTTATTAAAACCATTAGTATATATTAGATAAATTATATATTTCCCAACAATTTCCTCCATCCGTTAGGATATCTTAATTATTATAACACATTCCCAACGGTTTGAGAAAACCATTGGGAAATGTTGCCTATTTTCACATTATACCAATAGTTTCTTCAAACCGTTGGTATAAAACTATTGGAAAAAACTCTATTTATAGTAGTGGTATCATGAATTAAGGGAACACAAAAACTATATTTTTAGGTATTTTTAGATTTTTAAATGAGTTTGTTATGTGGAATAACGTTTTCCCTTCTATAGTGCTACAATTCCATGCATGCTGCATTTCACTTGTCGAATCATTAGTGATATCATCAAAAACCTTTTCATATGACAGATTATTATGACATAAAGAAAGATGTTGATGCATACCTTGATTAGAATATGATTTTTATCATAGACCGTAATGATAGGAATCTTTGGGGGAGGACTGTGACACTATTACAAGTGTAGTTGAAGCATTGGCGTGAAAAATATGATACTTGGGATATGGAATTTGATATATGATCATAGTTTCCATTTGTGTCCACTAAAATCCCAGAGTGATTCTTGGTGTGTCATGGCGATGATTTGTTATTTATTGCGAAGTTTGTAATATCCCATATATTGTTTATGTAAATATATAAACTTTTTTAAACTTTTTTAGTTTGGTCAGATTTCGTTCGAATCCTTATGAGGAAAACATGATGTGTTTGGGCCAGTGTTCGGTATGTACTGTAGTGGTGTAGGAAGTAGCAGTTGGGGAGATGAATTCTGGCTGTAGAATGAATTTAAAATTTGAATTGTTCGGGATGACCCTTGGATCCGTACAAGTTTTCAATGGTTTTAAGGAAATATGTTAATTATAAATTCCCATAGTATTAAGTATTTATGAATTGAAATCAGTTTCCTTCAGAATTTTTTATTCAATGTGATATTTTTTTTGGTGTCTTCAGGAATCAAGGAATTCATGACATGAATCATATTCACATAGTTGATAACAAAATCTATTTATATTTTGAAATACTCCAACATCATGTGATATAAATATAGAATTGATATTCCCCTACAACCTTTATAGTGGTGATTTTTAGGAACCCTTTCAAATACAAAAGCAAGACCACATTAGATCTAGGAGTTCCAGACATGTATTTTTATGGCAATCCATTCAGTTCTTCTTCCTATTCTCAATTAATTGATTATGAGTTTTATACTTCTAATTTATGTGAATGGGGAAGATTATCTCTACCATAGGTGTGATTTTTTGACTACATATTCTTTTATTTTGAGTTGAGTGGTCTATATTAATTCCCAAATGGTTTTTCCATTGTTATTTCTATATTATAATGAGTGTTCGCATTGGTACACCATGAAAGAAACCATTTTAATTTTATAATAACTTTATTTAATGATATAGACCAATTCAGACCTCCTGATGGATCTTTATAGGCCTATTGTCATTGAGATTGGGACATTCAACCACTCGATAGGTGTTCCAGCCATAGACCTTGTTCAAAAATGGTAATTTTGACATTAGATCCCTGATATGATTTTGAAATCTATATGACTGTTGGATTAATTTTGGAATTTCCAAAAAATGTGTATTGTGGTGGTTTCTTAAGACAGAATCAACCTGTGTAAAATGGATTTAGTTTCATTATAATAAATATATGTCCAAGATCAAGAATAAATTGGTTTGATGAAATTATGATGATAATTGGGAACCTGAATTAATGAAATATATTTTTCTTTAAAAGATATAATTTTATAAATGGATCCTGATGTCCTATAGGGATATAATTAGTATGTGTTTTTTTTGTCAATGTAATTTTCATGAATATTTATTTTCGTTATATGACACGGTGCGACAAATTTCTAATGGTGGGATTACTTGTGGCATGTTGAGTTTGCCATGATTCGACTCATTATTATATTGATTCTTATGGGATAGGTTAATTAATTTGCATCATCTGTAGGATACAATCTCTCTTACATGATGCCAAAGGGTGGATTATATGACTATATATGATGTTTGGAGATGAGATTATTAGTCACTGGTTGTCTGAGGGTGATATTCTGGATATGCTAGATGAAAAGACCATTTTTTCATGAGTTGTTTTGTTTGATTCATCCCAGGTAGGAGATTCTTCTAACGATTATGTGATCCATCCTAAGGTAGTATGATCATTCCCTGAGAAAAGATATCCTGAATGACACTGATATATGATAGTCTAGACCTAGGTGTCACCCTGGAACTTTAGGGGAATTAATTTTATTTCATGTGAACTGTTAAATGATAGAATTAATACCATGATTGAGGATTTATTACATGAAATATATTTCATAGAGTGTATTTGTTTAGACATGGTGGTGTTGAAATAATGAGTTGTACTCACAGCATAGATGGGCCACAATTTTAAACTTGAAAAAATTTCATTGATGTAGATTTGGATAATGGAAAGGGTCTCTATTGTTGATTTATGTACTATTCAGTTTAGAGTTTGGAGATGAGACCGACCTGTGTTCAGAACTAGGGTCTTATAGTCTCTTTAAAGAGTATGATATTTATTTATCTGTGTGAATTTCAAAAATATCACTTAGATACATTTCAGACTATCATGAAATTATTATATTATTATTGATTTGTTCTTTATTTTGGTTTGGGTTCATATTGGTAAATAATTTGATTCCACTATCCCCAATGCTCTATTTTTTTTGTTGTATTGCTACTGTATTCTAGATTGTATAGTCTTCCAACTATATTCCTTACACTATTTCTAATATTTGGAAGCCTATATAATATGGGGAGGCATTCTTTATGTCATGTATCTAACCCTAGTTTATTCACATGAGGGAGCACTGGGTCAGGGGACATTATAAAAGGTATGGCAGTGACACTACAACTATCAATGATAAAGTGATTATGATAATATTCCATGCGAGTCTTCTAATATCCATAATCCATTTTATCGATGAATATAAGTCTTTGAGGCATCCATTCCTCTTTTCAAATTGTCCATTCCTTCTAAAAAAATTGTTTTCCCCATGAATATTAGGTTAGGTTTTGATTATCAAATGTAAATATAAATATACAAAATCTAGGGATAAGGATTCAATACCAATTTTTATGTATCAATATAAGGATGGATGAATATTAAAAATGGATTGAATTGAATGTTTAAAATACATAATAAGAAATATTATAAATGATAAATACTAATTAAATTGAAATAAAAATTAAAACAGAAAATATATAGTGGTTTGGATCTAAATAATCCTACTATGACCTTAAATACTCTAAAAAAGAGAGAGATGATTCTCACTATAATGGAATCTAAAATATTTGATCATAATTCACAACTATTATAATTCCCTTTTAATCAATAGTGGCACAACCCATTACCGATTTTTCTCATATTGAGTCATAACCCAACTTGCTTCTTTTTGAGGTGGTAGAAGAAACAAAACATGAATTTATTAAAAAAACAGTAGTACCAAATCCCCTCCCTTTTACTACTTGCGAAAAACCTAGACGTAATTTTTTTCTAGGGTGGTGTAACCATACAATACTATATTTTATAGTAGTATAAAAAACTACAATTATGAATACACAAACCTGGAAAATTAATTAAGATCCACATAACTAATTGAGTGATTTGGGTATAGTATCGAGGAAAATGTTACTCTCTAAGAAGAAAATGATAAAAATGATATAGTCCATCCAAGATAGTTCCAGTGAATCATTGATAAATTGTATCACTTAGTATAGCTTGATATATTCTTTATCCTCTTTGATGAATTGAATGGGAACTGTCAAACTTAATATATATATGTAAAACATTGATATTTTATAAAATATTTTTCTTTAAATAATATTATAGATTGTGTTATATGAAATAAAGAGTTTAATCAAACCATGGTATAATATTAAAATACTTTAATTTCACAGTTGTCGCCTAGCCACACATCAATAATATATGGGTAATAAAATATTTTTTTAAAATAATTCAGTTTTTTAAACCCCCTCTAAGTGTTTCTTTTATACTTTTTTAAAACTGCATCTAAATATGGAATTGATATATAACTTAGGTGGGTTGGGCCCATTTGGAGGTGGTTTCTTGGAAGTTCCATGAAATGTTTTTAGCAGTGTTTATTATAAATTTAAAGGCATGGTTTCCTATTAAAACTACAGATGAGTTACCAGTGGCTTAAAATTCCAAAAAATTTAATAATAAATAGTGTCATTCTGAACCACTACTAAAAACTTATTTACCATATATAGCAGTGTTTTAAAATGTTGAAAATATTTTTCCCATATGTAGTGCTAGTTCAAACCACTGCTATATAATGCTATTAAATGAAATCACAGATAGAGAAACTATATCAACAGAAAAGAAAAATAGTATTGGTATTAAATTATAAACTTTAACATAATGATAAAATCATACTATATTGCATCAATACATTGAGATCCTATCTATAGAGAAATAAATAGTTTTAGATATATGCTGAAATAAAATAAGTAATTCTATAATATATAAATATATAACTTCATAAAAAGTAAATATCAATAAAATGAAAAAATGTTAGTTAAATTAGAGAATCTAAAGAAAAGGATAAATTTATTTTATATATTTATTCATTAATTTAAATGAAAACCCTTTGAAAAAATAATGATGGAAAAAATAACACATAAAAATCCTTAAAAAGTAACCAAATACTTAAACTAAGTCAATCATAACATAAGTAAAGAGAAAATGTTAAAAGATACAAGTAAAAGAATAAATTTTGTATGAGAATGAAGAAATATCATTGATAAATAAACATAAATGATCAAAGTAAGATTATATTCAATATAATGAATACCATGGGAAATTAATATAATGACTAAAATAAAGTATCCAAATAATTAATCAATACTCATCAATAATGAAGGCATATAAAATTTTATATATCATGAGAAATAATTTAGGTTATAGTGTGAAAATACTATAAATAAACTTGTGGAAGTATCTTATAACCAATTGATAATGTTTCTAATAATAATCTATTGACTTTCTCACACCTAAACTAACTTGGTAGCACTCCACGTGGCTGAATATTGTCCTTAAGAATTGGATACCTGAAAGTGTCTCATCCTGAATAGAAAAAAATAATTTTTTAATCTCCAACCTAGATAACCAGGGTTACTATGAAACCAGTAATGGGTGTGATGAAACATATCATAAGTCATATCACATTACCCATAATACACATTAAATCATATTCCCCAACCCACCTCCAATCACCCTTTTATAAGAATACCATTTAGATTTTACATAATCATAAAATAGTGATAAATATCATCTCATAATATGCATAAATAATTTAATAATAATACAGTGAAGACCAAACCATGAGTCTAACTTTTAATCTAAAATCATTTGTTACAAGGTGTTGAAAATGAATTTATCTTTAACTAGCATTTTAAAAATGTAGTGACATTTCTTAGAAAAAATTTTTGGAATAAAATATACATTGGATATTTCATTTAATGAAAATTAATGAATTAAAATGGATAAAACCTGATCAATATATCTTTTATAGAAACAAAACATCATAAAATTATACAAAATTAAAGGGAAACAATATTTTTGAAACACAGAATCATAACAAAGAAATAAATTTAGGTTTTATAATAATAAAATTATATACAAAAAATCCATTAAACCAGTGGAAAAACCATTGAATACATAAAATAAATTATTTTGAATCATTTAGAAATAAAATAGGAAATTGAAACATCACTTTTATTAAAATTTATTAAAAAATAACCTCTTAGGAATTTTATCAATAATATAGATTGTGCATGAAATTTTTCTATATATCTAAAATAAATAAACTCATAGAAAACCCATTGATGTCATGATTAGAAGACATTAGTTCAATTTAATCCAATTTAAATACATAAATATTGGAATGTGTAATTTTATATTGAGTAAAATTTGAGTTTTAGAAAACTAAAGCATCCAAGGAATGACAAATGAATATAGTTGTATAAAAATATGAACCTCAGAGTGATGAAATCAACATGAATTCTATGGGGAACGCATGATTAGTTTGAGAATAAGGATTTATTAACCCTAAACAGAAAACAATATCTTGATTAACTGTACCCTAGAAAAGATATAGACCACCAGGTCAACTTAGGGTTGAGAATGGAGAATACAAGAAGTAGAAAAAGTGATAAATAAAATAATGAAAAAAAGAGATGATTACCATTAGTGTAAAAGAGAAAACAAAGGTGATTATAACATCCATAGAGGGGGAATAGGGTATCAATGATGCGTATATGTCAAAATTTAGAATAAAACATAGAAAACCTATCAAACCTTTATATTTCATAAAATGAATGAAAACTTTGTATATCCCTTACCTGAAACTACAACGTGGTTTCTAAAATACTAAATCAATTTTAATTTTATTGATTTTAGTTACACATCCCTGTCAATAAATCAAAATTCAACCTTGATCACTAACTAATGAACTATTATTGGCAATGCATTTTTCTCTATCTCCACCCCTACTACAGGAACGTTTTTGAAAGTTTGCATGAAAATAAAAAAGAATTGTATATTAAAATGTAATATTAAAACCATTTAAATTTTGTGTACTAAATTATTATGATGTTATGTGATTTACTTACTCTCTCAAACCATCCCTAGATGAAATATCATTGGTGACACATCCAGTCATCTTCTGATATAATCCAACTAATTTTTTTTAGTGAAATGACCTTTACATCATTCAACTTTATATAAGATCAATATTATTGGATCTTGATCCACTATTTATGAAATTTGATTTACATCAAAATAAACCCCTCCAAGAATCTCAAGGTAATTATCCATTAAAACAAGAAGTAGATGTTGTTGTCATCCCCGATGAACTTCCAAAGACCTCAGATTGCAATGGTCCCGAACCTATCCCACACACACGACTAGGATGATTCTTCCCAAGGACTTGACCAACTAAATCATCCTAGGAGACCGAGAAGGGATACATAGGATTTTAATTCCAAAGTTATTTTATCTTTACTTATAAATAAAATATCAGTTATATTTAAAGTAATACATATTAACAACATGAAAACCAACAAAATTTTATTATAATGAAAATTGAATTCATACCCCAACTTATTTGGTAGGATCATACCTTTATATTTCATATAAACATCCAACAAAACCTTTTTTCAGGAGACTTAGTGCAATAAATCAATTTCCTACATTAAAAAAAGATATATGAAGAATTTATTACATGAAAAAATAATTTTGTCTGGTTAGTATTTAAACTAATGAAAGTATTTCCTTAGTAGACCTGTTTCTTAAAAAACATTGGACTGATAGTGTGGGGGATAGTTTTTTGGCTCTCCTTGATTCATTCTTCCATGAAATATCCTAAAATAAATAGCATCTAATTTCATTGAAATTCTTGAAATTTCTTCCACTTGTCTTATTAATGTATATTTGTAAAAGGTGGTTAATATAATAATATATTTTTCAATACCATGTGCTTTTCATGGAGATATAAATCCATAAACACCTTCCCATACTCTCTAGGCACCCTTTTAAGAAATATAACATATTACTGTGGAGTGTTCAACAAATTCATTCCCTAATATCTATTTATAATCATTCTATTTCTTACCCAAAAATTTCAATGTCCACTTTCGTGAGGCAAGATCAACAATGGTACTGTGAAATAATTACTAAACAAAGAGAATAATTAATAAAATAAAATAATTTAAATATATAATGGAATTTATTTTAGTCATAATGTATTAAAATTTCCTTTATATGGGAGTTAATGAATTTAGTCTTCCATGATTGAGAAAAATTCCTCCTATTAGAATATGTAATTGAAATGGTAACATTATTTTCCACTAACTAGACTACAATCAATCTAAATAATCTTGTAGGATCACACATTAGGAAACTATAACAAATAAAGGGGACAACTATACATAATCTATTTAGATTCCAGACATATGAACTATTCATATTTCTCATGCTTGTAACTATATTTGAGTATTTTATCAAAAATAAGTAACTATTAGTAACAATGTGTAATAATTTTGTTCACCTTAAAATGTGTACCTATAATGGTCGTGCACTGATATCCTAATATAGAAATAAGAGTTAAAATAGGTTCCATCTCTATAGAGTTGTTGTGTTTTGAACCAGCTGAATGGGGTAGAAATGTTCCAAATGTTAATGGGACAAAGGAGGGTGTTCTAGATGCTGAAAAAACGGAAAAGGAGGAGTTCCATACACTAATTAGAGGAGGATGGAGGGTTTCCCAGATGCTGTAGGGATGGAGGTCGAGTGATCATCAAGTTTCTATGAGGTCAAGGGAATGCCAATTATAAGTCGATTGGGTTCATTGAAACACACCGCCTTTGGAATTACTAATACTTATAAAATTAAAATTAATTTTAGACCATTTATTTCATAAAATACTTCCAGGAAAAAGAATGTATAAATGATAACAGATGCATAGTTCTGGAAACTAAATATACAAACGTATGATATTAAAATAATTCATATACAAACCAATACAACATTTAGTTTTTCAAAATTAATCAACTCATGAATATAAATCAATATAAATATGAAAATAGAACCACAATACTAGAAATGAATGACATGAAACATAGGTGTTTGATAAGTAAATCAATGACAACACATTAAATCATTTTACCTTTCAACCATATTGTTATCCTACTCTATCATTACTTCATCTACATTATCCACCATTATAAGAATAATATTTTCAATAACATGATAGATAAATAATTCTATTTCTTCTTGTTGATGGTATTCAATGTTAGAGGCAAAATCCTCCACTTTATCAACCATATGACATAGGTCTCTTTGGTTTATGTGCAAAAATACACTCCACCAATAATCCATGAAATCGTCCACATAATATAAAATTTTCTCTTATGATGAGAAGACAAAAGAATAATGTAATTCATGGTCACATACATCCATAAAAAATATATGTTCATAGATGTAAATTGAAAGGAATCTCTTTTAATAGTCCATGTAATATTGACCCACTAGAATTTAATAATACATCTAAAAATTCATCGTGGTATTTTAATTCGATAAAATTAGTCAACTTTCAATATTATACCAATTCAGAAACTGTAAATATACTACTATTCTTTGTTTTAAATCAAATTCAAGATTAAATGTGTGAAATATAAAAATATTCACATTGTATGAACTGAAATTTATATCCTGTTTTTGAGGACAATAATCTGGAAACAAAAAATCTTTATACAACTCATCCCAAGTATTAGAATTCATGATCTATAAAAATTAATATAAATTATTATATGAACTGAATAAATGTGTGTACCTAATATCTATATTTAGTACAATATTTATAAAATAAAATGATGTGAAAACCATTCATTAATCTCTTTATAAAAACAATTTATTTTATTATCCTCATTTAATGTTTGAATTATCATTATTCTATTTGTTTATATCATGATCTCTTCAGTAAATGATATGAAATTTCACTAATTAGTTGAGAATATCTATGTGTGTGTAATTGTTCTATTTTTTTCAGTATAATATTTGATATTCTCCAAACTGATCATAAAATTGTATAAAATATATTTTATTTAACATGTAGTTGATATTGATTAAATGTGTCTTAAAAAGAGCCAACATGATTGAATCTTCTATGAACATCATCCATGTGTGTAGAAAAAAATTCAAGACAATCTTCTCCTAAATAGCCTCCCGAAATAGACCATTTAGGTTCAAATTTATTTTTCATTTATGAACTCAAGTGACCAAGTTATCTATGAAATAAAATAAATAAAACATGAATATGTATTTAATAAATTCCCAATAATTGTTTATTTAAGATGAAAAACATATAAATAATGTACCTCTGAACTGGATACATCCATTGATAATGTATGGGAACACCTAATTTAGATTCCTCTATAAAATTAATAGTTAAATGCGTTTTTCATAGTAAAAATTGATATAGGAATGATGATATCCATTGCAATAAGTGTTAGTAAAAATCAATCATTAAGGATTTCATAATCAGCTAGTTGTATGGTTTTCTCGCATAGTTTTTTGTAAAATTTATAAAATTGGAGTATGACTACAGTAATCTATTCAGGTAATAATGTATACAATTCCAATGGAAGTTTCTACTATATGAAAATATATGAATCCTGATTATTCAATCCATGTAACCAATGATGCTTTAAGTCAACAAACCTTGATATATTACTTTAATACCCATCATATACTTTGAAATATTTTAAATTTTTATGGAATGTATCTTTATCCCAATTTTTCTTTTAAAAAATTTCTAGAGCATACTATCTAATCTCATTTTTCTATAGATCATGCTTTATATTCATTAATCAGAATTATTTCCATGTATTAATACAAACATTCAATTTTCTATGTCCATTAAGTAATGATATGTTCAGTTTTTTACACATTCCTATAAATATGAATAACAACAAGGTTATGTTGTAACAAATTAAATTCCCAATAAGGAATATTGAAGAATATACATTTTTTATTCCATTGTTTTGTTCCTATTTCAATTTATGATTCACTTTGAACTCATTTCCCACCATCATTCAAATGATGCACCTTCCCAAATTCTCATTCCGAATTTACTAGTTATGAAAATATTTCATAACATGTCAAAAAACTTTGATGTGGTTTTTGATCAAAAAACCAATTAAAATTTTACATTTTCAACTAGAATATATGCAATGCATCAATAAATATGTGATGACAAAAGAAGCATAATTTTTTTAATTTAAAGAAATATTTTAGTTTCAAAATCATTGTTTCAAATAGGATAAGTCAAACTTATGTAAGTTCTCCAATTGGATAAGTTATCTTTTATAGGGAAGTCACTAATGGTCCACATTTGCGAAACGTTCATTTTGAACATTTTTCTATAAGATTCATCATATATATCAACCATATTTCCCCATAATTGCTGTGATTCTTCAAGAAGAGGATACAAGTATACATTAATATTATTTTTTGAGATTTTTTTCCAATAATAATCATTGAAATTATAAAAAATATTTTTTTATACACATAAACATAGGTTGATTATATGGGATAAAAACAACTTCCAAATGATTTAACTAGTACT
This sequence comes from Viscum album, assembly GCA_963277665.1. NCBI lineage: Eukaryota > Viridiplantae > Streptophyta > Magnoliopsida > Santalales > Viscaceae > Viscum > Viscum album. Next base: position 436,010,219 of record OY728142.1, on the reverse strand, counting down.
AAAATTTCTAAATGCGTTAAATCTGTCAGCAGAAAATCCTAATTGAATATTCATAGGATCAGATGAGAAATACAGATGTAATGAAAAAAAAATCCATCCATGATTTTGATTCTTTGGGATGTCACATTGACCAAATATTTTTACAATATATATAATTCCACTTTAAGTGCTCGGTGGTTTTCAATTAAATGAATAATATTTTCAATCATGTTTTTAAAGGGAATTAAAAAAACCATTGTAGTTGTTTTGATTTTTATCTTTATCATAGTAGTTTTCTGATTTAGACTTCCAGCATCACCTTTTGATAGCCATATAGAAGATGATTTATTTCAATCATGTCTTATTGAATCATCTCCCCAATAATATATTCAATATTTTGATAAAAAATTTATTTTTTATAATTTAGGACAAGAATCATAGAATATTTTTTCATATCATAAAAAGACTCAGGGATATTAGTTTTAGGAAATGAATCTTTAAAAAATTTCAATATCATGGAAACCAACTTAATTTTAATTCTACATAGGCATTTGATATTGCAAAACATTAGAAAATAATATTTTTTTAAATATTTCATACATCCACCAAACAACTATTGATATCCATGGTCAATTAAATCATGAAACATATTATTTTTCTTAGTGATGTTCCCTATTCAATTAGTCTCCATAGAATCAATAACAGGATCTAATGACATGTTGCGACCTTGATCTCCATTCCTTATAGTCTTAAAAACCAAATTTGTTAAGTTACTATTTTTAGAACCATTAACTGCTTGTTCTGATATGTTTTGATGTTGATTTTTTAAACATACAATTATGAAAGAAAAATTTATATGGTTTGTCATTTCATTTTCCATTATTTAAGAAGTTGGGAGATCATTATTTTGACATACATTAGTTATCAAACATTATATATTGTTCGATTCAACAAGACAAATATAACACAGATATTGACTAGGGAAGTGCTTCGATATCAAATGTTCATAAACTTCATGTCACTTCAACCATATTCTAAATTTGCATTTACATAATGGACATATTATTATCACATTAATAAATTTATAGGAAATTGAAAAATCTAAAAAATCTTCCCCAATTAAAACACATAAAAAACCACCATTAAATATTGAAATTTGTGTAGTAAAAACACTCTAAAAGTTAAAGTTTAAAATAAATTATCTAAAATAAAATTTTAGGAAAACTTTTGGAAACAATCCAAGAGATTTTCTATAAAACTATTTTTTATAAACCAATCATTTTGAATACACTACATTGAAAACAAACCATTTATTAATCATGAATTTATTTATTCATGAAATATATTTAATGGATACTCAATACACCCATATATATCCTTAAACATATAAATATAACTATGCTGGAAATGTAATAAATGTAATTAAAAATAACACAACCCAAGTAGTTAATTTAAGTTTCATATATGTACTAAACATTTCAATGGAAGAAAGGTAAATCACTTAGAGATAGTATAAAATAGAAAAGAATAAATATAAAAACTATAAAATATTTACATTAAAATAGGTATCGTGCGTTAAACATCCTTGGGTCACATTATTGATGTTCACATAGTAATTATATGTCACCAAAACAATGGATTTGGTGTTCTAAAATATTTCTAGATATAGGGGTGTCACATAACTCTTCACTAGCTTTTCTAGTGACATGGGGACTCTTTCTATCTAGGTTATCCTACATAAGAACCCTAGGTTTTACATAAGGTTTAAAAAAAGAATTGATGATAATATAAAATATTTCATTACGTATTAGATGAACATGTACACATCAAAAAAATATATTAATTCTTTTACACTATCTAAATCAATGAATTTCATGAGAAATAGTCTTGTTTTTAAAAAAAATCCATGACAATACAATTAAACCTTTTATGAAATCTATTGAAACAATTTTAAAAATAAAATTATATGCCAACCCCTTTTTAAAATACCAACTCGTCCATTATAATTCATTTTAAAAGTAAATTTGAAAATTTATTTGTAAAACCAATTTCAGACATATAATTTAAACTTCAAGATACCATTCATCGTTATACACCTATAAATATATATATATATATATATATATATCCCAAGGAACATATTAAAATATACTCATGTGAATATATACATAGGTACATATAAATATACTTAATGTAAAAAGTTTTAACAACACCAAACACAACATGAAACACTCACATATCACACCCAAGTGAATAACAGAAGGATAAAATATGTAAACTCAATAAAATATCTCCAATAAAGAAAAGTTGAGCAGATAAACCACATAAAAATATTTACTAGTACTTATAATTACATGAATAATATAAAATAATAAACACATTCTCTACATCTATATATAATCCATGATAAATATTTTATAGGAAAAAAATATAGTTATTCTATTGGTTAAGACACAGAATAGTGTAAAATTTATAAAATATAACTTAATATTATATTATAATTTCTTAAGAAACATGTTCAACAATTATTTTTTATTTCATTACACTCATTTATAATCTTAATTTGAATAATATGAAATTTATAAAACCCAATAATGTGAGTTATTATAAATTAATGCGAAATCACGAAAATGGATACCTGGAACCAATCATAGATAATTGGAAACCATTATATATGAAGATTTTATGATCCTGATAGTAGATAATTCACCATTAAAATTAAAACCATAATGTTTTATTACCCTAAACCGACCTATGGTTTGGACTATGGATTAATTAAATAATATTGTTAGGGAAAAAATGATATAATAATATAGAAGGAATAAGAATATAAAAATTCTAACTTGGATGGAGGGGATCTATTTAGGTGTTAAGTGGAGACAAAGATGGACTGGGGGAGAGGGTTCCAAAGTGAGGTACTGGTAGATGTGGTGGGGGTGTCTCCATGGTGTGGGGTTATAGGTCTGAAACAAGGGGTATCAGGCATCGGTAGACTGGTGAGGAGATCATCGGTGGATCAATGAGAGAGAAGGGGCGATAGGCAAGGTTCGAGGGGGGGGGGGGGTCACATCAAAGGATCATGCTTGGAGGATGGGAGGATATTATGGTATAGTTGGGGTGGCTTTAGTGGAGGTGTTTATATTTTGAAATTAAAAATATTTAGCAATGGTAATTTAAAAACCTTTTCTAAATGTTTTTTATTTTATTAGATATGGTTTATGAAATCATAGATAAAAAAAATGTCAAATCCTCAATTTGGTGTAGTTCATTTGGATTAGTGGGTATAAATAATACTAACTAAATTATTAATTATGTTTGGGTTACATATACATAAAATAAATTCATTTGTTATTAATTTATTATAAATAAAATGAAATAAATTGAAATATAAGTACATATATTATCAAAAACTATTTTTATAGGTATAATGTAATTTTATCACAATAAATTAAATTAATCACTCTTAGTGAATAATTTTAATAAAATTTATATATTATCTATTATATAAACTGTTTTTTAAATTCATTTAATATATTTTATTATTGTGGCATAATATGGAATATAGTTTTTGGCTTTAAAATTTATTTTTATAAAAAGTTGTTTTCATCAATTTTTCCATGTTTTTTTTAAAATTAATTTTCCACATATAGAAATTTAATTTGATAAAATGGATTCCATATTTATAATCATAAATTCAAAATTTGGAAAACATGCCTCTTTTATTTTCAGTCAATATAAATAGTACCCTTTGTAAAATTTATCACCTCTATAAAGGGTAAATCAGGATAAACTAGGTGAAAAATAAATGTTATGGTAACCATTTTTTATACTATTTCTTATTTAATAAATCTAAATCAACCTTTATAACTATAGGAATTACTATTAATTGTGTGAGAGATAATTTTACATGAAAATTATTATTAGGTCCACTACGTTAGATACCCTGAGAGTTCGGGGGGTTGAATCAGGGTATGATAGATTAAAACAACTTCCCCTATTGATCTTGTTTCGTTTAAAAAAAAAATATTCTCTCTACTTCCTATTGTAGAGTATGAAAAAATCGTAAAGAAAGAATAAGACACAATAGGTTTAATTGGATCACACTCACTAGGCTAGTTTCAAGGAGCAGACACCGGAAATGTGCCCATGTACCAAATCCACTATTAGGACACTGCTGTTTACAAAGTTTGGAGGGGACTCACTATCCCTTTTGGTTTACAACCAATCACAGTAAGAAAGATCACTTCTCTCCTAACTGATGTGTGCTCGCTGCTTCTTTAGAAGATCCAATCATAGTTTAATGACTTGTGGGTCCCTTCATTATCACAAATGAATTCATATTTTCTTGTATGTACATGATATGTTGAAGTTACACTTTCAATCACAGATGAATAAAACTTTACCATGGATGTACTAGGAAATATTCCAACTATTTCACAACCCTAGACTGATTGGCATGCTTATTTATACATGGAATTCTTCTCTAATATTAGTGCACAAGTGTCACTAAACCACTTGCATGACACTACCTTCACCGACTACGAACATGGGAAACTCACTCCCTTTTACACCCAAACCAATATTGGCGCGCAACTATCAATTAGTGCACAAATTCCGAATATGTTTATATTTGCGCGGCCAAACCTCCACTTGCATGACCAATCCAACATGCATGACTAGTGCTATAATTCCCACTATGTGATGATATTCTAAAAAATGATGGGGGTAGCCCTATACTTATTGGAATTTTGGTCACCCTGAGCGCCACATGCAAGTCTCCTCCCAGCGCGCAATTCCAGTAGCCTTATCCTCTGTCGCCCTAATCACCTTATGTTCCCAAACCAAACCTTGGAAATCCCTCTTTAATTTTCCATATTTTTATGTTTTTATCTTGAAAAAAATATGGGGTGCGACTTTCAAAGCCTCCATGAACTAAGCACAAAATTCCTTTTTCCAAAAAAACTTATGGTGCCACCTTGAATGTAAAATTTTTTACCGACTCCACATCATCCATTACATTATTTAGGTTCTTCTTTAAATCTTGTATTCTCAACAACATCTCCTGATCTTGAAAACTCCCCAAGTAAAACCCATTTGGTCAACAAATTGGACATCATGGTCTTCTTTGTCAACAAACACATCATGGAGGCCCGCTTTTTCAACAAAAACAATTACATAAAAAATGCTTCAATCACACCTTGTGGGATTTTTTCCCAACAATTATCTATATGACATTTAAAACAATGAGTGATTCCAAATGTCAACACCTTTGTTTTAAATATCTATTATGTGTCCACATAGAGACAAAATAACTTATGAAAAAATATAAATGTATATTATGAGAGTAATTAAATTATTTTTATTATGTAAAATTATTTATAAATTTTTATTTATTATAGTTATTTTACATGCCTATGCAATGCTGATGAATAATTTCTTCACTTAACAAAAAATTAAAATAAAATATTTTAAAATTATTAAAAATAATATAATCCGAATAAGTTATAATGTTCCATGATGTTTATAAAAAACATGAAATATTTTTTTATTAAGGGGTTATATTATTATTATAACCATTTTTATGTCTTTTAAGTCTAATTAAATTAATAGTTTCAAAATATACATTATTGATATATTAGAAAAATAATATTTTATGATTTTTTCTCAAAATAATAAAATAATTTAAGAGGAATTCGGGGGTAATATATGGTCCAAAACATCATGCAGTGACTATTTATGTTCAAATTTTCACCTTATATATAAAATTAAAATCATTTTATGAGTGAAAAAGATGTTACCATAATTATGGTTGAAATAGGTAAACTAAGGGGTTAAACCAAAAGATAAGGCTTAAAACACCACATAAACCAATAAAAATATATTTTTTTATTGGATTTAAACATAATTAAATGTTAAATTCAAATATTTGTAATTTTGGAGGCATTATTACAGGATAATGACTTTATTATATTTTAAACATTTATGAAATTCAATGAGTGCCCCTCACCGCACTTATAAAAGGGAACCCGTACTTTTACCTATATTTTCCACTTTGAGCCATAAATATAAACCAAAACTTTCAAACTTATCATCCAAAATAAATTAAAAAGATTTTATGTGTTATTTTTCCCCTAAGACCAATCATGTGGCCCTTAAGATGAAATCTAAATGAGTTGTTTCAGAGAATAAGTAATCTTCATAATTGGTCACATTATTTTTTATCATTATTTTACCTCTTATAAATATATAAACTTCATCATGAAATAATACATTAACTACACTATATATACAAAAATGATATTATATTCAATAATACACCTTTATTTATAATGTTCTCCATCAAACCGAAAGCGAATATATCGCTCATGTGTATTTACGGCTTACAATCACAACGTAGAGACATAATTTATTTTCCTTCACCATATTTCGTGTATGGTTTTTATAATTGGTTAAAAGTTTATATATGATATTAAAAAAATTATTGTTCTAATATAATTATAATATCACATAAACCCTCTTACGTTCCAAATTGTTGAAAAATAATAACGTCGCTAATGAGTACGTGCGGACTACCACCTCCATGAAGCGATCTGATTTGTTTTTCATTTCTATTTTACATGGATGGAAATAATGTTGGATTTAATGAGTATATATGATATATATTATATAGTAATGAATCTTTATATGTGAATTATTGTTTAATTTTAATTCATTTCTACCTTTGAAATGTGAAAATACCCTTCACCCCTACGTAAGGCCTACCATCTCTATGAATGACATAATTTAATTTTATATCTCAAAAATTTATTAATGATTACAAATATTTATAATATATATATATATATATATATATTAATAACAAGGTTATTATTTTGGATATATTGTAACCATGATCAAATTACAAGCCATGAAAATAACAAACATAAATTCTCCTGGAGAATGAAATAGTTATCACTCGAAAACAAAGAATTTAGTAAATAATAATTAATAAAAGGATTATTAAATTTTAAAATGGGATAATTTAAGATTATAAGTATTTAAATGAATATAGTATATAATTATTATAAATTTAAATTTATTACATATGAGGCAAGAGTGATTTCTATGAAATTCAAACACATGGTAAGATACTTTTTTCTCACTTTTGTTTATATGAGACACATGTCATATTTAATTTTTTTCTATTTGGTGTATATACATGAAATGTTTGTATTTTATGATTCTTATTATGAGATTTATGTGGATTTAAATATCCATATGCCATTATTTCTTTTCGAGTGCTTAATATTCAAATGTTACCAAAGCGGTAAGTTATTTTTTATAAAATTCATATTTTTTATCATGATTGTTTGTGATTATACTTATAGGAATGAAATATTATGATATACCACAAAATAATTTCATGAAACTTCTTAATGTATGGTAATTTCATGAGAACACATTTTTTCCTGTCATTTTCATCAATTTAGGTACTCTAGAGTCTGAAATAACATTTTTAATGAAAAATGACTTTAATTATATCATTGATAAAAAACACATCTCATTTATATATATGATTTATAAAAATAAATTAATAATGTTTTATATATTATCATATGTTTTTTAAATATCATTTTACCCATGATTTAAATTTTAAAAATTGGTTTAAATGGAGTTTTCTTGTCATTTATTTAATGAGGTTATTTATAAATTTTTACGAATGCTTGAATGGAATGTTATAATTTATCTTATATACCATGAAGGTAATTTAAATATATTATTATGAATAAATGATTTGAATATTCCATTAAATGTTTCTATTTAAATTTTTTTAAAAATATTTTCATTAATATTTGGGAAGTTTTTTATATTTTAATGAAGTGATTTCATAGGGAAAAAGTTATTTTACCCAATAAATATTTCATGGGATCTTTTAAAGGAATTTACACTTATAGTAACATCCATGTATGTTACTTTTGCACTAATAGAGATATTATTCAATGATAATATCCTTATTCTTCTTTGGATGGTTTATTTTTATAATGAAAAGATATTTATGAAACTTGTTGCATTTCCACGGGTTATGCTCTGATGAAATGATGAAATATTTATGAAACATGTTATTTTTCTATGGGTTATGCTATAATGAAATTTTTATGGAACCTATTTAATATTATGGTTTTTGAAATTAGGAAATTTTTATTATCTTTTTATACACATAAGTATGACTATCATTATGTGATGGATAGGTTCATAAATATATATCCTTGCAATGAATTTGGTAAAGATTGATATCTTAGGAGAGAAACAAGATTGAAATGAGAAGTTAAACTAGTTCAGTAAGGTTCTTTGTCAACTATTATATCCAAGGGAGTGAACCTTTTCTACTATAATGGTTTGAAGAGTGAACCAAAAACACTATGATAATTTGTTCAGTAATCCATAACTATTAAGAAAAAAAATTTATGCTAATGTATATGCCACAATTCTATGTTTTATTCCAATGTTATGCTCTCAAAACACATGTTATTTGATTTTTTTATGATTTATATTTTGTGAATCTTCCATATTTATTCCACAACTCATCATTATGATATATTATATGTAGGGTATTATTTTAAAATGTTATGCTCATGTTAACAAAAACTTATGAGCATGTTACGATCAAGTTACTATTGATATATCTCTTGTTTACCATTACTGAGAATATATTATCACCCATTATTAGGTTTTCATTCCCAATCTAAAGATGAAATACATTATTAATGACATGTAAATGATGGGTTCTAGTTATTAATAACTAAACAGGATAAGTTTTAGTTTATCTTTGAAAACATTTTGTATGTGTGTAAGTTTTCAAAGGCACTAGACCTATAATATATTGGATGTTCCGTTTAGAAAAATAATGATCAACATTAAATTTGTATACACGACACATAAAATTAGTTAATTTTTTGGGTTTTACTATATTCCCAAGTCTATGATACATGTGATATTAATTAACTACATTATAGTTGGGAGTAATTTTGTCAATATTTAGAATATAGAATTCATCTTTTTAGAAAAAAAAATTAAAATAATTAAAAAAGCACTAAAATTTATGATAAAATACATTAATTTTATTTTCAATACTCCCATAAATTATGAAAGGAAAACTATTAAAACTCAAAAAAATTCAAATTAATAAATCGTGATTTTCTAAAAAAGTGGTAAAATAATTTATCCCATGTGATGTCCATTTAAACCTTTAAGTATATATTACAAAAAAAATTATCATTTAATTAATTAATAACGAATTAGCTAATAATCCGTTCAATGAAAAAAATTATCAAACTCTTTTTAAAATTAAAAATATATAATGATATGAAAATTATGAATAAAAGTGACCCATTGCAACTAGTATAATCTATTTCTTAGACTAAAATTATCGAGGTACATCAAAAATTATGGGAGGATAAAACTTGACGTAGTTCAATCGTTATGGAAATTAGTATTTTGATGAATGATAGTTGAACATCCAATTGATCAATATTTTATGTGAGGTAAATTCCATACATAAGGGAAATTTACAATATATAGTACTTGTCAATTGAATGATACGATCGACTGAATGATATAGTTAGTCAATTCAATGCATTGAAATATTTTGTGTCTTCTAGACATGATCGATAGTAATAATTGATCTATTGTTAATGTCATTGATTCATTTTGACATATACATAGTCACATTGTACTTACATTTGATTCAATATTTTAAAAATTTGATCATGGAGTTAGAAAAATTTGATTTGAAGTAAAGAGTTTCTTCTTGTGGTTGATACTGTGTTCATGTAGTTGATATAATTCCTACCTCATGGTCACTTTACAACTACGACCAATCTAATACTAAACCAAAATATTTTATAATAGACTAGAACAAGACCTATACTATATAAAATACTAATTCATATTGTGATGAATAATTCATGAAATTTAGTTTATAAAATATTTAAGTAACATGAATATCCAAACAATACTCTATAATAATTTCCTTCTATATTTATTGTATTCTAAAATAACTTTTATTTAATCCCACTGTAGATAAAAAATAATTAGTAAAAAGGGATGGGAAATTATTATTATGAAATAAATATATATTGTAATTATTGAAATATAAAATAATAAGGTGATAAGGATCAACTTCAACAAGAATATCTTTCAAATATATTTATTGAATATAATCTTCCATACATCTATTGTATATTATACTTTTGGTGATTGAGTGATATCTTTTCGACCACCATTTATTTGAAAATATATTTCTTGAATTCGATATTTATAAGAGAATAATTATATAACACTGGTGAATATATGTCATGGGGTGTGCATTTCAGATAATGACAATAAATATTAAAATTGATTAAATAGTCTACGAGGGATTGGATCAAGGAAAAATTTGAAAAAATGGATGATGACATCAGGAAAGATGAAAAGGACTTTTAAAACTATTAAAAATATACTCCTTAATAAGATTACATTATAAAATAAGAGATATAAATGTTTTCTACATATGAGGACCTCCTACCTATAAAATATTAAATCATCATAGATTAATACAAACTAGGGTGGAAAATTTGTATGAATATAAATTAACAATTCTAACATCATATATATATTTATATAATGGAAAATAATATGGTTTCTACCTTGTGTATTTTTTTGAAAATCACTATGTTAAGAAAAGAATAATGATTAGGCTTCAGTTATATACTATGTATACCAATTCAATGAATAATAAACTTTACTTGAGGTAGTAAAAACTATTGATGTTTTAACTATAGAATAGATGTTATGTAAAATTCCTTCATCATAAATATCCTATCAAAAGAAAAAGATAGCAAGGCTCTATTCTATTTTAATGTGGATATCATAAATAGATGAAATGGATTGAAAAACAAGTTCTTTATACACTACTATAATATTATCCATTAGTATTCCTAAAAATAAGTGAGATAATTTTTCTTCAAAAAATTATTATTGGTGGTTTTCTATTCTCAACATTTGAATTTAAACCTAGGAAAGATATTTGAGTGGAAGTTATGGATTATTACCCTATTTCTTTTTCTAAATTTTTTTGATATATTATGAATAAAATCTTATCTTAAAGACATCAAATCAGTTATAGAAAATCTATATCTTCTTACTGATATAGTTTTATCCCTATGATAAAGTTCTATAACTAATTATATATATTTTTGGATAGGGTAAACATATTTAAAAAAAATCCAAAATAGAAAACTCAACTCTCAGATTACATATTTCAAAATTCATCTATACCCATACAAGAAACATTATATGAGATATTATTAAGAGATATATATTTTTGGTTTTTACCTTAGGATGATCCATGATTTCCATCAATGATTTATAATTTTTATAATTTTTAATTCTTATCATAAGAGATATTTGATAGGTTTACGAGGATTTAGAACTATAGATACCCTTTCATCTCTTCTCTTTGGAATAATGGAAGATTGGATAAGAAAATTACATTCAAATGTAGATGAAAGTATTTTAATTCCTTCAATTAATGACAAATGGAAATTAAAAATGATTTCAATATAAAAAATGATGTGGAAGTAAGTTTTTTAAAGGTAAAATACAACATTTATTAGTGTTAATGATATTTATTATTGTTAGAAATAATTCTTTAGTTGGATTTTCAATTTAAATAAATTCTTTTCATTTTTTAGTAATTATTTCATTCCTACTAGATATAACCATATCATTATTATATTAAATGTCAATAATTGAGTTCTTTAGTTCATCTACATTGATTTTCTACTCATTTATAGGAGGATCAGGTTCCTTTAACTTGATAGTATTATTTAAAAAATGTATTAAAAACTTTCTACATAGAAATGTAATTGTTATCATTGGAAAGGGAATAATTTTTTGTTTACTCAATCATCACCTATATGATTGTATATTTTATTCATAACTATAAACAGTGACATATGTTTCTAAAATTCAGGAATTAAAAACATATAATTTTATATAGGAAGGATCAATCTATAGTAAGTAATAAATCACAAATGGATGAAATGAGTGTATTTAAATTCATGATCTTATGGGTATTCATATCTAAAATCTTGGGTTGATTAATAACACCATGATTTAAAACTATATTTAGAGTACTATTGATTTTTAAAATGTGTCCTCCTTATTTATTTTATTTATATTTGTTATAACAATGTTCAAATGTGTCTAATTTTACATTGGAACCTTTCTAAGACAGCAGGTAAAATTATTTTTTATGGGATCAAATAGTATATCAAATGGACTATTTGAAATTAATAAATTCTGGATCATTAAATTTCTTGCACAGATAAATTTTTTATAAATAATCTATTACTCCATAGATATAGAATCTATATATATTTGATGCTATTAACTAGCTAGATCATGTTACTAGTTTGATCCCAAAAAATTTCCTCAAAAAATTCCCAATATAATCTTTTTTGAGCATGATGTAAATATCTAGTTACTAAATTTAGAATGAGGTTATAGATTTCATTATAAATGATGAGGTGGTTAAGTGGATTTATCAATGAATTTTTTCCTTTTAGAAAATATTATATGAAAATTAAAAATGTATTATAGGGAGAAAATATTGAATAAGGATGGAATAATTATTTATAAGAATAACTAATGATGTTGTGAAGAGTATTTATGTAGTCATTTAACCTTATTCAAATATGTATTTAAGTACCTTAATGTAACCTATTTTAAAACATTCTATGTTTTGTGAAAAGAGGAACTTGGATATCCAATATGTCAAAGGGAACTCTATAAACATGAGATATCTATAGAGTTAAAGCTGTCTAATTCAAAATGATTGGTTCCAAGGATGGTAATTTAATTATTTAAAAATATTTAAGTGATATCATTAAATAAATCATAATTCCTAATAAAATTAGATAGGATTACATGACAATTTAATTCTTACATATTGGGAGAGAGATTATAAAAAAATTAAATATCCACCATTAGCCTATGTTCACTGATATATGTAGTAAAGGATATATCATATAGATGTATGTTTTGGTTTCCAATGTGTTTTATGTCTTAAATAAATTTTTGTAAATATATTTATTATTATTTAAATCTTTAGGGGAGAGATCCTTGAAAGGTTTGTGATCCCAAATCACCTCATATGAAACTATTCCTCTATTAGTTTTTGTTTTTATGAAATTGGATAAACAATTTACCTATATAAATCTTAGATTATTATAATATTGTTCTCTACTATATTCATGCTTTGATACATGATAAATGAGCTATTATTTTCCTTCTGGAATGAAAATTCTAGAAGTAAACTTTTGAGACGCCGATAATTAGATTGAGGGACTACCCATGATGTACCTAGAAGATGATCAATGTAATATAAATAATATAGTTTGTTTAAACAATAATGATGATCCCATTTAGATAATTAAAATTGTCATTATTTCATAGTATGATGATCACAATGGATTACAAATAATGGTAATTATTTTATATGGATTGGGAATGTTATAGGAATTTCAGTTAATAAAATTGTTTTTCAATTTAATGTTAATTGACATACTATCATGTCTGTACCAATTTTTCCTATAATTTTTTAGGGTTTTTAAAAGTTAAACTATACCATCATTGATCTAAAATGTAATTTTAATCCTTCTACTAATTCAATCACCATTATGAAATTCATAGATAAATTTTTACTATAATTATTCTCAAAAGAATTGGTGATAACATTGAATACTAAAAAACATTCCTTGGCATGGGAACCGGGTTATTGTTAAAGAGTATGAAAAATATAACCTCCAAGAAAAAATAATATTATTCATAAAAAATAAGATAATGTTAAATTTAATTTGACTTCACCATTCGTATAATTGTTTTTTGACGAATATTTTACAAGGTCTACTACCACATCTCATTTCCATATAACTGACTTATAACTATTAGATGGGGGTGTAATGGATTTAGAAAAATAATTGTTTTTTTTGAAGACACTTGAGGCTAATATGAATTTTTTTGACTTAAGATGATCAACAACCTAATTAAAGAGGTTTAATATTTATTATTAAGTAATTATACCTTGGTGGGTAACCTTCTAATGATTTTTCATACATTGATATTAAATCTTAATAGATAAAAATGCATTACATAAGATGATGATCCATTTGACGATCATTTTGTTCTAGTTCATTTTGAATGTTTCAAAAATAAAAAACTAATTGAGAAGATTTATACATAATCTCTCACTAATTTCCCCATAACTACTTACCTTCTTAGAAATATCATACATTATACCATTCTTCAAAACATCTAGAAATGAAATATAAGAAAGGGTGAGATCAATTTCTTTGTAAGGGTCAGAAAGGGAGATATCAATGATAACATAAGAATAAGACAAGTAAAAGGGTATGATAACATTAGATCAACTTTTGAAAATTATAACCTTCATATAAGATATCATAATATTGAGTCATGTTATAAAGAATTTTAGTTCATAAGATACAAATAATAATTTTATAAACTAGCAAGATCCATGAGAACATATCATTTTCATAAGATATAGGTTTGTGGCATACACATAAACATATTAAATCATTTAAATGGTATTAATGTATTTTTTATAAGGCTATCACAGTGGATTGTGCCTTCTACCCAAGCCATCTTTACAGTAAAGGTTCACTCCCAAGACTATCATATTGGAAAAAGACCATTAATGAACTGGGTTCACTCCCCTTTATATTTCTATTTATCTGATGGGATGTCAATCATTCCTAATTTAAATGGAGGGAGATATAGAACCCAACCCTAACATATTCCTTACATTTTTGTGGTATAATATCATTAAAAAATCATCATATAAAAACCCATAAAATGAAAATGGGAATCATAAAAATTTCTCCATTGCATAGAAAATTGAATGGAAATGGTACTTCTTTAAATTTAATCATAGTATAACCCATAATAAGAAAATGGGTTTCATAATCATCTCATCAATTAATGATATGATAGCCTCAGAACAAATAATGGGTTACATAAAATTCAATTCATCATAATAATGAACTATATATAGAAAGAATAAGGGTGGTATCCATGGATCATACCCCATTAAATTTTATGTAAAATCAATGTTTTTCATCTTATAATTAATAAAATTAATGATCACATGTAACATTTCTTGAAGAAAATAAATATTTCACTTTGAAAATCACATTTTTTAAAACTAAATACTGGAAAAGAATCATAAAAATTATTTTATTTGAAAATAATTGTTTATTATTATAAATGATTCCTTAAAACATTGTACATTTATGATGGGGGATAATATCATTTATATCATCCATGTTAAACAAAAAAATAATTCCACATTATTTGTAAAAATTTAAAAAGTACATCATTCAGAAAATGAAAAGAAGATTACTATAATCAATTTTCTAAAAATTAAAACCTGGAAAAATATATTTAATAAATAATATTAGATATGAAACATATTTATTTAAAACATTTCTAGAAAAAAATAAACATGGAATAAAAAGGATTTTCAATAGAAGAGAAAAGTAAATAAACTTTTTCTTAAAATATATTATACTAGAGTCATGTGTAAAAAAGATATGGAAATGATATGTATAGAAGAATATTAATTATATAAACATTGGATAAGAAAATTATTGTTTTTATAGAGAGATATATTATAATATTTCATCATTATAATCATAATCATAAGATATCCCAATAAACAAAGAGATTGTAACACAATGAATCTACCACATTAGTATCATTTTATTCATAACACCCATGAAAGAATTAAAGTAATATGAAAAAGTATATCATATATGTTTCATGATACAAATCATAAAATATACTAATGGGAAGTATATACACCACATAAAAGAAACAATTGGTGAATACGACATGTGTCCCACTGAAACAAAAATGAGGTGAAAATCCCTTAATACATTGGAGACATTTGAATCATAATCACCATTAAATTATGAAATAAAATGAAAATTTAAATTTTATTCAAATAAAAATATGTATGATATAAAATTTCCATTTGATAATATATCACTTCATAAAATAAGTGATTGGTAAATATGACATATGTCACCCAGAAATAAAAGATAGAATATAAACCCCCTATCATAATTATCGACATCCTTAGTACACATTAAAAACTATTGTATAATAAATATATTTTAATTATAAATATATTAAATAACCATAATTATATATATATATATATATCATACCATATTAGTTCTACTTATGACCATTTGTTATCATTTAATTAACAATTCCTTGTCAAAATCACACTTCGGGTAATAACTTCATTGATTTTCAAGTTGGTTTAGAGATAGATAATGAATTACTCAGCTCATCAAGATGGTAGGCCATAAGTAAACATGAAAATTATTTCCATTTTTTAAAAGTATGTAATCAAATGAAGGTAAAAAATATAAAAACTTAAAAGAATCAATGTTATTTTATATATATCTCTTATTTTAATTAAATTTAAGCTTATGAACATCCATGTCAAACGTCGGTGAAAGATAAGTCACGTTACTTCGTGAGGTGGTAGTCTGTCATACACATGAGAGAAGCTATTGTATTCTCATGTAATTTAAAGTAATAAAAAATATGTGACATAATAATTATATGATAATAATTATTTTATAAATTTTATATAAATATGTTAAATCCATAATTTATCTACCTTTCAAAGTTGGCGATGGAAAAATAAATACATCAGTTCGCCTGACAGTAGTCCACCGTACACATGATCTACAATTTCATTTCCCATTTTATGGAAGAGAAGATGGATATAGGTTTTTTCATTAACAAAATAACATAAAATTATATGGTATACAATTTTTATTATTAAATCATCTTATTTTAATAATATTTTTAAGGAGGTGGATGAACAAATAATACAAATACACAAGTTTAATAGTTTTACATCTTCATTGAAGAACCAGTTTATTTTTATAACTAAATCATTCTTATAAGGTATTCCTAATAAATATGGGGCTGGTAGTATTTTTTTATGGAATAATATTTTTTATTTTTTTAGGAATTTTTTATCCAAATAGTTTTTTATGTTTTAGGAGGATTGGAGAGGGGGTTCCCATTTAATGGTGTGTAGAGGACACACATAGATAATTTGAAACGAAAAAAGTGTAATCACATTTGAAAAATGATTAAAGCCTCGAAAATTGATTATTAAATAACAATAGATGCTATAAGATCTAAATTTGGAAATTAAATTTTATTTCGAAACATTTTTACTTCTTTTTACCCTTTATTATTTTGCTTAATCCCCAGTAAACCCGTTTTAACCATAACCATGATAATTAATTTTTTTTGTTTTTACTATGCATTTTGATAAAAAATTAAGTTGAAAAAAATATATAATTAATTATGATGATAAAAAATTTTGAAATATATTTTTCAAAATTCCATTCACCTAATTGGAAAATTGTATTTTAAAATTAAACACACAAATGTGATGATAAAGCGATTTTCCAAATAGAAAATTTTTAGAAGTATTGATTTTTCACTTTTGACCAAGAAATTCATAATTTCAGAAAAATATCAAAAACACCCACTAAGATAATTTTGACATGTGGATTCAAAAAATGATGTTATTTTTTTAAATAAATTTTATAAGTGTAAAAAATTATTATTTTTATTTGTTCTCTAAAAAATATTAAATTATTTTTTTGTGAAAAATGTATATTTGAAACATATGGAGACATTATAAATAATTAAGTATTTATTTATAAATTTGTTTTCTTTATGTAAAATTTTATACATACTTTTAAAAATATATATATTCCAATTCATACCACAAAATGTAGTGGCCAGTTTATAATGGTCATGTTTAAATAATAATAATATTAGTATATCATGGTTCATTAATACATAGTGTTGCATGTAATGCAATGTAATGAAGTAATTTAGATTTATTTAATAATTAAATTAATTTAATATCATGGGGTTGTATTCTACCACTTCATATTGAATTTCTATATCATAATTATATCACTTTTTTATAAAAAATTAAGGATACTTCATCAAAATTATATCCTTAGGTTTACCATGTAGCTTTCTCAAGCAGTTGGGTCCGCCAAAATACATTGAAAATGTGAGTGGTATTGTTTCAAAAAAAACTTCTATATGTGATCTATAACTTCCAATAGTCAATCCTCATAAAAATAAAAATTTTCCAAAAGTGGGTCCTTTGAGTTTTGTTAATGTGATTGATCTGGTATGTACTTTATTATGAGAGATCCATGGAACACATCATGAAATTGAGGGTGGTTCAGTGGAAGTTCCAGGTGATAGTCTATGATCCTATAATGATCTATAAATTAAATGGGACCTATATAATTAGAGAAAAGTTTTAATTAATTTAAAATTTTAATAAACATCTTCTATGGATAAATCTATAAAAACACCTTCCCAACATCTTTCAATTTATAGTTCACATCGATGATTATCAGTATAACTTTTCAGTCACTATATTTCCACCATTATGTGTTATATAATTGATCTAAAAATATTTTATATTTCAATATCTATCTCTATCTCCAATATATTTACTTATCCAACATCATCCAATCATGTTGGATTTATAAACTTATTTCTATTAAGTACTTCATAAGCATCCATCTGAATGATCAAGTGAAAGATATTTTTGTTAGAAAACTGAACTAGAAGAAGGTGTTTATCCTTACAACCTTTGAAACCTATATAAAGAATATACAATAATATTCTATATGGTTTGAATATCTCTATAATATTTAACATATATGTGGGGTTGATAAGTAGTTATGAAACTCTACTCTATATCAAGAGCATGTTGTACACTTCAGTATATCATTGAGGTAAATCGTAGATCCTGATCAGATGTAATCGAATGTGGTATATCATTCAACCTTCTCACATAGTTAATGTATATTATGAAAAGAAAATATAGAGTGGAATATTCTTTTATAGTGATAAATTATTCTAAAATTATAAGGTGATCAACAAAAACACATTTAACATTATGCTCTTTAGATGTTTTCGGGAGTCCAATGAAAAAAATATAATGTGTTTTGTTCCAATTTCAATTTAGGTATGGTAATTTTCATAACATCACCTAAGAGTTTTGTCTCTCAGCATAAACTTTCTGATATACCAAGCACCGAGAAACATACCCCACTACAAGTGTTTTTATGTTCTTCAAATATAAATAATCCATCAAACAACTATACATCTTTGTAATTATAGGATGAATAGAGAATGAATATTTAATATCCTTACCCAACAGATTTGTCTCCATGTTTAGTATTAATGGGACACAAATAGAGTTCCAGAACCATATCACTCCATTATAATAATTGTTAAAAATAATAAAACTTTTCACCAACTTCTCTAGATCTAAATCTTCCTTTTATGACTCTTTAATATTCACATGGATAAATGGTTGAATACTAATTTGAGAAAGATAAATTTTCTAATTTCATTAATTATTTCTAGATGCATCCTTTGAAATTACATAAATATTGGATATTTTATGATCCTCAACATAGATAATCTAGCATGATTCATTCGACTTAAAGCATTAGAGACCGTTTTCACTTCCTTATAGTGTTAATGCATTTATAAGTAACAATCTTCAATCATATACATCCTCTTTCTGTAGAAGATATTCAACTCCCTCCTTATGAATATATACATTAATGTTTTGTGATTGGTAAATATATCACACATTTTTCATCAAAGATAATGCCTCCATATATTTATTGAAAAAATTATTAAAGCTAACTTTTAATCATGATTTGGTTAATTTTTATCACTAACTATCAATTATCGTGAGGCATAATCTATAACCATGTCATTATACATGAGAATTTATCATAGTCCCTTCTTTGATATAGCAATGTAGATTAAAAAACCCTATCCTCTATAGGGTAATGTAAGTATAGGTGAATTTACTAACCATCTATTTATCTCATCATAAGTTTCCACACAGTCATCTACATAAAAGAAATTGGATCACGTCCAAGTTAATATCGTGGTTAGATTATAAATTCATGAGAAATTCTCCACATACCATCAATAATATCCTCTTAAACGAAAAAACTAAAGACCTTAGTCATTTTGGCTTGTTTGGGATAACTTTAAATAGACTTTATATTTTATGGATCCACCGATATACCTCTTTTGAGATTATATGAACAAAAATGGACCTTTTTTTAGCCAAAATCACATTTTATAAAATTTTCATCAGATTCTCTTCCCTTTGGGTATTTAGTATAGTTCTTAAATGATCTTAACTATCTTCATTACTCATTGAATAAATGATAATATTATTTATATATACTTACAGTAACACCCCGAGACTTTATGAGAAATATTATCTTTAATTACTTTGATGTCTTGTGTTATATGCTACACCAAGATTAGCTTATGA
Organism: Viscum album; assembly: GCA_963277665.1. Taxonomy (NCBI): domain Eukaryota; kingdom Viridiplantae; phylum Streptophyta; class Magnoliopsida; order Santalales; family Viscaceae; genus Viscum; species Viscum album. The sequence continues at coordinate 435,989,758 of OY728142.1, read as the reverse complement.
GAAATATTACTTTTAATTACTTTGATGTCTTGTGTTGTATGCTACACCAAGATTAGCTTGCACTGTACGCAACACCATATTAGCATACAGTATATGCAAACACTATTCTAGTCTTGTGTTGCACGCCAGAGCAACCTTCATCAATAGCGTGTGTTGTACGCAATACCGGGTTTCTCTAAACGAGATATTATTATAATATTATTATGAACTAGCCATTATGAATATTAATACCCAATTTTTGAAATTTTATAAATTTTATCATTAAAAATGGACTTCATTTTTGGATTTGAAATATCAAAATTAGCCTAGGGTAAAGTTTTGGTATTTTTCTGAAAACTTTCAATTTTTGATGAATAGTGAAAACACTAGGTTACTATATAAAAACTGACTTTTTATTTAAATAGTCATTTATTTTATTTAAATTTATTTTAGGTAAAATTAGATACATAATACCTATATAAGTTCAATGTAATTCATTAGTGTCATTTTATAATAATATAGATATATAAATATTTTATTGAACTTTTTACCGTCTTTTACCCACCTCCTAGAAGAATTTGCAAATTTACATAAAACGTAATTTTACCGCTCTTGTGAGTGGAATTTCAAAAATCTTAGAGACACGGTTAATATCATGGAGTAAAATTTGGTTCAATAAGATAAAAATAATTTTTTATGAATAGTAACTTTTTACTTTTATTTACCACGGTTAAAAGTAAATAGGGTAATTAAGGGAAAAATGATATTATTATTACCCTAAAACATGTCTTAATTCTATTGGATAAGTTTAATTCAACCGAAATAATCCTAATGAATAAAATATTACCCTTTAGGTTTACTTGGATTAGATTAGGACAATTATTATTATTTTATTTAAAGAAGAGTTAAAAGAGTTAAAATCAATGTTTAATAACTAATACATTTTTAATATAGGGTTATACCTAAGATAAATTCGACTATAAATGTTAATTAGTAATATAAAAATATTTCTTACATAATGGTATTTTATTTATAATTTTTAGACATTAAATAATTTAATTTATTTATGACACAATGATGATACAGTAATTACCTTATTAATGAAATATTAAAATAATTGATATTATAAATACCCAAATAAATGTAATATTAGACTTTTAATGAATTGAAATATAATTATTGGTTAATATGACTTGTTTTTATTGATTTAATTAACTTTTTTCGAACTAATAATGCTGTTACCATTTTCACAAAAATTAATTACCAAATAGTGTCAAAATTGACATAAAATAGTTTTTAAAACAAATATTATATTATTAATTGTTATTTTATTCCTAAAAATATAATGAAAGCCAAATGATGTAGATAAGGTTATATATATTAATAATGAACTACTTGGGGTTCGTTTGTCTTATTATGGTATGTTTATTAACCATATAGTGTAATAAAACAAGAAGACATGGTAAAAGTTAAATTATTTAACTTAGAGTTAAATCTAAATGATATGGTTAAAATAGTAACCTAAACTTGTCTAAAACCTATTTTCTAATAGGATTTCGACCCTTCCCTACTTTAGGTTCAAAATTATTCAATTTTTATCTATTATAAACTGAATATGACTTTATTCTAAAATAATATTTTAAGATTTTTCTAAGGTGCCCCTCTCCTCCATTATAAAAGGGCACCTCCTCCCTGCCCTCTTTACACAATTTTGATCCTTCAAGCTCGACAAACCCCTTACCATTTCCCTTATCAACATTCATAGAAACATAATATTGGTTTTTGTATTCTTCAAAGACCAGTTTTAGTGCCCTAAGAAGAGGTTTAGAAGAGGCGCGTCAAAGAAGATGTAATATCCTTTACCAATTCTTTCAAATTCATTTCTTCTTCTACTTCTTCTTCTTTTTTTGTTTCAGAATAAAGTAATAACATAAGTATCACTCATATACTGATATGTTATTATAAATATAAAAAACCCTATTTCACCTTATATCCATCCTACGAAAAACAAAATCACCGCGCGTTCGTACGTACGGAATACCATCTCCACGCTGTGGTGTAATCTATTTTTCCAACACCATCTTACAGGGATGGGTATAATGGTGTAAAGAATAACTATATATGGTTATTATGACATGATACTAATTCTGAGATATTCTGTCATTTACTTCAATACAATTCCACAATCATGGGAATGATATCATCACTCGTCCGTACGTACGGCCTACCATCTCCACGATGTGATGCGACACGTTCTACATGATCTTTGTTGAATAATGTTTATATAAACGAATTGAATTAATTGAATGAATAAATATGATATATATTATACAAATACCATTCTGTAAAAGATGTATCTATAACCCAAAAATAATAATAATAATCTATTTGACAAAACCCGCACAAGAACATAAAGCATTGAACACCCGGATAACAAGTAGCAATAAAATATTACTAATAAGAAGATAAGATTATGACCATATATGATATCATAACAATGAATATGATTATTTAATAATTCAATGACATTATTTAATTAATTATACTAGAGGTTTGGATATGTACGAATCATATCAGACCTAAGTAATGGAAAATCTCGAAATCTCATTTTTATCTGAGATTGTTTATACTTTAGAATTTACTGGGGAATATTTATCATCCACATCCAGGTTTAATAAATATGTAATATTATTTATATCCTCCTACAATTTTTGAAATCCAATTTTAGACATTGTTTAGTTTTTAGTAAAAGATATGAAAGGAATATTTTTTCATTTTTAGTATGAGGTACTTTTTGACTTTTCCGGCCAAAGTACAAAAAAAATGTTTTTTAAATTATACGGCATGAATGGATTTTTATGATTTCATAGAACATTATTTCCATGAAGAATATTTTACACGTTTTCAAGTTTATTTTTAATCAAATTCTTTTAGTTTAAAATTGTATGACATGTTAAGAAAGGAAAAATATATTTGAAGTAGAAAGGATATTTTCCTCAAGAATGGAGTTCAAGCTTTTTATTAAAAATTATTTTCCATATAATGTAACATAGAGTTCTGTTTATATACCTATTTTTACATTGATTTGATTATGTTATGATTGAATTAATTTTATGATCTCCTTTAATCTTATATGGATTATGTTTTGATGGCATGATGTTTAAGAATCCCATTTTTATTACATGGGTTATGCTGTGAGGCATGATTTATGATATTGTGGAACACATAAAAATGGAATAAATATGAGATGGATGAGACCTATATATCCCTCCAATGCATTGGGTAATGATTTATATCTCATGAGATAGAAATAGCTGGAATGGCAGGTTAATCCAGTTCAGTGATACAAGACGGAAATGAGGAGTGAACTCAGTTTAGAAATAGAGTTTGTCTGCTAGGATAGTCTTGGCAGTGAGTCCTGACTACTAAGAAATGATTATATATGATTATGTGTGTATGCCAAAAAATTTCATGTTTTATTTTACGATTATTGGGATTACATTTCACTACCATGATTTATCCCATGTTATGATATTATGATCTCTTTTGCAGGTAAATATTTTCAAAATGTTATATTCTTATGAATATGATATGATTGATATTTCCTTTATTTACCCTTACTAAGCATTTGAGCTCACCATTTGGTATGTTTTTTCCCCAGACCCAGAAGATGATTATTAAGTAAGTTATGGAAAAAGGGACTCTATATATGATAAAATAAAAGGGTGACAATGTAGATGATTTATGAACCAGTTGTTTATGTTTCCCAGTTTCTAAAGACACTATACGTATACGGTCCTTTCATGGTTTTGTTATATGTTGTAATAAGTGTGCTTAAATTTGAAGTAATAACAATGTATGTAATGTATGGGTCGCTATAGTTTGTATCTGAGAAAAGGTTTAGTTAACCTTTGGAAATTAGGATACGAAAACTTTAGTGATATCCCTAGAGATATTTATAAGGTATGTCTAGGGATGTCCCTAAGGTTAAGTATAAGTATAGGTTATAGTCCTAGAATTATGGTAAAGATATTATAATTAATCCTAAGATGTAAGATATTGATGTTAATACCCCTTGATTATGATTTTTTCCTCTCACAATATTCTTTTTGAGTTTTAGAAAATGGGTGGAAACAGGACGATTCACGATAATGGAGGATATGATGGACAATGTAATGATATTATTCACGAGAAACCAAATGAAATTGGATCTGGAATTCCACATATCGTTATTATGCCCAATCAGTTGTAACACCCCAAGCTTCCACGATACGCTTCTCTTTCAATAATGCAATAGCTTTCATTGTACGCAAGTTCGAGATTCTAACACACTGCGACCAACCAAAATAGCCATTCTGAATAGTAATACAGAATTTTTGAAATTATATAAATTTTATATTTCAAAATGGACTTCATTTTTGGATTCAGATTATCAAAATTAGCATATGTTGAATTTTTTGTATTTTTCTGAGAACTTCCAATTTTTTTATGAATATTGAAAAATACTTCAAAACAAATTTTTTTAATCAAAATAATTTATAGTGATAAATTATAATATTGAGTGATTTTAAAGTATAACTAGAATGTATTTTTACCATTTTATCCAATGGTGGACATTAGAATTAATTTCACTTTGAAATTGGATATAAACAATTGTCAATCTTTTGATATATATTTTTTCTTAAAAACACGCTATTTGTTGTGACAGCGGGAATTAATTATAAAATTAATTAATTCCACTTAAATGTTTGGAATTTTTTAAAATAGACATCAATTTTGAATTCGTAATATCAATTATAGATTAGGGAGATATTTTGGCATTGTTCTGAAAAACTTCAATTTTTGATGAATAGTGAAACCACTAACTGGTAGTTAAAAAATTGATTTTTCGTTTAAATTAAACATTACCACTTATGTGATTTGATTTTAAAAAATTCGACATACATGGTTTTCATTAGGAAGTAAAATGTGGTTCAATGGGATTAAAATAATTTTTGGTGAATAGTAACTTTTAAGTTTAATTAATCGCGATTAAAGGTTATTAGTGTAATTTAAGGTAAAGATAATGTTATAATAATTTTAAATGACCTTGACACATGTCCTACCCCTATTGGATGAGTCATGGCCGACCAAGACAATCCATTGGTCAACTTGGGGACCCCATGGAGCCACTTTGGTAGGAAAATGACATTTAAATTTTTTTATTTAATGTTAAAATAAAAATGTCACAAACATGAGTTGTTTTACTAAAACAATTTTGAAATGAGGTTATACAAGTCATATTTTTTACTGTAAATATTCACTAGAAAGAGAATAAGATTTAATACATCATGATATTTTGTTAATATTTTTTAGACATTAAATAAATTAAATTATTTATGACACCATGATGATGCAGTGATTACCACATTAATTAACGATTTAAATAAAATGAAACAATAATGTAAAATCTAAGACATTAACTTGTCAAAAACTTATTGTATGAGTATATTTCGAACCCTTATCACCTTATCCTCGAAATATATAAGTGTGGGACATTTAAAATCCGAAACCCATTATATAATAAAGTAACATTTCATGACTTTCCAAGAGTGCCCCTCCTCTCCTCTTAGAAACGGCCCCCACCACTACCACCTTATTCACACCAAAAAAAGTCTTTTGGATCGGCCAACATCTGCCCAAATAATCTCTAATATTCCCTTTCCTACTCCTAGAATCCTCACTTTGGGAATAATTCTTCCCAAGGTAGCCTTTGGCTCAGATCAAAAAAGAGTTACCTGATTTTAAGGTAATGTCTTGTATTATGTTATATTGTTTTATTTTGCTTCTCAAACCCCTGAAAATCATTTTATTCCATTATTTTGTAACAAAAATAGTATCTTCAATATACTAGGATGTTCTTATAAGAATTATTATATCTACACTTACACACACCTACATCTAATGGTTAAATAACACACTGTTTCTGTGGATGGAGAATTTCTGCCTCACGAAAGGATGATTGTTCAACACTCATATAACACCTTCAAAGGTGACCATTAAGATGTCACAATATTTATATATGATATATAATATGTTTATGTTATACTTAAGCTTCTGTATTTTCATTTTTGGAATACCTTTATTGTTTCCTTTATGGGTAAACGTAGTATTTTCATTTTAGGAAGTGCGGACTACCGCCCCCTCAAAGTGATTTGAATCGTTAAAGCCATATGTGGGATGTATAAAGGATGGAGTAAATGATACTATATATGATATTGGAATTATAGTATTCCTTTATATAATTATAATTTTATTCCATTAAATACAAAATAGAATTGAAAGTTGTGTTCATGCGTACGTACGACTTACCGTCTCCATGAACGATGCATTTCATTCCTTACCTCTAAATGTTACGTAATATTATGAATGAATTTATATACTGGATATGTATGATATATATGATATCTACATCATGAATATAATTCTAGATATAATGGATATTTTAGCACATGAACAACTTGCAATTATAAGAAATTTATTGTTGACTCAAGTACCAAAGATCGACAAAACGACCATTATTAAATAAAATGACTACATAATTTTCGTAACATAGTAATAAGTGATATAAAAGGGATAATGAACATGAAAAAGGTTCTTAGGAATTTAGATATTAACTTTAGTTTAATATTCAGGTGATTAAAGAACGGTCGAGTCAAGTCGGACACGAGGTAAGGGAACTTCTTAACCCAATTTCTGTTCTTTGGGTTAATCAACTACATTCAAATTATGTCATGATATTATTATGTCCTATCTTGTATTTTTACTTTCATTATGTGTACTTATAGTTAATACACATAATATATCAATTTTATTTAAAAATAATGATCTTTGTAAGGGAACTTCTTAACCCAATTTCTGTTCTTTTGGTTAATCTCGTACTTTCAAATTATGTCATGATATTATTATGTCCTATCTTGTATTTGTACTTTATTTATGTGTAATTATAGTGAATATACATAATAGATCTATTTTATTTAAAAAATTATCTTTTTAAGGACTTCGTCTCAATATTCTTTCATTGAGGAATATTTTGTTTTATACACAACTTTTTTTATACGGTGTATAAAACCCTTTGACTTTTATGTTTATTCAAAAGGTATATTTTTTATATGAATCGTTTTACTAAACCACAAAAGGGAATGTTTTTTTGTTGTATGTATGCAGTGACAATGACTTCTTCGCCACCGTGACCATTATTTGAGTTTCAGCTTCCTCTACAAGCCATAACTTTTTTTAACTGAAAAATAAATACCAAGTTTTAATTTTCATTTATTTTGGTATTGAAAATGGTATGTATCAAATGTTGTTTAGGAGTTTTAATATATGAAAACCCAGTGAAAATGTATAAGTATTTAATTCAAGCTTAACAATGTTTTCAGAAAACCCGACTCTCGAGTGTGGTGGACTGGAAGGGATTGGGCGTAGACCCATCATGACCTGTAATTAGTCGAGCAGTCTCAGAATTAGTTCTTTTGTTTTCAGAAGCTTGAATAATGTTTTCAGAAAAACCCTGGAGTATATTCGAGCAATTTTAAATGTAAGTATCTTCTAAATATTGAATTGGTATTTTGATGCCTCAACTAATTTCAAACTATATTTTAAAAAATGGTATTCCTAAATGTTTATATACCATTTTTCATATGAGAAATGAATTGGAATTAATAAGTGAAGGGTGGAGCCCACTATAGCTTCTCGATGCATCGGCAGGTCTCATGAGACAAACTATTGTCTTGGTACGAGGCCTTGAAAAAATATTATTTGTAGTCTTGGCACAAGGCCTTGGCTACGTGGTTATGATAGTCTGGCATTATGCATTCCATCATTATGAAAGTGGTTATTGATATTTCATGTGATTATTCAACTAGTAGAATATCCATGTGAATAAGTAAATGGAGTTATTTCATTTTATTTTTGCCATATTATACTAATGTTCAAGTTTAAAAGGCTTTTGTTTTAGTTATACATTGCCTTAAATGTTAATGTTTATTTATGAAAGCTTCCAATATATTGTTATCCTTACTGAGAATCTGAGCTCACCCCTTTCAGTGTTTTAATTTTCCAGGATGTGAAGAAGTATATTATGAATGACCTGCAGGGATAGTATAAGGGGATATGAAGACAAGATGTTGTTGTAGTTTTGTTTTACTTTTTGATGTAATGTAAGACTTATGAATGTATCTAGTGTTTCCAAGGCTACTAAACTAATCGGCCTTTCGAGACTTGATCTCTTGTGATCATGCCAATGTTACGCAATAATGCACTGACTCTGGGTAACTGGGTTCAGGGCGTTACAGTTGGTATCAGAGATAGTTTTGTACTAACCTTGGAAGCTAGATATAGATAAACTTTGATGAGAGCACATAGCCCAAAGATAGACTTTGAGGATTATTATAGAATAACTTCTTAGAATTTTGGTATTATAGAGATTTTGTGAGTTTTCCGAGAAATACATCCCTGTCTGGATACGAGCAGCTAGTGGCAGCTCTAGCACAGATGTACCTAGGGGTAAAACCCGAAAACACCGCTTTGAGCTAGACTCAAACGGAAACTGGTGCACGACAATGGGCTTTGCTGCACACTTGGTTACGACACTCCCGGGGGATATGCTTAGGATAATTCTCATTTTTTACAAACCATTATAAAGGGTTTATGAGTATATACTTCCTCAAAGAAAATATTTTTTATGATTATGGATTATATCCATAAACCCTTCAATTTAAATTAAGTATTTTACAAGTTTGGAATTATTCATTGCAATTCATAAACTGACCTAGTTTATGCCATTGTATAGAAATAGCACCCAGTAGAAGGAATGTAAACTTCATCAATAAGTATGATCCAAAGAGTAAGAATGATCATATCTTTCACGATATTAAGCCAACATTTAGAAGTGAAATAGTCTCCCATGTGTTCTCAACATATGAAGAAATAGAATCATGTGTTAATAAGATAAGTAAAGAATTCCCTGAGTCTTATGGCTTTGAAGGGAAGAAAGAGAAGAAAAGGATGGAAGAGAGAATGATGGATAAAGGGACGAGGGAAAAGAAGAATTTTCCAATATGTGATAACTATGGGAAGAAACACCTTAAAACGTGCCTGAAGGGAATGGGAGTCTGTTATAAGTGTGGAGAAAAAGGACACCAAGTGCCTGACTGCAAGGGTAAGAAAAAGGTTTCAAATGTACAATGCTTCATCTACAAGGTGTGGGGACACTATGTAAACCAATGTACAAATCATCTGAGTATGCCCCAAATGATGTTATTGGATAATAATCAAGTTATGATACTACCACAAATTAGGAGTAATGATTAGAGTTCTTATGTTTTTATTACAAAATTTTGTCATTTGAGTGTTGTATCAATGGAGTACTGGTTATAATAATTATGGAGTATATAAGGATTGTACTGAAGTACTATTTCATCAAGGACATGAGATTGTGTGGAACCAAGAAAAGTGACTCCACAACAGGTTAAATTTTTGGAAAATATATATTTGAGAGAAAGATAAACCATAATATGGTTCTGATACCGAGATAGTGATTTTGGAATAATACATGATTGATTTGGATAAATTATATTAGATATTCTTAACTTCCTTGAAACTGATTAATGGTTTGTATACATTTTTGGATAGAAGTAGTATATCTAGTATTCTATAAGGAATAAGGGATCATAAAGGTAATCAATAAGTATTTACGGTAATTCAGGACGTTGCAGTGTTTTAAAAGAATACATGATAAAGGTGTTCACATGTTGTTACGCGGAAAAAAAAGATCTTCATTATTTTTACCTTCCTTATAAGACTTGGACTGTGAGTTGGACAGAAGTATTTTAGATAACTATAAAGGTTGGAATGGATTAAGTTGAACCTTGGATAGTATTGTTTAAGGTTAAAACATTTCGGAATATTATTTTTTGAATATTATAATACTATAGTGTTATGAAAAAGGACAACCTGTAGGTCGGGGGATAACCCATTGCGTCAGACAAAGTTGTTGGAATTGAACCCACAACCATAGTGCGACTGGCCTTTATTACCTAACACTAGCCTACAGGAAGACCCTGGTTATTAAAAAATAGTTTTCCTAATCTAAATGGTATGTGTTAATATTTTTAACCATGTACGATTTGGATAAATATAACATTTTTGAGTTCTATTATCTTTTTGAGTGAAAGATGAGTTTGTGGAAGAAATTAGTTGAAGGTCGAAACTCTACTTGTCAAGCATAAATATATATATACCTATCTCTAATTCTATGAATAAATTAATTCTTAAACTTTAGTAAAGGGATACAAAAACAAAAAATGTGTTATCCTAATACCTTATGTCTTGTTGAACTGATAATATTTTAAATCAACATAGATTAAAGGCTTTGAGGCCTTCAATTTTACACTTGTTTGTGATTGATGACCGCAATCACTCTCTGCAAATATTTACGTTTTTCCTCCAATTATATGTCTCTAATTTCCACCAATGGTCTCCTTATCAAGATCATAATTTGGTGGTGACGTTTTCATTTCCCTTTCCCTCTTATTAAGGCTAAATTTTATTAACCTTATTTCCGATGTGGGTTTTCCACAAAGGTATTTACTATTTTCAACCTTTTATTTTCAAAAAAAAAATTCAAATTGTGAGGATGCAATTTATTGAAGGGGGGGGGGGGGGGTAGAATGTAACACCCCGAGCTTCCACAATATGCTTCTCTTTCAATAATGCAATAGCTTGCATTGTACGCAAGTTCGAGATTCTAACACACCGCGACCAATCAAAATAGCCATTAGGAATAGTAATACCCACTTTTTGAAATTATATAAATTTTATATTTCAAAATGGACTTCATTTTTTGATTCAGAATAACGAAATTTTCATATGTTGAATTTTTTTGTATTTTTCTGAGAACTTACAATTTTTTATGAATAGAGAAAAATACTTAAAAACAAATTTTTTTTATCAAAATAATTTATAGTGATAAATTATACTATTTAGTGGTTTTAAATTATAATTAGAATATATTTTTACCATTTTATCCAACGGTGGTCATTTGAATTAATTTCAGTTTTTAATTGGACATAAACAATTGTCAATCTTTTGATATATATTGTTTCTTAAAAACACGCTATTTGTAGTGACAATGGGAATTAATTATAAAATTAATTAATGCAACTTATATGTTTGTAATTTTGTAAAATAGACATCAGTTTTGAATTCAGAATATCAAATATATCTTAGGGTGAAATTTTGGCATTGTTCTGAAAAACATCAATTTTTGATGAATAGTGACACCACTAAGTGGTAGTTAAAAAACTGATTTTTCGTTTAAATGAAACAATACCACTTATGTGATTTGATTTTCAAAAATCCGACATACATGGTTGTCATTAGGAAGTAAAATGTGGTTCAATGGGATTAAAATAATTTTTGGTGAATAGTAACTTTTAAGTTTAATTAATCGCGATTAAAGGTAATTAGTGTAATTTAAGGTAAAGATAATGTTATAATAATATGAAATGACCTTGACACATGTCCTACCCCTATTGGATGGGTCATGGCCGACCAAGAAAATTCATGGTTCAACTTGGGGACACCATGGTGCCACTTTGGTAGGAAAATGACATTAAAAATGTTTTATTTAATGTTAAAATAAAAATGTCACAAACATGAGTTGTTTTACTAAAAAAATTTAAATGGCGTTATAAAAGTCATATTTATTGACTATAAATATTCATTGGAAAGATAAAAAGATTTCATACATCATTATATTTTTTTTATAATTTTTATACATTAAATAAATTAAATTATTTATGACACCATGATGATGCCGCGATTACCTCATTAATTGACGATTTTAATAAAATGAAAATATAATGTAAAATATAAGACTTACACTTGTCAAAAACCTATTGCATTGTATATTTATTACCCTTATCACCTTATCCTCTAAATATATATGTGTGGGAACTTTAAAATTCGAAACTCATTATATAATAAAGTAACATTTCATGACTTTCCAAGAGTGCCCCTCCTTTCCTCTTATAAAAGGCCCCCACCACTACCACCTTATTCACACCTTCAAAGCCTTTTGGCTTGGCTGACCTCTACCCAAATACTCTCTAAACTTCTTTATCTTACTCCTAGAAGCCTCAATTTGGGCAGAATTCATCCCAAGGAAGCCTTTGGCTCAAATCAAAAAAGAGTTACCCGATTTTAAGGTAATGTCTTCTCTTATGTTATTTTGTTTTATTTTGCTTCTCAAACCCCTTAAAATCTTTTTATTCCTTTATTTTGTAACAAAACCCGTATCTTAAATATACTATGATATTGGTATAAGAAGGATTCGAGCTACACTTACACACACCTAAATCTAATTGTTAAAGAACATATTGTTTCTGTGGATGGTGAATTTCTGCCTCACGAAACGATGATTGTTCAACACTCATATAACACCTTCAAAGGTGGCCATTAAGATGTAAATACATTTATATATGATATATAATATGTTTATGTTATACTTAAGCTTCTTTATTTTTCATTCTTTATGGTTTCCATTATGGGTAAATGTGGTATTTTCATTTTAGGAAGTGGGGACTACCGCCCCCTCAAAGTGATCTGAATCGTTAAATCCATATGTGGGATGTATAAAGGATGGATTAAATGATATTATATATGATATTGGAATTATAGTATACCTTTATATAATTATAATTTCATTCCATTAAATACGAAATGGAAATTAAAGTAGAATTCATGCGTACGTACAACTTACCATCTCTATGAACAGTGCATTTCATTTCAAATATCTAAATGTTACGTAATATTATTAATGAATGTATATACTAGATATATATGAAATATATGATATCTACATCATGAATATAATTCTGGATATAATGGATATTTTACCACATGAACAACTTGCAATTATAAGAAGTTTATTGTTGACTCAAGTACCAAAGATCGACAAAACGACCGTTATTAAATTAAATGACAACATAATTTTCGTAACATTGTAATAAGTGATATAAAAGGGATAATGAACATGAAAAAGGTTCTTAAGAAAGTAGAGATTAACTCTAGTTTATTATTCAGGAGACTAAACAACGGTTGAGTCAAGTTGGACACGAGGTAAGGGATCTTCTTAACCCAATTTCTGTTCTTTGGGTTAATATCCTACATCCAAATTTTTTCTTGATATTATTATGTACTATCTTGTATTTTTACATTCATTATGTGTACTTATAGTTAATACACATAATATATCTCTTTTATTTAAAAATAATGATCTTTTTAATGGAACTTCTTAACCCAATTTCCGTTCTTTGGGTTAATCTCATACTTTCAAATTATGTCATTATATTTTTATGTCCTATCTTGTATTTGTACTTTATTTATGTGTACTTATAGTGAATACAAATAATAGATCTATTTTATTTAAAAAATTATCTTTGTAAGGACTTCATCTCAATCTTCTTCCATTGAGGCATATTTTGTTTTATACACAACTTTCTTTTATACGTTGTATAAAACCCTTTGAATTTTATGTTTATTCAAAAAGAATATTTTTTATACGAAGTGTTTTACTAAACCACAAAAGGGAATGTTTTTTTGTTGTATGTTTGCAGCGACAACAACTTCTTCACCACCGTGACCATTATTTGAGTTTCAGCTTCCTCTACAAGCCATAACTTTCTTTAAATGAAAAATAAATACCAGGTTTTAATTTTCTTTTACTTTGGTATTGAAAATGGTATGTATCAAATGTTGTTTAGGAGTTTTAATATATGAAAACCTAGTGAAAATGTATAAGTATTTAATACAAGCTTAAAAACGTTTTCAGAAAACCCGACTCTCGAGTGTGGTAGATAGGAAGGGATTGGGCGTGGACCCATCATGGCCTGTAATTAGTCAAGCAGTCTCGGAATTAGTTATTTTGTTTTCAGAAGTTTGCATAATGTTTTCAGAAAAACTTTGGAGTATATTAGAGCAATTTTAAATGTAATTATCTTCTAAATATTGAACTGGTATTTTGATACTGCAATTAATTTAAAACTGTATTTTAAAAAATGGTATTCCTAAATCTTTATTTACCATTTTTGATATGAGAAATGAATTGGACTTAATAAGTGATGGGTGGAGCCCGCTATAGCTCCTCGATGCATCGGCAGGTCTCATGAGACAAACTAGTGTCTTGGTACGAGGCCTTCACAAAATATTATTTGTAGTCTGGGCACGAGGCCTTGGCTACGTGGTTATTATAGTCTGGCATTATGCATTCCATTATTTTGAAAGTGGTTATTGATATTGCATGTGATTATTCGACTAGTAGAATATCTATATGAATAAGTAAATGGAATTATTTAATTTTATTTTTTCCATATTAGGATGAAGTTCTTGTTTAAAAGGATTTTGTTTTAGTTATACACTGCCTTAAATGTTAATGTTTATTTATGAAATCTTCCACTGTATTTTTATCCTTACTGAGCATCTGAGCTCACACCTTTCAGTGTTTTAATTTTTCCAGGATGTGAACAAGTATATTATGAATGACCAGCAGGGATAATATGAGGGGATATGAAGACAAGATGTTGTTGTAGTTTTTTTTACTTTTTGATGTAATGTAAGACTTATGAATGTGTCTAGTGTTTCCAAGGCTACTAAACTAATCGGTCTTTCGAGACTTGATCTTTTGTGATCATGCCAATGTTACGTAATAATGTACCGACTCTGGGTAACTGGGGTCGGGGTGTTACAGTTGGTATTAGAGGCAGTTTAGTACTAACCTTGGAACCTAGATTTAGATAAACTCTGATTAGATCACATAGCCCAAAGATAGACTTTAAGGATTAGTATAGAAGAACTTCCTAGAATTTTGGTATTATAGAGATTTTGTGAGTTTTCCGAGCAATACATCCATGTCTGGATACGAGCAGGTATAGGCGGCTCTGGCACAGATGTACCTAGGGGTAAATCCCGAAAACATCGCTTTGAGCTAGACTCGAATGAGAACGGGTGCACGACAACGGGCCTTGATGCACTTTTGGTTACGACACTCCCAGGGGATATGCTTAGGATAATTCTCATTTTTTTACAAACCATTATGAAGGGTTTATGATTATATACTTCCTCAAAGAAAATATTTTTTATGATTATGGATTATATCCATAAACCGTTCAATTTATATTAAGTATTTTTCAAGTTTGGAATTATTCATTACAATTCATAAACTGACCTAGTTTATGCCATTGTATAGAAATGGCGCCCAGTAGTAGGAATGTAAACTCCATCAATACGTATGATCCAAAGAGTAAGAAGGATCATATCTTTCATGGTATTAAGCCAACATTTCGAAGGGAAATAATCTCCCATGTGTTCTCAACATATGATGAAATAGTATCATGTGTTAATAAGATAAGTAAAGAATTATATGAGTCTTATGGCTTTGAAGGGAAGAAATAGAAGAAAAGGATGGAAGACAGAATGATGGATAAAGGGACGAGGGAAAAGAAGAATTTTACAATATGTGATAACTATGGGAAGAAACACTTTGGAACTTGCCTGAAGGGAATGAGAGTTTGTTATAAATGTGGAGTAAAAGGACACCAAGTGCGTGACTGCAAGGGTAAGAAAAAAGTTTCAAATGTACAATGCTTCATCAGCAAGAAGTGGGTACACTACACAAACCAATGTCAAAATCATCAGAGTATGCCCCAAATGATGTTATTGGATAATAATCAAGTTATGATACTACCACAGATTTGGAGGAATGATTAGAGTTCTTATGTTGTTATTAAAATTTTTTGTCATTTGAGTGTTGTATCAATGATTGACTCACTACTGGAATGTGGGTTTTTCCCCACACTTACATACCAACGGTTTCATAGAACCGTTGGTAAAGGATGGTTTACAGAAGGTTTTACCAACAGTTATAGTGAACTGTTGGTAATGATGTGTTTAAGGTGATTTTTACCAACGGTTCAATGAGAACCGTTGGAAAAAATGTGGCTGGGGAGGTTTGTACCAACGGTTTATTAAACCGTCGGTATAGGTGTGGTTGGGGAGCCATATACCAACGATTTTTAAAAACTGTTGGCACAAGTTTCCCCCAAATTTCCAGCCACGCGTCCTCTCCCCCATTCACTCATTAAAGACAGTATAATGAGACATTGGATTTTCACCACATGTGAGGATATGAATCCATGTGATGCATCAGTAACAAAATGAGAGGATTTACTAGTAGAGGCTACTTTGATCTTACCTCTCACTCTAGATCGTATGCCACCCTTCTCCATGTGGGTAGGTTTTACATAATAGATATTTCATGAACCATCGACATGTAATAAAACCTCATTGTTTGGAATAGGAACACACTGATTTCTCATTGTAATTATGGCATGGATGACACAACCACAACCACCACATCAACAACTTGATCAAACATCACTTATATATCTTCATTTATGATATTGAGCTAATAAAACAATTCCAAAACGTTTTTTCGAATATGTCTATCACAAGTCACTGCTAGAGGGATGGTCCAGCAGAAACACTTCATGTTGACTATCCTTCCACATGGTTGAGACTCTATTGGGTCATGATCACATGAAATGTTCTTAGTGCCCCCTCTTCCACATATTTGTAGGAAAACTGAGAAACCATTACTTCAATCATGACCGTTACTCATCTCATAGGAATCCCCAAAAAATTCCTACCACATGATGTCAGTATACTTGTTCAATAGTCTATAATTCTATCCTATTCGCCCATGACCTCCCTCAGCTTCTAATATATAAATAGTGTCTGCTTCATAATTTCAGTATTATAGGTCAATATTAACACATCATCCATGGATCATAAAACATTTCAATGACTTCCCTTAAAGTGTATCTCTCACAATATCTCATCAAAAATGTACATTAGTGAAAAATATCATAGTTCGTATATCAAAAATACAGGACATTTCATTCACACTTTAAACCAGGTCATTAAACACAAACTTCCCCTAAAACTAGAGATGTAATGGAATATAATCATAAAAACAACTAGTGACACTTCTTTTTCCCACTAAAACTATTAATCTGGGTCGAGACATAATCTAAACATTCAATATTCAAATTCAATTTGTTTTTATTTGATATTTCATTTTAACTTATACACTTTAAATCATATTTCACAATTAATTTGAAATGTTTCTACTAATATTTCACTAAATTTATATTTAAATAGGACCCCACCCTCTGGACACACCGCTCACCTCCTTAGACACCCCGCCCACCCCCCTGGACTCCCCCTACCCCATTGGACAGCCTGACCACCCCCACGGATAGCTCGCCCACCTGGACACCCCAACCCCCCTAGACACCCCCCGACCCCCTCGACACCTCCAACCCCCCGGACGGCCCCACCACCCCCTAGACACCCTGCACCCCCCTGGACACCCCGCACCCCCCTTGGACACCCTATACCGCCCCCGGACAGCCCACTCACCTCTTTGGACAGCCCCACCCACCCTCTGGACACCCCGCTCACCTCCTTGGATAGCCCGCCCACCCCCTGAACACCCCACACCTGCCTTGGACACCCCGCCCACCCCCTAGACACCCCCACCCCCCTTGGACACCCTGTACCCTCCCGGATAGCCCGCTCACCTCCTTGGACAGCCCCCCCGGATAGCCCGCTCACCTCGTTGGACATCCCACCCCCTGGACACCCCTCTCACCTCCTTGGAAAGCCCCACCCACCCCCTGGACACCCCTCTCACCTCCTTGGACAGCCCGCCCACCCCCTAGACACCCCGCACCCCCCTTGGACACCCTGTACCCCCCCCCGGACAGCCCGCTCACCTCCTTGGACAGCCCGCCCCCCCAGACAGCCCGCTCACCTCCTTGGACAGCCCACCCCCTGGACACCATGTACCCCCTTGGACAACCCTACCCAACCCCTGGACACCCCGCTCACCTCCTTGGACAGCCCTCCCACCCCCCTGGACTCCCCCTACCCTGTTAGACAGCCTGACCAGAAGATGGATGTACGAAACTGATCGGATTTCAACCGATTTTCAAAATAATTTGAACAGCTTTCTAGATTTTGCATTTGACAAGGCTTCAGATAGTGGTCGCACACACTGCCCATGTTTTAATTGTGTTGGAAGACCTTGGTTGAGTCGTGACGTAGTTAGCTATCATATAAGCAAATATGGTTTCCAAACAAACTATTATGTGTGGTATCACAATGGAGAGAAAATGGAATCTCAAAATGTTGATGATCCAAACGATAAGACTGAATTGGAGAGTTTGATATATGAACGATTTCCATTTATTTGGTATCATGAGAAGGAAAGGATGTCCAGCCTTCAAGATTTCGATACAAGCACACATGATGCATCCAATGAAAATGATGATGTTGATATGGTAAAAAAATTGAATGATGCTGCGACGACTCCAGTATATCGGCAATGTGGTAAAATGAAAAAGTTGAAATTTTTAATCCGATTATTTCATGGGAAAACTATGTATGGGATTTCAAATACTTCAATTGATAACATTCTTAACTTCTTGAAGGACTTACTTCCAGATGATGCAGATATTCTCTCAAACCACTATATGGCATGGAAGTTAGTTGATGAACATGGATTCTCAAAAAAAATTCATGCTTGCTCGAATGATTGCAGCTTATTTTGGGAGGAAACTGCTGAAAGAAATGATTGTATCAAATGTGTAACCTCTCGATGGAAGCCAAAAGATGATGGATCACCATCTCATGTGCCATAAAAAGTAATGTGGTACTTTCCATTGATACCCAGATTACATAACCTTTTCATGTCTGATGAAATATCCGAAAAAATACGATGGCATGACACCGAGAGAAAAAAGAATATTGAAGAGTTGGTTCACCCTACAGATGGATTTTCATGGCAGAGATTTGATGCTCGATATCCTGAATTTGCAGTCGACATGCGTAATGTGAGACTGGGTCTTTTATGTGACGGTTTTAATCCATTTGGGCAGATGCTTACTTCGCACAACACATGGCTAATTTTCATACACATTTATAACCTTCCCCCTTGGTTGTGTATGAAAAAGCCTTACACTTTATTGAGTATACTGATATCTGGCCCTTCTGATCCCGGCAATGATATAGATGTATACATGCAACCTTTAATAAAAGAGTTGAAACTTAATTGGGATGTGGGTGTGCCCACATACGATTCATGTTCGAAAGACATATTTCAGATGCGTGCTGTGCTTATGTGGATGATCAATGATTTTCCTGCTTATGCAATGATGTCTGGATGGAGCACTAAAGGAAAATTGTCATGTCCTATTTTTATGAAGAATACTCGATCGAGAAGACTGAAATATCGTCGTCGTTTTTTTTTATGGGACATCAACGATTCTTTCCAATTAACCATCCATATAGGAACAATCATCGAAGATTTGACAATACTATAGAGAATGATGATCCACCTCAGCGTATGTCTGGAACTGATGTGCTTAATGAATTGAAAGATTTCAGTTATTCATTTGGGAAGGGTGTAATGAAATCTAGAAAGAGGAAAAATGTTTCCAATGATACTTGTTACAATTGGAAGAAGAAAATTATATTCTTTGAGTTTCCGTACTGGTCAACCAACTTGTTACGTCATTTTTTTAGACGTAATGCACATTGAAAATAATATATGTGAAATGTTTCTTTCGAATCTTCTAAATGTCAAGGGGAAGACAAAAGATTATTTACGATCTCGGCGTGACTTAGTAGATTTGGGGATCAGACCAGAATTGCATCCTATCTGTATCAGTGAAAATAAATGGCAAGTTCCATGTGCTTCTTATGTGATGACACCTGCTGAAAAAAAACCATTTCTTGAAGCGCTAGAGACTATTAATGTTCCTGATGGCTATTCAAGCAATATATCAAAACGGGTCAACAGAAAAGAGTTGATGCTGAAATCTTTGAAGACTCATGATTATCACGTCCTTTTTCATGAGTTGATTCCAATATCAATCCGTCATCTCTTGTCCAATAATGTTAGAGTCTCAGTTATTCGGTAGTACTATTTGTATAGAGATCTTTGTGCTAAGAGGATATCGAAATCCTTATAGAAAAAACTTTTGGCAGAGACACCATTAATTTTTTGCGAGTTAGAGAAAATATTCCCTCCATCATTTTTTACAAGCATGTTGCATCTGACTGTCCATCTTCCGACAGAAATACTTCTTGGAGGACCCATTGCTTTCCGTTGGATGTATCCAACTGAAAGAAATATGTGCATATTGAAGTCATATGTTCGGAACAGGAATTATCCCGAAGGTTCTATTGTGAACGGTTACTTGGCTCAAGAATGTATGGATTTATGCGAAATGTATTTGTCTGATCTTACTACGAGAGTAAACAGACCAATGAGAAATGAAGAAGAAAAATATGGGAAAATTGAACCCAGTTTTCCATCACCTCCTCATATAGGAGGAATTCAGGGATCATATACATTGACGACATTAAGCCTTGAAGAGCGAGAGATGGCACATCGCACATTGTTATTCAATTGTGATTTGTTCGATGAGTATATCAAGTAAGTAAATTGTACATTTATCTCTTATCTTATCTCTTGTAATTTTAAATATTTGTTAAACTATTATTATTTTTATCTACAGAGAACATAAATAATTGATGTATAGAAAGCATCGTTCTTTATCTTTGAGAAGGAAAGAGACTTTGCATAGCAAAGGGTTTTCATCTCGGTTGAAATTGAAGGTAAAAATATTTCTGTAATAACTAAATGAAAATAATATTTAATTAAGATTACTATTTGTTTATATTTCAGGTATCGAGTTTGCCTGCTGACTTTGTTTCTGAGGAAACAAGAGCTTTGGCTTTTGGTCCTAATACCATGGTTCGTGCTTGTAAATCACTTGTGATCAATGGATACAAATTTATTATCACTGAACGAGCAAGAAACATGAGAACACAACATAATGGTATTATGCTAACTACAACAATAGACTATTATGCCATTTCATCGGATATTAGACCTTGTTCTGAAAATGTTGCTTATTATGGAGTTGTGGAGAAAATAATAATTTTGGATTATTACTCACATGGTCGAGTCATGATGATGAAATGTCAATGGTTTGATTCATTGACGAGGCAAGGAACCTTTATTGATGTTTGTGGATTTCGAGTTACTGACATGACTCGCACTCTTGCCACCGATGAACCATATGTATTGGCATCAATGGTGAAACAAGTTTTTTATGTCAAAGATCATCATCATCCTAAATTCGGTGTAATTATTGAAGTAAATCCCAGACATGTTTTTGATGATGGTGATGATGAAGTTGACACTATCCCTACTGTAATTGGAAGTAATCTGTTTATTACAAATGATGACGCCAATAACTCAATTGTCAGAGTTGATTGTGAACCTGAAGTTGTGGTGGGAAATATATAGAATCATACAGTCGTGTTCTCACCTACATGTTTCACCTACATCATTCAGAGTGTGTAACGCCCCGACCCCAGCTGCCCAGAGTCGGTGCATTAATTACATAACATTGGCATGATCACAAGAAAGATCAAATCCCGAAAGACCGATTGGTTTAGTAGCCTTGGAAACACTAGATATAATCATAAAGTTTTACATTACATCATAAAATGAAAAACTACTACAACAACATAATGTCTCCATAATCCACACTACTATCCCCTCATAATATCCCTGCAGGTCATTCATAATTTACTTCATCACATCCTGGGGAAAAATAAAACATAGAAAAGGGGTGAGCTCAAATGCCCAGTAAGGATAACAATATAGCGGAAACTTTCACAAATAAGAATAAACATTTAAGGCAATGCATTACTAAAACAAAAGCCTTTTAAAATTGAACTTCAACATGGTATGGCAAAAGTAAAATGAAATAATGCCATTTACTTATTCACATGGATATTCTACTAATCGAATAATCACATGCAAAAATCAATAACCACTTTCATAATGTTGGAATGCATAATGCCAGACTATCATAACCACATAGCCAAGGCCTCGTGCCAAGACTACAAATAAGATTTTGTCAAGGCCTTGTGCCAAGACACTAGTTTGTCTCATGAGACCTACCGATGCATCGAGGAGCTATAGCGGGCTCCACCCGTCACTTATTAAGTCCAATGCATTCCCATATGAAAAGGTTTAAACATAACATAAACATTCGTATTAAAACTAGCATACGAAATGTCAATACTTTCACAATAAACTATGAATGGTATAAAAATAGCACATCCACAGTCAAACATATCACAAAACCTTCAATACAATATAGAAGTTTTGTATCATAATAAATCAACTTCAAATAATCTTAAAATCCATCAAAGGATGTTGACATAGATGAAATCAAAATTCTTTTTAAAGAAATATCTCCTTTTATTTTGAAATCATTTAAGATCCATATAAAATAAAACATTTTCTTTGAAAATATTCTTATAATCTTGTAAGGAAAGCTTTGAAGATTTTATAACGGCGTAAAATAACCGCACTCGCCGTATAAGTTAAAAAAAACATTCTTACCTCAATTCTGTCGAAAAGGTTAAAAAGGACCTTGTTTTGAAAACGACGGAAAGATTCCTTTATAAACCTCTTATAAAAAGTCAAAAAAGGGTATAAATGACTTTAACCCATATTCTTGTAAATAGTAAAAATGTTTTGAAATACATTTTTAAGAAACATGGATGTGGATGATAAAGAGATCCCAGTAGATTATTACATATAAACAACCTCGGATAATGAAGAGATTGTGAAATAACCCTTACCTTGTACTTTTCCTTGGTTGGGGTAGGTTAACCTCCTGTATAATGGTGAAATAGTTGTTATTAAATTATACAAGAATCATATATATTAATATGATATCATATATGATCTTTTAACATTGATTTGTTAATAATATCTTAGAATTATCGTCGTTTCGGGAGTTAACTTACTCATTTTCTTTTATATGTTTTGTTAAATAAGCCATGGTTGTTGTATCTTATTCATATCCAGAATAATATACAGTCCTTAAACATCATTTTTAAATCATCAAATGATAATTATACTTGAATGGATACGATGGAGAATGAATCTCATCGCGTTCGTGGAGACGGTAGTCCGTACGTACGCACGAGCGACAATATCATTCTTTTGATATTAAAATAATATATAAATGGATGGTATATCATATATACAGAATCATTAACATGTTATATTTATTATTTACATGAGTTACACATCATTATTATACCCATCCAAATAATATTATATTGAATAACAATTACACCACGACGTGGAGACGGTAAGCCGTACGTACGCACGTATGGTGACATGTTATTCAAAGGGTGGATAGAATACTGAATATGATTGTACCATATTTATAATAACATCACAGTATATGTGAGATACTGGAGTTATTATTTCAGAATGGTAAGAACAAAGGAAGAAGAAGTGGAAGAAGAAATGAACTTAGAAAAGGGTGGTGAAATCATTACCTCTTCTTCGGGTTCTTCCTTTTGATTTGATCAAAAGGGCTCCTTAGGTTGGCTTTCTGATCAAACTAAGGCCTCTAGGTTGTAGTGAGGGATGTTGGGAGAGTATTTGGGCAGAGTTTGGCCGAACCAAAAGGCTTTGAAGGTGTGAAGAAATGAGAAGGAGGAGTGCCCTTTTATAAGAGGGGTGAGGGGCACCTTTGGAAAAGCTAGAAATATTAATTTATAATAAATTCCTATTCGGTTTCTAATGGCTCCAAAGTTGACTATTCAAAGGATAAGGTGGGGATAGGTCGAAAAACACTCAACCAATAGAATTTAGACAGGTTTGGGTACTTATATTAACCTTATCTTTAAGTATTAACTCTAAGTTAATTAGTTTCACTTTTACAATGTCTTTTTGTATTTTTATATAATATGGTTAATAAACTTACTATATACATCCAAGCGACCCCCAAGTGGTCCATTAATGATTAAACTATCATAATATAAGTCTCTTGGCCGAACCTTAGATTTTTAGGAATTTAATATCAATTAATAATATAATATTTGTTTTAAGAACTCTTTTATGTCAATTTTGACACTATTCAATAGTTGATTTTTTTGAAACTCATAACAGATTGATTACTTCGAAAAAAGTCAATTAAATCAATCCTAATATATCATATTATCCTAGAAAATTAGTTTAATTCATTAAAAGTTTCATATTATATTTATTTGGGTATTTATAATATCAATTATTTTAATTTTTCACTATTATAGTAATTACTGCATCATCATTGTGTCATAAATTAAATAAATTATTAAATGTCTAAAAATTATAAATAAAATATCATTATGTAGGAAATCTTTTTAGCTTTCTAATGAATATTTATAATCGAAAATTCAACATTTATAACCCTATGTAAAAATTGTTCTTCTAAAAGATGTAAGCTTATGCCATTTTTATTTTTATTTTAACTTTATTATTATAATGTGTCCCTACCACATACAAGTGGCTTCAAGGGGTCCCCAAATTGACCCAAGGATGCCCATGGTCGGGTATGTGTCCACCAATAAGGTTAGGACACGTTCTAGGGTAATTTTGTATTATTATAATATTATTTTTTAACCCTTATTTACCGGATTTACCCTTTAACCATGGTAAATAAAATATTTACCGCAGTAATTATTCAAAATGTCTAAAAATAAAAGTTACCTATTTACACAATTTGAACATACTGATTCCAAATATGGAATCCATTTTCCTAAATTCAAAACACAGAAGTGGCAGAAATTAATTTAAAATTAATTCCCGCTGTTAAAACAAAAAGCGTGTTTTTAAGAGATAATAACTATCAAAAGATTGACACTTGTTTATGTTCGGTTTAATTGTAAAATTATGTCCAATGACCAAAATTATATTAAATGGTAAAAATATATTCTAAATATACTTTAAAACCACTCAAATTCATAATTTATCACTAGTAATTAATTTGATTAAAAAAGTTGTTTTTAATTAAAATTTAGTAATTTTCACTATTCATCAAAATATGAAAGTTATCCGAAATGTACCAAAATTTCACCCTAGGCTAAATTCGATATTCCGAATCCAAAAATGAAGTCCATTTTCAAATATAAAATATATATAATTTCAAAAAGTAGGTATTACTATTCATAACGGCTAGTTTGATTAGTTATGGTGTGTTAGAACTCGGTGTTGCGTACAACACACGCTATCACATTATTCAAAGAGAAGCGTACCATAGAAGCTTGGGGTGTTACATTCTCCCCTCCTTCAAATAATTGCGTCCTCGCAATTTCTAGGGTATTACTGCATAAAAAGACTCGGGTGGTTCTTCATCATAAGTTCCTCGGGTTCCCACGTTGCCTCTTCCATCTTATGATTTCTCCACAAAACTTTTACCAGACGCGTCGTCCGGTTTCTCAGTACTTGTTCTCTTGTATCAAGAATCCTGACGGGCTCTTCACAATAAGACAGATCCGGTTCCAGTTCTAATTCCTCATAGGTGAGTACATGCGTTGGGTCAGGCATGTATTTTCTCAACAGAGATACGTGGAACACATCGTGAACTTTGGAGAGACTTGGCGGCATTGCCAATCGGTAAGCTACAGCCCCAATTCGTTCTAGAATTTCGAAAGGTCCGATGTACCTGGGACTCAATTTACCTTTCTTACCAAAACGTATGACTCCCTTCCACGGAGATACCTTCAGGAAAACATGATCACCGACTTGAAATTCCAAATCCTTCCTTCGATTATCGGCATAGCTCTTCTGCCTACTTTGAGCTGCTTTAATGTGATTTTGGATTACCTTCACCTTTTCCACCGTTTCCTCCACCAGTTCTGGGCCTACAAGTTTTCTTTCACCAACGTCATCCCAACAGGTTGGTGTACGACATCTCTTTCCGTATAACGCTTCATATGGTGCCATCTGAATACTCGTATGGAAGCTATTGTTATAGGAAAATTCTACCAGTGGTAAATATTGATCCCACATACCCTGAAAGTCAAGTGAGCAAGATCTCAACATGTCTTCTAAGGTTTGAATAGTCCGTTCTGATTGTCCGTCTGTCTGAGGGTGGTAAGCAGTGCTCAAATGAAGTTCTGTATCCTGGGATTTCTGAAGACTTTTCCAGAATCTTGAAGTAAAACGGGGATCACGATCAGAAACAATTGATAGGGGTACTCCATGAAGTCTCACAACTTCATTAATGTATAGTCTTGCTAGACGTTCCAGGGGTAGATCTTCTCTTATAGCAAGAAAATGTGCTGACTTGGTAAGACGATCAACAATAACCCATATTGCATCATTCCTTCTAGGAGTCTTCGGTAGCCCCATGACAAAGTCCATCGTAACATTGTCCCATTTCCACTCCGGTATGGGAAGAGGTTGCATGACTCCTCCAGGCTGTTGCCTTCCAGCTTTCACTTGTTGACAAACCATACATCTTGACACAAAATCAGCAATCTCCCTCTTCATGTTGTCCCACCAAAAATGTTCCTTCAAATCTCTATACATTTTGGTGCTCCCAGGGTGTATAGAGAAATTGGAACTATGAGCATCATCCAACAATTCCCTTTTCAGATCAGGTAAATCGGGAACACAAAGTCTCTTCCCGAATTTCAAAATTCCATCTTCATACACAAAGTCTCTCAATCTCCCATCATTCACAGCTTTAATCTTCTTTTGGAATTCTTCATCATTGGTCTGAGAACTCTTAATCCTTTCTAGTAAAGATGGTTTGGCAACCATTTGAAAAAGCATTGATGTTTCACCTTCCCTGGTTATTCCCATGTCCATCTTCTCTAGATCCATGAAAATTGGGTCCCTTTCAATTCTCATCATGTTCAGAACTCCATGGTCTTTTCTGCTCAAAGCATCTGCTACTTTGTTTGCTTTCCCCGGGTGGTAGTGTATCGTGCAATCATAATCCTTGAGTAATTCAAGCCATCTCCTTTGCCTCATGTTGAGTTCTTTTTGTGAGAAAATATACTTCAAACTCTTGTAATCAGTATAAATCTCACATTTTTCACCATAGAGGTAGTGCCTCCATATCTTCAAAGCAAAGATCACAGCTGCTAACTCAAGATCATGAGTAGGATAGTTTTTTTCATGAATTTTCAACTGTCGTGATGCATAGGCAATAACTCTATCATTCTGCATAAGGACACAGCCAAGTCCTTTCTTTGATGCATCACTATAAATAACGAACCCATCATTCCCCGACGGTAGAGTCAATATAGGAGCATTGACTAATCTTCTCTTCAGTTCTTCGAAAAATTCTTCACACTCTTTTGTCCAAACAAATTTAACCCCTTTACGTGTGAGCTTCGTTAGTGGGTTAGCCAATCGGGCAAAATTCTGGACGAAACGTCGATAATAACCTGCCAAACCAATGAAACTACGTACCTCAGTTATACTCGTAGGTGCTGGCCATTCTTGGATTGCCTTGGTCTTAGAAGGATCAACAGAGATTCCATCTTTAGAGACAATATGGCCAAGAAAAGAAATCTCCTGAAGCCAGAATTCACACTTGCTAATCTTCCCATATAATTCATGCCTCCTCAGAGTCTTCAAGATAATGCGCAAGTGATTTTCATGATCTTTGTAGGTTTTGGAGTATACCAAGATATCATCAATAAATACCACCACAAATTCATCGAGATACTCCTTGAAAACTCTATTCATCAGATCCATGAATACAGAGGGTGCATTAGTCAATCCAAACGGCATTACAGTAAACTCGTAATGCCCGTACCTGTTTCGAAATGCTGTTTTCGGAATGTCTTCCTTCTTTACACACAACTGATGGTATCCAGATCGAAGGTCAATCTTTGAAAAGTATTGAGCTCCATGCAGTTGGTCAAATAAATCATCAATACGAGGTAGGGGATACTTGTTCTTTATCGTTATAGCATTGATCTCCCTGTAATCGATACATAACCTCATAGATCCATCTTTCTTTTTAACAAAAAGAACAGGGGCTCCCCATGGAGAAACACTAGGGCGAATAAATCCCTTATTACTCAATTCGTCTAGTTGTTTCTTTAGTTCGACTAGCTCTACAGTGGCCATTCTATAAGGGGTCTTCGATATAGGCCTTGATCGAGGAATCAAATCAATAGAAAACTCAACTTCTCGTTCTGGAGGATGTCCAGGTAAATCTTCCGGAAATACATCTACAAATTCTTTCACAATAGGTACATCCTCTATTTGAACATTCCTTTCCTCACCGACAGTTATTTCATTCTCTTCCTCCCCGATAATTGAATTAAGTTGAGCTACAGGGGGTGGATCTAAATAAGAATTAGGTGGTGACGATTCTGCTCAAAAAATAAGGTGTTCCTTATCATTATCATCAAGAATCGTAACCTCTTTCTTCTTACAATAAATCTTCGAATCATAGTCCGAAAGCCAGTCCATACCGAGGATTATATCAAACTCAATCATAGGTATGACGATGAAATCAGCAGATAAAGAAAATTTATGTGCTCTAATGGGGACTGATTCACAAAACTTTGTTGCAACGATACTTCCCTTAGGAGTTTTAACTGACAACTCCCTTATTAAATCAAATTGGAAATATCTAATTTTCTTAGCAAACTGGGAAGATATGAAACAATGCGATGATCCAGAATCAAATAATGCATTTGCTAAACTTGAGGAAACCATTAAATTACCTGCCACCACGTCTTTCGGAGTTTCTACCTCAGCAGTAGTGATAGCATAAGCCTGGCCTTGATCCCTTGGCCTTTTCTGAGGTAAGTTCTCCTGACGCTTAGGACATGCATTTGCATAATGCCCCATCTCCCTACAATTGTAGCACTGAACGTTGGTAGCTTCCTTCTTCCCCTTGCAATCATGAGCTTGGTGGCCTTTTTCACCACACTTGTAACAGACTCCCATTCCTTTCAAGCAAGTACCAGGATGTTTCTTCCCGCATTTACCACAAGATGGATATTCAACCTCTCCCTTCTTCCCCTTATTTCCATTCCCAGATTGATCAGCAGGTCTCTTCTTCTCTTGCTTTGCTTTAAAGTCATAAGACTTAGAGAATTCTTTTTCGGTCTTTATAGCACACGAGACAATGTCTTCGTACGATGAAAAGGATTGTGAGACTAATGCTCGACGGAGAAATGGTTTTAACCCATCAAAGAAACGATCAATCTTACTTCTTGGGTTGCGAATATAATCACCAGCGTACCTCGCTAACCTTGTAAAGTTAGCCTCATACTTTGTGACATTATCATCCTCCTTTTGTCTCAGACTCAGAAATTGCCTTTCCATATCTGCTCGATGGTCGCGAGGAAAGTGTTTTTCTAAAAACAGATCTTTGAACTCCCTCCATTCCATGTTTGATACTTCATCATCTTCCTTCATGTTTTGAATCAATGACCACCATTGATCAGCATCTCCAGTGAGGCGGTAAACTGCCATGGTAACTTTTTCCCTTTCACTACTCCCCAAAGCCTGAAATATTTTCTCTAGGGAAAATATCCATTGCTCAGCTACTAAGGGATTTGTACTCCCATTGAACGTTGGTGGTTGTTGTCTCATGAATCGATCTAACATTGATCCTCCACGCTGCGGATCAGGGTGCTCCATACGGGTAAGGTTATTATTCATAACCTGAGTAAGTTGTCCCAGTATGGTGATTAGCTGATCGGCACCAGTTGCATCACCAGCCCCACTATAATTATCTTGAGCAGGAGGGCAATCCCTACATGGAGTGCGCGCATTGATACGGTTTCCATTTCTTCCACTAGGCGCCATTTCTAAACAATGGCATAAACTAGATCAGTTTATGAATCAAAATACATAATCCCATACTTATAAAACACTTAACATAAATTGAACTATTTATGGATATAATCCATAATCATAAAAATGTTTTTCTTTGAGGAAGTATATACTCATACACCCTTCATAATGATTTGTAAAGATAATGAGAGTTATCCTAAGCATATCCCCCGGGAGTGTCGTAACCAAGAGTGCAGCAAGGCCCGTTGTCGTGCACCAGTTCCCGTTCGAGTCTAGCTCAAAGCGGTGTTTTCGGGTTTTACCCCTAGGTACATCTGTGCCAGAGCCGCCTCTACCTGCTCGTATCCAGACAGGGATGTATTGCTCGGAAAACTCACAAAATCTCTACAATACCAAAATTCTAGGAAGTTCTTCTATACTAATCCTCAAAGTTCATCTTAGGTCTACGTGCTCTAATCAGAGTTTATCTAAATCTAGCTTCCAAGGTTTGTACTAAACTTCCTCTGATACCAACTGTAACGCCCCGACCCCAGCTGCCCAGAGTCGGTGCATTAATTACATAACATTGGCATGATCACAAGAAAGATCAAATCCCGAAAGACCGATTGGTTTAGTAGCCTTGGAAACACTAGATATAATCATAAAGTTTTACATTACATCATAAAATGAAAAACTACTACAACAACATAATGTCTCCATAATCCACACTACTATCCCCTCATAATATCCCTGCAGGTCATTCATAATTTACTTCTTCACATCCTGGGGAAAAATAAAACATAGAAAAGGGGTGAGCTCAAATGCCCAGTAAGGATAACAATATAGCGGAAACTTTCACAAATAAGAATAAACATTTAAGGCAATGCATTACTAAAACAAAAGCCTTTTAAAATTGAACTTCAACATGGTATGGCAAAAGTAAAATGAAATAATGCCATTTACTTATTCACATGGATATTCTACTAATCGAATAATCACATGCAAAAATCAATAACCACTTTCATAATGTTGGAATGCATAATGCCAGACTATCATAACCACATAGCCAAGGCCTCGTGCCAAGACTACAAATAAGATTTTGTCAAGGCCTTGTGCCAAGACACTAGTTTGTCTCATGAGACCTACCGATGCATCGAGGAGCTATAGCGGGCTCCACCCGTCACTTATTAAGTCCAATGCATTCCCATATGAAAAGGTTTAAACATAACATAAACATTCGTATTAAAACTAGCATACGAAATGTCAATACTTTCACAATAAACTATGAATGGTATAAAAATAGCACATCCACAGTCAAACATATCACAAAACCTTCAATACAATATAGAAGTTTTGTATCATAATAAATCAACTTCAAATAATCTTAAAATCCATCAAAGGATGTTGACATAGATGAAATCAAAATTCTTTTTAAAGAAATATCTCCTTTTATTTTGAAATCATTTAAGATCCATATAAAATAAAACATTTTCTTTGAAAATATTCTTATAAGCTTGTAAGGAAAGCTTTGAAGATTTTATAACGGCGTAAAATAACCGCACCCGCCGTATAAGTTAAAAAAAACATTCTTACCTCAATTCTGTCGAAAAGGTTAAAAAGGACCTTGTTTTGAAAACGACGGAAAGATTCCTTTATAAACCTCTTATAAAAAGTCAAAAAAGGGTATAAATGACTTTAACCCATATTCTTGTAAATAGTAAAAATGTTTTGAAATACATTTTTAAGAAACATGGATGTGGATGATAAAGAGATCCCAGTAGATTATTACATATAAACAACCTCGGATAATGAAGAGATTGTGAAATAACCCTTACCTTGTACTTTTCCTTGGTTGGGGTAGGTTAACCTCCTGTATAATGGTGAAATAGTTGTTATTAAATTATACAAGAATCATATATATTAATATGATATCATATATGATCTTTTAACATTGATTTGTTAATAATATCTTAGAATTATCGTCGTTTCGGGAGTTAACTTACTCATTTTCTTTTATATGTTTTGTTAAATAAGCCATGGTTGTTGTATCTTATTCATATCCAGAATAATATACAGTCCTTAAACATCATTTTTAAATCATCAAATGATAATTATACTTGAATGGATACGATGGAGAATGAATCTCATCGCGTTCGTGGAGACGGTAGTCCGTACGTACGCACGAGCGACAATATCATTCTTTTGATATTAAAATAATATATAAATGGATGGTATATCATATATACAGAATCATTAACATGTTATATTTATTATTTACATGAGTTACACATCATTATTATACCCATCCAAATAATATTATATTGAATAACAATTACACCACGACGTGGAGACGGTAAGCCGTACGTACGCACGTATGGTGACATGTTATTCAAAGGGTGGATAGAATACTGAATATGATTGTACCATATTTATAATAACATCACAGTATATGTGAGATACTGGAGTTATTATTTCAGAATGGTAAGAACAAAGGAAGAAGAAGTGGAAGAAGAAATGAACTTAGAAAAGGGTGGTGAAATCATTACCTCTTCTTCGGGTTCTTCCTTTTGATTTGATCAAAAGGGCTCCTTAGGTTGGCTTTCTGATCAAACTAAGGCCTCTAGGTTGTAGTGAGGGATGTTGGGAGAGTATTTGGGTAGAGTTTGGCCGACCCAAAAGGCTTTGAAGGTGTGATGAAATGAGAAGGAGGAGTGCCCTTTTATAAGAGGGGTGAGGGGCACCTTTGGAAAAGCTAGAAATATTAATTTATAATAAATTCCTATTCGGTTTCTAATGGCTCCAAAGTTGACTATTCAAAGGATAAGGTGGGGATAGGTCGAAAAACACTCAACCAATAGAATTTAGACAGGTTTGGGTACTTATATTAACCTTATCTTTAAGTATTAACTCTAAGTTAATTAGTTTCACTTTTACAATGTCTTTTTGTATTTTTATATAATATGGTTAATAAACTTACTATATACATCCAAGCGACCCCCAAGTGGTCCATTAATGATTAACCTATCATAATATAAGTCTCTTGGCCGAACCTTAGATTTTTAGGAATTTAATATCAATTAATAATATAATATTTGTTTTAAGAACTCTTTTATGTCAATTTTGACACTATTCAATAGTTGATTTTTGTGAAACTCATAACAGATTGATTACTTCGAAAAAAGTCAATTAAATCAATCCTAATATATCATATTATCCTATAAAATTAGTTTAATTCATTAAAAGTTTCATATTATATTTATTTGGGTATTTATAATATCAATTATTTTAATTTTTCACTATTATAGTAATTACTGCATCATCATTGTGTCATAAATTAAATAAATTATTAAATGTCTAAAAATTATAAATAAAATATCATTATGTATGAAATCTTTTTAGCTTTCTAATGAATATTTATAATCGAAAATTCAACATGTATAACCCTATGTAAAAATTGTTCTTCTAAAAGATGTAAGCTTATGCCATTTTTATTTTTATTTTAACTTTATTATTATAATGTGTCCCTACCACATACAAGTGGCTTCAAGGGGTCCCCAAATTGACCCAAGGATGCCCATGGTCGGGTATGTGTCCACCAATAAGGTTAGGACACGTTCTAGGGTAATTTTGTATTATTATAATATTATTTTTTAACCCTTATTTACCGGATTTACCCTTTAACCATGGTAAATAAAATATTTACCGCAGTAATTATTCAAAATGTCTAAAAATAAAAGTTACCTATTTACACAATTTGAAAATCCTGATTCCAAATATGGAATCCATTTTCCTAAATTCAAAACACAGAAGTGGCAGAAATTAATTTAAAATTAATTCCCGCTGTCAAAACAAAAAGCGTGTTTTTAAGAGATAATAACTATCAAAAGATTGACACTTGTTTATGTTCGGTTTAATTGTAAAATTATGTCCAATGACCAAAATTATATTAAATGGTAAAAATATATTCTAAATATACTTTAAAACCACTCAAATTCATAATTTATCACTAGTAATTAATTTGATTAAAAAAGTTGTTTTTAATTAAAATTTAGTAATTTTCACTATTCATCAAAATATGAAAGTTATCCGAAATGTACCAAAATTTCACCCTAGGCTAAATTCGATATTCCGAATCCAAAAATGAAGTCCATTTTCAAATATAAAATATATATAATTTCAAAAAGTAGGTATTACTATTCATAACGGCTAGTTTGATTAGTTATGGTGTGTTAGAACTCGGTGTTGCGTACAACACACGCTATCACATTATTCAAAGAGAAGCGTACCATAGAAGCTTGGGGTGTTACAGAGTGTGTATCCTTGTGCTTACCTTAAAACCACCATATATCTTCTTTTACATTATGTTTACTATCAGAATGGTTTTTCTATATTTTTTTGGGTTACACATTAGTTATCTGTTTTTAATTACTTCCATATTTGTTTTCATTGAAGGAAATGACACCCATTGAAGAGAGGCGACAGAAAAAGATGACAGATAATAATCATCGCATGATACAGATGGGTGTTCCTCCACTCATCCCTATTGTGATTATTTTATTTAAAATATAAATATTTCAATAACTTATAATATCATGTGTTTACTTATGTGTTAAACTTTTTTTCAGGATTGACCCCCTAGACGAGAGATATCTGACGAGGAGCCTGATATTGCTCCCAGTAGAGTGGTTGGTGGTAGGAGGATGGGTGGTGTTAGAGATGGATGATCATCTAGTGGGCCCGGTACTAAGTCTGGTGGTACGAGATCTCATGGGGTGAGAGTTAGACGATCCAACTCCACAGACGTATCTTCTTCACCCCATTTTGATCCTGGTGTGTCTCCAGGGACACACGGGATATTTAGACCTCTGATGTTTACACTACCAGTTGGCCAGACGTCTATGCCATCATCTTTTTCTTCTGGTTCATTATCC
The DNA here is from genome assembly GCA_963277665.1 of Viscum album. Classification (NCBI taxonomy): domain Eukaryota; kingdom Viridiplantae; phylum Streptophyta; class Magnoliopsida; order Santalales; family Viscaceae; genus Viscum; species Viscum album. The sequence continues at coordinate 435,955,060 of OY728142.1, read as the reverse complement.
TCGAGCTATTATATTTCACCTTCTTCGACTCCTGATGCGACACAGTATGGTGCTAAGGAGTCTACACTGAGGGACACTCTACCTGTACAAGATATTCCTTCAGCTTTTGCACATCCAGTGACGCCCATTGATCCGACTACCACAAGTATATTTATCTGACTCTATCAAAGTTTTATACCAAAATTTATTTTATTACAACTTGTACTGATATTATTTTTCTTTAATAACAGATTCATCTACAGATAGGAGGCGGGGGAGGGGGCGTACTCCCTTGCGTGCGGTATAGAACCGCCAGACACAGTTGATGGTTGAATATAATGCTGATGGACAAATGATTGAGAAATCTGGGCAGGAATGTTGGGGTTTTTTGGCGACACTAGCCAAATACTCCGATATCATTCCGATCAGCCCTCTCTCTTGGAGACAACTACCACACGAAGTCAAAGATAATGCGTGGGCACAAATATGGGCAAAAAATATATTGGATTTAATGTAGTATTTTTCTGTATTTATATGAACTAATCTATTGGGTTTCAGCTTCAGTTTAACTTCCCTGATGGCGAAGGTGCACGACCAGCGCATTTAAAAGAGTTGGGAGAGCTTTGGAGGGCTTATAAGCATGACCTGTATGTTGGCTGGTGTGAGAGGGTGGGAACCGATTTAGAGACTTTACCTATCGTGGATGACTCCCCGATAGAGCAATATCGCCAAATGATTACCCATTGGGCGACTGCCAAATTTAAGGTATTAATCTCATTTGAGGTATTTAAATTAGTGTTTTCATATTTTGCATTAATATAATCTTATTTATTATTAAATATTATTTAGGAATCTTCTGAGAAAAACAAAAAAACATTGATTCAAAGCAATAACTCCACACTTTGGTCCACACAACTATGTCAGATCATGAGAGACAGCTGGTACGATATAGTTGTTTATAATTTTTCTTTAGGACTTTCCCTTTTTATTATTTCCTACTTAAATTATGTGATTTATTGAATATTGAATATATGATTATACCTGCACTTTATATTGTTTCAATGTTATTACAGAAGCACAAATTAAATATTGAAGGACGTATCCCTCGAGCAAAATTGTTTTGCTCGAGTAGAAGAAAAAAATATGGAACTGCGGTAAATGAATCAACCCAAGAAAAGATTGTATGTTTTAATTTGTTTATTTAAAAGTTTAATATCTATTTTGAAATTTATTAATCTATTAATATTTTTAATAGGCTGCATTTGAGGCACTTGATCCCTAGGAGCCTGAAAATTTTGGGCCACAGATCATTTATATCAGGTTTTGGGAGAGGAGCACTCTGGACGAGTACACTGCCGACCTGGTAAGAATATAGTCCCTACGAGGTATTGGTCCTCTCCAGGTATCCATTCTAGTACGACTGAGTTAGAACAGGTCAAAGAGCAAGCAAGAAAATCTGATAAAAGGGTCAAAGAGTTGGAAGTACAAGTTCAAACGAGGGACAAAGAATTTATGAAACTGATGAAAGCTTTATCTTCATCACTTCCACTAGAGGCTAGCGCGGCTTGGCAGACATTTATGTCGTCGATGGGTGCATTATCCAATGCACCAGGCAATAGATCTGGTGGCGATCGAGATCATGAAGTTCCTGGCGATGACGAGGATGCTGAAGAGGACGAGGGTGAGGATGAGGATGAGGACAAGGGTGAGGATGGGGCTGAGGGAGAGGATTCCGAGGGTGAGGATGGGGATGAGGATGAGGATGAGGCCGATGATGAGCAAGGGGATGATAACGAGGATGATGAAGAGGATAGAGATGGCGGCGAGGATGAGGCAGATGATGATATTGGTGATGATGATGGTGATTAGGGGTAGATTGATCCATTTCATTTTTGAATTCTATATAACTCTTTATTTTTGAACCTGGTTTTCCACTCCGGGGTCTTCCTCTGCTTCATAGGGATGTTGTTATCATATCCCTTTTTTGCACTTGATTCTTATTGTATGATTAGTCTACTACCTAGACCTTTAGTATTCCTTGGTACTGTGATTCCCTGTATGATATCTGGTTTGATAAGTTAATATGGACATCTTAATATTCAAAAACAATAACTCAAAATTAGGGGTGTCCATGGGCCGAGTCGGGTCGGGTTGGTTCATGGGTGTTCTAGGGCCTAAGAAAATATGGTCATCCATAATTAAGATTTATGGCCTAAGGAAATGACATTAAAAATTATGAGTTTTAGATCCATGGGTATTATTGGGGGTTCATTTTAAAAATAATAAAATGAGTGTTTTTGAGGTGGAAAATGATTTATTAGGTGATGAATTCCCTTGGTTAAAAAATATAAATAAGTGTGTGTCTTTTTGATTTTGATAAATAGATTTTAATGATAATGAAATATCGGTTAATTTATTTGGTTAAAAAATTTATTTTTAACATTTTTATTCTCTATTTTATATATTTTCATTGATTAGGAATATAATTTACAAACAAAAAATATCCAATTACTTCTAATATTTATGTGTACTAAATTGATTAATTTTGAGAAATTTTTACATTGTCATTTTTGACGTGTATGAGTCAACCCCACCTAAATCCGAGGGCCGGTGTGGCTGGTACCACTAAAAGTGTCTTTCTTTTATTTAAAATGGATGCGCCTTTAATTAAAATAAACAACATACAGAAAACCGACCACACGCATTCGGATTCTGTTGAAACTGTAGGAAAACGATCCATGGGTCGTTTGTGATGTGTACAAGTCAACCCCACCTCAATCTGAGGGCCAATGTGGCCGACACCACTCAAAGTGTCTCACTTTTCTTTGAAATGGACAACAGTTTAAGTAAAAACAACAACTGACATAATGGAAATAGACCAAACACATTCGGATTCTGTTGAAACTTTAGGAAAAGGATCCATGGGTCATTTTTGACATGTATGAGTCAACCCCGCCTCAATCCGAGTGCCGGTGTGGCCAACACCACTCAAAGTGTCTCACTTTTCTTGGAAATGGACAACAGTTTAAGTAAAAACAACAACTGACATACGGGAAATGAACCAAATGCATTAGAAATCTGTTGATACATTAGGAAAACTATCCATGGGTCATTTGTGTCGTGTACGAGTCAACCCCGCCTCAATCTGAGGCACAGTGTGGCCGGCACCACTCAAAATGTCTCACTTTTATTTGAAATGGACAGGATTTTAAGTGAAAATAACTACCGGCATACAGAAAACCGACGAAACGCATTCGGTTTGTGTTGAAACATTAGGAAAATGATCCATGGGTCATTTTTGATGTGTAAGAGTCAACCCCGCCTCAATCCGAGGTGTGGTGTGGCCGGAACCACTCAAAGTGCCTCACTTTTCATTGAAATGGACAACAGTTTAAGTAAAAACAACAACTGACATACGGGAAACAGAACAAACGCTTTCAGATTCTATTGATACTTTAGGAAAAGTATCCATGGGTCATTTTTGTCGTGTAAGAGTCAACCCTACCTTAATCTGAGGCACAGTGTGGCCGGTACCACTCAAACTGTCTCACTTTTATTTGAAATGGACAGGATTTTAAGTGAAAACAACTACCAGCATACCGAAAACCAACCAAACGCATTTGGATTATGTTGAAACTTTAGTAAAACGATACATGGGTCATTTTTGACGTGTACGAGTCAACCCCGCCTCAATCCGAGGGCCGGTGTGGCCGGTACCACTAAAAATATCTTTCTTTTGTCTAAAATGGATGCGCTTTTAATTAAAATAAATGACATACGGAAAACTGACCAAAAGCATTTGGATTCTGTTGAAAATGTAGGAAAACGATCCATGGGTCATTTGTGACATGTTCGAGTCAACCCCACCTCAATCCGAGGGCCAGTGTGGCCGACACCACTAAAAGTGTCTCACTTTTCTTTGAAATGGACAACAGTTTAAGTAAAAACAACAACTGACATATGGGAAACAGAACAAACGCATTCGGATTCTGTTGATACTTTAGGACACGTATCCATGGGTCATTTTTGTCGTGTACGAGTCAACCCCGCTTCAATCTGAGGCACTGTGTGGCCGGTACCACTCAAACTGTCTCACTTTTATTTGAAATGGACATTATTTTAAGTGAAAACAACTACCCGCATAAGGAAAACCGACCAAACGCATTCAGATTCTGTTGAAACTTTAGGAAAACGATCCATGGGTCATTTGTGACGTGTACAAGTCAACCACACCTCAATACGAGGGCCAATGTGGCCATTAATACTAAAAGTGTATTTCTTTTGTTTAAAATGAATGCGCTTTTAATTAAAATAAACGACATACGAAAAACTGACCAAACACATTCAGATTGTGTTGATACTTTATGAAAACGATCCATGTGTCGTTTGTGATGTGTACGAGTCAACCCTGCCTCAATCCGAGGCGCGGTGTGGCCGACACCACTCAAAGTGTCTCACTTTTCTTTGAAATGGACAACAGTTTAAGTAAAAACAAATACTGACATATGGGAAATAGACCAAACACATTCGGATTCTGTTGCAACTTTAGGAAAAGGATCCATGGGTCATTTTTGACATTTATGAGTCAACCCCGCCTCAATCCGAGGGCCGGTGTGGCCAACACCACTCAAAGTGTCTCACTTTTCTTGGAAATGGACAACAGTTTAAGTAAAAACAACAACTGACATACGGGAAATGAACCAAATGCATTAGGATTCTGTTTATACTTTAGGAAAAGTATCCATGGGTCATTTGTGTCGTGTACGAGTCAACCCCGCCTCAATCTGAGGCACAGTGTGGCCGGTACCACTCAAAATGTCTCACTTTTATTTGAAATGGACAGGATTTTAAGTGAAAATAACTACCGGCATACAGAAAACCGACCAAACGCATTCGGTTTGTGTTGAAACATTAGGAAAACGATCCATGGGTCATTTTTGATGTGTAAGAGTCAACCTCGCCTCAATCCGAGGTGTGGTGTGGCCGGAACCACTCAAAGTGCCTCACTTTTCTTTGAAATGGACAATAGTTTAAGTAAAAACAACAACTGACATACGGGAAACAGAACAAATGCTTTCAGATTCTATTGATACTTTAGGAAAAGTATCCATGGGTCATTTTTGTCATGTAAGAGTCAACCCTACCTTAATCTGAGGCACAGTGTGGCCGGTACCACTCAAACTGTCTCACTTTTATTTGAAATGGACAGGATTTTAAGTGAAAACAACTACCAGCATACCAAAAACCAACCAAACGCATTTGGATTCTGTTGAAACTTTAGTAAAACGATACATGGGTCATTTTTGACATGTACGAGTCAACCCCGCCTCAATCCGAGGGCCGGTGTGGCCGATACCACTAAAAATATCTTTCTTTTGTCTAAAATGGATGCGCTTTTAATTAAAATAAATGACATACGGAAAACTGACCAAAAGCATTTGGATTCTGTTGAAAATGTAGGAAAAAGATCCATGGGTCATTTGTGACATGTTCGAGTCAACCCCACCTCAATCTGAGGGCCAGTGTGGCCGACACCACTAAAAGTGTCTCACTTTTCTTTGAAATGGACAACAGTTTAAGTAAAAACAACAACTGACATATGGGAAACAGAACAAACGCATTCGGATTCTGTTGATACTTTAGGACACGTATCCATGGGTCATTTTTGTCGTGTACGAGTCAACCCCGCTTCAATCTGAGGCACTGTGTGGCCGGTACCACTCAAACTGTCTCACTTTTATTTGAAATGGACATTATTTTAAGTGAAAACAACTACCCGCATAAGGAAAACCGACCAAACGCATTCAGATTCTGTTGAAACTTTAGGAAAATGATCCATGGGTCATTTGTGACGTGTACAAGTCAACCACACCTCAATCCGAGGGCCGATGTGGCCATTAATACTAAAAGTGTCTTTCTTTTGTTTAAAATGAATGCGCTTTTAATTAAAATAAACGACATACGAAAAACTAACCAAACACATTCAGATTGTGTTGATACTTTATGAAAACGATCCGTGTGTCGTTTGTGATGTGTACGAGTCAACCCTGCCTCAATCCGAGGCGCGGTGTGGCCGACACCACTCAAAGTGTCTCACTTTTCTTTGAAATGGACAACCGTTTAAGTAAAAACAACAACTGACATATGGGAAATTGACCAAACACATTCGGATTCTATTGATACTTTAGGACAAGTATCCATGGGTCATTCGTGTCATGTACGAGTCAACCCCGCCTCAATATGAGGCACGGTGTGGCCGTTACCACTAAAACGGTCTCACTTTTATTTGAAATGGACATGATTTTAAGTGAAAACAACTACCGACATACGGAATACCAACCAAACGCATTCAGATTATGTTGAAACTTTAGGAAAACGATCCATGGGTCATTTGTGACATGCAAGAGTCACAAATGAAAATGGATTTTTCATTTACATGAAAATGAAAATGGATTTTTCAGTGTAATCTGCTTGGTCCCAAAGCATGAACCAAACAGGTTGTGAGACATAATACCAGTAGGCATCCACCACAAGATTTGTGCCCAAATTTTAGTGAATATACATGTATAAAAACAAAGTACAAAGGTAAACATAGTATAATGAAATCAACAACCATTAAATATTAAAGTAAAGAATAGCTAAAACTTTCCTTGGAGACATTAATATCTTGCCTAAACGCATGTCACTGTCTTGACCTCAGGAAAAAAACACATCCTCTCCCTCAGGCATTACAATCTCTCCCTCAGACATATCACAATCTCACCCACATGTATCATATGTAATTAATCTATTAACAGGTAAAAATAAGTAACTCATTTAATTTAAATTATTACATCGTAGACTATTATCAACACACCTCATCTAATATAACTATTACATGGAATAATAATAATCAAATCACCTCATGTAATCTTACTATCACATCGATTTTTCATAATCAATAATCCATCCTAAACAAAAAAAGTCATGGAAAGTAGTATGCATCAAAGGCGTCATGGGCCAAGAGCTCTAACAAATTAATCAAGGGAAACACAACCCTTTGGTTCCCTATCTCAAAGAAATAACCTTAATAACCTAATAAACCAATATCATATGATAATCATGGTGTAATTCTAAGTCATGTATACCAAAAACATGGGTATATGTGTTTTAGGCACATATAATTCTTGATAAAACAACATATAGGCACAACCCACCTACCTCGTAGTCGTGAGAACAATATTATTGAATATCGGATCTTGATTCATCCTAGATCATTGAAAATCCACAAAAGATTCATAAATTATCAAATCTATATCTATAAAATGCGGAGAGGAATCAGGAGGATAGGATTAAGGTGAAGGGAGAACTCATTGGTGGGATCCCAATGCACCTTTCAGAGTTCGGATTGGACATTGATAGGAGAATCAGTGGCTTAGAGAATAATTGTCGCTCCTGGCCGAACATGGATGAATCAAGTTCAAAAGAAGTTAATTCTATAAATGAGACATGACCCCTCTCCCTTATATTCAATAAAAAATAAAATACACGACATTTCCTTTAACAATACACACTGTGTATAAGCTTTTACTGGGCCTTACCTTAAGAGGCACGACCATGACACAACATGACTTGGTACATGGGTGAGACACGACCTGTACATGGTCTGGAAAGGACATCAATGTTACATTTTCCTCAAAGAAACCCGAATACAAAATCCATGCATGGAAATGGGAAATTGGGTTCTTACAGTTTGATTATCACACCATAGATCTTGTTTCTATCTCAACCAAGCACCAAAATCATTGGTTTCTTCAATCTAGTGGTCTAATATCACATTACAATCTTAATAAAGCCTTATGTTTCATCGACCCCATGTAACGAATCAATGAAGCAAGCCAAATTTGATTATTTCCCTCTTTTTGGTCATTATTTGGCTTGGAATCTCTAACTAATGATTTTTTATCATGTTTTATTCAGTCTCACATTATAATATTCACACATTCAGGTTTTATTCAGCTTCATAATGCATTTGATTATATATTTTCTCATTACACCTCAACTGAAGGTCAATATCTTTAATAATGTGTAAATTATTTGTTCCAACTTTTATTTCTTGTATCAATTAGTTGTTCACATTCAATATATCATTACTTGTTAATATTACATTAAAATTATTGTATATAATATTTCATGCCAAGGAGTATTATTGACCTGATAAGATATTGGATGTTGTGTGTTTCTACATTGTCATTTAGTTTAGTGAGTTGGGTTTTAAAATTAGTTTGCATTGATAATACAATATGTTCATTTTGGTTTTAAAATTAGTTTGCATTCATGTAATTTCATAACATGAGATGGTTTTGTAATGGGTTTTCATGAAAATGGATTTTTCATTTACATGAGCTGAAAAATACATTTTCAAGTCTGTATGCAGGTGTACAGTGGAGGGGCTAATGGAGGGAGGGGGGCTGCTGTGTGCAGTTCTGGAAAAACTCTATACCAACGGTTATAAACCGTTGGTATAAGGGTGCTCGGATTTTGGAAAAACACTATACCAACGGTTTTAAACCGTTGGTATAGGTGTCTGGATTTTTGGAAATCCAATACCAATAGTTTATAACCGTTGGTATAGGTGTTGCTGGAAAACCAATACCAACGGTTCTAAACCGTTGGTATAGGTTTTCCTGAAAATCACATTACCAACGGTTCTAAACTGTTGGTATAAGACTTCCTCAAATTCATTACCAACGGTTATAAACCGTTGGTATACAGTGGATTAAATTTATATAACCCATATACCAATGGTTTGGATCAAACCATTGGTATAAGGCTTTCCTCACAGCTTACTAGCCAACGGTTTGGAAAACCCATGGTATAGGGTATACCGACGGTTTTCCAGCCTATACCAACGGTTTTTAACCGTTGGTATAACCTTCTTTTCCATTAGTGACTGGTTATAATAATTATGTAGTATATAAGGATTGTACTGAAGTATTATTTCATCAAGGACTTGAGATTGTGTGGAACCACAAAAAGTGACTCCACAGTAGGTTAAATTTTTGAAAAATATATGGTTGAGAGAAAGATAAACCATAATATGGTTCTGATACCGAGATAGTGATTTTGGAATAATACCTGATTGATTTGGATAAATTATATTGGATATTTTTAACTTCCTTGAAACTGATTATTTATTTGTATACATTTTTGGATAGAAGAAGTATATCTAGTATTCTATAAGGAATAAGGGATCATGAATGTAATCAATAAGGATTTATGGTAATTCAGGATGTTGCAGTGTTTTAAAAGAATACATGATGAAGGTGTTCACATGTTGTTACGCAGAAAAAAGGATCTTCATTATGTTTACCTTCCTTATAAGATTTGGACTGTGAGTTGGACAAAAGTATTTTGGATAACTATAAAGGTTAGAATGGATTAAGTTGAACCTTGGATAGTATTGTTTAAGGTTAAAAAATTTCTGAATATTATTTTTTGAATATTATAATACTATAGTTTTAGGAAAAAGGACAACCTGTAGGTCAGGGGATAACCCATCGCGTCGGACAAAGCTGTAGGAATCGGACGCACAACCATAGTGTGACAGGCCTTTATTACCTACCACTAGCCTACAAGAAGTCTGTGGTTGTTAAAAAATAGTTTTCCTAATATAAATGGAAAGTGTTAATATTTTTAACCTTGTACGATTAGGATAAATATAACATTTTTGAGTTTTATTATCTATTTGAGAGAAAGATGAGTTTGTGGTAGAAATTAGTTGTAGGTTGAAACTCTACTTGTCAAGCATAAATATATATATACATATCTCTCATTCTATGAATAAATTAATTCATAAACTTTAGTAAAGAGATATTAAAACAAAAAATGTGTTATCCTAATACCTTATGTCTCATTGAACTGATAATATTTTAAATCAATGTAGATTGAAGGCTTTGAGGCCCTCAATTTTACAATTGTTTGTGATTGATGACCTCAATCGCTGCCTAAAAATATTTATGTGTTTCTCCAATTATATGTCTCTAATTTCCACCAATGTTCTCCTTATCATGATCATAATTTGGTGGTGACTTTTTCATTTTCCTTTCCCTCTTATTAAGGCTAAATTTTATTAACCTTATTTCCGATGTGGGTTTTCCACAAAGGTATTTTCTATTTTCAACCTTTTATTTTCAGAGAAAAATTTCAAATTTCTAGGACGCAATTTATTGAAGGAGGGGAGAATGTAACACCCCGAGCTTCCATGATACGCTTCCCTTTCAATAATTCAATAGTTTGCATTGTACGCAAGATCGAGATTCTAACACACCGCGACCAATCAAAATAGCCATTATGAATAGTAATACCCACCTTTTGAAATTATATAAATTTAATTTTTCAAAATGGACATCATTTTTGGATTCAGAATATTGAAATTAGCGTATGTTGAATTTTTTGTATTTTGCTGAGAACTTCCAAATTTTTATGAATAGTAAAAAATACTTAAAAACAATTTTTTTAATCAAAATAATTTGTAGTGATAAATTATACTATTGAGTGGTATGAAAGTAAAATTAGAATATATTTTTACCATTTTATCAAATGGTGGTCATTAGAATAAATTTCAATTTGAAATTGGACATAAACAATTGTCAATCTTTTGATATATATTGTTTCTTAAAAACACGCTATTTGTTGTGACAACGGGAATTAATTATAAAATTAATTAATTCAACTTATATGTTCTGAATTTTTTAAAATAGACATCAATTTTGAATTCAGAATATCAATTATATCTTAGGGTGAAATTTTGGCGTTGTTTTGAAAAACATCAATTTTTTGATGAATAGTGAAACCACTAAGTGGTAGTTAAAAAACTGATTTTTCGTTTAAATGAAACATTACAACTTCTGTGATTTGATTTTCAAAAATCCGACTTACATGGTTGTCATTAGGAAGTAAAATGTGGTTCAATGGGATTAAAATAATTTTTGGTGAATAGTAACTTTTAAGTTTAATTAATCGCGATTAAAGGTAATTAGTGTAATTTAAGGTAAAGATAATGTTATAATAATATGAAATGACCTTGACACATGTCCTACCCCTATTGGATGAGTCATGGACGACCAAGACAATCCATGGGTCAACTTGGGGACCCCATGGAGCCACTTTGGTAGGAAAATGACATTAAAAACATTTTATTTATTGTTAAAATAAAAATGTCACAAACATGAGTTGTTTTAATAAAACAATTTTTAAATGGGGTTATACAAGTCATATTTTTCACTATAAATATTCATTAAAAATATAAAAAGGTTTCCTACATCATGATATTTTTTTTATAATTTTTAGACATTACATAAATGAAATTATTTATGACACCTTGATGATTCAGCGATTACCTCATTAATTAACGATTTAAATAAAATGAAAAGATAATATAAAATCTAAGACTTACACTTTTTCAAAACCTATTGGATGAGTATATTTCGAACCCTTATCACCTTATCCTCGAAATATATAAGTTTGGGACCTTTAAAATTCGAAACTCATTATATAATAAAGTAACATTTCATGACATTCCAAGAGTTCCCCTCCTCTCCTCTTATAAAAGGCCCCCACCACTACCACCTTATTCACACCTTCAAATCCTTTTGGCTCGGCCAACCTCTTCCCAAATACTCTCTCAACTTCCTTGTCTTACTCCTAGAAGCCTCACTTTGGGCAGATTCTTCCCAAGGAACCCTTTGGCTGAAATCAAAAAACAGTTACCCGCTTCTGTGAGTGGAATTTTGAAAATCTGAGAGACACGGTTAATATCAATGAGTAAAATTTGGTTCAATAAGATATTTTTTCTGAATAGTAACTTTTTACTTTTATTTTCCACGATAAAAAGTAAATATGGTAATTAAGTGTAAAAATGATATTATTATTACCCAAACTCATGTACTAATACTATTGGATAAGTTTAATTTGACAAAAAACAACATTAGTAATAAAATATTACCCTTTAGGTCCACTTGGATTAGATTTGAACACTTATTATTATTTTATTTAAAGATGAGTTCAATGAGTTAAAATCATATTTTAATAAATAAAACATTTTTAATATAGGGTTATGCATAAGATAAATTCAACTATAAATATTCATTATAAAGATAAAACAATTTAATAAGTAATGGGATTTTATTTATCATTTTTACACATTAAATAATTTAATTTATTTATGACACAATGATGATGGAGTAATTACCTTATTAATGAAATATTAACATAATTTATATTATAAATATCAAAATAAATGTAATTTGATACTTTTTATGAATTAAAATAATTTTATAGGTTAATATGACATGTTAGTATTTATTTAATTGACTTTGTTTTAACTAATAACTCTTTTATGATTTTCACAAAAATCAATTACCAAATAGAGTCAAAATTGACATAAAATAGTTTAAAAAAAATATTATATTATTAATTGTTATTTTATTCCTAAAAATATAAGGTTAGTCCAAATGACTTATATAAAGTTATATATATTAATAATGAACCACTTGGGGTTCTTTTGTCTTGTTATAGTATGTTTATTAACCATGTAGTGTAAGAAAACAAGAAGACACAGTAAAAGTTAAATTATTTAACTTAGTGTTAAATCTAAATTATAAGGTTAAAATAGTAACCTAAACTTGTCTAAAACCTATTGATTGAGAGGATTCAGACCCATACCCACTTCATTATCTAAATAAATCAATTTGAAGCTATTATAAACCGAAGATGACTTTATTATAAAATAATATTTTATGTTTTTTCTAAGGTGCCCCTCTCCTCCCTTATAAAAGGGTACCACCTCCCTCTCCCCTTTACACAATGTTTAGCCTTCATTATCAGCCATACCCTGCCCATTTAACTTCTAAACATTACTAGAAACATAATAGAGGTTTTTTTCTTCTTCAAAGACCAACTTTATTTCCCTAAGAGTAGGTTTAGAAGAGGAACGTCAAAGAAGAGGTAATATCCTTTACCAATTCTTTCAAATTCATTTATTATTCTACTTCTTCGTCTTTTGTTGTTTCATAATACATTAATAACATCAGTATCACTGATATACTGATATGTTATTATAAATATTAAACAACCCTATTTCACCTACATCCATCCTACGAAAAAAATCACAGCGCGTGCGTACGTACAGAATACCATTTCCATGCTATAGTGTAATCTGTTTTTCCAACACCACCTTACATGGATGGGTATAATGGTTTTAAGACTAACTATATATGGTTATTATGACATGACACTAATTCTTATATATTCTATCATTCACTTCAATACAATTCCACCAACATGGGAATGATATCATCACTCGTGCATACGTACGGCCTACCGTCTCCACGATGTGATGCGACTCGTTCTACATGATCTTCATTGAATAATGATTATATAAATGAACTGCATGAATAAATATGATATATATTATACTAATATCATTATTTAAATGATTTATCTATAACCCAATAATAATAATAATAATTGTTTGACAAAACAAGCATAAGAACATAAAGCAATGAACACCCAAATAACAAGTAGCAATGAAATATTACTAATAAAAAGATAATAATATGACCATATATGATATCATAACAATGAATATGATTATTTAATAATTCAATGACATTATTTAAATCATTATAAATGAGTTTTAGATATGTACGAATCATATTAGACCTAAGGTAAAGGAAAATCTCGCAATCTCATTTTTATCTGAGATTGTTTATACTTCAGAATTTACTGGGGAATATTTATCATCCACATCCTTGTTTCATCAATATGTAATATTATTTCTATCCTCATAAAAAAATTTAAATAAAATATTACCCATTTTTGAGTTTTTAGTAAAAGATATGAAAGGAATCTTTTGTCGTTTTTAGTACGCGGAACTTGTTGACTTTTCCGTCCAAAGTACGAGAAAAATGTTTTTTAACTTATACGACATGAATGGATTTTTATGATTTCATAGAACATTATTTCCATGAATCTTCCTTTATAAGTTTTCAACTTAATTTTTAATCAAATTCATTTAGTTTAAAATTGTATGACATGTTAATAAAGGAAAATTTTTTTTGAAGTAGAAAGGATATTTTCCTCAAGAATGGTGTTCAAGCATTTTATCAAAATTATTTTCCATCTAAGATAATATAGGGTTCTATTTATATCCCTATTTTTACATTGATTTGATTATGTTATGATGGAATTATTTTTATGATGTCCTTTTATCTTATATGGATTATTTTAGGATGGCATGATGTTTATGAATCCCATTTTTATTAGATGGGTCATGCTATGATGTCTGATTTATGATCTTGTGGCACACATCAGAATAGTATAATTATGAGAAAGGTGGGACCTATATCACCCTCCAATGAATTGGGTAAATATTTATATCTCATGAGATAGACATGGTTGTAATGGCAGGTTAATCTGGTTCAGTGATACAGGACTGAAATGACGAGTGAACTCGGTTCAGAAATGGACTTTGTCTGCTAAGATAGTCTTGGAAATGAGTCTTGACTAGTAAGAAATGATTCTCTATGATTATGTGTGTATGCCACAAAGTTTCATTTTTTGTTTTATTATTATTGGGATTACATTTCACTACCATGATTTATCCCATGTTATGATATTATGATCTCTTTTGCAGGGTAATATTTTCAAAATGTTATGATCTTATGAATATGATATGATTGATATTTCCTTTTTTTACCCTTACTAAGAATTTGACTCACCCTTTTGTATGTTTTTTCCCAATTTAAGAAGAAGGATATTATGTAAGATATTCCAAAGGGGACTCTAGATAAGATAAAATAAAATGGAGATGGTGTAGATGATTTATGAACCAGTTTTTTATGTTTCTTAGTTTCAAAAGACATTATACCTATAAGGTCCTTTCATGGTTTGGTTATATGTTGTAATAAGTGTGCTTCAATTTGATGTAATAACAATGTATGTAATGTAATGGTCTCTATACTTACACAAATATATCAAGGTAATCTCTAAAGACTATATTCCTTAAATACATGATGGGAGATGGAGAATAATAAAGTCTTGATGGGATCACTATATAATTATAGTGTAAAAACCTTTTATTGAATGATGGATTTGGTATATCCTCTTTATTTACCCCAAATTGATGATATCCATAATGGAGTTCCATCATGGAAAGGTATTTAAATCTAAAAATTTTGTCAAAAATTCATCAATATATGATCGATGAAACATCTTCTTGATTCTTATTATGTTCACCTTCTAAAAAATGCAGAGTTGCATCAATCCATCTTCCTTTTATATATAGAGAACGGGTTCACCCAAGGTCACACAATTGACCAAATTCATCACTTATCAAGATTATCATATTGTTTCTTCTTAAATTAACGAAACTTAGTGAGGTCCATTATATAAGTAACCATTTAAATAGGTGAAGCAACATGTATAACTTCTATTGAGAGCTAAACATCACATTTCGAGGTAAGACTAGGTAACTCTTCCAAAAATAAATAATTGAACTCTATTACAATAGTTATATCATAGATATTGAGTTTCTCCCAAACCATCTAAGATGTCAATGACTTTTTAATGGGAATTAAGACCCATACAATGAAATTGATATCCATAAAAATTTCAAATCTATAATCACATTGATAGTTAACATAAACTACAAGTAAAAGGATAATAATATTTTCAGGATGCACATTCGCATAAGCATCAACTGGGGAAAAGTCATAAAATTGATATGTGATCATCATACAATTAGGGGATTCACTAATACATAAACATAAAATAATTGAGTATAGGAATTAACATAACTATAGTCTCCTCATTATATAATGTAATCCATACTACTAATCTGAAAAAATATACTCCAATATATAAGAATACTTATCAAAACCCAAAATCATCATTCAATCTTAATTCTGTTATTAAAACCAAAAGGGTTACCATTACCATTAAAAATCAATGATCATTGTGATAGAATAATTCATTAGATGTATAATTCATGAATACATATTTTTAATCTTTTACACCTTTGGTTTAGCCTATGTAATTCATGGTAATAATCTTTTAAAATCATTAATGATGGATTTTAAAGTGTTTTTAAATTTACAAATCATTTCCCTCGATAGTGTCAAACTGTATGTGAAACAAAGGTTGTTCTTGTTCACCAAGTGATGATCAAGTCCAAAACAACACACCATTTTCATATTTATTTACCCTAAATAAAATTTTTCTTGATCCAAATCCACATGTACTATCCATACATGGATGTGATTTCTAGGAAAACACTTGATATATAATTCACCAAAATTTTAGGTTATTTTCTTATACATAGAATAATATTTTTTGTTATCACTAAATCTTTCTCAAAAAATTTTCCATTGAATTAAATAAACTTTGACTTGATATAAGCTATAATTAACCATAGTTTTCATATATAGATATCACATATTAATTGATGAATATTCATTACATAACATAATGATCTACACCATAATCATATTGGTTTAGTTACTCTGGAAATATAGAAACATAAACAACTTTTTTTAAGTAATAAATGCCATATTTCAATTAGTTTCACATAACTATCACCCCTATTATACATATAATACAAAAAAAATTTCATTATAGGATATGGATAGGAATCATAATAAAATGTGAGATCACATGCTTAGTAAGTGTACGTAAGAGAGATATCAATGATCACATAATCATAATTTGTGTGTAAGGGTGTGGAAACATGATCATAACATTTGAAAACACTACAATGTATATCAATGATAATAATATTGAGTCATTCCAAAAATAGTTATAGTTCATAAGAAATAAATAATAATGTAATAAAATAACATGAAGCATGAGAACATATAATTGGAATAATTCATTAGTTTGTGTCAAAAAAATAAGTATAGAAAATCATTTCGATTGTAATCAAGGATTATTTCCATGGTTGTCATTGTGGATTGGGGTCACTCCCCAAAACAAAATAGTAGTCAAGGTTCAATCCATAAACTATCATAGAGGAAGAAATCCCCTACTAAACTGGGTTCACTCCCCATTCTAGTTATTTTTATCCCGTGAGATGTTAATATCTATTCAATTCATTGGATAGAGA